>CM053792.1:976310829-976990829 GCA_028749045.1 Cupressus sempervirens | reverse complement strand
ATGGTATATGTGGAAGAAAATAAGAGAAGAATCAAAAGAGAAGGGGTACAAAGTGAAGAACATGACAGCAGGATAGAAGATTGAAAAAATAGGTGGGAGGTGGATATATTATATAAAATATATCTATGCTTGTCATGTGTATAAAATGTCTTGCAATGTTCAGAATAGTCCTGGTTAATTCTGACCACCTATTTTATGCCTATTTGTCCATCTGATTTCGTTTCTCTGCCTATGAATTCCTTTATTTTTTTATTGATTCATTTTGATTGTCTTTACTGTTCGGTCTATGACTGTAACAATTGCAGATTATTAGAATGCATTGCACAGATCAGGATGGATACAATCCTGGTTCAAGGTTGTAGCGTGATAAATTAAGACTTTCTAGATTTTACTTCCGCAATGTTGAGGTCGCTGATTTTCAGTAGTTTTATGTTATTTGACTCAGTGGGTTGTGAAATAATATCTTTTCTTATTTGTTAAAATCTTGGATGCACACTCTTGCATTTTACCAAACATAATGAGTATGTGTAAACATGTCTTTGTGTACACATACATGCAATTTGATCTGTCAATATAGGTAAATTGGCGTTTCTAGTCCTTATTCATCTACTTAGAGAATCATATTCTAGGGTTTTATCTAATGATCAGAAAGATTACCATCTGATAGAGGGTAAATACAGAAGGATGGAGATTTGGTCAAGGATGCAATGGACCAACTAAATCAAATTGGATGGGCTAAAAAATGGAATTCTCAGCCTTACGTCTCACGACGCACGGTTAGTCACCAATTTAATTTCCTCATGGGAAAATGATTGAAAAACTTACTGCTTGCAAGCTTGCATTTTAGATGCTTTGCTTGTATATTTAATATGCTTGTTAGATGAGTAGCACAAGTTAACAGCTCTTTTTATCTTGTATATTTTTCTTTCACTTATGCTAATGTTTTTTTGATGCAGACATTCATGCGCGAGTTGACTTCCCTAGGAATAAAAAATGCAGAAAATTTAGCAATCCCAAGCACTCGAAATGATGCAAGTATCCAGTAGAGATCTTTTATCTTTTGTTTAAAAATTTAATTATTTTAAATTGACTTCAAGTTTATTTTGTTAATGATGTTTTTTCTCAAAAGATGGGTGCCCGCTAATGTTGGTTTGTATTTTATTCTGTATCCTTTTTTGGTTTGACAGTGTATATAACTTTTTGAGCCTGAAAGATTTTGTTGGTTTGACACATGGCGAATTTTGTTCACATGATCTTTCTCTAATAAATTGAATTCTTAATGACTCAATTTTCAGTATAAAGAATTGGGTTTCTTCCTAAGATTTCAAATTACATATATTGTATCATTGTCTACATATTTCTGAAATTGATACAAATTATTCATAAGTCTGTGTCATTTTTCTGTTTTGTTACATATTTGTTAAGTAAATTAAAAATTTCCTTTGACACCTTCTTTCCGGTTGTGCAGGCAGCTTTCTTGTTCACTGTGGTGGGTAGCACAGGATTTATAGCTGTTCTTGCTGGCCAGCTTCCTGGGGTAGTATACTGCATTTAATGAAGTTCTAGCTGTACTATTTTGCTAATATAAGATCAATGAATAGGAAAATCCTTAAATAAATATTTCCAAGTGTTACTTCTCATGAGCATCTCTTGTTACTCTTTACTTTTTAAAAATGCAAGGATATTTGAAACACAAGATGTCTGCCTTCAAAACATATATTCAATATTCATACATTTCCATCTCATAAACTCATCCACAGTCTCGCACACCCATACACATGTGAATAAAATTACATTTATACATTTCATCAACCTTGAAAGAATAAACAAGGTCAGCTAAAATCTCACCACCTAAATATTACAAATATAATATCTCAAATTCAAATATTATATGCGAACCAAAGATGATATAGCATGGTCTGAATTCTTTATCCTTGAATATGCAACACCTCCAATAATCATACCTCAGTCATCCACAACACGCTAGAATCAACTGGTCAGCCAAGAACATGAAGAAAACGAACTCATCAAAAATCACCATGTGTGAGCAGAGCACTCAATGCAAACCAACAACACAACAAGAGCATGATCTAGAAACATCCACAAGCATCATGAATAACCACGACAGATGAAATTCTGAAATTATCATCACCATTATACCAACTCTCAGGAACACCAACAGTAACAACTATCAACTCTGAAAGATAGCTTGCAGGCCTCCAAATCACAAACCAATTAAGCTGATGGCACACATCAATGTCCAAAACACATTACCAGATCCATGGAACCAATATTACAATATGGAGCAATTCAGATTTAAATGTTGTCACTCTGTCACCTCTAAACAACTTAAAAACAGTCATAACACAGATACCCATAACTTGCACAATTCTATATGCGAACCTCTGAAAGTTGAACTGAATCAACTATAAATATCCCACAACACATGTACACCATTCAAAAATTCTGATCTTCAATCCGAAAGCTATACCAAACCAATGAACTCACTAAAACATTGTCACAAACAAAGAAATATGTTGACATCAATGACAATACATCTCTCAAATATGTGAGAACATACCTCAGCAACACATATTTGCCTATTATTCTAACATTAGTAAGATATCTAATAAGTTAACCGACATCATTATTATTGGTGAGTAAGATATTCAACATTGTGTTCAGTGGTAATTTAAGATTTGTGTGTATCGAGGAGATATAACTAATTGATAGCATGTTTCATAACTATCATTAATCCATAGGTGGCAATTAGTTATCAAATGGATTAGATTTGATTAAGAGGAACTGCAATCAAGGGAATATTGACCTAAGGAGTCGACATGCAAGACAATGATCCTTGTACAATAATCATAATATGAAAAATAGTCGGTAATCTTTGTAACTCCATAGTTATGAAGGAGTTTGATTAGGAAGAGAGGTATCTTAATATTTTTAGAGGATGCCATCTTTATTAGAATATTATAATGTTTCTTTAATTGTTATCTTAGTTACTCTTTAGTTTATTAGGTAGTTTCTATTTTTGTCTTTAGTTCATGATTGTTTCTTTTGCAAATATTGTCTTTGTAAATCTATATAAGAAGCTTTTATCTCCTTTGTTTAACAAAAACAAGAACATCGATTCACCATAACATGGTACAAAAGGGGATCAATGGGATTTCATAAAATCTGACAATATTTATAAGAAATTTTGAGCTTCTTCTAATCGAAGATTTTTCTCCAGAAATTTGTTTTTCAATTTTTTTCAATAAAAAATTGTTGGAGGTATTTTATGAAAATTTGTGGTTTGAATTCGAAGATTTTTTATGAAAATCGCAAGCTAGGGTTTTGATTGTGCGATTTATTGATTCTTGCAAAAGTCTTTGATTTTTGAGGTTGCATGTGCTTGCATGCACTTGCATGTTTGTTGCATGTTATTTACCGTATAGGGTAAACGGTTTATTAATGCATTCAAACAGCAGACAAGAACATGTAACACAGAAGTATTCCTTTTATTATTCGTATACATGTAGAAGATCTTACAATGTTCGATATGATTGATTACAATGATTGCCATGATGATTACAAAATCCATCCCGGAGGTGTACATATACCTTTCCAAAGGGGTGACTCAACCGTCACGCGCCCATTCGGATACTATTCTATCCGTCGGCTACAATATAGATTTTACTGACAACATCATCCCCCCAAAAGAAAAGTCGTCTCTAGACGACAACACAACAAAACTCAAAAATTAACAACTAATTAAATTAATGCATAGACACTAAACCGAAGGATGTGTCCCTGACTGTGTAGACCGGCTTCATCGTAGCTGATACACTTGTTCTGTCCAAACTTCTAAATCAACTCTAATCTGTGAATTCTCTTCCACTACCTCCTTCAGCATCATCGCGACCTCTTGGCATTCAGCTTCTTTCTGGTCATGTTCTTTCTTTGTTGATTCCTTCTCCTGTAGTGCTGCTGCAAGTTGTCTATGCATCCACCAAGACAGCCTCATGTCCAACACCTACTCCGAGTGCCTCAAAGCATAGCACCCCTCTTGAAAGGCTTGCTCTAGTGCTCTCTCCACCTCTGGCACGTAGACAATCCATGCTTGTAGCAGCTCTAGGTCAATACCAAGGATGATTGGTACAAAGTGGTGGATGACATCATTTCCTATAAGAGTCAAATATTTCTAGTTCTAGAATCCAAATTGAAGCAGAAAATCTTAAAAGAAGTACACGACTCACCCTTGGCAGGACACTCGAGCTTCCTCAAAATGTACAGAAGTCTCCGGGAGAGATTTTCATGGAAAGGACTTAAAGGAGATGTATTGCAGTATATAAGAGAGTGTGCGGTCTACCAACAAAACAAATCCGAACATACTCTACCTGCTGGGTTGCTACAACCTCTACCAATTCCAAAACATAAGTGGGAAAGTATCTCGATGGATTTCATAATGGGGCTTTCCAAGGTGAATGGAAAGGATTGTATTTTTGTGGTGGTTAACAGATTGACAAAGTACGCACATTTCTTCGACATCCCCTCGGATTTTCAGGCCGCACAAGTTGTCGATCTATTTTTTAGAGAAGTCTTTCATCTGCATGGGTTACCTCAAAACATTGTCATTGATCAGGATGGATGATTCATCAATATCTTCTGGACAAAACTATTCCAATTGGCAGGGACAAAATTGTCACCAAGTACTATTTACCACCCTTAGATAGACGAACAAATGGAGATTGTGAACAAGTGGTTCGAAGGTTACCTTCAAAACTATGTTTTGGCACAACGACGGGTGTGGGTCAAGTGGATACACCTAGGAGAATATTGTTACAATACCGCATATCACATGTCCATCGGGATAGCACCATTCAAAGCTCTGTATAGGCATGAACCCCTCTCCTTCATCGACACAGTGCTGGGACACAGTCATGCATCAAGGGCGAGGGATTGGCTTTGGAAGGGACAAGACATCCTACGATACCTAAAGAAGAACTTACAATGGGCATATAATCAACAAAATATGTACACTGAAAGACACAAATTGGAGAGAAGTTTCGAAGTAGAGGACTTGGTTTATCTCAGGCTCCATCCATAACAACAATTCTCATTGAAGGAAAGGGGAAAAGAAAAATTGAAGCCACAATTTTATGGCCCCCATCACATAGTTTGTTGCATTGGTGAAGTTTCTTAGGAGCTAGAACTTTTGGAGGGAAGTCGTATGCATAACATCTTTCATGTTTCATGTCTGAAGAAGGCTGTGGGGCAAAACGTGATGGTAGCCACAGACCTTTTGCTGCTCAATGAAGAAGGAAAACTCATATTGGAACCAACTAAGATCATTGAAGTATGCGAAACCACACGGTGAGGGAATATTTGGTGTGTTGGAAACACTCGCCATTTGACGATGCAACGTGGGAGGGCGAGCACATTCTCTAGCACCTGGTACTGCATTTGCTTGAGAAAAAGAAAAATTTGGGACGGGAGGACTGTAATGTTCTCGTTATAAAATAAATTATTAATCAAACTATTGTTTTTTTTTTTTGCAAAAAGAGGGGTAAAAATTTATTAAGACAGAAAGGAATACAACAAGGAGAGCTCAACAAGGAGCTCGATCTTGAGCAACAAGATCATCAAATTCTTGCACCATCTCAAAGGACAGTTGCCCCCTATCCCTAATATTCCAACCCGGATCATGACTAGAAGCCCATTTGGCTAAACAATCAACAGGTCTATTCCATTCTCGCGGAATATACTTGAACCTAATGAACTGAAAAGAGGAAGAGAAGAAAAGAATCTTCTTAACAACAGTGGCCAGCTGCCAACTAACATCCTCAAGCTCTTGCGAAGAAAGCATGTTCACCACCACCTGGGAATCAGACTCACAAATAATCTTACTCCATCCCCACAAGCAACACTGTTCCATAGCATATAAAATAGCCTGAGCTTCCATGAGATTGTTAGTATAATCACCCTTATGAATTGAGAAGAAAAATTTAACATTCCCAGAACTACAACGAGCCACTCCGCCAATACCAGCCGGACCAAGATTCCCACGAGAAGAACCATCAGTGTTAATTTTCAAAACTCCACAGGGAGGAGGAGTCCAGTGCCCATCCCGGTTAACCTGACCCTTCCTCTGATGGTGAAGCTGCCTGGACATAGAAGGAAACCTATGAGCCGCAACCCCATCCTGCAGATGAAAATTGAGGCGATTACAGATAGCAAGATCAACCAGATCCATAACCCCATCAAGCTCACACTTTACAAGAATAGTTTCCTGGAGAGAATGTGATATTTTCCACCAAAGATGCAAAACACCAAGCCGAACATCTTGGAATATGCTACGATTCCTCTCCAACCAGATATGCCAAAGCATGAAAGATGGGCCAGCAATCCAAGCAGCATGGAGAGAAGAAGACTTGGAGGGAGCACTACCCAAGCGAGCCCAGAACTCAGGCAAAGAGGAAGCATGCCGACAAGAGCAACCCCAAGCGCTCCACCAAAGGTGCCATATCTGAGTAGAATAGGAGCAATGGAAGAACAGATGGGAGACAGACTCCTCTCCATTACCACACAAAACACAATAAGAGGGGCCCTGAAATCCACGTTTACAAAGATTATCCCAGGTAAGACAACGGTTGTGAGCCACTAGCCACATGAAAAAATTGCACTTGGACCAAGAAACTTTATTCCAGACTTGCTTCCACCAAGGGACCTCAGCATCCCCAAATAATTGTCTAGTTATCTCCTGATACCCAGCAGAGACATGATATTTACCAGACAAGGTACCGCCCCAAGCCAATACATTTGGACCAAGCAAAGAGGAACACTCTCTAGAGGCCAGAATTTGAGAAAGCTCCTGACGATCCATGTCTGTACCTCTAGGAGGCCAATCAGAGGAATGCTTCCATCTATAACCAACAACAGGTCCCAATTGATAAGGAGTCTTGTAATGAGCCACTTTATCCCATCCAGCGGCAAGAAAAGAGTCACAAAGAGGCTAAAGATGAGGGTATATGGATAAAATGGAAGGGAATCCATCCCAAGCATCAGACCAAAACAAAGCCTGAGAACCTCCTTTACATATCCAGAACAGACCCCTCTTCACCATCATCGCACCTGTCTTCAAAGTATGCCAAACCATTGAGCCACGACCTTCAAGAGGAAGTGCAGAAACAGAGCAAAGATCAGCACCATGAAAATATTTATGAGTGATAATACGAGCCCAAAGTTGATGCTGTCCAGAGCACCATCGCCAATAAAGTTTAGCAGCCAAAGCTTGTCTACTCAATAGAGCAGAACGAAGACCAAGACCACCCTCCTTTTTAGGCCTACAAACAGTTGCCCAATTAACCAAGCTCCATTTAGTACTACGCAAATTACCACTCCAAAGGAATTGTCAAGAAAGAGCATCAAACTCCTTGAGAAAGTAAATAGGTGCAGCATGAACCATGCTTCTATAAGTAGGAAGAGCTTGGATAACAGCTTGAAGAAGAGTAACCTGGGCAGCAGTAGAAAGCCATCTATGAGTCCAATGATTTACCTTATCCTGAAGCTTGGTAATCAAATTTTGCCAGAAGAGACGTGGCTGCCTGGAAATAGAAATAGGAATGCCAAGATAAGTCAAAGGCAGTGAACCTATCTGAAACCGTAGGATAGCAACAATCCTGTGCTGAATAGAATCAGGAGTGTTAAAAAAGTAAATGAAAGATTTGTGCTCATTAACTTTCTGGCCTGAAGTTGCCAAATAAACGTCCAAAGCATGTCGAAAGGCTTCAACTTCCTTGATCCTAGCAAGACCGGCAAGAGCAGAATCATCAACAAATTGAAGATGGGAAAGAGAAGGTAAGCCATTACCCCACCACCAGCCTTGAATAGAATTCTGGGACACCTGATGCTTAATGAATCTGCCCAAGCCTTCAGCCATGATGATGAATAGATATGGGGAGAGAGGGTCACCCTGGCGGAGGCCTCTAGAAGCACCAAATAGTTGTGAAGGTTGACCATTAATAAGAATAGAAAAAGAGGCAGAAGTAACGCAACTCATAATCCAACTCACCCAGTCAGAGCTAAATCCAAAAGAAAGAAGAATACTCCTTAGGAAGCTCCATTTAACTCTATCGTAGGCCTTAGCCATATCCAGCTTAACAAACATGGCTCTCTCCCTTGAAGTAGCCATAGAGTGAATAGCCTCAGTAGCAATAACCACCCCATCCAAAATTTGTCTTCCAGCAACAAAACCACCTTGTTCTTTTGAGATAATAATGGGAAGCCACCTTTTCAGTCTCTCAGCAATCAGCTTAGTAATAACTTTGTAGACCACATTACATAAGGCAATTGGTCTAAAAAACTCCAATTGATTAGCACCCTCTCTCTTAGGAATAAGAGTCAAGAATGTAGAGTTCAAAGCTCGAAGCATCTGCTTGCTAGCATAGGATTCTTTAACCACCTCCAACAAATCATGATTAATGATGTCCCAAAATTCCTGAAAGAATTCAATTGGAAAACCATCAAGACCAGGAGCCTTCCCCTTAGGTATGCCAAAGACCACCGCCTCTAGCTCTTCCAAAGAGATAGGACGCATGAGATAATCATTCATTTCCTGAGTGATAAGGGAAGGAATATAAGACAAAATAATATTTTCTTCATTATCAGCAGGAGGAGAGTCCTCAGAGAAGAGGGTAGAGAAGTACGAAATAGCCTCCTGGAACAAAGCTGGCAAGGAATTCAGTTGGATACCTTGAGAATTAACCAAAGAAGAGATAGTGCTCTGATTTCGGCGAGATTGGACTGTTTTATGGAAAAAGGCAGTGTTTCGATCACCTTCCTGGAGCCAATCAACTCGAGCCTTTTGCTTCCAAAAAATTTCCTCTCGAAGTTCCCATTCTTCTAGAGCTCTAGAAGCAAGGGATTCAGCCTGGCCAAGATCCTCCGAGAAACCTCGATCTCTAATCTCCCTTGTGATGACATCAAGATTTTCTTGAGCAAGCCTCTTCATAAAGTGAAGATTCCCAAAGCATTCCCTATTCCATATCTTGAGCTGCCTTTTAACATATTGAAGCCTTTTAGAAAATGAGAACATTGCAGTACCATATGCAGGGGCACCATCTTTCCACCAACAAAAAACAAAATCATGAAGAGAGGAGTCACGAAGCCACATCAACTGGAACTTAAAAGGAGGATGCTTCGGAACATAAGCCCCTATAGCGGAAAATTTGATTGGCCAATGATCTGAACCCCTCCAATCAAGGATTTCTGAAGAGATAGTAAGGGTGCCACTAAGCCAGAAGCAAGAAACAAGAAATCTATCCAGGCGTTCTGAGATAGCAGCAACACCAGTCCTGCGATTATTCCAGGTATAGAGGCCATTAGAAGGCTTAACATCAGAGAGATGCAAAAGAGATATGTGTTGCCGAAGAAGAGCAGAAGAAGGCCCCAATCTAGCCAAACCACCATGCTTCTCTTCCAGACTTAAAACTGAATTGAAGTCCCCTGCTAACACCCAAGGATGATAAGGATGACAATTTCTAACATATTGAATATGTTCCCAAAGTTCCTCCTTTCTCACAAGATCAACAGGTGCATACACATTAGTAACCATGATTACCTCTCCTGAGTCTAGAGCAGAAGCTACCATAGAGAGAGCTGAGCGAGAAGACATCCAGCCAAGAGGAGAAATTTTTTGAGGATCCCAAAATATAGCTAAACCACCAGCACTGCCTATTGCCCCAACACATTGGCATTGGCCACGAGACCAAATACTAGAGGCATGTTGGACCATAGACTCCACAGAGAGCTTAGTCTCTTGGATACAAAAAACATCAGGACTATGATCAACCACCAAGTTATGAATAGCCTTTTGTCTAGGGATGCTATTCAACCCCCTTACATTCCATGAGAGAATAATCATCATTGTGTAGATTTGGGAAAATGAGAATCCAAAGGTTTCACTGAACCAGACTCAATCAATATATCTCCTATGAGTTTAATCTTCTCTTGGTCTGTTTTGCGCCCACTCCTTAGAGGGGGAGAAGAAGAAGCCCGCTTAAAGGGTCGAGGTAGCAACCCCAAGGGGAGAGGAGATCCCTTGCCCTTACCTGATGGTAGCACATCCTTAACCAAGTCAGCCAAAACAACATCATCATCTTCCAACACTGGAGGAGTCACCAGAGCCGCTGTCACAGGAGCTACAGGAACCTCACAATTCTGATATACTACAACTTGAGATGCCCCATAAGCATCATTAGGAACAGATCTCTCATCTGGGCAAGCTGGATCAAAAGAGATAGGAGGAGGAATACCCTCCTCTAGAACCATACTATCTAGCACCTCAAAACGGTTAAAACCTGAATCAGATAATCTTTCTTTCAAAGGCCTCTTTTGACCACGTCCCTTAGCTCGAGGACGAACAGGGGTAAATCCATCCTTATCCTGCATTGGAGCCTTACCCTTACCTGTAGCATCTTGTGGATTCATCCCCTTAGTAGTATTAACCATTTGAGATTGTCCTTTCCCTGTAGTATCTGCCAAAACACCAGCATTTCCAGCTGTAGACCGATCCACTCCTTTGAAACTCGAGTTACGGGGGCACTGCCGCAGTAAATGACCATACTCATGACAAATCCGGCAACGGAAAGGGAGGGATTTATAATCTAACTGCTGCACCCAAGAAGAATCCCCCAGACAAATTTCCAAAGAATCTGGTAATGGGTTATTCAAATTAATTTCAACACAAATTCTAGCAAAAGAAATAACCTTTTTATCGAGGGTTTGATGTGCGATCGCAGCTGGCTTCCCCAACAAAGCAGCAATTTGTCGAAGGATTTCTTCACGCCAAAATTCCAAGGGAAGACGAGGCAAGCGAACCCAAACTGGCACTGTTGAAGGGAGATCCTCTACAGAATTAAAACCTGAATGCCAAGGTTTGACAAATAACCCCACATTTTTGTAGAAATAAGGGCCTCCTTCAAAAACACGATCACGATCAGACATGCAAGAGAATACAACAAAAAAATAACTATTCCCTGCCAACATAATCTCCATATCGCCTTCCACCTGCCAAGAGCGGCGGATCCATGCCTCAAGAGCGGATAGGGAAATCCGGATTCCAAGAAATTTGCATATCAAAGCATGCTTGGTCCAATAATCAATGTCCTCCATTACAGCCGTTGGAGGAATAACCAGAACAGGGCGATCATGGCTACGTGGAAGACAACCATTAACTTTTTTCAGCTTGGAGCTCTCCCCTTAATAAAACGATTCAGATCGCATTGCATGCATAGTTGGAGAAGAACCATCTGTTCTCACCAACGGAGAAGAAATCCCAGGCCCTTCCATGCAAACAATAAAACCCCCAATCCAAAATTGACTGCAGAAGATCTCCAAAAACACCGATGCAAATTATGTCCAGTAGCTAACAATCCAAACAGAACAGAAAAATAGTAAAGATCAAACACCAAGAACAGGCTAGGGGAAAAACCCTAGCCCAGCCGGCAGCCAACGCTTCTTAGAGACTCCATCACCACTAACTTATCTCATTAATCAAACTATTGTTAATGGGCCGATTGATTTAATATATCTCGGACCCATTTTTACTTTCTGTAGTTTGTGTCGTTGTTGGCTATCTTTGTACACCCTTGAAAAGTTTTCCTTGATCGATATTGAAGCATGGTTATAGGTAGTCATTAGGTATGCAATTTGGATTATTTTCTCTGCACTGCGAATTCCTATTGGAGTTCTCTTTTGTCACCATTTCGGAAGTGAAAGACCTTCCATATTTGGAAGGTCAATGGGATTTAACCCTCACCCTATTTCGTCGCCTGTAACATTTTGCTGGGATCTAGCAAATCGAAGCACCATCTTTCGGCATATATTGAATGATTATTCGTATTCAAGTTTCTAATATGGTATCGGATCTACTTGTGTTTTTGTATGAACGAATTTGCATTCATTGTTGTGGCTCATGCACCTAACTGTGTGGCATCCAGACATCTTCGTATGGCTCCCTCATCAATCGTACGGCTTTCATTCTTCCACACATCTCCCACTGCACCCCCATACCTCCCTTGCTTCCTCCATCCACTCACTGTACGACCTACCTGGTCATCACCCCATATGTCACCTCTCCATCTCACCTTGCCCACCGTACGACCATTTCTGTTCATCATACGATCCTCCCTAAATGTTGTATGGCCAACATTGCACCCATATGACCAATTTCATAACACCATACAAACATCCCATTGCACCATATGACCCCCATCTCCTTTGCTAACCATCTATACTGCTACCTAGTAGTCCGTACAGCCTTTGCCATAACCCCTTCAGGTGATTTTGCTAGCTTAGTTGGAAGAAATTTGTTCTCAAGAAAAATCGTAGGGGATAGGAACATTATATTGGACTTTTGAGTTTTATTATTGTCTCCTCTTTCTGTATTAATTGTGGCTGAGGAGCATTTATAAAATTGAATATTATAATTTCTCTGTTGTTGGACGAGGGTTTAGTTTGTAGATTAGAGTTTCTTTTCAGCAACATTTGTCAGGGTAGACTGTGAATGCCAAATTGAAATTGGACCAAGTGGCTTTCAATTTGACTTTGCAATTACATTTTACGGTAAAGACCAGGTTCTTAATTTGTAAAATTCAGTTTATATTACATAGTTTAAGAGTAAACAGGTTGGCTTCAAATTCTGACCAGTGAACAATTAAATTCCCTTTTCATTATATTGCTATATGGTTTGTTGATGAATGAATTCGGAGGCGGTTGGTGTGAATCATTTCAAAATTGTTTAATGGCATTTGGTATTTATTTATGCAAAACTTATACGCCAAAATTAAATAAATTTGTAATCAGTTGCTGTACATCCTAATATTGTGTTTGAAAATTTAAGACATCATAGATTCACTGGTGATTGGGCTGCTTGCCAAGTGTTTGACAAAATGTCAAACCATCGAAATGTGAAAGAAATTGATCCTTGATTTAGCTATAACCAGACGGGGTTATTACACAAAAGGTCCAATTTTAACCATATGCATATTTTAAAATGTGTTATGCACTCCAAAAGGTCCGATTTTCTTTGTTCAAAGCTTTTAAAATATGCAAGTCACTCCAAAAGGTATGATTTTGATCAAAAGCATATTTTAAAACACGCATATCACCCCAAAAGGTCCAATTTTGGAAGAACACATGCATTTGCTCTGCAAGAACTCGATTTTGCTCATTGTGAGAGATTTACTTGGTGGATTTGCATGAAATCTTTCTCATTAGGGTCTTTTTTTCTTGGCAATGGGTTTTCTAACATCAAAAATAGATTTATCTTGATAAAAAATATTTTTTCAAACTCCCTCCAAGGGCACATTTTTGGAAAAATCTTCAAAAAGCACCATTTCTAGCTCACGTTTTTGCCCAAAGAGGAATCAATTTGGCATTTAAAGTGTTTGTATTGCATTGTATTACACATTTTCAACTTTAAAAGCCAAAACATTTTTGTTTCATGCTTTTTTTGAATCACGTTTTTGCTAAAAACACCCAAAAAATTGGGGTTTTAATCCACTTTTATGTGTTTTGAAGCCACTTTTTTACATTTGGATCCATGTATATACATTTAGGGAAGTAGTTTTTGCATTCACAAGTCACAAATGACTCAAAAACATGCATTTTTTGGCCACGTTTTTTGCAAAAACGGTCCAGATTTTTGCATAAAAAAATTATGTTTTTGTTCAAAAACTCAAAAAATAGCATTTCAACCCATAAATGTAGATCAAGAGGGGTTGTTTTTGAGTTTTAATGCATGCTCTTGTCTTTGGAGACCATGTTTTTGGCCTTCTCATGACAAATTCGACCATTGAATGTCCATTACATGTAAGTACGAAAAACTCAAAAAGTTGTTTGAAAATCTGGATTTGAGGGAGAATTGGTCTTCAAGTCTATAAAATTTTCTATTTTGGTTCTTCAACCTCCAAGTAAGTGGACATTTTCAAACTTCCTCATCAATTCATGGTTATTATGCTATTTCCATGCACATTATTGCTTGATGATTGCCACTTGTTGAAATCAATGCAAAGGAAAGTGCATTTTTCTTTTAAAAAAGAAGAAATTGTTCATTTTCTTGTTTTTGGTATTTCCCTAATTTTCAAATTCGAATTTGTGTGTTGAAGTGCATTGTATCTTGACATGTTTGAGTCACTTTCCAAAGGTAAGTTTTTCTTTTGAGTTTTTGTGTTTCGTGCTTGCTTGCTAGTTTTCTCCACTTTGGAGAAGTTACAAGTTCTTTCCCAAGAACTTGTTGTTGCTTCACTTCATGCGAAAGCATCATCACATTCTACTTCCATTTTTCATATCACAACACTTTGCATTTTATCCGACAAATGCGATTACATGTTTTCCATTTCATTCACCATCTGCACATGCATGTAATCCCATTTTTCGCTTCCACTTCCATCTCTCCATATGCATTCGCGCCTCCATGAGAAAATACATGTTTCCGAATCTTTCCATGATTTGCACATTATCTTTCATTCACACTTACATGTAAAAGCTCATTCTTTCATCCGCCTTTGCATTCCATCTCATTCTTAATCTCTTGTTACATGTTGCGCTTACATGTAATCATTTTTCATGCAATAACATTTTGAAGACCCTAAGTCATATTTGAAAATCAACGATCTCCATTTGCATGCATTCCCATACGCCAAGCACTTTACTTCAAGAAAAGAAAAAAAAAAAGAGTTAAAGATGCTGATGGAAAGTTGTTTTGAATTTACATTTGGACACCATAGAGAAGGTTTTCAAAGTGTCAAAGACTCTAGCTTGTGCTGATCTACAAAGGAGAATTCACAACAACTTAAGCAAGAAAAGTTGGATCACATCAAGTTTTCAAATAATGAACAATTCATCAAAGTTAGAGGTTATCAAAAGATGCAACACCGCGATTATCAAGGTGAGTGCAATGGCACAAAATACAGGAACTCCCAATCCGGTTATTATCCAGGATAGCATCGCCAAGTACAAGGCCTTTCAGAACAACCCCTAGAATTGTTTCAATTCTCTTTCGTCTTTCTTCTTCTTTCATGTTTGTAATTGAAGGGGATGTATGACATGAAGATGTGTAATTACATGTAATGCAAGTTATATTTACTTGAAAAGATGTAATGCGAGTTGCATGTGTAGTTGCATGTAACCCTATATTTTCTCTTTTAGTTAGAGTAGGTCAAAGTTGGTTGAGTTGCTCTCACTTTTTCCTCCACCTTTTTCTCAACTCCTGTGCCTATATAAAGGAATGCTCCCTCATTGTAAAAATAATCTTTTGCTATATGCAAGAAAGCTTTGCCACATTTATGCAAGCATAACTTTGATTGTGTCGTACAAATTTGGGAGAAAAGTGAATAAAAGAAGCAATTGGATTCAAAGCTTTGACTAGAAGCAATTGTGATAGAGAAAATTAGAAGCTTTGATTGTAATTTGTGCCTATTTTATTGATTCATGTTATTATTGTGTGTTCAATAAAAGAGCGTAGTAATTTAAGAAGCAATCGAAGCCGAAGCTTTGACTGAGAGTGGTTGTGGAAATATATAGCGAGAAGCTTTTTCTTTAGCTTATACTTCTTTCTTATTTCGCAAAATAGTTAAGTTATTCTTACTTTTAGGAGTCTTTGTGCCCTAATTGTAAAGCTTTTCCATATAGAAGTACGATCAGACTTATAGCTAAACCAGTACATTTTCAGCTAGCTTTCGAGTTAGTGAAGGTTTATTGGTATCATTGTTTCTAGCTCTTGATAGAAGTGTAGTTAGAGATTCACCCTGCCCATTACTTTCTCTATGAGTAAGTGGATTCTTTCTTACAAGATAAGAAGAAAGGATATTGGTAACACCCATTTTACAAAATCTCTCGACTTCTTGCTTACCTTGAGTTGATCCAAGAAACAGTGAGAAGGGGGAGCCTTCCCTTTAAGGTAGGAGAGACTCTGTCTCACTGTCTCACATGCTATGGCTGGTCATCCTATTTTGTGACTGGATTTTTACCCAAAATTGTCGATTGCAAAATATCCACTCAACAATTTTAATTTTAATTTTAGAATCTAGATATCTCACAAATAAACAATGGTAGAAGAATTTATAACTTACCATTTTAATATATTTCAACATAGTATCCATGGAATCATAAATATCCCTGAGGCATGGCTCATTAGTGTCCACAAAGTGAAGCATCTCCATGATTAGATTGGTGAATTCCAACACATAATCCACATGACCCTACCAATCATCATCTAGTATCATTGCTTTCACTTTTTGGGCCCTTGTATAGGAAGTCTTCCAAATCTTCCATTGGGGGCTAATGACCATCTATGCCAACACATCCTTTACCCTCACAAGTCATCACAAGACGATTGTGTGAGAGGCAAAGTGGGTTTCAACCACCTAAGAACATGTTAAACTTAAGTTAGTAACACATTTTAAATATGTTAATGTAAACAACACAAAATATAATATTATGTAATCAAGATAATATATAAATTAATTTTCAAATTTATAAATTTACCTTCAATAATTCAAAGTCCGAGAAAATTGTGAAAATTGCTTGTGATATGTGGTGATTTGTCACAAACATTTGAATCTCTTCAGCCTCCTCATATATCTGTTTCACCTAGTCTATTTGGGTGCCAACTTCTTTCATTACCAAATTGAGAGAGTGGATGGTGCACGATGTTCCAAAGATATGATCATATCTAGACTCTATCAATAACTATGCAACATTGCATACTTTTGCATTGTTCATGACCACTTGGGCAACTTATCAGCACCCACTGACTCTATGGCGTCAATGAGAATGTGGGAAATAAAATCTACATCTTTGACTAGCCCTTTACAATCAATCGCCTTCAAGAACATTGCCTCCTTCGGAAATACAACAATAATATTGATTAATGGATGGTTTTACAATCTTTCCATGCATTTGAAATAATAAACGCACCCGTTTGAGCCCAAGAATCTCTTTTTGGTTTAAGTTGGGCTTCTATATTTTGTCTCTCATCATGTAATATGGTGGTGCACAACTTTTCATAACCAGGGCCATGGTAGCTAGAAGGTGCTGCATTTATTGCTTCCACCATCTCCCTCGAATAAGGTGATCTAACTAAATTGATTGAAACACCATTCGCAAATAGACCACATCCAACTTTATGATCAGCAATATCTCTCAATTTATTTTGAAATGCCCTATCTAATGGGTCTCTTGCAGGTGAGTGCACTTCGTTCAACAACTTCATCATCCGAAGATGGTATAAGAAAGAAAGAATGTGTTCTATACTTTTTTGTTTTCCATAAGCGCTGTGTTTTGGTTTTGCAAGTGCTCTATCTGCATCTTCTTTCTCTTTTGCTAAATCTACTAGTTGTGTAGTTGGCGATCCCTTCTTATGTGGCCCACTACCCTCACGCATATTAATTCCTTGACCCCCAAGGCCAAACAAATTCTCTTTCACTTGGGTATAGAAGCTTTTATGTTGTACATGGCAATAAGTACACTTTCATATGTATGACCCACCCCCAAGGCATTGTGTAATTCTTGTTGCATGTCTCCATAAAGGAGACCCCTTATCAATTTTGAATTTTTGTGATCCCTCACCACCCATTGAGCCTTGACTACTAGTTGTATGATTGTTGCAACCTAGGGAAAAAAAGAAAACCATGCTTCAACACTTATACAAAGCCTCTTGAAATTCTTTTTATAAGTTTTGTAAAGCTTGAAATTAATTAATAACTTATGAAAGAACTAAAAAAATGGTTGAAATGCATACCTTAATCACTTCTTACAAGGTATTTTCAGCTCCACAATCGATCACCTTTGAATCCAAGCACTTCACTTCAAATTGCAACAATGAAAGAGAAAAAATCGAGAGCAAATGTAAGGTGAAATATATTTGGAGGTTGAATAAAAGGGTTAATTTAGGGTTAACATGAAAAAAATCATTGAAAATGATTGTGGACCCACTTTAATCTTTTTTGCCCATGGATTCTTGCAGATCCGTGTTGGATCCTCTAGGCTTGACATGGATTCATGCTGGATCCTCACGGGATCTGCGAGGATCCAACAGGGTATGTGCATTTACCTTGTGGATCCGTGGTTGGCAGATCCGGCCAGATTTTCAAGGTAAATGCACGTACCCTTCCTCATGGATCCAAGCACGAATCCAGATCCGGCATATCTAGTATGAGGCCCACAGGTCCGCTTAGATCCATAGGGTAAATGCATGTACCCTATCCAATTCCTCATGGATCCAATCACAAATCTAGATCCGGCCTATTTGGTACAAATCCGGCAACTATGATTTAAATTAATTGGCACACAAGCTACAGAGTTTGACAATACAAAACTTTGATTTTTGACATGGCAAGGTTGACTAGAAATGAAATTTTAATTTTGACTTTGACACGCAAATGACTGGTGTACTAACAACAAAATTGATTAAGCAACATGATCAAATTTCAGATAATGTACAAGTGGGACTGACTGAAAAATGCTTCTCTTTGAAAGTTTAATTTTTTTCTTGAGTTTCCTAGGTAATTAGTGAATTGTAGTTTTATTCTTATTCATGAGAGAATTGGGAATTAATATTTGAATAAATTTGGTTATGAAAATAAATCTAACTTACTGTAATTTTTAGGACTGGGGATTCTTTGTGCCATATTTGGTTGGAAGCATTTCTTTGGTTGTATTGGCTGTTGGAAGCACTGCTCCAGGGTAAATCTTATATATTTTTTGTTTCAATTTCTCTAAAATATAATGTTTAAAAAGAGTTATAAAATTCACATCATTCATGAAGTTTAGTAGATGTCTATAGTGGAAGGCTGAAAGCACTCCTTCAAATTGCAATAGTTAGGTCATGTCTTCAAAGACTTTGTCAGTAATTGTCGATATGCTTATATTAAAATGATATTTTTTTCCCCAGGCTGCTTCAAGCTTCAATTGATGGATTTTCATCATTCTTTCCTGACTACCAAGAGCGAGTTGCCAGTCATGAAGCAGCTCATTTTCTTGGTAAAATATGCTTGAATAGCATACTCATCTAGCTGAGTAAGAGTGTTGTAATTTATGAAGAGTCAGTATTTCCTTGACATTTGCATATTTGTTGTGACTAATTTCACTTCTTAGAAGTTTCTGAAATGGGACAAAACACATTGCATAGACAACAATCTTTAAAAACAGGGATTCTGTTTAATGTGTTGAACAAATCATAAGTTTGTTAGCTCTAATGATGGATGTTACTTTATGCATATCTCTAATTTTTTGGTTGTGTGGACCTGCATATGTCTGTGCTTGCATCATATTTAATTAAAAGCTCCAGCTAAGAAGGACCATATCATATACCTGCAACTTTTGGTGACTAAATTTATATACAATATAGTCATAATGCTTTTGAATTACACATGTACCCAAATATAAATGGCATCCCTGTTCTTGTCTCAATACCCCTAACATCATATTTGCATGTAAGTATGGTTTGCATCTGTAAGGGGACTAATTTACAAAGAGAGTTTTAGGTGAGAAAATTAGCTCGAATACTTTCTTTCTTTTTAATCCCATGCTTAATATATTGGCACCAATAACCTGCATTTGCGCGATCTCTGTAGCAAATAACAATGAGAACATGAACCTGCTAAATAGTTTGAGGCCATTTTTCTAGAATAAAGCTGCTAAAACTTCCTTGTTCTCAATAAATCCTTCAAATCTGCTATACACTGGCAGAGAAATTCATCAACATAGTCTGAATGAAATATTTTTAGTTGAATTATATGCACTACTGTTTTAGTACAATAAATCCAGCACCTGTTGCCATGATCTTTGCCAATTGTCTCTTTAGGCACACCGGATTGTCTCTCCATACAACTATTTGTCTGCCAAATGTATTTCTCATTCTTGGTGTTATGTTTTGAGTCTGTCAATATGTACACAATATTTTCCTTGAATTTCTTTCTTTTCTAACTTTTTAATTCCTCATTTCAGAGGCTCCATGAAAATTTTAATTATAGGAAATTGCTGTTGCGAATTTTTTAATTTGTGCTTGCAAAATGAGACTAGCCGTGAAAACATCAGTTTTTAAAGTCTAGTCACCTATCTTTTTTTTGAATTTTCTAACTAGTTAAGTCAGGTAGTATTCATGCTAACTATTTGATTATTATTATAATTTATATTTTGCAACTGCCTCATTTTTACCAAGTATTCATGCTAACTATCTGATTATTGGTATATTTTGGAAATGTATCATTGTCATATCTGAGCAATATGAATCAAGATGTCTTATAGGGTTACCTTTTCAATCATCATAGGAATTGGGGAACACTTGTATATGTCATGCAAGTTACGAATTACCCTCAAGTTGACTGGATGAATGTTGACTGGAAGTAGCTCTATAAGGTTGTGACTTACAAAATTAATATGTTCATTGTTTGATCTATATCACTAGGTGCTACTTAGTTTGTGGTTTGACATGTCCTCTTTCTGTATAAAGAATCAAAACAAAGTAGGCTGGGTATTTAAATTCCTGCATCAGCACCAATGAAATTGGCATCCCCTATTCCTATTAAACCTCCATATTCCTTGTAGTTTACTCCTTTCAATCCAAACTTTGGCTTCCTCTTGTTATGTTCAGAGTATCAGGCCTCATTCACTTATCTCTCATAGGGATATTAAACTCTTTCTCAAACCCTTTCATATATAGTCATATTAATGTTATTATCTTTGCGCATAGTCCTAGTGTGCTCCTTACAATCTACACTCTGGCTCCTATTACGGTGTCCTCATCACTAGACCCCATTAACATACCCCTCGTAATTCATCACCTCTTTCCCAAAGGTTTTTTGTCTCATGTTTTTTAACATGAATATCATGATCCTTACAATCTACTTGTTTTGACCATCTATCAAATGCTGATTTGTCAATTGTTCAGACTATTGTATGCATTTATACTAGATTTGATTCAAATAGTATCATTTTGCAATCAAGGATGAAAATAATTGTTATTTGATATTGAGGTATTGCATTTCCCTTGGATGTAGCTGATTTAAATGTACTGACTTTTGAAGGAAGAGCTTGCCATAGGGAAGAAGATTGTTGACATGCTTGTTTACTCTCCTATTTGATAAAATGAATGCTTGAAATAATGAACAGAATTGATAATGCATACCAAATAGAGTAGTAAAAGTATATGTTAATTCACATGCTAAGTTATTACAAAAGTAGACAAGAGATGGTCAAATAAGATCAAGATCAATCTGACTAGATCATGCTACCTTCCTTGATGATATAGAAGTATTTTTTACAGAAGCTGATGGTCGCCAAGAGGTACACAAATAGGAAAACTCCAATCTTTCCAATATTTCACACAAATCTTTCCAATTATTTAGATGTTTGACAATTCGTCAAACACTTGGCAAGTGAACTCAAAACTCAAGAAAATGAACTGGAGCTGGATAGATGCACATAACTATATGTAATACCAATATGGGAATTGATTCTCCACTCTTTCAATAATTTGATACATTCACAAATTGACTAGAAATTGATATCAGAATATTGACAAACAATTAATGAGCAACTCCCAAGTTTATTAAAAGCCTTAGAACAATTTTTATTTATTCGACATGACACAATAGTGTTGCAGGTAGACACAATAAATCTAGAAGTGAAATATACAATAACAAACCAGCTTCCTCATCAAACTCAGTTTGGAATGTAATGTGAAGATGGATGCCAATCTGCATATTTTGTTTGCAGTATGAATGATGCCAATTTGTAAATTCAAATCGCATCCCTGATTTGACTACAAACCCCAAACTATTGCTTTCACCTCTTCAAATTCCAATCTCAGTGCAGCCAAATGAATTGTAGCCTCCTAATTGTGAAAATCTGAAACTCATCTAACCAAACATTGCCTGTAGATAATGCCACCGTTCAATAATCAGCCAATCCCTTCAAATAGAAAATGTAGGTACAGATTTAATAATTTTCCCAATGCTAGTGAAATTCTTCAACACAAAACTCCCCTTAGCCATAGTAAAACAATAGGAGAAATGGCCAATTGTATATCTCAACACAATTGCAAATGCAAACTCAGAACAAAATCTTAGATTCGAATCTATAATACTTCAGTTGTAGATCCAATGGAACAACTCATAATTCAAACTCTTATACTTCAGCAAGGGCACAAAAATCAGAACTCAGAAAAAGCCACAAAGTCAACAAAGAAAATGAATTATCATGTGTGCTTTTCTCAACAAATGGGCTTGTATTTATAACCTCTAGATTCCCTTTTTGTTACCAAAATGTGACTTTACTCATGAAGCTTCACCACACAACATTAATTAGAAGCTTCCATTAGATTCTTTCACTTGACTTGGCTTAAGTAATTAATAAATGATTATTTCCAATGATAACTCAACCCTCAACTTAAGTGAAACAATAACTTTATAATAAACCATTTAATAGTTTAATAATAATTTGGCCACTAAAAGTATAATAACTTCCAAAATACTCATTATTTAATATTTAAATATGTCGTTTGAAAGAGGAGGTATACCTATTATTTCTCCATGTGACCAAATGCACTTTCCAAAAATAGAAAGGGTCCATCTCAATCAACACTCCACTTACCATAAATAGTAAGTACACAAAATTAAGCCCAAACAAAGTCCAATTTGAGCCAAACAAAGACCAACCTGTAGCTTACTGAATTGTGGAGAAGACAAGACCCTCCCAAGCCAAGCCACTGCTTTAGAAGACTCTCTATCCACAATAATTAGCCTACGAGGATCACAATAAAATCCCTGAAACTCCAACGCTGGCGAAAATGGGGACATTACATAATATTAATTTATAATTAATATTAATCTATGATATAATCATAATCTATATTCTTAATAAATCTATAATCACAATCTCTGAACTTAATAAATCTATAATACCATACATAACCATTAATTGGAACTAATAATCAATAGTGTTGACACCTCGTATGCCCACTAAAGCTGTCAATGAACAAGGAAAAGGCCATGTCCATGCTAACTAGGTGGTAATTGCAACCCATACGTGAGACACGACCCATGCAACAAACAAAGAAAGTATTAGGGAGAAGGCTTAATCAACATGGAGGTAGATGACTTGGCACAGCTACATATATTAGATGAAACAAGGACATGGAAGATCTCAAGCAACGTAAAGATTACGGGAGACCTTGCAATACCATCTAAATTCCTAAAACAATGTTGTTGTCATCATGGGAGAATATTGGTCGCGAAATCTTACTAGGGAATTGGTATTGTCCATGGAGGAAAGAAAAATAAGGCTTCACATCAAAATTAATATCTATATCTATATATCTATATATATGTATGTATGTATGTATGTATGTATTACCGATGAAACAAATATGCAATACAGATTCTTCTTTTCATCACTCAAGTGGATAGTTGATAACATTGAGTGAAAAGAATATTATTATGGAGAATTAGAATAGTCGGCTGGAATAAAAGAATAAAGGAATAAATAGCATTATAATTGTAATAATAGTGAGATAAGATAAGTTCATTAATTTCCAAAAAAACTGATAATGGGTCCAAAGGACTACAACAATGTGGAAAAGAAAAAGCCAACAAGAGGCCCACTTAACGGTGACCGGGGAAAGAAAAAGAACAAGAACCAAAATAAAGACAACAACAACCAAGAAAGGAACCATAATGAGAAGCTGAGAAGAGGAGCCGAGAAGTCATACTAGCAATCATGAAATTGGATGAAGTCTAGAACCGAAGGATGTGACTTAGGGATGGAAGAGACCCTAAGTTGCCTCTGAAAATTTCTTGGGGAGGGTGTGGGAGAGGACCTCAA
Organism: Cupressus sempervirens; assembly: GCA_028749045.1. Taxonomy (NCBI): domain Eukaryota; kingdom Viridiplantae; phylum Streptophyta; class Pinopsida; order Cupressales; family Cupressaceae; genus Cupressus; species Cupressus sempervirens. The sequence continues at coordinate 976,966,952 of CM053792.1, read as the reverse complement.
CCAAAAAAAGAGCGCAATTTATATATATACTTGTAAGTTCTATGTACATGGGTGTTGATTGATATATATTAAAAGATATATATATTGAGAAGAAGATAAATAGTAGATCATTGATAATAATTAAAATCATATAGATATGTTCACTATATACTTGAATTATAAATATTAACACAAACACAAGGCAAGAACCTACACCACAATGGTAAATTGTGAGCCTCTTATGTGGGATGTCTTGGGTTCAAGTCTACTTGAGCTTATCATAAAATAATAATTAACTTCAAAAAATAATAATAATTAATCTAGGCTTCGGCCCATTACCTATCAAAAATGCACACATACATTTTGTTAAGAATGAAATTCAAATTAAATATGAAAGATGTTATATATGTTTATCATTGTATTTAGTATTTATATTTTAGTAATAATGGAACTAGAACCATACATCAGTTAGGTGATACTTGTTTTTCAATATATTTTTAATGCACAAAATAATGAATATTAAGCTAATTCCTTAATCACTTATCAATACCACTAAGCGGGTAGGGAGTTTGTGAAGGGATAGGTATAATTCGGTCACATTGAGGCAAAGATTCCCAAAATGGGTAAGAACCATGAGGGAGCCTCTTGTTAGACTGTTTCCATAACCGAGAAGAGTAAAGATATAAGGAATTAAGTATGTATTATAAATTAGTAATTGTTTCTAAATGTGATTTAAGTATGTAAAGTTAGAATATTTAGAATAACTGAGGGGGGGTGGGGTGAATCAGTTATCCAAGGTCCAGATGTACCGATTGAACAAAAAAACACTTAAACAACTTCAGATCTTATCATTCTATTGCTCGGTCTCTGCTGTAAACTATTTGCAACATTAGCTAGCAGTTCAATGTCATAATATAACAAACTTGTAGAATGTAAGCTTTAATAAATAAAACATCATGATAACATCCAAACAAGTTTGACACTAGGATTTAACGTGGACACCCAATTTGGGAAAAACCAGTAGCAACATGTCACCAATTTTTACCTTTTTAAAGTGAGCCCTATTAGGAGCCAACCCTATTAAAGGTTACAATACACACTGTTAAATGTGAGCTGGTTAAAGGATTTAATCACCCTGTTAGGAGTGGCCTTGTTAGAAGACTTTAGAACACTCCATTATAATGTTACTTGGTTAAAGGATTTACATAGACTGTTAGGTGAACCTTGATTAAAGGATTTCAATATATTGTTTACAATGGTTAGAAAGAAACAACGGATTTGATCTGTTAAGTGCAACTCACTTTGCATGTTCAACTCCTAATACTGATTCATTGTTTGGCCTACATTATCATCTCAATCTCAAATTTTCTTGGCAACCTTTCAAGCAATCAACCTTCACTTCTTCTGAACTCAATAAAGCCTTCTACTTAGATTTTCCAGTCAACAACATTAGTAACAACTCCAACTCTTTGGAACTTCTTCACACGCACACAACCTCTCTGTACTCTACTCTCTCTTCACTGAAAGTTTGCCTCTATACCTCTTTAAATAGGTAGTTCTGATCTTTTTCCACTATATCAACACCGTAGATCTTAGGGTTCATGATTCGATCCATCAGATGCATCTAATCGCCATTCTGTTTATCTCTTCTTTTCTAGAAATTTCTCCTTGAATTCATCTCATAAATCGATTACCTAATTCTTTCCTTGAATTAGAGGATCCAACTCATCGATCCTTATCTTCAACATGTTTTCCATATCCCAAGAAATCCGCTTAGTCAGCTGGAAAATTCGATTCCTCAGAAATAGTTAAAATGTTGTTCCTTGGCCAACACTAAGGTCTGACACTAGGTCATCACTGAATTACTCGGTCGCTATAAAAACTTCTTGCTCAGCATCAACAATGTCACTCAGTCGATATTGATACTCGGTCAACATTGAATTTTCTCAACACTTACTGTGGCTGAGTTGACACTAGCATCACTTGGCATGTCCATCAAAATTCCTTAGTCTTCTACTCTGTTACTCAGTCAAGCCTACACATTTGATCTATCTTTGCTCACACTTCCAAGACTTGAACATTGCTGTCGTCTCCTCTTGCAATATGATTTAAACAATCACTTTATCTTGTCAATGTATAATTAATCAAATGTCCATTTGTAGTTTCCTCTTCATAACTCAACCTTTCCTCTAGATGCTTTTGTTATGAACAATTTCTCAAATCCTCTTCATCAATCAAATAGATATGACATTTAGATCAGATAGCAAACTGTCTCACCAATAGACTTGACATCAATGACAACACAACAATTGTTCCAATTGTAGCTTCCAACACGTGATGCGTATGATAATTATTGGGGATTGGTATTCTCCTAGTATATTACATTACAAGCCGCCATCCCCAAGTACAATTCAAACTCTCATTTGGAATTTTAGAACGAATCAAGAAAAGCCCCAAAAAGGATCATTACAATTATGCATTTTACACTACAATGCTTTGGGATGAAAGGACCAAGTATAAATAGGTAACAACTTTATTAAATTGTTGTCATTATTTTGCATTATATTTGATTGTTGTGATACACTAGCTAGAAAATCATTTCAGAAAACAAGTTAAAAGATCTTTATAACCATTTCATCCAGGATTTCTATGACAAAAATTGATGACTGCTCTCGCCATCTGAAAGCAGATATATAATTTGGACTTCATTCTTTGAAAATCCTAAAACAATCTGTTCTTTCATTAAAATTATAAACTTTCCTATGTTTTTACTTGAAAAATAATAAATTCACCGCTTTTTCAAATTCTCTATATTTTTAAAAGGAAAAAAAATGCTGATTAATCAGGAAAGGTTTGATATAATTTAGTAAAAAATGTATATAAAAAATAATATTCCTACAACATATTGCAGCTTCGTTTTTTAATAAAGTTAGTAAAATTGAAACTTGAGCATTTCTAAAATCTGTATTTTTGAATCTCAATTAAGTTGGTGAAGCAAATCCATCAGGTGAGCAATTTTTTATAGAAGATTTAATGATTAAGTGGTGTTTTATACCTCTTTGAATGTCATTGTCTTTGTCAATATCAGCTTACATATCAACACAGGTATGCTGGCGTGACTTCTTTTGTTTTTGAAAATGTGCAGTTGCATACTTACTAGGGGTCCCGATAGTGGGATATTCGCTGGACATTGGAAAAGAACATGTTAACCTGGCTGATGAAAAATTGCAAAAGCGCTTATACAGTGGTCAGCTTGATGAAAAAGAATTGGACAGGTGAAAATCGTGGTGCATGTCTGTATTAATTTATTGATGACAATGTCAGGAGATTCTATTATTTTTGATGTGAAACTACAACATATATTATATGTTAATCAAGTACACATAATGGTAACACTGTCATTGCAACATTTGTTCCCTCTAAACAAAAGGAACAAGCATCTTCTATTGAGGCTCTTTAATCAAAATATATTGTATACTTCCTATGTGATAGGTGCTATGTATAAACAACCAGATTGGCTATGCTGCTCAAAATCTAGTAAAATTTATGTCTCAAGAGTCAAAATGCTTTTTGGGAGTGGTATAAGAGAAAAAAGTAGAAAATGCCAAAAACAGAAAACAACCTAAGTGATCAGGTTTGCAAAGGGAAACATAATATCATTGACCAGCGTGAACCACAACAGTCCAAAACATTTACCAAAATATGGCCTTTCTACCTTGTCTCAACACTTTGAAATACTTTCTTAAATATGTTAAAATTAACCATGTTGATCGTGTGTATAATCAAAGATCAGAATCGTGTGTATCATCAAGGATCAGATTCTTGGAAATCTCTACAAAAACCAACCAATTGTAGTGTCCTCTTTTAGGCTCTCTAGTAGTGCACTTATTGCTAACATTTTGGGTTTTTGTCAGCTTGTTTAGAGGGATAATTGATGTTACCAATGATCTCAAATTGTTTAGATGAGTTATATGACACTTTTAGATGTTATTTTTGGCATCGAGTTTGGGCTGCAATATTCTTGGAGAGAGTGTCTACATTAAGTAAGCAACCTACTTGGGTTCATTTATGATCTTTCATGTCAATTGTAATGCATTTCAAACTTTTGCTAATTGGGTTTATTATTGAGCTATATTTAATTAATTTCACTGAGGTTGCCATTTTAATTAAAATAAATCATTGAGCACCTTATTATTATAGCTTGTTAAAAAGAGAATATGAAGTCTTAAATGCTCAGATGATTTAAAGTGACTTTAAATGCCAAGAATGTTTAGAAGGTAAATTGAATCACATTTTGCAGTTTAAAGGCTTACTAAATGAATGAAGTGATTTAAAAGGCAATGTGTGGAAAGTTCTCTAAGAAGCTTATAAAATGGGGGATGGAGAGCTCTTTTGGGTATGTTGAGTTTATTATCTATGATATTTCTCTCTGATAAAATCCTATGTGGTTCTCGAGATTTGTACTTGGTCTTTCTCAGCCTTCATGAGGACCAAAAATTTCTTGAAGAAGACTAACTGCAATAGTGAAAGTTCTACTCTGACTAGTATACGTTAGAGAAATCTTGCTGATATCTCACAATGCTTTCCAATTTACAATTTATGTCTGGTTTCTTTTGATGTTTGGATTGCAAGAGATTTTGGCAAGGGGTTTGGATGATTTAAAATCAACATATTCACTTGATTTGTATTACACCTTGCGCGTGGATATATCACTTTTTGGCATTCAATCTTCTTACTGTGGTGTGAGGGTTTGGCACATGTGATTCAAATTTGTTAGAGGAGTTACCATCATTCTCGCCCACTTTCTCTCTTGTGCATCAAAACCTAGATGGGCTGATTTGAGCACTACATGTTTACCGTACAGGGTAAGAACTTAACACATGTAGTATAACCCGATTCAACGTAGAACAGATACTTTATTTATATATGCACTTAATGATTACAATCCGAATACAATGACTACAATAATCACAATGATGATTCCAAAGTCCATCTCGAATGTGTATATATACCTTTCCGAAGGGGTGACTCAAGCGTTACACGCCCGTTCGGATACTATTCTACCCGTCGGCTACACTATACATTTTACCAACAACATCATCCCCCCCAAAAGAAAAGTCATCTCTGGACGACAATTAACAAAATGGAATACATTAACTGACTAACTACAACAAGATAGATCTGTGTAATGTCCTTGCTCAAATCTGATCTCAAAATGTTGATAAAGGCTCAAAGAATTTCATCAAACACTTTGCATACAACGGTCATATGACTGATATAACATTTCAGTTTGCTTTAATGACTCTTTTCTTCAATTAGTGTAGTCGGTAAAAATTGTGTATCGACCGATGGGTCCCTTCAGAAAGGTTTTTGTTATGTAGCGACATGTTGTATGTGGCCAACGGACTCCTTCGGGAAAGTTCTTTGGAAAGTATTTATAAGCCCTTCGGGAAGCATTGTATTCATCTTATCATGGAAGCATAACGTACTCGTTGGCATATGCGAATAATAATAAGAAGAGTTCTGCTGTTCGTGTTTGTGTTTATTATCTGTGTGCAATTCTTAATTAACCTATACGGTTAACATTTGGCACTGTTGCCCGATGGACCTGGTACGCAGGCAGGCGAATGGAAATTAAATGCCGAATTAGTTGAACAAGAATAAGGATAAGCTGAAGGAAAAGGATGACATATGTGTCGCGCAGGAAAATTTAATTCTAGCATAGCAAATAGAGCGTCGAAGGAGATTTCAGAAGATTGTCGACGGAAACAAGAGCGCCGAAGGATTGTTGAAGGAGACTCGACAACGGCTTGATTTGGTGGAAGAAGTGAGGGAGAAATTTTTGAACCTGCATACGCCATAGGAAGAGAATCCTAACGGAAAGAGATCTAACTTGCACGGCTCGAACTGTCGAGAGAGCACGAGCATGGAGTGACTTCTTTGTCCGAGATATACTTTCGAAACGGACAGCTTCGGTTGATGAAACCTCTTCTTCACCAAACAATGCGGAAGTCGAAAATAGCGCAAGTGTTGCAAACAACGCGGGTGTGCAAAACAGCGTGAGTGTTGGAAATAGCGCGGGTGTGCAGAACAACATGGGTGTTGGAAATAGCGTAGGTGTGCAGAACAGTGCGGGTGGTCAAAATAGCGCGGGAGCTCAGAACAGCGCGGGTGTTCAGAATAGCGCAGGTACACAACAAAACCCCCAACATACAGTAATAATGGTAGGTCCAAAAGAAAAGTTGCCTAAATTTGATGGTGAAGGAACCGTCGATCCGATTCGACATTATAAAACATGTGAAATGATCTGGAGAGCAAATGGCATAACAGATACGAACGAATGGGTCCGACAGTTTCCAGCCACCCTACGAGATGTTGCGATTGATTGGTTTACTGACATAGATCCGCAGAAGTTAAATAGTTGGGATAATATTAAGAAGGAATTTATTGCGGAATTTCAAATATTGCGAGACGATAATGAGATTGTAGCGGAGATATTCAATACTAAGCAAGGGAAGAATGAAACAGTCCAAGTCTTCGCCAGGAAGTTAAAGGACCTGATCAATAAAATGGAGAATAAGCCGGCTGATGGGCTACAAAAGAGATGGTTCATTGAAGGCCTTTGCTCGATGTTGCAAAAGAAGATGAAGATCATGCCACAATCAACATACATTGAAGCGTACAATCGGGCAATGAACCTCGAAAGTGACCAGAAGACAAAGAAGAAGAAGAAGAACAGCTCGTCCGATTTAGATGACGATGCATCTTCAGGAGAAGATAGCAGCGATGACGAGGGAAGCAACAAGAAGGTCCGTGCCCTCTAGAAGGACATGATTCGGATGATGAAGGAGTTCAAGAACATGAACAAGGAGACTAAGGGCAATGACCTATGGTGCACGGAGTGCAAGAAAGAAGGCCATACGAAGGGATCCTGCCCGAAAGAGCAATTTTGTGAGATCTGCCAGATTCTAGGACACTTGGTAAAGGAATGTCCTTTCAACCTGAAATCAAGAACACCACAGCAAGTGTTCCTCACGCAGGAGGCATCCTCGTCAGGAGGGAACGGGAACATCAGTACGGAAGGTGCCACATCGGGTGGATATAGAAACAACCGACACAATCAAAATAACAACAATAGCAACAACAACAATAATGGCGAAAGGAGTCGACTTCAGTATGATGCGAATGGTCGGCCGATAGTTCAATGCCGCGCATGCAATTTGTGGGGTCACTTCGCTCGAGAGTGCACGACGGCAAAGACACCGAAGTTGCTATGCCGATGGTGTGGACCTAGCGATCATGATGATGCTAAATACCCGAAGTCTTGAGTAAACTTGATTACCGTCGGGATGGACGAGGAAGAAGTTCTGGCAATCACTCGGAAGTAGGCAAAGCTATAACCCGATCCGATGGAGGAAAAGAAGAGACTAGAGGAAGCACAGGTAGAGATCCAGAGAGCAACACAAATAGAAACGGCACACCTGAAGGACACACCGAGTACCTCTGTACGGAACTGCGCAAAATAGAACATTGTATGGAAAATATTGCAAGCCGAGATACCTGTCAGGATAAATGATCTATTGCTCACTATGCCTCAACTCCAATCGGCACTCACAAACATCGTTCTCGCTACTAATCTGCCAGGAGAACATGGAAGGGAGCACGAAAGTGGAGCAAGTACAACGGACAAAAAGGAGGAGAGTGGCACAAGTGCAAAAGATCTGATGCTATTAGCTCTTTCATCCGGACGCTATCTGGCAGTTGTTGAAATGGGCATTCTAGGGACTATGCTAACAGACACAATCATGGATGGAGGATCCGGTGTCAATGTGCTGCCAGGGATACTTGGAAAAAGTTGAGACAACCGACATTATGGCCACCTACCTTTCAGTTGTTAACAGCAGATCAACATGGAATCAAGTCATTGGGAATACTCACAGCGCAACTAGTGACGATTGGGACACAACCGTTCCTGTTGGACTTTTTCTTGATCCCACTGAAGCGGAGAGGATACGATGCTATTCTGGGCTGGGGTGACTGATACAAGCCAAGGCAAAACATGATTGGAAGAAAAATACTTTATCACTTGAAAGCAAAAGCCGAAAGTATGTCATCGATCTACACACTCAAATGGTTGGAGAAGCTCTATCGTCGAATTCTGAAGGAGAAGACGATGAGAGGAGGCAGAGTACGGAACTCGATCAGGAGGGAGTCCTACGATTGGAAGGAGATGACGATCTGAATTTAGTAAATGGTCTTTACCACTGGCAAATGGAGGATTACAAGCTCTTTCCGAGTTGTAATATGCTAAGGATCGACGAAGGTAAGAAAGAAGGAAATGAATGTCCGAAGGAACACAGAGAAGCCGAAGAAGGAAATGAATGTCCGAAGGAACACAAACAAGCTGAAGAAGGAAAGGTGGGTATGACTGAAGTTGAAGGAAAGAACATATAGTATGAACCCAAAAGAAGGAAAGATTCTACTGTACGACTACGTAGGAAGAAATTCTTACGTCGAACTATAGATATAGTAGAAAGGTACCGGTAGCAAGGAAGACACACGATACGGTCTGCACAGGTAACAAAGAGGAAGGGTTCAATAAAAGTTGTAGCAGTACAGAGTGAATGTGTTATTGACGGACAGAAGGGGCAGCTGACGGAGCCCATGGTAGCGAGCTTCGGGAACAAATTGGGCGATATCGAGATGACATAGAACAGGCGTAGTAGGTTTCAACCAAGATAGTTGGCATTGAGGTATGATGAACGGAATGAGATCAACCCAGGCAAGTTCAAAGTTAAGTGGGTCGGACTATATCAAATTCGGGAAGTGGGTGATAACGGAGTAGTAAAACAATGGATGCTAGACGGAAAGGAAGTTGCCGACACAGTGAATAGGTCGAAGTTAAATGTCTGCCATGAAAGAAGTAACGCACCTCCATGGACGAACAACTAAGAGAAGAAGACTATAAGTATTGTACATATGTAAATATTGTACATAGTTCGAAAAAAAAAATTTTAAAAAAAAAAAAAAGGAAAAATTTATTTGAAAAAAGGCACCGTACGGATTCTTAATTTGCTCACCGTACTGTTTTGGAGTTGGTGTACGGTTTTTATTTCAAGTTGGTGTATGGTTTTTAAGCTTTTGAAGTTGAAGTACGGTTTTTAGAGGCAGAGTACGATTTTTTAAGGCTGCTTACTAGAGCATCGTACGGATTTTTAACGCCCTCACTGTACGGAATTTATTGTTTGCTTGCTGTACGACGTATAGATTCTAAAGGTATGACAAAGTAGCGTACGAAAATTCCAATGAAGATGCAATGTACGGTTTTAGGGAGGACAGACATTGTACGATTTTTGAGAGAGTCACCGTACGGATTTCCAAAGTCGAGAATTCTAATGAGGTCCACCGTACGGCTTTTAAGCTTGTGCTCTGTACGGCTTTCTAAATCACACCATATGGATGGTATAAAAGTCTATGTGCTGTACAGATTTTGTAGAGCACATCAAATACAAACTTGGCGAATGGACTTTCCTAACGTATGATTCACTAGCCGTTTTTGCACTATACGGATTTCAATAAGTAGCATACGGATTTTTTAAAGGCGTGGATTTTGTATCGTACGGATTTTAGGCTTTTGAAGATTGGGATACGGATTTTGGGTGTGGTTTGAAGCATTGAAGCTGTATGGATTTCGATTGCAGTTTAATAGGATTTCATTATATGCTTGAAATATTGTTGCTGAACGGATTTTGTGTTGTGGGGTTTGAGTTTTGCATAAAATGTTGCACGGGTTTTTATGACGTATGGATTACATAGGTCTGGGCATACGACTTCTGCAAGATATGAAATTTAGATTTAGTAACATTTGAGGTTATTGCATAAGGAATTGTAACATAACAGAGGGTGACAGGAGGTTTTCTAAAAAAAAAAAAAAAAAAAAAAAGTGGACAAATCAAGAATGCTCAGAATAAGTAACGGATGATGCTACAGGGTAGAGGAAGAACCAACGATTGCCAAAAAGTGGAGCTTCTACAGGCATGGAGTGTCTGTGTACTAGAGGCACTGAAAGTAGGTGTTGGCCGTGAGGCTGTCTTGGTGGATGCATAGAGAGCTCGGGAGGAGTTGATCATCCAGTTGGAGGCAGTGTAGTGACACTTGGCTCAGGGTACCGAGGAGTTGGAAGTAGAGAAAACAGCATAGGTGGCTATCAAGGTCAGCTTGAGGAGTCAGTATTGTGTTAGCAAAGGCTATAGATGCAACGGGATGAATGTGAAAGTGATGTGGCAGATCAATATTGTTGTATTAGTTTGAGTTTTGTTCTGTAGTCGTCAAGAGACGACTTTTCTTTTTGAGGGGGATGATGTCGTCGGTAGAAATTGTGTATCAGCCGACGGGTTCCTTTGGAAAGGTTCTTGTTATGTAGCCGACAGGTCCCTTCGGAAAGGTTTTTGTTATGTAGCGACATGTTGTATGTGGCCGACGGACTCCTTCGGGAAAGTTCTTCGAAAAGTATTTATAACCCCTTCGGGAAGCATTGTATTCATCTTATCATGAAAGCATAACGTACTGGTTGGCATATGCGAATAATAATAAGAAGAGTTCTGCTATTCGTGTTTGTGTTCATTATCTAGTGTGCAATTCTTAATTAACCTATACGGTAAACAATTAGCATCAATGAAAATGCTTGCAAGAAGACTCAAAATTGACTAAACAATGATCTAACATGAATGCACAACTTATTTTGACAATATTCAATGTATATATGTGACTGAAACTACTTGCAATATGCAACTACAACAATTAGTAATTATGACAAACACTTTGGATGCAACCTAAGATGGCATTAATGCACTTACAACCAAGTGGCATTAATACAAACACTTGGTATGCAAAATTATAACATTATTTATGCCAAAAAGAGAACCTACAGCCAATTGACATTTTGTCAAACAATTGGCATGCAAACTAATAAGCTGATCATGAATGATCAAAACATATTTAATTACAACTATATCAGATCAGCAACTTATGTCTCCTTTATTGCACATATAATGTCAACTACAATGCCAGTATGAAATAGCCAAGACTCTTGGCATTACAACAGATGCAAATTATGTAATTATCTGAGTACAAATGCAGCCTTAATATGAAATCTAAAATGCAATATATATGCAACAATTGACTTGAGAAACCTAGTACACAAATTGTAGAAGAGCTGGAGACTTGATTGTGACACTTGTTGATGATGAAGACCCCTCCAAATGAAGGAATCAACTCCCTTGAAGTGTCGCCCCTATTCTTGCCTGGCAATACTTTAAATAAATAAATGCAAACTCTAGGCTCCTCGAATTTGTCCTTGAAATGATTGTCTTGGCGATAGTAATTGAATGCAATAATACCCGGAACCATAGGATGCTTCAATGATGAGCTATGAACCAAAATGTCTTGCCAATGGTGCCCTTTCTGTAGTATATCAGACCACGGAAATTATTTACCAACAACCAGATAGCTACTCCAAAAATACACCAAAACAATTGCCACGCTCTCCCAAGATGAATGCTCAAATATCCACAAAGGAACAATACCCGAATGAGGCCATACAAGCAAAAATTTGAATATGATATGCAAAATTGTCCTTCATTAAAATTTTACTTTGAAGTACAAGTAGAAAGTTTGAAGCAACTTCCTCAACTTTGCAATAATTCAAGTGATATTTCACACCCTCAAAATTGCACACCAATTGAGAGTTTTCGTTCTCAATGGCCACAGACAACTGTAGAAACCCTAGGCTCCACAACCATCAAACATCGACATCAACAACAAATCTGGATGGTGAGAATGAAGCCCGAGATGCCTATTTATTCTTTTTCTCCACTTTCTCCAGAAACTTCTAGAACATTATTTAATTTAATTTATTAAGTGACTTTATAAGATATTTTATAATTCAAGTCACTTTATTAAATTAATTAAATATAAAGTTATATTTATTTATTTGATAACCTTATAAATTATTAACTTAATACCACTTATTTATTTAATTAAAATAATCAATTAGTCATGCTCATAAAATATTTATTATTTTGGACAACTTAATTAATTAAATTAATTAAATCAAATTACCTCCAAAATGGGGACATTACAATCTATTTTTGTCACACCACTTTCACATTTGTCACGTGCCTGCACCAAATTGGTCTCCAAACCACATTGCATCTATAGCCTCTGCTAACACAATACTGTCTCCTTAATCAAGCTGACCTTGATAGCCACCCGTGCTACTTTCTTTGCTTCCAACTCTTGGGTACATTGAGCCAAGTGTCGCGGTATTACCTTCAATTGGATGATCAACTCCTCCTGAGCTCTCTATGCATCCACCAAGACAGCCTTACGTCCAAAACCTACTCCAAGTGCCTCAAAGCATATCACCCCTCTCGAAAGGCTTGCTTTGTTGTTCTCTCCACCTCTGGTACATAGACACTTTATGCCTGTAGCAACTTCGGGTCTCATCAACTAGTCACACTTCCCATGATTGATAACTACATCGACTGGGGGTCTAGGGGGTATCGCCCCCAGCGGGGTCGAGGGGCAGCACCCCCGCGGGGTCCTGGGGCAAAGCCCCAGGCATCGCGATACAAGGTGGGGTAGAGGGGCAGTGCCCCCCCCGCCAAGACCAAATCAACACCCTCAAACTCACACAAAACTCCATGGAACACACCATTTTTGACATTTTCTTTCGATTCCACACTCTTTCTGGCAAATGCTTATGTTTTCCCTTCCCTTCAGTATCATATGTTACTAATTTTGAACTGTTTTGATCTGTTGTCATTTTTTTTTTTTTAGCTCTTCCACTTCCTCTTTCCTACAGACTTCATTTGTTCCTCTGTTGGGTTAGGCCAATTATCCCTCGACACAAATATTCTTCTCTTTCCCGTTGCGGATGTGTACGGCCCTGTCCTGGCTTCTGTACGGAAATGCTTCCCTGACTTTATGCTTTCCTATCCTGACTTTGACTTTATGCTTTCTTGTCTTGACTTTGACTTTATGCTTTCCTAGCAATTGCCAATTCCTTCCACCGTACGGTTCTAGATCCTTTCCTTCCTGTCGTTTCCAATGACCCGTACGGCTCCCAAGTTTATAGCTTTCGCACACTGTATGGCTACATACCATACGGTCAATTTCAGTCACTCTTCTGTCATACGACCCTCCTCTCTTTCTATCTTCGTATGGTCTCCTGGTATTCCTGAATCCTGTACAGTTCCCAGCTACCTACGTATGGTGTCTAGATTTCCAGTATTCACCTTCCTTGTCTTCTGTATGGTAGATTTCACATGCTTGCACAACTTTCTTGGGGTCATACGGTCATTTTCTCCCCTTATGATTGATCTCTTTTCCTCCCTGGGTCCTTAACTCCAATTTCAATCCTTTACTATACGGACTGCCTTTCCATATAGCTTCAGCCGTACGGCCTATATAGCTTCAAGTATATATATTTTTCTAAGCTACTTGGCAAATGGAGTTGTTCATAGTTTATGACTACATGCCAAATGCAATTGTTCCCACTCTTTACCAACCGAATGGCTATCTACTTTTAGTCGTGTTCTTCCTCTGGCTGTACGGCTTCCAATTCCTCTTCCTCTAGCTGTATGGCTTCCAATTCCTCCTCCTGTGCTCCCAGTTTACCGTGTGTCATACGGTCCTAAGCAAGTTTTTATTTTCTTCCGGCTTTCCTCTAGCCATACAGATTATTAATACCTCTGTGGTGTGCCTCTTAAGTTCGTACGGTAGACCATACTCCCATTGCTTTTAAAGTTTGATTTCACCATTATATTTTGATTTCACTTCTTGGTCTTTTAATACTTCATTTGTTTTTATTCCTTTTTACTACTTCGCATTTAGAATTATGTTTACTCCACATTTTATTTATTTATTATACATATATACATTATTTACAGTCACTTTTTCTTTCTCAGTTGTTTGCTAACGAGGGACCATTTCTTTCATAGTATATTTTTAACTTTGATCCATTTACTGCATCTGGTATTTCTTTTTCATCTAGTGTCCACAACTTAATTGCCCTATTATAGCCAACTTCTCATATCTTGTACGGTTCGACCCATTTAACTTTGAACTTTCTAGGCCTGATTTCTTTCTGTCCGTTATACTTCAGTACTAACTGGCTTGATTGAAACTTGTTTAATTTTAAGTGCTTATCGTGCCATGCCTTCCGCCTGTTTTGTGTAACTTCGATGGCCCACTATGCCTGCAACTGTCGCTCATCAAGTTTGTTCAAATTGTATAGTCTCTCGCGTAAGCTCTCCATGTCACCCAACTTGTTCTCAATTGCTATCCTCCAACTGGGTACCATGAATTATGTTGGTACCATTGCCTCCAGCATTTTGTCAATTTCTTTCGTGACCCATGCTGCATAATTCTTATTCATTCGGTACGGCCACTTCTACGCGGGTATTGCACCTTTGATCAATGGTATCCGGTGGACACATAGCTCCGATGACACTCCTTTTAAGTCTTTTTATGTCCAAGAAAAAACATCCTTGTATTCCATAAATATTTTGAATGCTGCTACCTTCAACACTGGGTTCCAATCATCTCCTACCAGAATGTTTTTCAGATTTCCTTCATCACCCAAGTTCATGTTTTTTCACCGTAGGCTCTTTGTACTTCATTAGTTTAACTTCACTGAATGTATGGGCTGGTGTTTCATCCACCTGCACTTCTCACTCCTTTAGTTCACTGTACTCCTTCGGGAACTCATTGCCTTCATTTTCTTCCTCTATACCCAACATGTTGCAGCTCGTAAAGACCTCATAATCTTCCATTTTCCAATGTAGCATTTCATTCACCGAATCTAGATTCTCATCAGTTGACCCTCCTAATCTCAACACCCCTTCTTCATCTAGTTCCATCCTCTTTTTACCTTCGCTATCACTCTCGCCTTCTCCTTTTGAGTCCGACGACGCTGCTTCTTCCCCTACCATTTGTGTATGCAAATCAATTATGAATCTTCTGCCTCTTCTCTCCATGGACAAGGTGTTCCATTTCCAATCATGCTTTACCTTTGCTTGCACTAGCCACCCCCATCCCAGGATGGCATCATACCCTCTTGTCTTCAGTGGAATGACCACAAAATCAAGTAAAAATGGTTGTGTCCCAATTGTTACCGACTGTGCCATCAAAGTTTCCAACGGCTTTATCTCATACTAATCTACTGTGAGTAATTGGAAAGTAGGTGGCTATAGTGTGGGTTGTCCAAGTTTTTCCCAAATATCTTCCGACAACACGTTCACCTTGGATCCTCTGTCTACAATTGTATCCATTAGTATAGTACCCAAAATGCCCATCTCCACTACTGTCGGGTGTTTTCCTATCGTAAGTCTGTTGCTACCACTGTTGTTTCCTTACTATCCCTTGTTTCCTTTGTCACTCTCGGGGACAACATCATATTTATAATAGCTGTATGCAACTGTGGCATCATGAGAAGGTCATTTAGTTTAATCGGCACTTCCGTTTGCATTATCTATTTCACCATGTTTTGTTCCGCCAAGTTTCTTTTTGATGTTTTGGTAGTGTCCTTTACTTCTGACCTCTCTGCTTTCATCTGCTTTTCTATCTCTGTTCGAGCTTTTTGTAACCTCTCCTTCTCTTCTTCCGCATTCAAATATTTTTCTTTCTTTGCCTGTTCCCGTGTGATTGCTAGTACCTTCTCATCACATGTTTCAATGGTTAATAGATTTACGCCTTGCTTGGGACATTTTGAATCTTCATGGTCCCCTGGACCACACCATTTGCATAGTAGCTATGGTGTCTCCTTCATAGTACAGTCCCTCATGAAGTGACCCCAGAGATTGCATGCCTGACACTGTATCATCGGCCATCCACTCGCATTGTATTGTATTCTACTCCGGCCTCCGTTGTTATTGCTATTGTTTCCACCCCTTCCGCGTCTATTATTATTGTGATATCCACCCGAAGTTGCATCATTGCTTGTGTTATTGCTATTGGACGCTTCTTGCGTTAGTAACACCTACTGGTGTCCTTTAGCTTTCATGTTAAACGGGCACTCTTTTAGAGAATGTCCCGCCACCTAGCAGATGTCACAAACTATTTCTTTGGGCATGAGCCCTTCGTATGGCCATCCTCTTTACAATCTGTGCAGCACAGTTCTCCCTTCACTATGTCCAGATTCTTTTTCAAATTCTTGAATTCTTTCATCATTCAAAGCATATCTTTCTGTAATGCTCTCACCTTCTTGTTCAATTCCTCATCACTACTGCTACTTTCTGAGGATGAATCATTTGAATCGGAGGATTTATGCTTTTTCTTCTTGTCTTTTGTTCACTTTCTAGATCCATTGCATGAGTATACGCGTAGGTGTACGACGCCAATGGTACAATCTTCATCTTTTTTTCCAGAGCTGACCGTAGCCCCTTCAGAAACCACTATTTTTTCAAACTGTCTGCTGGTTGACTTTCCATCTTTCCAACCAGTTCTTTCAATTGTCTAACATAGGCCTAGATTGTTTCATTCTTTCCTTGTTTAGTACTATATATCTCTGCTACCATTTCATTATCGTCTCGAAGCAATCTAAACTCTGCTATAAATTCTTTTTTAACGTTCTCCCATGTATTGAGTTTCTGAGGACTGGTGTCGAAAAACCAATCTATTGCCACAGCCCGTAGGGTCGTTGGGAACTATTTGACCCAATCGTCTTCATCTGTTATGCCATTTGCCGTCCATATGGTTTCACACATTTTACAATGTCAGGTAGGGTCTGTTGTATCATCACCATGAAACTTGGGTAATTTTTCTTTAGGACCTGCCATCGTTACTTTCTTTTGATTCTGAGGTACTTGTGTACCTGCGCTGTTCTGAGTGCCCATGCTGTTCTGAACTCCCACGTTGTTTTGCACACCCACATTGTTCTATATACCCGTGGTGCTCTATATAATTTTCTTGTTTCCAACAACCACATTGTTTGGTGAAAGTTTTTCAAATGAGGCTGTTATATTCTTTGCCTGTATCTGTTCATCCGGTGTATCGAGAACGAAGAGATCACTCCCCGCTCATGCTCCCTCAACACTCTGAGCCATGTGAGGTTCTTCCCTTCCATTCAGACACTCTCCCCTTAGCGTATAAAGGTTAAGAAACTCTTCCTTTGTTTCTTCCACCAAATTTAAGCATTGTTGAGTTTCCTTCAGCAATTCCTCGGCACTCCTCAGCCTACTAGGTGACTGCACTCCCTCCATTTGTGCCAAACTTCACCCCTTCAGTGCCCCTCGACAATCTACCGAAGTCTCTACCTGCGTGTTGCCTGCTGTGCTAGAATTAAAATTTTTTGTGTTGTACATAGTTCATCCTTATCTTTCACCTTGTTCCTATCCTTGTTAAGAAAATTCGGCATTAATCTTCATATCATTCCTTCATTCTAGGTACGTCTGGCAACGGCGCCAAATGTTTACTGTACAGGGTAAGAACTTAACACATGTAGTATAACACGATTCAACGCAGAACAGATACTTTATACATATATGCACTTAATGATTACAATCCGAATACAATGACTACAATGATCACAATGATGATTCCAAAGTCCATCTTGGATGTGTATATATACCTTTTCAAAGGGGTGACTCAAGCGTCATGCGCCCGGTCGGATACTATTCTACTTGTCGGCTACACTATACATTTTACCGACAAAACTACATTCTAGTGCTTTCCTTGCACTCTTAGTCACATGTACATCCTCTAGACGTCCACCTCCAGTGTCCTCGAGATCTTGATTATATTCAGGGTTTGACATGAACTTGTACTCCCTTCATTCAAGGGTCTGCTATTCAAATCCTCTAGAGGTAGGTTCTCCTAAGATTTTGAATGCCATGCAATATATATGTTAGTTCAAGATTTCCTTCTTCGTACACCTTATTGATCGTGTCTGTACATATGGTTGTCCTACTTGGTTGGTGATGAATGTTTTGTTAGGGGGTAGTAAGTTTTTGGTAATTTCTTGTAATTTTTTCTTTGTTCTTCTGCAATTCTTAAAGATTGTTTGATTACTTGGTCTTGACCATCTTGTTGTTAGAGTGGGGTTGTCATTGCACCAAAAGACCGATTTCTCAATGCTCGATACAACCACCCAACTTATAGCACATAGGAGGTGGTGAAGCCCTTGTCACAAATCTCGAGGGGAGCGATAAAAAAAATTCCAACAATCTCCCCCTTAGCATTACCCGAAGATCTGAGGATTCAAACCTATGACCAAGCTCTGATATCACTTGTTAGAGTGGAGTTTCCCTCGCACCAAAAGACCAATCTATCAATACTCGACACAACCACTCAACTTATAGTACACAGGAGGCGGTTAAGCCCTTGTCACGAATCTCAAGGGGAGTGCTCAACAAATTTCCGACACTTGTGGCCTCTTCTTGCCTTTATTGCGATCCAAAGGTATGAATCACGCAATGCTGACCCATTTCTCTAAGGCAACATCACCAAATGATTACTTCTATGCCTGGTAAATTATATACATGACATAATAATAGATATGGTAGTGCATACTAGGTATAGTAGTAAAATATATCTTTATTAGCTCATTGATGAAATATTGTCATTGATGTCAAAGGCATTCAGGAGATTGTGAAAGAATTATCATTGATGTCAAATATATGACCAAGAAATACATATATATATATGAAGTCTATGATTAAATTACTATGAAGTTAAAATGGCAAATTTTGATGTTTGAAGACAAATGCTTCAGCTAGCTAGTATGATGACTTAATAAAGATGGTTTTGAATAGAAAATGACTGATATAAAGGGCAGATATATGTATATATCTATATGCCATGAAGATGGATAAAAGACATATAAGAATAATCAAACAGATATATGCAGAGCGATAAAAATCAAATATGATGTCATGTATCAAAGAAATAAAAAATTCATGAAGTGCTTTCAATACTACTTGGAGAATATAGCTATGGTTTACGGACAACATATATAAATAGCGACTCCAATATATTGACATATATGGATAAATCACGACATTTGAATAAATACCAGTAAAATATGAAAGATGACGATGATCATTATACTCGACAGATGTATGGAAAGAGTTAAGTAAATTACATTAGCATCATATTGAAGAAACATGATCAAATAGTAGCAGTTCACAACAATATACAGTGATCATGTAACAATCATTATTAAGGAGCCCGATAAAACAAAGTATTATGAGCAGCAATGAGTTTTCAGTGGTGAGTTCGATGTACCAACAAAATACAAAGAGGAACACAGTTGTCCATCGAAATTGGAGATAAATATGTTAGAAATTTAATGTAGTAGGTCGGTTTCCCCTGGAGCCAAACAGCCACCTACCCGCTTGACAGCATTCAACTTGGTAGGTGAGTTCAAATTGAAATGAGAGGGAAAACGTTTTTTCCAAGAAGACAAAAGGAATGTATCTGATTCATTCGATTAGTAGGTGTGGAACAATTGTTGAAGAGAGCAGAGTAGAGCAGAGCACAAAGCTGAGAAGGAAGTCGATCGGCAGATCAAGTCAGAGTTCAGAATACAGAAGGAAGTTTCAGTTTCGTGTTTGAAGTTGCACATGTTGGATCCTTCTGTTATTCTGCAAGTTCATTTTTTAAATTTGTCATGTGAAGCAGTGATTGCTCCAAGCATTGTTGTATGCAGCCATTAGTGTTGTAAGTTTGAAGTTTTTAGGGTTTTTTGGTTGAAGCCGAATGCTTCCAAATTTTGTAATAGTTTTATCTTATTTGAATAGAAAGAAAGCAAGCAAGAAGGCATGCAAATCTTTGTTGTTCCCTTCTTCTATTCGTCATTGCATGGTGTTTTGCATTTGAGAAGTTCATATTTGAAAGCTTCATCCTTCGGCTCTCTGCCATTTTAATGGTGGAAATATCTAGGTTGTAAGTTTGAAATACAGGCCACTCAGTTTGCTCCTTAACCGAGTTCTCTCTATTGTTCCTACTGAATGCATTCAAGATCATGTTTGTGAGCTCCACCCTACAGTGGTGACCAAGCTCACTTAGCATACATTGTACCGAGTTGCCCTCAGTGTCGAGTTACTCAGCTCTATTGGGTGGATATTTTGCAACCAATAGTTTTGAGTGCCAAGGGAGCTCGAGCGTGGTGAACTCTTTGTCCACGATACACTTCCGAAATGGACAACTTCGCTTAATGATGATCCTTTTTCACCAAAGAATGCAACTGTTGATAAGACGACTATCCGAAATAGTGCCGATATCAGAGTACAAACCACCAGGATACAGAGCGTCGGTATCATAGTACAAACTGCTAGGATACAGTGTCGGTGTTGGAGTGCAAACCGCTGGGATACCTAGTGCCGATGTTGGAGTGTAGAACAGTGCTAGTGTTGCAGTGCCGAATGCCACTGGTGGAGTAGTACCGAACAATGCCCATACAAAAAATCAAGTAACAATGGCAGGACTAAAGGAGAAGTTGCCAAAGTTTGATGGTGATGGAACGGTCGATCCAATTAGACACTGTAAGACATGCAAAACAATTTTGATGGCGAATGGCATAACTGACACAAATGAATGGGTGCGACAATTTTCAGAAACCCTAAGGGGTGTAGCAGTTGATTGGTTTGCCGACACAGATCCCTAGAAATTGACTACATGGGCGGACGTTAAAAAGGAGTTTATCACCGAGTTTCAATTACTACGTGACGACAATGAAATTGTAGTAGAAATCTAGACCACAATGCAAGGGAAAAATGAAACCGTCTGTGTATATGCCAGAAAGCTCAAAGAATTAATAAATAAAATGAAAAGTAAGCTAGAAGATTGGCTGAAAAAGTGATGGTTTATTAAAGGACTACGCTCGGAGTTAAGGAAGAAAATGAAGATTGTGCCGCCATCATCATACACCGAAGTACACAATCGGGCGATGGACTTAGAGAGTGAACACAAAATGAAAAAGAAGAAGAAAAGTAGCTCATCTGACTCAAATGACACGTCTGTAGAAGAAGATAGCAGTGATGACGAAAAGGGCAGCAAAAAGGTTCGAGCTCTCCAGAAGGATATGATCAGAATGATGAAGGAATTTTAAAAAATGCAGAAAGAGACGAAGGGAAATGAGCTATGGTGCACTGAATGCAAAACAAAAGGTCACACGAAGGGATCCTATTTGAAGAACTAGTTCTGTGAGATTTGCCAAATTATGGGACATTCCATAAAAGAATGCCCCTTCAATATGAAAATGAGAGGACCTCAACAAGTGCTCTTGACATAGGAGGCTTCTGTGTTCGGAGGGAGTGGAAACACCAGCAATGATGGTGCCACTTCAGGTGGGTACAAAAACAATAGAAGAGGGCAAAGCAACAATACCAACAATAATAATGGAGGCCATAGCCGAATTCAGTACGATGCGAACAACTGCCCAATGGTTCAATGCCAAGCATGCAATTTGTGGGGCTACTTTGCATAAAACTATACATCAACAAACACACCAAAGTTGTTATGCAGATGGTGCGGTCCTGGAGATCATGAAGATGCCAAGTGCCTTAAATTAGGAGTGAATTTGATCATTATCGGTGTGGACGAAGAAGTCTTGGCAATCACCCGTAAATAAGCAAAACTGTAGCCTGACCTAACGGAAGAAAAGAAGAGATTTGAAGAAGCATGGGCAAAAATTGAGAAAGCAACACAGGCAGAGAAATCACAATTGAAGGACACTACTGGTACCTCAATGAGGAACTGGGATGAGCAAAACATAATAAGGCAGGTGATGCAAATGGAAGTCCCGATCAAATTAAGTGACCTTCTCACAATGCCCCAGTTACGGACGACCATTATGAATGACACCGTTTTTGAAAGCGACGGAGAAAATAGGAAGGGACAGTAGTGGAATGACGACAACAGACCTAATGCTTCTGGCACTCACAACGGCAAGGCATCCAGCAGTAGTCGAGATGGACATTCTGGGAATGGTTCTGACAAACACAATTGTGGATGGAGGGTCAAGCGTGAATGTGTTATCAGAAGATGTATGGAAAAAATTAGGACAACCTACGCTGTGGCCACCAACATTCCATTTGTTGACAGTGGACCAATACGGCATTAAACCTCTTGGCGTCCAGATGGCACAACTAGTAACTATTGGAACGTAGCCATTTCTACTCGATTTTGTCGTCATTTCACTAAAGAGGAGAGGATATGACGCTATTCTTGGACGAAGTTGGTTGGTACAAGTAAAAGTAAAACATAATTGGAAACGCAATACCCTATTAATGGAGCGCGGAGGCAGAAGATTCATAATTGACCTGCACACAGAAATGGTAGGCGAGGAGGCAGCGTCTTCGATTTTCTAAGGCAAAGGTGGAGGGGATGACAAGAGGAAGAAGAGAATGAAACCTGATGAAGAGGGAGTATTGAGACTGGAAGGAGGGTTGAATGAGGACGACCTAGATTTGGTGAACGAACTATTTCACTGGTAGATGGAGGATTACGAACTCTTCCCGAGTTGCAACATGTTGGGCATTGAAGAAGAAAAAGGAAGAAACGAGTTCCTAGAGGAATATAGTGAACTAAAGGAAGGAGAAGTGTAGGTGGATGAAACACCAGCCCATACGTTCAGTGAAGATAAGCCGATAAAATATGAAGAGGCCATAGTACAAACCATGAACCTCGAAAATGATATTGAACCAAAAATCATACTGGTGGGAGAAGAGAGAGCTTTGACCCATGTAGAAAAGAGAAGAATACACCGTATGGTTGGAAGTTTTCATAAAGAGACCTAGAGGTGCACCATATGGCAAGCACAAGGTAAAGAAAAAATACCATTCAGATTGGAGGCTCTGTACAGAACTACCACCGTATGGTCTTCTGGAAGCAGGCAAGGAAGTACTATACAACCCACACAAAGCAACCGTACGGATTCAAGAAAGGACCGTACGAACCAACTAGGATACTGTGTGGACAAGAAGCCACCATTGTACGGCCATGTAAATGCCTACCATATGGACATGAGAAGTACTGTACGACCAAAGAGGTGTATCGTATGGCAGTACGACAAACAGTTGAAAGGGAAGCCATGTCTAAGCATTACACTGTACGGAAGCCGTACAACCATTCAGTGCAGGGTATGTTGTATGGACGTGGAGCATAGGGGAATAAATTAGGACACACCGTACGCCCATGGCTAGGAATGTTGCAGAAAAGGTAAGAGCACCGTATGGCTGTATGACTAGATTGCTTGGAGGTTGGGTGACTGTACAACCAAGGAGAAAGATTGTATGGCTTACTTGTATGGACATTGGTAGCAGGAGAACCATACCGTATAGCAGCAACAGCTAGAGTGGGGAGGCCGTATGGTAGCAGAAAGACGGTATGGCTATGGCAGAAGCAATCCATTGTGTAGTTGTACATTGGCAGCGAGGTTGTAACATAACAGAGAGAGACCACCATACAGATGCAGAAGAAGGGTGACAAGAGGTTTTCTAAAAAAAAAGAAAAGAAACAAAAAAAAACAATGACAAATCAAAAATGTTTAGAATGAATAACGCATGATGCCAAAGGGAAGGGAAAGACAGAAATAGGTAGTAAAACTTAAGCAGTTGCCAGAAAGAGTGTGGAATCGGATGAAAATCACAAAAATGGTGTGTTCCATGGAGTTTTGTGTGGCCCCTAGACCCCCAGTCGGTGCAGTTATCAATCGTGAGAAGTGTGACTAGTTGATGAGACCTGGAGCTACTGTAGGCATAGAGTGTCTGTGTACCAGAGGTGGAAAGATCAATAGAGCAAGCCTTTCGAGACGAGTGATATGCTTTGAGGCACTTGGAGTAGGTGTTAGACGTGAAGCTATCTTGGTGGATGCATAGAGAGCTCAGGAGGAGCTGATCATCCAGTTAGAGGCAGTACAACGACACTTGGCTCAGTATACCCAAGAGTTGGAAGTAGAGAAAGTGGCACGGGTGGCTATCAAGGTCAGCTAAGGAAACCGTATTGTGTTAGCAGAGGCTATAGATGCAACGTGGTTTGGAGACCAGTTTGGTACAGGCATGAGACGAATGTGAAGTGGTGTGACAGAAACAAATCTATCTTGTTGTAGTTAGTCAATTAATGTATTCCGTTTTGTTAATCTGTCTCGAATATTTTGTAATTGTCGTCCAAAGACGACTTTTTCTTTTGGGGGGGATGATGTCATCAATAAATGTTATGTAGCTGACGGATTGATGTCGTCAGTAATTGTTATGTAGCCGACGGGTTGATGTCATGGTAATTGTTATGTAGCCAACGGGGCCCTTTGGGAAGGTTCTTCGGGATGGTATATGTACAACTTTGGATCATTGTTGTAATCATCATCATAAGCATTATGTAATCTGTTCGGCATATATGCGAACAATAAAAGGAGTACTACTGTTCTTGTCTCTTGTCTGTATGCATTAATAAACTATTTACCCCTTACGGTAAACAACATTGTTATGTATTCAAGACAAATTGACAATTGGAGCTGCAGGATATGATATTTATTAAGATAGAAAATAGATCAATAGAAAAAAGGAGTTTCTGGTATAAATGTTGGAAGAGAACATTCATTGAAATTTAGTGTAATCAATAAAATGGCATAATTGATCAATGCATTGGTTCAAGTGAATGCTAATTCCAAATCAGCTAAGCATTCAAGGTATGAAGCATAATACTTTCTTATAACATCAATAATGAAGATACAAAGAGATCTATTAGAGAAGCTATAAGTGCATAGAAAGTAAAACAAGATCACTAAAGGCACAATCAAAAGATGCACAAATATGCTTATGGAAGTGAATAAAGTGTATAGTAGTGACTTTGTCATTATAAAATGGTATTTCAAGGCATGGAAAAAATGATAGTCATAGACTCATATCTATGAAATGTTGCTTAATTTTCACACATGTTCAAATGGAGGAAAACATACATGCTTATTACTTTTAAGGAATTCTCAGAAATGCATTAAAAGAAAGTATTTTATTCATACTGAAATAATATACAATGTTTGTATGATGGAAGAAATCATGATAGAAATAAAATGCTAAAAGTAAATTTCTCCCACACATTTGACTATGAGAGTAGTCCTTATGTGCTGATATACATCTATACTCTACTAAAATCAGTAACATGAAAGAGGAGTAAAAGGAGAAAAAGGTCATGGGCACCAGTCATTGCCTGTAATGACTGGTGAAATGGCATCCATCTGCATCCATTTTTTTGCTGTTCTAGATCTCGCCCTTTCCGTGCTTCCAATCCCTGCATCCACAAAAGAGAATAGGTTAGATTCAATGAATCTAAGCAATGCTGATAGCTCACTTCATCTCACATTCATCATCCTACACGCTATTCATCTCAGTAAAATACAGGCATACATTAGCTGATAGAGAAGCCAATTAAAAAAAAAAGAAAGTATTAAAGGGACAATTCATTTTGTTTTGAAACCTTTTACTTATAAAAACTCGTGAAAGCGGGATAAGCGTAGCATGTGGGATTGGTATGCATACTAGGAACAAAAAAATGAAAGCATTAAAGGGACGAACTTTTTAAGTTTTGAAACCTTTTGTTTGATATATGCAAAAAATAATGAATCCTACAGTGGAAGTATGAATAATGCAGCATGAGAAGACAGATTCAACAATGTTTATCAATTAAAACTGTAAAGATCAACAGAAAACCACAATGCTGGAAGACTGAAATATCAAATCTGTGATTGGTATGCATACAAATAACACCAAAAGAGCATTGAAGGGACAAACTATATTAGTTTTGAAACCTTTTGCTTTAACAGGTGTAAAAGCAACAAAAGCACATCAAGAATTGCATGAAACAACTACAAGAGAAAACCCATAAAAGCAACAAAAGAACATCAAGAATTGCATGAAACAGCTACAAGAGTATTCTAGGCATCATTTCCAAATGAAGGCAATAGGCAAAGAAATACATTCAAGGGTGAAGGAAGACACAATCTATAATCAGCAATGACAGAACGGATAATATTCATCATTATCAGTAAAATAAAACTTACAGGAAGTCCAGTAAAGGCACAATGTTGGGAATGGAGAGAAAACAATGCTGGAAAGAAAGAAAAACCAGACTAGAGGGCATTGGATTCAACAAAGAATCCTAAGGAGAAGGCAAAGGCTCCTAGACGGAGACCTAAAAATGGCCAGAAGCTACAGGCAGGTTGTGGGAGTTCAACTTTCGAATCATAATACACTGAGACAGCCAGCAACACTAACATAATGCAAAACACCATCAATGTTGGTATTACAATAGATGAGAGCTTCAATGGACATATTCCAACCCTTGTAACAGAACAAGGAAGGAAAGAGTTATTTGGCACTTTTGGTATGTCACAACTAATTGAGAATGGGGATGAACTTGAAAACTAGGTTAAGAAAGCAAAATCAGATCAGAAGGTCGATTGTTTAATTCAAGATGAAAATAGAAAAGCTGATGTTATCATTAACACTTCTCTTGGAGTTATTCCTGATGGGGAAATTAAGCTTGAGAATGCCAACAAGCGGAACAACTCTGTCCTTAACCATGATTTCCATATGTCAAAATTAAAAAAAACTTAGTGAATAATTTCCAAAGAACAGTCGGGTCACAAGTCTGAGTTAAAAAGAATGGCGCCTAGATTTTTTGACATTAATTTATCTCAAGAGAAGGTACTTGCTGTAGTGTTTATTTTATGCCAAGAAAGTCATAGATCTAAGGTAAATATGGCGCCCAAGTATTACATTCATCCAGAATAAAACCCATATGGAGAAAAATTACCACAACAAGCTCACAGAGATATCATCCAAACTCATAAAATGGCTTCCAAAACAAATAACCAGCTAATATACATGGCGACCAAAAGCCATAAGAATGGAAGTTCACGTGGCCAAAGGAGAAGAAGAAGCTTGCTTACAAAAAAAAATGACATCTTCCAGCAAATAACCCACATTTTTGCTTTCAAGGTGCAGCAGCAATAGTTGGCATCTTCAAATAATTGCCATGTTTCATGAAAAATCCGCATGGGAGCTTTATGGCGGCCAAAGAGAAATGTTTAAACAAATGTCCAGTAAAACCCAGCAAAGGAGAAGAAATCCACAAAAAGAAATGTGGTTTCAGCTTTAAAGAATGCCAAATCACCAGTTGGTGGCCTGAGAAACCCTTCATTCTTCATGCCAGGGTCTGAGAATGCACCAAACGTCTCTCAAAAAGGGAAAATACACAACAAAATGGCGTCCAGCAACAAAAAACGCAGGGGTATGAGCTTCAAACGGCTAGGGTTTCATAATAACCCTTCCGTGTTTGCTGCTCATTCACATAAACTTCAAATGTGCAAAATAAAACTCTCTACCTTTTATGAATTCTTAAATTGCTTTGAATATAATTTCAGGTCCGTGGCATGATAAGGAGATTTTTTGAAATTATTAAAATAGTAGTGTAGACTTCATCACATAACGTCTATGTATTATTTTGATTATTATTAAATTGCATTGCATTAACATGCATATTCTAAATGTTATTATTCTATTAGTTGATAAATTATGCAATCAACTAATAGATAATAATAGGTTTTAAATGCAATTTAATAATAATACCAAATAAAAAGAAAGAGTTTTGAGTTAAAAGGGACTTTGCATTGTAATATCAAGTTCAACTAGGAGTATCAAATAGTTGAAGGGGAGTTGATAGTTTTAATGCCAAATTTGAAGGGGCAGTCTCAGTTGATATTTCTAGAGGCCCAGTTCAGGCTGAGAGGTTTGGAGTGCATTATGGAGTTATTTGTGGCAGTTTTGGGGTCTTTCTTAGACTTTTCTTATGCATGGATGGTGAAGGCTCAGTTTGAGATAGGTGGGACATATTTTTGGAGTTTTCGAAGGTTCTTAATAATGAGTTAACCCATTATTTCGACTCAGACTTCTTGATATTATACAGATGGTATTGTTGTTATATACCCTTTTGATTTTTCAAGAAGGGGTTTAGATTTTGAGGAAAGAGGGATGCTTATGTGATTTTCTCCTTGGTATCTGTTTCTTCATTATTTTGAGCTATTATGCAAATTTATTGTTTTTTGGGCCTTTGATTGGAATAAAGTTTTCATTGGAACCAGCTTTGGAGTGAAAGATTTGGTTGTATGCTTTAAGGTGATTGATGTTATTCAACTGTGTTTTCTTGATAGACCTTCTGAATTATGTCTTGTCTTGCATCTTCCTTATTTGATATCTGTTTCATAGGTTTTGAGTTGTGTTTCCATTATTGATATATTCGATTGTGATTAGTTTCCTTTCATATATTTTCAAAAAATATAAACCTTCTCTTAAAATATTGATATGAGTTAGCAGATCTTCAAAGCAAGGGTTTTGTGATTATCTGTCAAAAACTTTCATTGTGTTTTACATATAACAGTACTTTGTGTTATCAATCTTGGTGTATCACCTTATTTTAGTCTTTTAGCTTTTCATGTTCAAAGTTGTCTTTTTACCCTTTTCCATATAAGTTTTTTCATGTCTCCATTAGTATAAGTAAGGTATCAGATACATCATATAGGAAGCGGCCTAAAATCCAAAGGTTCAACCAAGTCATAGGCTACCCACAACTCCTGGTTGATCCAATGTTTCTCCAAAATCACTGAGGGTTTTAGGACTTAAAGCAAATTAAGGTGCAGATTTTGGAGATAACATGAACAACAGCTTGACAATACATAAGAGATTAGTCATGGTCCTTGATAAACATAAAGAATGAAAGCAATTGCAGCATCTAACAATACAAAGTTTACATCAGTAAAGTTCATTCATTCTCAAAGAGCATCAACATAGCAGCATTGTTTTGAAGACGTTTACTGTGAACAACAATAATCATGAAGATAGTAGCAAACAATGGAGGGTATCTTTATGATATCAAAGTAAATAGAGATTTAAGACACTGAGGCAGTAGTCAACAGGATCAATATCAATACCATGACAAGTGACATTTGTTTACCGTACTGGGTAAGGGAATTAATGCATATAGACAATAGATAGAAACAACAGAACTCTTATTATTCGCATATGCCAAAAGATTACATACTGCTTCTCATGATTAGATCCTTTACAATGACCCAAGAGGGTGTATTAATACTCTCCAAAGAACCTTCCCAAAGAGGTCCATTGGCTACATGATAATTACTGAAGGGCCCATCAGCTACCTAAAAAGAACCTTCCTGAAGGGACCTGTCGGTTGATGCACAGAACAAGAACCTTCCTGAAGGCCCCCGTCAGCTAATACACAATTTTACTGACAACATCATCCCCCCCAAAAAGAACAATCATTTCCGGACGACAATACAGCAAAATTGTACAACTAATGACATCAACTAGAATCAAGATACTAGGCAGGGGGACGAGTCCGTGCCCTCAAATCACTTAGCTCATCCCGAAGCTTGTAGACCTGCTCCTTCCGAACCTTCAACTTGGCCTCCACTCCCATCTGATGCTCAAGCGCTGATTGCATCATCGCTCCAACTTCTATCATCTCTTTCTCCTTTTTCGTTGCTGCCTGCTCATTCTTTGCTGCCAACTGCACCTTCTCTGTTGCCACTCGCTCTTTCTCTGCTACCAACTGACTTTGTCTGACTAACAGGGCTTCCCTCTTGGATTGCCAGGCCACCCTCTCAGATTCCAAGGCTACCCTCTTTGAAGCCAATCTAGCAGCTGACTCCTCCCGAGCTCTCTCAGCCACTACCTGATTCGCCTGACCCTTTTGAAGTGTGTAGTACGCCTCCCTATGCAACTTCACTATCTCATGGAGCAAATCCTCAACTCGGTTGTCCACACCAAAATCTGCCGTGGTGGCCCAGTCCTGACGCATCTCATCAGTCTCTATATCCGGCCATCTCCGCTCCTCAAAACAGACCGTAAAGGCAGTTGGGCATCTTAGTCACATAAACGAGATGACTCCCTCTAGCTCCTTCACAATCGAATCCAATGCCCGAGTCTCCGTTGAATCCAACAGATGGCGAGCTCGGGATGCTAGAGTTGTGAAGTTGGCAAGAAATGCCTCCTTCATTCCTATCTCACATGCTAATGGATGTTCCTACCCACCCATAGCCATCTCCACGACATTCGCCATACGCTCTATAGTACTGTGCGATAGTCCCATGTCCTGAGCTGGCTTTGTTATTTGTGCCTGAGTGTCTATCTCCAGAATATCATCTCGTGTAGGAGTCTGCAAATAGGCCACCCAGGGATCCAGAGCATGGAAGAATCGCGTGCTCAAAAAAGTACTGACCTCCCGAACTCGACTCTCCCTATCACACTCAACTGATACCAAAAGTGTTGCATCCACCATCACTACTGCATCAGATCCTACGACATCTAAGTGTACACCTGACGTATTCTGTCTCTCGGCTATTTTCGATGCTAGGAGATCAGGTACCTCCATGGCCGTCTCCTCTCCTCCGTTTGGTATGCTCTCTACTAAAGGTACCTTAACTCCTGTTGACTGAGCCACGATAACTCCCACTGCTGGCTGTGCTTCGGCAACTCCTATTGCTGGCTATGCTACGATAGGTGCCACGGTTGCTACTACCGGAAGTGCTTCAGCAAGGGCTGGCAAAGTCTCTCAGCTAATGGGTGCTGTTGCCTATGCAAACCCTACGGCAAACCCAACTCCCGGCCAGACAGGAGAAGGCCTTACCCCATGCTGCCATGGTGCTGCTACTGTAACTACCTGCTAGGGTGCACCAATCATCAATATCAACCACCTTGTCTGCCCAAACCTTGGAATGTGAGTCATGTGCAGACCTGCGAGCACCAAACAGGGAGTAGCAGGTAGTGAAGTGCATGGAAACAACAAGGGGATAGCTGTGACAATCTGAACCTCTTCATCATCTTTTTCCCCTTCTTTGTCCCCCACACTATTTTCCTCAGAAGATGTCTCTTGACGGCCGTTGTCCATATCACCTCCCATGTCCATCTGAGGTCTCTTCTGTCCTATAGCACCTTTCTGCCCAATGGCTGAATCCAAATGTTTCCACCGCATGATAGGAGGTTCCCCAGGAGCAAGTGATCCAGGTTTTGCCTCCAACTTGTTTATTGGAATCATCATGCTACCGCATCGAGGAAGAGACCAATAGCATAGTGTGGCATATAGAATGTCTTATACTGGAGAGTCACAAACTCATGCATATGCTCAGCCAACACAGATGCCCAATCATACACCTTTCTGTTCATTATTCCATTCATCATAGACACCTATGGAAATGCGATATCTGGTGCCCTAGATGATACCGTAAGCCTACTTTTGACCAAGTTCGTCAAGCATCGCCATGGTCCCTCTTGAATGTCTTTTTTTTTAAACCCCTTCCCTTCGATGTCTCAGCCAATGCCTCCTACTCTGCTTCAGTCATATCTCCACATACCAATCTAATCAAAAATAGCTTTACCTCAGAAATTTTCTTAGGTTGAACCTTCTTGCCTTGTGGCCTTGGTATGCCAAAGACTCGTATAAAATCAGCTACCTTGAATGAAACCACCAGGTCTCTATCCAAGTACTTAAATGTGCTCCTCCGAGAAGCTCTACCATAGGTCTCAATCATGGCGCGCAAGAAACCTTCATAATCTCGAATGCAAAAAATAGGCATCTGAATGGCCCATTCCACCTGTGCTCTTCTAATGCTTGCTTTTACTGCATGATCATTAGGGGTTTCTTGCCACCACTTTCTGCAGTCCATTCCACTCAACCCTTCAAATTGTATAGTTTTTGGTGTGATTTCAGTTGTTGCAGGTGTCGGAGGCTTACGCTTCTACTTGCTGCTGCTTGTGCCTTCATTCTGATTACCTGCACTCGACATGTTCATGCCCTTCTGAGCTTCAAATTCTTCCAGTTGCTTTTTCAACTTCCTTTTGCCTGCAGACTCCATTTACCGTTAGGTTAGTTATTATACTTTCTTGCAAGAGTACAGATCCATACGACCCCTTCTTGGATGGTTGCAAATGACTCCTATTTCCGTACAGATTCCCTGCTCTGCCACCATCCAATGGTAAATTTAATATTTTAAACCCTTCTGAAGGCTCTCTACAATCCGTATGGTCTGAACTAGAAGACTGAAAATGCCGTACAATTCTTGAATTACACTTGCAATCCTTCAGATCTGCATGAAAGTCGTACGGTAGCCAGCAAGACATAAAAATACACAAGGAACCCTTGTTCTAAAATCTGCACACTAAGCCATATCTGGACACCAAGCTTATACAACAACCTCCAAGTACCTTCCAATTTCGTACAATTGTAACAGGTAGTTCCTTCCAATGTGTACGTTTTTAGAGAGTTGAATCTACAATTCCGTATGGTGGTGATTATGCATTTGGTTCGTGAAATCCGTATACCATCCAACTGGAGCTAAAACAATACAAAATCTGCCTAGTGTTATTGCTGAAATCCGTACGCCAAGGTAGTAGAAAAGTCCGTACAACAATCTCCAGAAATACTGAGCTTTGTGTTAGAAACCCACGCCAAGTCTGGAAATCAAATCCATATGCCTGGCAATTGAACAGATTGAAAAATCATCCATTAACATTTCAAGCATGTGATTTAATCTTCAAAAGCCATATGCCAAGCTTCTGGGAAGGGAAATTGTACAACAAGATGTATTGTGGAAAATCCCTATGCCATTTTATTTCCAAGATAATCATACGGTGTCAAGCTGTTGAAAAATCTGTATGCCAAGTGGAATCATATAGATCCGTACGGTGAACTAGAGAATTCATACATACTTATGGAATCCGTATAGTGTCAGAATCCATTATAATGAGGACTTCAAAATCCGTACACCAATTGGATTCCTGAATCTCGTACACCAAATTTACTTAGAGTCCGTACGATAGCAATCTGGAAATTTGGTTTTAAATCCGTACGCCTATGTGGGAAGTCCATTCGCCAAGTTGGTATTTTATTTGCTCTACAAAATCCATATGGTAAATAGACTTTATAACACCCCATATGGTGAGTGTGACTTAGAAAGCCGTATAGTGCACAGGCTCAAAAGGCTGTACGGTGACTTTTCACTTTTTTTTTTTTTAAAAGATATACTGTAGACTTAATTTTTCACCCCGACTTGGGCATCCTACAACGATGAAGGAGTCGTTTGAGCTTCATTTTGCGATGAGGGAGTCTTCCGGCCATGGTATATCTTCAACTTTGAGCCATTCACCACTTGAGGCACTTCTTGTCCATCCAAAGTCCGCAATTTTATTGCTCCATTGTCTCCTACCTCCCGGATCTGGTATGGCCCGGCCTAAATGGCTTTGAATTTGCCTGGTTTGACTTCGTTCCTTCCATCATACTTCAACACCCACTGACCTACCTGGTTGGAACCTGTTCAGTTTTAGATGTTTATCATGCCACGCCTTACGTCTGCTTTGTGTTACCTCTGTCATCCACTGTGCCAACAATCGCTTCTCCTCGAGGTTGTTCAATTTATACAGCTACTCCCTTAGGCTTTCCATGTCACGTAACTTATTTTCGAGTGCTATCCTCAAGCTCAGTATCATGAATTTCGCGGGTACCACTACCTCCTATCCGAACATCAACTGAAATGGTGTGTGCCCCGTCATCACCTTATACACCATGCGGTAAGCCCAAAGAGAAGAGGGTAATTTTTCTTCCCAATCCTCACCTTCGACAGCACAAGATTTATAGATAATTGACACCAGGATTTTGTTGGTAGCCTCGGCCTGTCCCTTTGCTCTTGGGTAGTACGGGCACGATAATGAATGATAAATCTTGAACTCAGTGGTGAGCAATCGAATAACATGGTTTACAAAATGTCCACCTCTACACTTGTTAACTGTAATAGAATATCGTACCTAGTAATAATTTTCTCATAAATAAATTTTGTTGTGCTTACTGCCGAGTTATCTGGTAGTTCACATGCCTCCACCCATTTGGTCAGGTACTTTGTTGCTACGATGATGTATCGACATCTCCTGGTTTTGCTCACCCTCAGAGGTTTGATGAAATCTAGCCCCCATTTCTCAAAAAGTTCTTGAGCGTGGACAGGTACAATGGCATGAAGTCTCTCTTGAGCAGCTTCTTGGCCCGTTGGCAAGTGTCACACCTGACAACCCATTCCTGTGCATCGTTGTACATTGTTGGCCACCATAGTCCTGCCAGCAATATCTTCCGCGCTGTGGTATCAGGTCCCATGTGTCCTCCTGTTGGACCCTTATGTGCTTCCTTTAGTACCCTTGAGATATCTTCTTCCAGGATAGCCTTAGGATCTGATCGGGTCCCATTTTATATAACAGCCCATTAATCGGCTGAAACGTTTGGCTCCGTAACACCAACTTCCGTCTTTCATTCGGTAGCATGCTACTCAGAAATTGTCCTATCGAAAGGTACTCGCCGATGCTCGTGTAACACTTTGGTAGTACAACAATCTGGAATAGTTGTGCATTAGGAAAGTCATCATTCACACCGTCTACCGGCTCTCCTTTCTTGAGGCGTGACAGATGATCTGCGCTTACATGTTTCTTCCTCGTCCATACAATGATCTTGAAGGTAAACTCCTGCAACAGAAATAACCAATGGCTGATCCTTCCTTGAATGACAGGTATATTGACCATATACAACAGAGCCTAATGGTCGACATAGAAGACGAACGGTGTCGCCAACATGTAATGATGAAATTTCTATATAGCGTAGACCATCCCCAAAGCTTCCCGTTCAGTCATACTGTAATTTTGTTTGGCTTTTGATAGCAGTCGACTAGCAAAGTAGATCGAGTGATCCAGCCCGTGGGTACCTATCTATGCCAAGGTTGCTCCAATTGCATAGTTGGACACGTCAACATGAACATGAAACTCTTTGCTCCAATCTAGATACACCAAGATGGGTGCCATAGCCAATCGTACTTTGAGCCCTTCAAATGCATCATCTTGTTCCTTTTCCCATCTAAACGATTCTCCTTTGCACATTAACCTGTCCAACGGGTATGCTATCGTGGCAAAATTTTTGATGAACCGTCTGTAATAGCCTATATGTCCGAGGAAAGATTTTACCTCCATTATATTGGTGGACAGCTGCATCTGCAATATGACTCGCACCTTATCCAAATTTTTTTTCAATCCCTCCTTACAGACTATGTGTCCGAGTAACCTTCCCTATGGAACCATAAACTTGCAGTTCTTCGAGTTCAGGGCTAGGCACGCGCGTTGACATCTCTCCATATATTCGCCTAGTGCTGCCACATGTTTGTCCTCGGCACTGAATACAGACTAATCATCCAGACATGCCTTGAAGTCTCCAACGGACATCTTGTCAAAGATGTGCAGTATGATCTGCTGGAATGTAGCAGGTGCATTGCACAGGCCGAACGACATCCGGTTATATGCGTACACTCCATCTTCTATGAAAAATGTTGTCTTCAGTTTGTCCTCCTTTGCGATAGAAATCTGATTGTATCTGGAAAATCCATCCATGAACGAGTAGATCTCATGTCCCGTTACCTCCTCCAAGATGTTGTCTGTGAATGGAATTAGAAACAGATCCTTGATGGTGATTGCATTTAGGCATCTGAAATCGATGCATATCTGGATCTGGGTGGTGTCCTTCTTCAGTGAGATTACTATGGACAACACCCACTCACTGGTCTACACCTTGAAGATAATGTCAACCTCCAGCATCCGATTGATTCCTCCGTAACCCATGCCATGTAGTTCTTGTTCATCCTGTAGGACTACTTCCGTACAGGTACTGCTCCTTTGATCAACGGGATGCAGTGCACACACAACTCCAACAGTACTCCTTTCAGGTGCTTATATGTCCATGCAAACACATCCTTATATTCCAATAATATCTTGAATGTCGTTGCCTTCAATACTGGATCCTAGTTATCTCCCACCAGTATGTCGTGTTGTTCGGCTTTGTTTCCCAAATTCATAGTCTGCAGTGTGGCTTCATTATATTTGATGGGTTCCCCCTCAATGAATGTATGTGCAGGTGTCACATCCAGTGGCGCATCTCCTTCCTTTATCTTGGTGAATTCCCTTGGAAATTCATCAGCACTGTGTCCTTCCTCTATCGTCAGTACGTTGCAACTTTGAAACAATTCATAGTCCTCTATCTGCCAATGGTAAAGACCGTTCACTGAATCCAAATCATCATCTCCCTCCAATCGTAGGACTCCCTCTTGATCTGGTTCCATACTCTGCCTCCCTTCATCCTCTTCTTTGAAATCTGATGACAGAGCTTCTTCCCCAACCATTTGAGTGTGTAAATCGATGACGTATTTTTGCCCCTTGCTTTCAAGTGATAGAGTATTTTTCTTCCAGTCGTGCTTAACTCTGGCTTGTATCAGCCACCCTTAGCCCAGAATGGCATTGTACCCTTTCCTCTTTAGCGGGATCATGATGAAGTCAAGTAGGAATGGCTGTCTTCCAATCATTACTAGTTGTGCTGTCAGGACTCCCAATGGTTTGATTCCATGTTGATCAACAGTCAACAACTGAAATGTAGGTGGCCACAATATCGACTGTCCCAACCTCCTCCAGGAATCCTCTGGTAACACATTGACATCGAACCCTCTATCCACAATCGTTTCCGTCAACACAGTCCCGAGAATTCCCATTTCGACGACTGTCGGATGGCATCCGGATGAGAGGGCTAACAGCATCGGATCTGCTGCACTTGCGCCACCTTCTTTCTCCCTTCCTTGCTCTACTAGTAACTTAGCAGTTGGAGCTATGTTCATGAGTGTCGTACGGAGTTCAAGCATAGTGAGCAACAGATCATTTATTTTCACAGGTACCTCAATTTGTAATATTTTCCATACAATGTTCCGTTTTGTGCAGTTTTGTGTGGAGGTACTAGTAGTGTCCTTTAGGTGTGCTTTCTCTACCTGCATTTCTTTCTAGATCTCTGCCTGCACTTCCTCCAGTTGCTTCTTTTCTTCTGTCGAGTTAGGGTACACTTTTGCTTGCTTCCAAGTGATGGCCAGAACCTCCTCTTCATCCGTCCTGATGGTGATCAAATTTACTCCCGACTTTGGGCACTTAGCATCCTCATGGTCTCCTGGATCACACCACCTGCACAATAACTTTAGTGTGTTTGCCATTGTATAGTCTCGAGCAAAGTGGCCCCACAAATTACATGCACGGCATTGAACTATTGGCTGGTCGTTCGCATCGTACCGAATTCGACTCCTCCCGCCATTATTGGTGTTCCCACTGTTGTTGTTGCTCTGACTGCACCGATTATTTCTATATCCTCCCAATGTGGCACCCTCCATACTAGTGTTCCTGCTCCCTCCTGATGCAGACGCCTCCTTTGTGAGGAACACTTGCTGCGGTGCTCTTGTTTTCAAGTTGAAAGGGCATTCCTTTATCGAATGTCCCATGATCTGGCAAATCTCACAAAATTGATCTTTCAGGCAAGATCCTTTTGTATGGCCTTCTTTCTTGCACTCGGTGCACCATAGCTCATTTCCCTTGGTCTCCTTGTGCATGTTTTTGAATTCTTTCATCATCTGAATCATATCCTTCTGGAGGGCATGAACCTTCTTGCTGCCTTTTTCGTCATCGCTGCTCTCCCCTTCTAAAGATGTGTCGTCATCTAAATCAGATGAGCTACTCCTCTTCTTCTTTTTCGTCTTGTGTTCACTTTCTAGGTTCATTGCCCAATTATACGCTTCAGTGTATGACGATGGCGCCATGATCTTCATCTTCTTCCGTAGCTTCGGGTGAAGGCCTTCAATGAATCATCTTTTCTGTAGCCCATCCGCCAGCTTATTCTCCATTTTATTGATCAAGTCCTTCAGCTTCTTGGCGTAGACTTGGACTGTTTCATTCTTGCCTTGTTTTGTATTGTATATCTCTGCTAGGATTTCGTTGTTGTCACAGAGCAGTTGAAACTTGGCAATAAACTCCTTAAGATTGTCCCAAGTGGTTAAGTTCCAGGGATCTACATCGGCGAACCAATCAATTGCAACACCCCGTAGGATAGCCAAAAATTGTCAGATCCATTTGTTTGTATTCGTTATGCCATTCACCCTCCAAATTGTTTTGCATGTTTTAGAATGACGGATCGGATCGGCTGTTCCATCGCCATTGAATTTTGGCAACTTTTCTTTTGGTCCTGCCATTACTATTTGAAGTTGAGGGTGTTGTATACTTGCATTGTTTTGCACTCCCACACTGTTTTGAACTCCCCCGCTGTTCTACACACCTGCGCTGTTTTGTACACTTGTGTTGTTCTGCACACCCGCACTACTCTTGATAGTCATGCTATTTGGTGAAGAAGGGTTTTCGTCAACCAAAGTTGTCTGTTCCGGAAGTGTATCTTCCACACTCATGCTCCCTTAGCACTTCGAGCCGTACGAGTCAATCGCCTTCTATTTGGATTCTCTTCCCTCGGCATATGCAGGTTCAAAAACTCCTCCCTTGCTTCTTCCACCAATTCCACCCGCTGTCGAGTCTCTTCCAACAATTCTTCCATGCTATGGTGTTCGTCAATAATTTCTTGAAACCTTTGTTTGCATTCGGCCTGCTGTGCCAAAATTAAGTTTTCCTGCACGGTGCGTATTTCGTCCTTTTCCTTCAGCTTATTCTTATTCTTGTTTAGCTGATTCAACATTAGTCTTCATTTGTCTGCCTATGTACTAGGTCCATCGAGCAACGATGCCAAATGTTTACCGTACTAGGTAAAGGAATTAATGCATACAGACAATAGATAGAAACAACAAAACTCCTATTATTCACATATGCCAAAAAATTACATACTGCTTCTCATGATTAGATCCTTTACAATGACCCAAGAGGGTGTATTAATACTCTCCAAAAAACCTTCCCAAAGGGGTCCATCGGCTACATGATAATTACCAAAGGGCCTGTCAGCTACCTAAAAAGAACCTTCCCGAAGGGACCCATCAGTTGATACACACAACAAGAAGCTTCTCGAAGGTCCTCGTCGGCTAATACACAATTTTACCAACGACAACATCCACTGTTATTACAGTCACAAGAAGAATGGGTTAGTAACCCTGTTGATACCAACCAATCATCAATCAACTTAGTGATCTATCAAAACAGAGATGTTTTTAAGCATTGGAAGTAGTGACAAATATAATAAAAATAGTGATATTTGATGCCAAGGAGCAGAACTAGTGTATTGCAGAATGTAAAAGAGAATGTTATTCAAGCTTCAAATGATGTTCATAGCAATCTTTTGGG
Source organism: Cupressus sempervirens (assembly GCA_028749045.1). Lineage (NCBI taxonomy): Eukaryota > Viridiplantae > Streptophyta > Pinopsida > Cupressales > Cupressaceae > Cupressus > Cupressus sempervirens. The sequence goes on along the minus strand of CM053792.1, from coordinate 976,927,740 downwards.
TATACAAAGATGAGGGCTTTGTATTAGAAAAAGCTATGGCCTCATATAAGAGGTCACAAAAATAAAAGCATCGTTCATAGTTATGTCACCAACAAGGGTTGCAAGTAAAGTTCTGAGCTTTAGAGGAGTAGCCTGGAGATGGTTTACAAATGTAATGTCCCTGAATTAGTAGGTTTTTGGATACAGCTCATCATCATGACCCTCATGAGCTGACGTTTGGATTTGGGGATCTTTGTCGAGAAATTGTTCTTTTTGGACTTACTATTTTTAGTCACTCATGGCCAGTTACTATATTTGGTTGAGAAGTTCAGGTTGGGTGATTGTCTAGCTTTGGGTTATTTGATCTCTTAATGAGTTTTTAATGAAGTCATATTTATTTGGAAGTATGTTGGTTTTAATGAATATTTAATGCACACTTAATTATCATTGTGTTTTATATTATAAAGTGTCAAGACTTTATATTAGAAAAGTTTCTTTTAAGTGAAAAGTGTGTAGGTGAAGCTAAATGGCTCAAATTGTATTATAAATTTGGCTTTTGGGAGAATGAGAGATATCTTGAATATTATATCTTTTGATGATTAACTAGTTGAGGGTTTCTGAGATTGGTATTGCAAATTGTGCTGAAGTATGCAATTTGCTCTAATTCCTCCTATTGTATTACTATGCCTAAGAGGAATTTAGTACTGAGATTATTATCCAAGCAAGTGAAGGAAAGCCACGCTATTGCTGAAGATCAACAGGAGTCGAATTGAGGGATTGACATTACAAGGAGTCAAAATCTGGAGGTGTAGCTGCGAGAGTAATGTTTGGGATTTGCAAAGGATCAAGCAGAATTCAATTAAGCGTGAATATCTACTGTTAATCAACTTGCGGTTGCAATATACATCTTCTGTTTCACATTCTGGAAGTTGTGGCCAAGTATAGGGGCATGTGGATGATTGATGGGCTGTATTGAGAAATCTGTGGCACTCAGAATTCACCCGTCCAAAGCGTTCAGTATTTTCAAGGACTGCAGGAGACAGCTGGGAACCATTAACTACCTACAATTCAATATTCTAGCAGTGGTGAAATAATAGAAGCCACCAAATCAGTCAAGGAGCTGCTGATTGGCTTGGGGTTTGGTCGTCAAATCAGAGGAGGACTATAACAATCCATTGGGAATTTGCCATCTGTGATTTGGGATTGAATTCTAATTACTACTGAAGTGTGTGCTTGTTGGGAGTTGCAATTCTTCTCAGATCGTTGGTATTGGATGGACGGCTTGCTAAACATTTGGAAAATTCAGGTGCCAATTAAATAATTAGCATTTCAAATTTATGAATATCAGAATAGAGTTATAAGTAGATTTCATAGTTTAAATTTGATGTTATGTCATGTCCCCTTTCTAGCGACATAACTTCTACCGGAGATTTGCCTATCATCGACTCTCGTAGGAAAATGATTTTGGAGAGAGAGTCATTCTGTTGCCAGATGATTACATTCTTGCTCTCGGAGAGTTATAATCCAGTAAGTGGGGCCTACTTGTTCTAATGTCGAATTGAGATTGTACTTTTAACTTTATAAAGTTATTTATTTAATTTAATAAAGTGCATTATAATAAGTTATTATAACAAGATGTTCTAGAAGCTTCCAGCGACTTCTCAAAAAGTAAATAAATAGAGGGCAGGGGGCACCCATTTGAGACAAGCGATTTTGTGGATTCTACTACCTATCATATTGGAGCAATTTGTGGTCTTCGGTCTGCAAATTTCCGATAGGTCTTTGGGAACGAAAACTCCCTTGGATCTGCATAACTGAGGAAGTGAGATATCTTCTGAAGGGTTGCTCATTGGAGATGGTATTCAGCCATTTCATGTTGGATGAATTTGAGAATTGATTTTTAAGGGTCTGAAACTAGCAAGGAAAACGAGGCAACTTGTTACATCCAGAGGGGCACTATCAAATATAGGGTTTACAGCAGTTTCCGAAATTTTACAAGGACAATTTTCGCAGATTAACCTCTTTTGGAGCAGCGCTCTTCATAGACAACAATTATGGAGCTATCTACCAGCATCAGCGAACATATTGTGAGCCATCTTCATCACGGGTGAAGAGTCTTGAGGATTATCTGATAAAAATCGCGAGCCTGGTGTTAGTTGCGTATTTCCGCACCAAGACTGGAAGCAGCTATAGCTTAAATTGTTTCATTTATTGGAATCGGGACTGAAGGTTTCGAATTATAATAGGAGTGGTTTGGAGTTCGCACACCATAGAGATTCCCGAGTTGATTGTTACAGACGGCAAGTAAATTCGCGACCACCATTGAGGACTAGGAAATAACTTAATGACCGATCTATATTTCGTGCAGTGCAATTTCGCATATATAGACCAAGCGGATTCCGTCAGGACAGGGGTGCGAAGGAAATTATAGCATCAATGTAAAGGACACCGGCAGTTGGATGAAATTATCAAGACGACTATTGCTATAGACCCAGCTGTAGAGAATGGTTTTAAGGAAAGCCTATACTGATCGGCATTCAGTTATCACATACAAACAGCAGACAATGGAGGCGATAATCCCAGGTTTTTAATGTTACTTGGTTGTTATTCATTTCAATAAAAATTATTATATTGTGACAGATTTGTCCCAAATAATTTTTTTTCCTGAATACTATCATTGTCCAATCACGTTTGTTACAGCTAACTCATTGGGTTAATTGTTGAAGTATTACATTTATTTCATTTACCGAGTGTATGCCAAGAATTTGATAAATTTCCACAGTTTGGTATCGTTCTATCAAGGTCTCTTATAGTGAGGGTCATCTCATGTTATTCCAAATTGATAATTCGTTTCTACAAGGTGAAAACTCAAAAAACATAAATTTCAAAAAAACAAAGCAAAAATACAAATTATCAGTTGTGCATCAGCATTCCGGTTGGAAGTGAGTTTGGGTTTTTACAACAAAGCAGAGCTATGGGTGCTAAAACATTTCCTCACATACCAAGCAACAGAGAGCCTTTAACATATTTTACATAAATCTTACAAAAAATCTTTGCATTTGGAGCACAAGGAAGTCATGTGTGATGTCCCCTTCTAGCTAGAAACATCATGATAGCTATTGATTAGCCTATTTGTTGACCATCGTAGGCTAGTAGAGAAGGATAGAGGTTTAGTTTGTGCACAGGGGAGATATGTCTTTCTGATGGGTCGACTTTTGTAGAGCTCAATGCCTTCGGCATGGTATGGAGAGATGATTCAGACTCAGTTGTTTGAGTTTTAGAGATTGACCTCGACTATTTTTTGAAAATAATTTGGTCACATGGGAAATTACTACTGCCAACTCTAGTTTTAGATGGTTAAGCCTAGTTTACAATATTGAGGGAGTTGTTCCATTTTTAGTGGCTATATATTTATTAAATGGCAAAGGATTTAATATTGAGTTCCAAATTGACTTTATATTAAATCACTCATGTGATGGGCCTAAGTATCATTGAATGGGGCCAAATGAATGTATTAAGTGGATGAGAAATATTAAATGATATTTCCTAAGACTAAATCATGAAATTTATTTAATGATTATATTTATCAATGCATTAAAGAGAGAAATTGCAGATTTCCAAGGAGAAGTCGATTTAGGGTTGGAAAGCTTATTTATGCTTGCTTGGGAAGAAGAAAGGCATTTGTTGTTATTTACAAAATTGATCATTGATGATTTTGAGCTCTAAGAAGGGTTTACAACTTTACCATTGGAGAACGTAGTTCTTTTGTGTGTCTCCATTTCAGCTAGTGAAATATCCAGTGAATTTGAAATATCTAAGAGTTTCATCTAGAGAATCTATTTGTGCTTCAACAATATTGGTTTTCAACAGTAGGGAAGAAAGGAGACTATTATTATTGCAGAATAAGGAGGAATAAGTTACAGCTGTTGGTTATTATTCTAATTTGCAGCCACAAATGATAAACTGTAGAGTACAGGCGAATTGGCGCAAATCCCCAAGGTTGGCGATTCTGTTTTAAAAAAATCAAATAAATTATATGTGGTGTGTTTGTGGGTTGAGGGCTTGAAGGAGCAGGTTGGATCATTTTAGACATTGCAGAGTTGGAAGAAATAATTTTCTTCAGCAATTGGAGTACTTTCCAGGTTTTTTGTATGCATTTCATAGTTGCTTTTGTGCTCATTTTTCCAATGAAGGATTGTTTAGATTCTTATGTGTATTTCATTTGGAAAGAATAAATAAAAGTTGTGATGGTTGATAATCTTGTTTTATAAGTCAGATTATTGCATAATTGCTTTTAAGTTTGAGAACCCTTGAAAATAAAATAAAAATCATAAACTTTCAAACAACAAAAGCGTGTCAAACACCTGCAATAGTTAGGGACCAATTGGGGATCTTACATTGGTATCAAAGCTAAATCATGTCACCCTGAGGGTTAGGGATTTTACATGCAGCCAAAAGAAGTTGGTCCTCACATGTATTATACACGCAGGAGAGCCTTCCTTGAAGGTGAACAAGTTTTAGACAGGCAGTCGATCACCATGGGTGACAGGCATGATGGTAGCCCGCCCAGGACAAATAGGATTGATGAAGATCAGGAAGCCAGTGTGTTCTTTAGAGCCATGGCTATAGGGTAGGAGTAGGTAGCTTAGGCATCACAGTCTCTTACTTCTATGGTGGAGTGCATTGCCCCACTGACAAGGCAAAATTTGGACCTGGAGGATAAGAAGAGTGCTCTAGGATCTCTATGGGCACGAAGGGCAGATTCTAGGACAACAAACAAGCCCACATGTCCTACGTTTTTTAGAGAGGAACCAGTTTTGGAGCAAGCAGGGGAAGTTGAGCATGAGATGTTTGTAGACATCCTTATGGCTGCTAATGATGAGTGCGAACTAGTGGCACCATAGGTGCAAGAGAGGATGACTTTTGAGAGGTTTGTGAACCAAAGAAGAGAACACTACTGTGCAGTCAGATAGGATAGGAGACCTAGGGGCCAAAATAATGAGTTGAAGTTGTTGCTTAATTTTAACTCGTTAAAATTTAGTTCCAAAAAGATCAAAAGAAGTAAACTATACATGTTTATCATTTTCAACTCATACTACAAATTGCAAAAAACACTTTTCATTCATATTGAAAGAATAGGAAATGTCCTTGTATTATTCATTTTGAATATACAATTGATATTTACAAAAGAAATGGAATGAAATGATCAAGGGATGCTGCAAGTAAAATTCTCTCACACAATTGACCATGAGAGTAGTCCCCAAATTGCTGATATATATTCCTACTCTGATAGATAAATAACACAAAAAGAAAAGGAGAGAGGAGAAGCTCATGGGCAGCAGTCATTGCTTGTAATGATAGGTTGAGCTGCATTCATTCACTTCCACCCATTTGCTGCTTCGAACTGCATGCCATCCATGCATCCGAACCCTGCATTCATAGAAACAATTGTTAGATCCAATGGATCTAAGCAATGCAAAGCGTCTCATCTTGCCTCATCTTCATATTCCAATCATGCCATTCATCTTCACATTATAAAATATGTATCAGCAGAAAAGAAAAACAATCATGACACAAATGTTTTATTAGTAACATGCTTGTTTCCTGTGCAGCAAGAAGAAAAGACAGAAGTATTGAAGGGACGTAATAATTTTTGAAACCTTTTGTTTCTGTAGTAGAGATACTTTAGCTAGTGTAATATCAGATAAAAGAAAATATTAAAGGAACAAGTCATTCTGATTTGAAACCTTTTGTTTAGATTGAGTAAGTGAAAAGGATGAAAGTCATCAAGACAGAACTATAACATGAGTGAAGGAAAGGATTCATCATAAATATGAATGGAGTGAGTGCAAGTAATAAATAATAGAATGAGCTGAAAAGAAAGATATGTGGGAAGCGTTTTTATGCAATAGCAGATGCTAAGCTCATATGATGTTAATATGCATATAAAGCAAGAGATTTCTCAAGAAATATATAAGCAAGTGCAATGATCTACAGCCATGCAGAGGGAGAACTACAAACATAAATAAATTTACATCAGCCAAACAGAATGTATATCAGTTTTAATGACAAGGAGTTTCAGATTGCACATTTCCACATAGTAAAGAGATGAAAAGGAAAACATATGAAAAATTGAAGGGAAACAGAAATGAATACAATTCACAAGAACATTAATTTGCTATGGAAGGAATGTTACAATTCATTATATGAATTTAGCAACAATGATCAGATTGAACAAGTGAATCAAAGATTGAAAACAAGAAAATCTGGAAAATAAAGAAGGGGATATCAGGAACAGAACAAGTTTCCTTTTAAAAACATAACATTTTTTATATAGATCCTGGTAATTTGTAAAACGGTGTATTTCAGGAAATGAATCACAAACACGCATAACAAAAGAGTTTCATGATCATGCTAAACCATGTTAACAGCAGGAGAAAACCATGTTTTTCACCAAAAATGTCAAGTTAACAGGCAAATCAATTTCAATTACAACAGAGATGTATAGTCCTGCTAAAACAATTCTACAAATTCCTTTAATAATAGTGTGTGGATTTCATGACAACAACAGAAATACTTTCAGAAGGGATCAACAATGGCATTAGACAAACCTAGCTCAACATTTCAAATGGACCCAGTTATAAGCTTAAAATAGTCACGATTTGCATACAGATCTGGTATAGACAAAAACATCAAGATTCAAAGACCAACAAGTCACAAAAAAGGAGCTGCTGGAGGAAACATGAGAAATCAATATAATTTATCAGCAGAAGAATAGTTGCATTTTCCTCTGAAAATACAAGCAAGAATAGTAACAGTCAACAAGCTGAGAATGTAAATCAAAGAAACTAAGGACAGAAAAAGAAAAAGATCTTATCAAGTTCCAGCAACAAAAGGAATGGAACCTGTACAAGGGTAAATCTTTATAAAATGATCATTATTCAGATGAATCTTTCAAAATTTCAAAGACCCAGAAAGCAGAGATTGAAGTTATGTATTTTCCTCTTTCTATTGTTTTGAATCTGCAAAGAAGTTTGTTATTCATAATATGACAATGAGCAAAACTCCAGAAAGTCGGAGCAAGTGAAACCAAAAAACCCCAAAATGGTGTAAGGAATGAGCAGAATAGACACCAGTATTTTCTAGAGTTGCCCGAAGAAACAATAGTAACAATGAAGGCAGATGTCAAACAGAAAGACGTTAATTATTTCCAAAATCAGGCTCACAAAAGGCACAGAGAAATTTAACAGCTTGAACCTCAAATCATGGTAAAGGGAAACCTCAAAATATAGTAGCAAAATAAACTCCAAAAGTGGTGTTTGAACGAGCAGCATGGCCATGTTTTTTGCTCATAACACTCAAGTGAAAGACTCCAGAAAGGTCAAGCCACGACATGAGGAAATCTTCTTGAAAATCTTCATCATGGCGGCTAAAATAGTAGATTTAAGCCACAACAACAGCCAAGGAAAACTACAACACCCAGTAACGAGCCATCAACAAACTGAAATAACAGTGAAAACTCCAGATCTGGTGAAGAAAATGCAGAAAAGGGGAGTATGAACCAATAATGGTGGCTGTGAAGAAAGTTGAAACCCTATATGTTCATCCTTCTCGAACTCTCCAATACTTCACACCAAATGAAAAGAGTAAAATGTGTTCACCGTACTGGTAAAGAAATCAACGCATCCAGACAACAGAACATGAACAACAGAATTATAGTCGCATATGGCAGACATACATTACGCTTCCTAATATCAGTAATAGTAGATTATGCTTTACAATGATCCCAGACGGGATATAAATACTACTGCCAAACCTTCCCGAAGGAGCCCGTTGGCCACAACATTACATCCGCTACAAACTATTTACCCGTCGGCTACAAAATACAAAACATCAACAACAGTCAATCCGTCGGCTACAGAAACACTGTCGAAACCATCCAATCGGCTGACATCATCTGTAATGACCCTCTCTATAAAGGCTACTGAAACCCTCAAACTGAACTTAGGAATTTTGTCAAACACTTGGCATGTAATGAATAATAACAGTAACAATATTCAGAATATGGCAATTTCAGATTTGATACTTTCAGAATATAATCGCAGAATTACAATATATATAAAGCCTTTGAACGATATTTCAATTACAATGCAATAAATTCTGAAATTGTTTTATTACCAATTCTGGACTGATTATTACAATGACTGTATGACAGCAAATTTACCCAAAAATTGACATATATTTCAGAATGCAAGAACCTGGTTTGAAGAACTATGGAAGAACACCACGTTCTGATGCAAATAGTTGATGAAGACCTCCAACCGCACCCCCAAGCTGTCCTTAATTTGCAGCTGCTGCCCAAACTAGCAGGGCCGTACCAGGCCGTACCTGTACGGCTGCTAGATAAAAATAATACCAGGGTTTTGGGACCCCCAAATGCAAGGAAAATGGGCGCCTAGGGTTAGGTAGTAACCCTGTAAAACCATAAAAAATAACTCCAAGAGGTTGAAGAGATATGAGCAATTATGTGGTTCCGAACCCTGCTCTGCCAATTCTGAAAATGCACCTATTCTGTCTCCAAACTCTTGTCAAATGCTTCTCCAATGATAGGGCAAATTTGAAATCCTTATTCCAACCAAAACAAACCCTAACAACGAATTCTCAATAAGCTCCAATGAGATGGCTGAATACCAACTCCAATTATGCAACAATTCAGGTGATATTTCACACCCTCAAAGTCGCCAATCCAAGGGAGTGATTCGTTCCCAAAGATCGAATAATAATTTGCAGATCCAAAGTCCACAAATGTCTTCACAAAGAAGAAGTAGAAGAGTTCTCAAATCCAAGCATGTCCAAATGAGAGGCCCAGCCCTCTATTTATTCACTTTTCTAAGAAGTTGCTAGAACTTCTAGAAACATCCTTTATAAATTCTCATTATAATGCACTTTTTATAATAAAGTAATTTTATAAAATAAAAAGTGCAACTCAAATTAAAATTATAAAATGTGGGCCCCAATATCACATAATGATAAAATATAACCTCTTAACACTTTTTCAAGAGCAAGATATGACTATCTGATCCGCAGAATTGACTCTCTTTCCACACCATTTGTCTACGAGAGTCTGGAATAGGCAAATCCATGATCAATGCCATGTCGAACTAAAGAGGGGACATTACATCATCCCCCCCAAAAAAAAGTCGTCTCCTGGCGACTAACAAAATTAGGAGACAACTTACAGACAACAGAAGAAATACTAGAGAGAAGGGGGCATCCCAGAAGTGTGTTGCTGGCGACGTAACTCATACACCTGCTCTGTCCTGATGTGGAGATCTGTCTGAATCTGAGAATTAACCTCGACGGCCTCCTTTAGAAGAAGCGCCGCATCCATAGCCTGTCTCCTAGCTAACTGCATCTCGTGCTCAGCCACATCCTTATCTCAGACCGCTGCCTCTGTACCTTGCCTAGCCATGTTCCTCTCCTGCACCGCTACCACCATATCTGCTAGTAGTGTTGCCTGTTCCGCGGCCCATGCTGCCTGCTGGTCGGCCAAGTCAGCGGCTAGCTTCTGTCTAGCCTCACTCTCAGCTGCCAATGATCTCTCTGTTGCAACCTTGTTCGCCTTTGCACTCCGACGACCATAGTAAACATCCTTGTACAATTCCACAATCTGATGTGCCAGCTTCATCAGAGGAGTGTCACTAGGTCCCAACTCCGGCTCAATAGCCCAATCTGCCAACATCTCAGCTGTCTCCACTGTCGGCCAACCCCTGTCTACAAAACAAGTCTGAAATCGTCGATGACAGATCCCACGGATATATGCTCTGATCAAATACCACTCCCTCCGCCGAGTCAGGGTTTGAATTGCCACATCGTGTCCCTTCTTCAACGCAGACTTCATAGTCTTGAGGTAATCTCGGCACTTGTCCTCATCCGACCCGTAATCCTCCTTGGCGAAGCCCTCCAATGACCATTCTGCATCACTATTCTCCTCCTCATCAGCGGGAGCCATGCCCACATCCGATGCCACCTTCTCTATTGTTGGTGCAACCACGGCATGTGGAATTCCTTCCTCCTGAAGCTGAGGCTCTGGTACTGCCAGTGATGTTCTTGAACGCCTAGGAGACTGAATGGACGGACCCCTCTTTGCAGGAGTGAGTCGGAACTGCTGCCTCAGAAACTCACTAGCTCTATCCATCACCTCTGGTTGGTTTGATTGTGCGAGCTCCATGTTCTCCTCCAGTACTGGCTGAGCTGACTCGGCCTCTGCTAAAAAAGATGATGAAACAGTGACAACTGCATCACAATCAATGACCTCCAACTGAACCTGCGGCTCAGGCTCTGACGGTGGCAACTGTGCTCTCTGTGAGACTGTGACGGCAACATTTTCTGGTACAACTGGAATCACCTCCGCTACAGCCGTCGGCAATATCTCGACGACTGTCCGAGGGACAACATCTATCGCTGTTTGTGGGACCATCTCCGCCATTGTCCGTGGGACATCTGCCTCCACTGGAGTCATAAGGACCGGGGCATGCGCTGACCAAATGCCGGAATGACTGTCGGAAAGGTAGTCAAGTGTGCCGAAGTTGACAGCTGAGGAGGGGTAAAGAATGTGGGCCCACTACCCGCTGCCTCACTGTCAACTTCCACCGATGTGCTCACCTCTTCTTCCACGGACTCAGCCCCGTCACTCATCGAAGTGCCCTCCCGTCCACTATCTATCTCTCCGGAAGCAGCCAATCCGCGGAGTACTTTCTTGTGACCTGCTGCTGATCCTCCTGTATCCAAGTGTTGCTAGTAGAATATGGGAGGCTCCCCGTCTGCCAACTTGCCCCTTGGAGGAGCCTCAAAACCATCTAGTGGAATCTGGCTAGCTGCAGCCTCCAGAAACAGCTCGATGGCATGGTGTGGCATAAAAAATGTTCGGTGCTGAAGTGTCATGAATTCCTCCATCCTGTCGGCAAGCACTAAGGCCCAATCAGATACTACTCCCTGCATGATACCATTCATAAACACAATCTATGGCAATGCTATATCCGAAGCTCAAGTGGTGCCTGTCAACCTACTCTTGATGACGTTCATGATACACCGCCAATGACCCTCCTGAATAAAGTCCCTGCGAAGCCCTCTGCACTTTGTCCCCTGAACCACTGTCTCCCTCTCAATGGGTGTAAGATCTTGGCACACTAGATCTATCCAATGCTCCTTCCATTCCTGTGAGAGTTTATGGTTTTTGATTTCCACTTTCCTCCCATCAGGGCCAGGGATGCCGAAAACCCTAGTGAAATCCCTAGGTTTAAAGGACACCGTCATCTTCTACTGCTTGTAGAGGAATGTACTTGTTCTGCTCTGGGCGATTATGTCTTTATCATGGTGTGCAATACTGATTCGAACAATTGGATGGAAAAGATGGGAAGCTGAATGGCCCAATGCACCTGTGCCCACATCAATATCTATTTAATCTGGTTTGCCTCGAGGGTTTCCTGCCACCACTTTCGGCATTTGCTCCTACTAAGACTCAAACTGGACGGTGAGATAAGTGAGTTCCTCCTTGGTCTTCTGTTTCTTGCTACTGGAATTAGAGGGGCTTGCAACTCGAATCCCCGATGCCAAAACCCTTGAATTCTTTTCCATATTGGCTGCCAACTGACTCTTCCACGGCTTCTGCTTGCCCACTGACTCCATGAAAAAATGGCTTATTTCTCCTTATATTTGTTTCCTCCGTCCATTACAAAAAATCTCACTCTGGATGTGTCGAAGTCACCTTTCCCACAGATCGTTACTGTAGTAGAGATAACCACTGGAGGAGTCCGACCCAAAGCAGTGATAGATCTATGATGGAGAATTGCTTCATACGCTACAACACTGATTCATTCTTTGGAAAACTAGATATCGTCGATGCAAGTGTTGCTACTAGTCCGAGGAAGGTCATAGATGCGCCTCTCCTTCATTCCATTCCATCAACGGCCTGCTGCAGTGCTAGTGGGACTTGGTGCATTTAAGAAGATTATAAAGATTATGCCTCAGATGCTTGCATTCAGATTATAAAGATTATGCCCTCAGATGCTTGGGTTCAGGTGCCTCCTCATCCCTATAGATCCGTCTAAAAGTCCTGTGCAATTTCCCTCCATGCGGACTTCTTTGTTTCTTTCCCTTGCACGATATAATTTGCTTCTGGCAGCGAATGGAAGAACAAGCACTCTTCTTTATGTCTCTGTTTCCCCGCGGAGAAGTCTAGCATGACCGGCTGGAGGAGGGAGAAGTCTGGCCGAAATTGTTTTTTTTTCATCCGCGGGACTTTTCACTTGTCCGCGAGCCTTTTGCTTTCTTTACCTGTGGACAGACTGCCCGTGGGGCCTTTATTTCTCACCCGCGAACAGACTGCCCGCGGGGCCTTTCTTACACCCGCGGACAGACTGCCCGCAGGGCCTTTTCTCTTTTTTTTTGTTTTTAATTTATTTTTTTATTTTTTTAAATAAATACTAGAGGTACCTTCAGTTCGTTGCCTCACAGTCCTTTACTGATTGCAACGGAGGATTCATGTGAGTACTAGGCGACGACGACATCCTTCTTGCGCGATATATTTTCAATTTAGATCCATTAACTGACTGAGCCATCTCTTGTCCGTCCAAGGTCACCAGTTTAATTGCTCCATTATCACCAACCTCCCGGATATGGTATGGTCCAACCCACCGCACCTTGAATTTTCCCAACTTGATTTCATTGCGGCCATCATACTTCAATACTAACTGTCCCGGCTGGAATCTGCTATGCTTTAGATGCTTATCATGCCAGACCTTGCGTCTTTTCTATGCCACTTCCGTTGCCCACTGTGCCAAAAACCGTTTTTCCTCCAGCTTATTCATATTATTTAACCGCTCTTGTAAGCTTCTGTCGTCATCCAACTTGTTTTCCAACGCTATTTGGAGACTCGAAATCATGAATTCCGCTGGGACTACTGCTTCTTGTCCAAACATTAACTGGAATGGTGTGTGTCTTGTTGTCACCTTATACGCTGTGCGGTAAGCCCACAAGGCAGCAGGTAAGTTTTTCTCCCAATTAGCACCTTCAGCCGTGCAAGATTTGTAGATGATGGATACTAGGATTTTATTGGTGGCCTCTGCCTGTCCGTTTGCTCTTGGATAGTACGGACTCGACAGTGAATGATAAATCTTAAACTGAGTGGTGAGCAATCGAATAACATGATTAACGAAATGACCTCCCCTATCACTTGTTAATTGTAACGGGATTCCATACTTGGTAATGATCTGTTCATAGATAAATTTCGCAATGCTGACGGCCGTGTTATTTGGTAACGCACGTGCCTCCACCCACTTGGTCAGGTACTCCGTTGCAACAATAATGTACTGGCACCATCGAGTCTTGCTCACCCTCAGTGGTCCAATGAAATCTAATCCCCATCTCTAAAAAAGTTCCTGCACGTGAGAGGGGTGAAGTGGCATGAAATCTCTCTTCAGCGGCTTCCCGACCCGTTGGCAAGTGTCACATCCGACGACCCATTCATGCGCATCATTGTACACCGTCGGCCACCAGAGACCTGCGAGCAATATCTTTCGTGCAGTGGTGTCGGGCCCCATGTGTCCTCCCGCGAGACCCTCATGTGCTTCTTTTAACACCTGTGGTATCTCTTCTTCCAGCACACACCGCCGAAGAATATGATCCGGCCCCATTTTGTAGAGCAATCCATTGATCAATTGAAACGTGCGACTCCTAATTATCATCTTGCACCTATCATTTGGTGACATCCCCGAGGGAAACTGTCCTGTTGACAGGTACTCGCCAATACTCCTGTACCATTCTGGCAGTACCCCAATCTGAAACAGCTGCGCGTCAGGGAAGTCATCATTCACACCCTCCGCTGGTTCCCCTATTTTGATCCGTGATAGGTGGTCGGCACTAACATGTTTCTTTCCTGGCCGGACAATGATTTTGAAAGTGAATTCCTACAACAGGAGTAGCCATCTACTGATCCTCCCTTGGATGACGGGTTTATTAATCATGTACAATAGGGCCTGGTGATCAACATAGAACACAAATGGTGTAACAAGCAAATAATGACGGAATTTTTGCACAGCATAAACCATTCCCAATGCTTCTCTTTTAGTCGTGCTGTAGTTCTAATCGGCCTTTGATAGCAACCTGCTGGCAAAGTATATTGGATGATCCAGTCCGTGATTACCAGTCTGTGCCAGGGTCACGCCGATCGCATAGTTGGAGGCATCCACATGAACATGAAACTCCTTATTCCAGTCCGGATATGCTAGGATGGGTGTCGTAGCTAGTCATACCTTTAGCCCTTCAAATGCTTCGTCCTGCTCTTTATCCCATCTAAATGATTCTTCCTTACAGGTTAGCTTATCTAACGGTTGGGACACCTTGGCAAAATTTTTAATAAATCTCCTGTAATAACCTATATGCCCGAGAAAAGACTTTACCTCCATCACATTAGTAGATGGTTGCATTTCAAGAATGACTCACGTTGTCGAGATCCGTCTTTAACCCTTCCTTACAGACAATGTGTCTGAGTAGTCTTCTGTGCGGAACCATGAATCTGCACTTCTTGGGATTCAATGCTAGCCAGGCTCTGTGACATCTCTCCATACATTCACCCAGTACTGCCAGGTGTCTGTCCTTTGTGCTAAATATTGACCAATCATCCAAGAAGGCTTTGAAGTTTCCCACGGACATCCTGTCGAAGATATGCAATATAATCTGTTGGAATGTGGCCAGTGCGTTACACAACCCAAATGGCATTCGGTTGTACACGTAGACCCCATCTTCGACGACAAACGTTGTCTTCAACTTATCCTCCTCCGCTATAGAAATCTAATTGTATCAGGAGAACCCGTCCATAAAGGAGTAAATTTCATGTCCTGCGACGTCCTCCAGAATGCCGTCTGTGAATGGAATCGGAAAAGGATCCTTGATCATCACTGCATTCAGGCATCTGAAATCGACACATATCCAGATCTGAGTAGTATCCTTCTTCAATGAAATGACTATCGGCAACACCCATTCGCTGGTTTGTACCTTGAAGATAATGCCAGCTTCTAGCATCTGGTTGATTTCCTCCGTAACCCGTGCCGCATTGTTCTTGTTCATCCTGTAAGGTCGCTTTCATACAGGTACAGCTCCCTCCACCAGCGAGATGCGATGCACACACAATTTCGGCAGTACTCCCTTGAGGTCCTTGTATGTCCATGCAAACACATCCTTGTAGTCCATAAATATCTTGAATGACGCGGCCTTGAGTACTGGATCCCAATTATCTCCGACTAGTATGTTCTTTGGCTCTGCCTCGTCCCTCAAATTCATCGTTTGCAGCGTAGCTTCATTATACTTGATTGTCTCTCCCTCACGGGATGCATGGGCGGGTGTAACATCCAACGGTGCCTCCCCCTCCTTTACTTCACTAAACTCCTTCGGATATTCGTTCTCAATCGACAGAACATTGCAGCTGTGAAATAATTCATAGTCCTCCATTTGCCAATGGTAGAGATTGTTGAGGCAATCCAAGTCGTCATCCGTTGTTCCCTCGTCCAATCGGAGGACGCCCTCCTAATCTGGTTCCATTCGTTGTCTGCCTTCGTCCTCCTCTCCCTCAAAATCTGACGACAGGGCCTCTTCCCCTACCATTTGTGTATGCAGATCAATGACGAATCGGTGGCCTTTACTTTCCAGAGATAAGGTGTTCTTCTTCTAGTCGTGTTGAGCTCTTGCTTCGATAAGCCACTTGTGGCCTAGGATGGCGTCATAGCCTTTCCTCTTCAACGGAATCACCACGAAATCCATCAGGAACGGCTGAGTGCCAATAGTTACCGGCTGTGCCATGAGAATACCTAGTGGTTTAATGCCATGTTGATTGGTGGTCAGCAGCTGAAATCTCGGAGGCCACAATGTCGGCTGTCCAAGTTTTCGCCAGGTCTCTTCCGACAATACATTTACGCCGGACCCTCCGTCAACTATTGTGTCTGTGAGAACATGTCCAAGGATCCCCATCTCGACAACTGTAGGGTGTCGTCCGGATGTCAGTGCCAGCAACATCTAATCTTCTCCTCCAATAGCAATTTCCTTTTCCTTCCGTCGACTTGGTTCTCCCGGTGACTTTTCCTTCCCGAGACTTGATTCTCCTGCAATATTTGAAAGAGCAGATCGAAGTTGAGGTATGGTGAGAAGCAAATCATTTACCTTTATTCGCACCTTCGTTTGCAAGATTTGTCGTACTATGTTTTGTTCTGCGGAATTCCTCGCTGAAGTGCCGGTGGTGTCCGGAGGTGTTGCTGCTTGGGATACTTTTCCAACCTCCGCCCGTGCTTTCGCAAATTTCCTCTTTTCTTTGACGGGGTCCGGGTACTCATTTGCTTGTTGTCCTGTAATCGCCAAAACTTCTTCATCCGCCCCGACAGTGATCAAGTTCACTTCGGATTTTGGACACTTTGAGTCATCATGATCGCCGGGTCCGCACCATCGGCACAATAGTTGAGGTGTATTTGCTGTTGGACACTCGCGCAAAATGCCCCCACAAGTTACATGCGTGGCACTGAATAATCGGCCGTCCGTTTACATCATACTAGATCCAGCTTCTGCTTGTATTGGTATTGTTATTGTTGTTGTTATTATTTTGTCCACGCTGATTATTCCTATATCCTCCGGATGTTGCGCCGGCAGTATTCGTGTTTCCACTACTACCTGACGGGGAAGCCTCCTGTGTGAGAAGCACCTGCGAAGATCCTCTTGTCTTCATGTTAAAGGGGCAGTCTTTTGTCGAATGGCCCATGATTTGACAAATGTCACAAAATTGGTTCCTTGGACACGATCCTTTAGTATGGCCGTCGGTCTTACACTCTGTGCACCACAGTTCACTGCCTTTTGGCTCCTTCTGCATGTTTTTAAACTCCATAATGCGAACCATATCCTTCTGTAGGGCACGAACCTTCTTGCCGCTGCCTTCGTCGTCGCTACTATCATCTTCGGCAGGCTCGTCGTCATTAGAATCAAATGAGCTAGTTTTCTTCTTCTTTGTCTTCTGTTCACTTTCAAGATCCAGTGCTCTGCTATACGCGTCCATATATGATGACGGTGGCACAATTTTCATTTTCCTTCGCAACTTCGAGCGTAGGCCGTCCACAAACCATCTTTTCTGCAATCTGTTCACCAGCTTGCTTTCCATATTGTTTATTAAGTCTTTTAATCTCCTGGCATAGACGTGGACAGTTTCGTGCTTCCCCTGTTTGGTATTGAAAATCTCTACTACGATTTCATTATCATCCCGCAAGAGTTTAAATTTTGCCAGGAACTCTTTTTAATGTTATCCCAGGTATTCAGCTTTTGTGAATCCGTATCTAAAAACCAATCAATCGCCACACCCTATAGGATTGCCGAAAATTGCCTGACCCATTCGTTGGCATCTGTGATTCCATTTGCCCACCAGATCGTCTCACATGTCTTACAATGTCGAATGGGGTCGGTTGTACCATCGCCCTCAAACTTCGGCAGCTTTTCTTTGGGTCCCACCATCATAACTGAATTTGGTAGAGAGGCGTTACTGGGTCCTGCAACACTGGCGTTGTTTACTCCAACACCGGAGGTCTACACTCCCGCACCGAAGGTTTGAACTCCCACACTAGAGGTTTGCACTCCCACACCGGTGGTCTGCATTCCCACATCGGAGGTGTCGACAACTACGAACCTTGATGAAGAAGAAGGATCTTCTGAAGTTGTTTCCCGCGGAAGTCTATCCCGGACGAAGAGGTCACTCCACGCTCGTGCTCCCTTGGCACTGCGAGCCGTGCTAGTTGATGCTCTTCCGTCTGAATTTTCTTCCCTCGGCGAACACAAATTCAAGAACTCCTCCCGTGCTTCTTCCACCAATTCCACCCGCTACTGAGTCTCATCCAACAATTCCTCCGCACTCCTGTTTCCGTCGGCAATCTTCTGGAATCTCCTTTGGCGGTCTGCCTGCTGTGCCAGAATTAAATGTGCTTGTGCAGTACGGATTTCATCTTTTCCCTTCGCCTTATTTCGATCCTTGTTAAGTTGATTTGGCATTAATCTTCATTCCTCCCACCTTCCAGATTCATAAGGCAACGGCGCCAAGTGTTTACCGTACTGGTAAAGAAATCAACGCATCCAGACAACAGAACATGAACAGCAGAATTATATTTGCATATGCCAGACATACATTATGCTTCCTAATATCAGTAATAGTAGATTATTCATGCTTTACAATGATCCCAGACGGGATATAAATACTACCGCTGAACCTTCCCAAAGGGGTCCGTCGGCCACAACATTACATCCGCTACAAACTATTTACCTGCCGGCTACAAAATACAAAACACCGATGACAATCAATCCGTTGGCTACAGAAACACCGCCGGAACCATCCAGTCGGCTGACAAAATGAAGTGTATAGGGTTGAAAATGAAGAATATAAACTCCTTATTTTGTTTTTGTAAAATATTTGAAGTCCGGTATATTTTCATGGGATGATATTTTTATTTCCTTTATTTTCCGTTGGGGGTAGTGCTAAAGTCTAAGTGTTATTCATAACACTTTATTTTGGATAGAATACTTTGTAATATAAGATAGAAATATTAAATGATATAATTATAAATCATTTAATATCTTTTATTCTAGTGGCAAAATAAGGAACTTATTTCTTCATCTTGTTATAAGTCCAATATGACATGTGTCATAATGTTCAGTTTTAGAAGGTTATGGAGATATTATACGAAGACTTGGTAAGAATAAATCAATTAGGAGTCTCTTGACTTGTCATTTGAAGAGTATTTCTACGAGGCAATTGAAGGTCGAATTTGACTTTGCCAAGCTTGTTTGGGAGTCTTTATGATCAGTGGAGCACTTTATGGGTAGTTAGGAATGAGTCATAGGTTCTTTCATGACTTACTGGTAGTTGTATAGTAGTTAGTCATCATTTTTGATGATTATGACTCTTATTACAGAGGCTCTTTTGATGGATTTGACCCCAAGTGGGTTTGTACTTAGTCTCTTGGACTCTTTTTGTTTAGCAAGTTCTGATTATGCAGAGGAGGATTTTTGTGACATTCTATTATGTCCTTGGTGTATTTTCTACATTCTTTGTAATTCATTTTTGGGATACTCAATATATGAATTGAATAATTTTGGAGCAAATTTTCTTTAGATTGATTATGAACCTTCTTTTTCTACAAATTTTGTGTAACTATTTGATAGATAAGAGAAAATAGTGAGTTTTAGAACTCCTTTTGATCTTTGTCTCAACTCTTATCAAATTGAAGAACTATATGTTTGTTTGTAGGTTGCACTGTGTGTCACGTCTTTAGGATTGTTAAGTGAAGATGTATCTTTTCCTTAACTTTTTATTCAAGACCTTACTATGAAATATTTATGCAAGCCTTTATTAAGTAGAAGTGTTTAACTCATGAAAGAGATGTTACGAAGTGAAGTCATTCGTATGTTCTATATCAATAAGTTTTGGTGTATCACCTATTAGCAGTTTTTAAGGTTTTATTTCTGCATCTTCTTCCCTTTTCCTATCAAATCTAGTTTGTTTCCGTATTCAAAAACTTAGTTGATTATCATAAGGAGCCGACCTATAACCCCGAGATTCACTCAGTTGCATAGGAAAATACTATTGCCTATGAGTGATTCTATGTTACCTGAAATTTCCAATTCATTTCACTATAATATCTCCGTCATAAAATAGATTATTAATCAAATCGTTGTTAATGGGCCGATTGATTTAAATTATCTCGGCCCCATTTTAGTTTTTTTTCATAGGTTAGTCTAGTTGTCGGCTATCTTTGTACACCCTCGAAAAGTTTTTCCAACGAGTATTTAAGCACGACTTGTGGGAAGTTGTTTACCGTATAGGGTACACTGTTTATTAATGTATACAGACAATAGATAAGAACATGTAACACAACAGTTCTCCTTTTATTATTCGCATATATGTTGAAGAGATTACATAGTGCTTACCATGATGATTACAATCATGATCCAAAGTTGTACATATACCATCCCGAAGAACCTTCCCAAAGGGGTTCGTCGGCTACATAACAAGTACCGATGACATCAACCCATCGGCTACACAATATTTACCGACGACATCATTCCCCCAAAAAGAAAAATCGTCTCCGGACGACAATTACAAAATATCCAAGACAGATTAACAAAATGGAATATATTAACTAACTAACAAGATAGATCTGTTTCCATCACACCACTTTCACATTCGTCCCATGCCTACACCAAACTGGTCTACAAAACACGTTGCATCTGTAGCCTCTGCTAACACAATACTGTCTCCTTAATCAAGCTAACCTTGATAGCCACTTGTCTTGCTTTCTCTACTTCCAACTCTCTGATACCTTGAGCCAAGTGTTGTTGTACTGCCTTCAATTGGGTGATCAGCTCCTCCCGAGCTCTCTATGCATCCACCAAGATAGAATCACGTCTAACACTTACTCCAAGTGCCTCAAAGCGTATCACCCCTCTCGAAAGGCTTGCTCCGTTGATCTTTCCACCTCTGGTACACATAAACTCCATACCTGCAGCAACTCCAAGTCTCATCAACTGGTCACACTTCCCACGACTGATAACTGCACCGACTGGAGGTCTAGGGGGCATCACCCCTAGCGGGGTCGAGGGGCAGCGCCCACATGGGGTCTTGGGGCAGAGCCCCAGGCGTCGCGATATAGTGCGGGGTTGAGGGGCAATGCCTCCACTGCCAAGACCAAATTAACACTCTCCAACCCACACAAAACTCCATGGAACACACACCTTTTTTGTAATTTTCTTCCGATCCCACACTCTTTCTGGCAATTGCTTATGTTTTACTACCTAATTATGTCTTTCCCTTCCCTTGGGCATCATGCATTATTCATTCTAAACATTTTCGATTTGTTTTCATTTTTTTTTTCTTTCTAGAACCTCATATTGCCCTTCGTCTGTGTCTACCGGTGTACTGCAATCTTCTTCTCCCTCTCCAGTTCCTACCGTACGGAATGGATCCCTTCCTATATTGAAGATGTTCCCACTTCTTCTCTGACATATGGCTTCCTTGCTCTTGTTACCGTACGTCTTGGCCATACGACTTTCCTACCTTTGCTTGCTTCCTAAAATACCACGCCGTACGAACCATCGAATGATGCTTACCTTGTTCTTTTTGAGCCGTATAGACCACCGTACGCTACTTCTTCTTTTTGAGCTGTATGAAATATGTTTCTCTACTTTTCTTCACCGTACAGTGTTCTAATTTTTCACAAGTCTTTGGCCGTACGGAAATAGGTTGTATAGTGTTCCTATTTCTCCAAGCTGCTAACCGTACACTTATGATGTTCCTTCTGTTCTCTGTATGGTCAATCTTTCTCCAGTTGTGTTCGCATAATGCTGTACGGTCTTTGTTGTTTGCCTGAGCTTTACCTTTTGTATAGGCCGTACACCGTATGGTATCCAATCTAAGCCTCCTTTCGTATGGTTTTGCATTGGTGACTTGTTTGCTATAGGGGTCTTCTTATATCTATACGGTCGTATAGTCACTACTTTAGAATTGATGTCTCTTTTACAGCCATACGATCTTTTTGATTTCCTTAAGGCCGTACGGTGCATTAACTTCTGTTCTCCTTGAGTCTATACGGTCCAATTCACTAGCTAGTTATTACCCACACGGTGATACTTCTTTCCCTCTTGGGTCGTACGGTGTGTCATGCACAATATCTTCTCTTGTCTGGCCGTACGGTGGGTCACCTGTGATTTCTTGTTGTCTTTTGCCTGGTCATACATCGTCCATTCTAGGTCATATAGCATTTTTTTTTTCTTTACCACCTTCCTTTCTTGCTTACGCTCTTGAGTATGACCCTATTTTATGGAAAATGTACTCCCTTCTACTCTCCTCCACATGTGCTCATACGGCCAGAATTTTTTTGACACTTGTTTGTACTGTGTACTTGCTTTGCTCTACTGAAAGTCTGTACTATTTTAAATGCAGCTATTTTTAATACTGGATTTTAGTTATCCCCCACCAGTATTTTTTTGGTTTGGCCTCATCTCCCAAATTCATGGTTTGTACTGTGGCTTCGTCATATTTTATCTACTTCCTCTCACCAAATACATGTGCAGGTGTTTCATCCAACAGTGCATCCCCTTCTTTTATTTCCATGAACTCTTTTGGAAATCCATCTCCGCTGTGCACTTCCTCTATCATTAGTATGTTGCAACTTTGGAATAGCTCATAATCCTCTATCTCCCAGTGAAATAATCTGTTCACCGAATCCAAATCATCGTCCATCGATCCACCTTCCAACCGTAGGACTCCTTCTGGATCTAGTTCCATTCGTTGCTTTCCTTCATCCTCTTCTTTGGAATCAGATGAGAGAGCTTCCTCACCCACCATTTGTGCGTGTAAATCAATAATGAATTTTTGCCCTTTGCTTTTCAGTGATAGTGTATTCTTCTTCCAGTCGTGCTTAACCTTTCCTTGTATGAGCCATCCACGGCCTAGAATGGCATCATATCCTCTCCTCTTCAGCGGGATGACAAAATCGAGTAGGAATGGTTGTGTTCCAATAGTTACTTGTTGTGCCATCAAAACACTGAGAGGTTTAATGCCATGTTGGTCCACCATTACTAATTGGAAGGTAGGTGGCCACAATGTCGGTTATCCCAACTTCTTCCAAGTACCTTCTGGTAACACATTTACGCCTGACCCTCCGTCGACAATTGTGTCTATCAGAACAATTCCCAGAATTCCCATCTCGACAACCGTTGGATGTTGTCTGGATGCGATGGCTAGCAGCATTGGGTCTTCTGCACTTGCTGCAATTTCCTTCTCCCTTCCTTGTTCTCCTGGCAATTTAGCAGTTGGAGCGATGTTTGTGAGTGCCAATCGAAGTTGAGGCATTGTGAGCAGTAGATCGTTTATTTTGACTAGTACTTCCGTTTGTAGTATCTGTCGTATGATGTTTTGTTCCATGCAGTTCCTTGTTGAGGTACCAGTAGTGTCCTTCAATTGTGATTTGTCCGCCTACGTTGCTTTCTCAATTTGTGCCCGTGCTTCTTCCAATCTCTTCTTTTCTTCCATTAGGTCGACGTACAATTTTACTTGTTTCAATGTGATTGCCAAAACCTCCTCGTCCATCTCGATGGTGATCAAATTGACTCGTGATTTTGGGCACTTGGCATCTTCTGTGAGAAATGGCCCCACAAATTGCATGCTCAGCATTGAACCAGCAGGCGGCCATTCCCATCGTACTGTATTCGACTCCGACCCCCATTATTATTGTTGGTATTGTTGTTTCGCCCTCTTCTGTTATTTCTGTACCCACCTAAAGTGGCACCATCACTGTTGGTGTTTTCGCTCCCTCCTGACGCAGAAGCCTCCTGTGTCAGAAGCACTTGTTGATGTCCTCTTGTTTCCATATTGAAGGAGCATTCTTTTGTAAAATGTCCCATAATTTGACAAATATCGCAGAATTGGTTTTTCGTACAAGATCCCTTTGTGTGACCTTCTCTCTTACATTCTGTGCAGCATAGCTCGTTCCTCTTTGTCTCTTTCTGCATATTTTAAAATTCCTTCATCATTCTGATCATATCCTTCTAGAGAGTTCGAACCTTCTTACTGTCCTTTTCATCACCAGTGCTATCTCCTTCTGAAGTCGAGTCATCTGAGTCAGATGAGCTACTTTTCTTCTTCTTTTTCATTTTTTGTTCACTTTCTAAGTCCATCACCCAATTGTATGCTTCAGTGTATGATGATGGTGGCACAATTTTCATTTTCTTCCTCAACTCCAGGTGTAGTCCTTCAATGAACCATCTCTTCTTCAGCCCATCTGTCGACTTACTTTACATTTTGTTTATTAATTCTTTTAACTTTCTAGCATATACATGGACTATTTCATTTTTCCCTTGCTTTGTGGTGTAGATCTCTGCTACTATCTCATTGTCGTCTCACAGCAATTGAAACTCGGTGATGAACTCCTTTTTAACTCCCACCCATGTAGTTAATGTTTGGGGATTGACATCAGCAAACCAATCTACTGCTACACCCCTTAGGGTTGCTGAAAATTGTCGAACCCACTCGTCTTTATTAGTTACACCATTTTTTGTCCAAATTGTTTCGCATGTCTTGCAGTGTCCAATTGGATCAACCGTTCCATCACCGTCAAACTTTGGCAACTTCTCCTTTGGTCCTGCCATTATTACTTGATTTTGTGTATAGGCGTTGTTCAGTATTGTGACACTGGTGCTATTCTGCACTCCAATACCGATGCTTTGCACTCCGATACCGATGCTTTGTATTTCGACACCGACACTGTATTCCGACACTGGCACTATTTTGGACAATCGTCTTATTTCCAACAGTTGCGTTCTTTGGTGAAGAAAGGTCTTTATTAGGCGAAATTGTCCATTTTGGAAGTGTATTGCGGACGAAGAGTTCATTCCATGCTCGTGCTCCCTCGACACTCCGAGCCGTGTGAGTTAATTCCCTTCCATCTAGATTCTCTTCCCTCAACGTATACAAGTTGAGAAATTCCTCCCTTGCTTCTTCTACCAAATCCAACCATTGTCGAGTCTCTTCCAACAACTCCTCGGTGCTTTGGTGTCCGTCGGCAATCTACTGAAACCTCCGTCTGCGCTCAGCCTGTTGTGCCAACATTAAATTTTTTTGTGCAGTGCATATTCCATCTTTTTCCTTTATCTTATTTCTATCCTTGTTAGGCTGATTTGGCATTAGTCTTCATTCCTCTGCCTTCGTTCCAGGTCCATGGGTAACGACGCCAAATGTTTACTGTATGGGGTAAACAGTTTATTAATGCATACGGACAATAGACAAGAACATGTAACACAACACTACTCCTTTTATTATTCATGTATATGCCGAAGAGATTACATAGTGCTTACCATGATGATTACAATCATGATCCAAAGTTGTACATATACCATCCCAAAGGGGTCCGTCAACTACATAACAATTACCGAAGGGGTCCATCGGCTAGATAACAATCACCAACGACATCAACCCGTCGGCTACACAATATTTATCGACAACAGAAGTCATAGGTATGCAATTTGATTTATTTTCTTGGTATTGTGAATTTCCATTGGGATTCTTTGTTGTTTGCCATTTCGGAAGTGAAAGACCTTCCCTATTTGGTTTTTTCTAGTTTCGGTGAGAATCAACCCTCACCCTATTCTGTCGCTTGTAATACTTCACTCGGATCTGGCGAATCAAAGCACCATCTTTTGACAAATATTAATTGAAGGTTATTCATGTACAAATCTTTATTCTTGTTTGGATTTATTTCATGAATTCGGATCTACCCATCACCATACCGTAGGACCATCCACCCTGCTGTCTCTACCGTACGGTAGACATCTTGTTGCACCATCACCGTACGGCTACTACCTACCGTACGACCCGCTGCCTACCATACTCTTTTCTAAGTGTTGTTAACACTGAATGGCCTCCTTCACATCCACTGTACACCTATCTCTGCCTACTGTACAGCCTCGAAAAGGCTACCATACGGCCTTCAAGAAACAACTGTACAACCACTCATAGCTACTGTACGGCTTCCCTAAAGCCACCATACAACCCTCAAGATAGTCTGTACACCTCCATTCCCACCATTTGCATTATTTCATACAGCCATAATAACCTAGTGCTATTGTTTTCAAGTGATTTTGGTGCACGCCCGGACAATGATCCATTACAGTGGTGTCAAAGCTTTGATTCTGCCAGCCTATGGATAGTAAATGAGAGTTTATAGTTGGAAGAGAAGAAGAACCCATTCCGTTGATAAAATGGTTGTAGAACTGGAACCCACAACTTTCGAACTTGTGGCACTACTAAGAGAATTTGCGAGGAATCAGGCACAAATCAACGATACTCAGTGTCTTATGGAAAAACTCTCAAAAAGTTGGCAAACAATAAAATATCCGGTGAACAAAATGGTCACAACGCAGACTTGTTGTCGGGTAAAGCAAATCCTCATCTAGCATGCTCTCGACCTTCCATGCCATCTTTTCCCCCACAGACGAAGGCACCACACAGAGGGAAGTAGCCGACCTTTGAAGAAATGCAAGAACAGCTGAGAGAAGAATGGAAGAATGTGAATTTCAAGGAAGATATATCCTACAAAGATTACGTAGATTTGAGAATAAGATATTCGGGAGGCGAAAACTGAGGATATTTTAACAATGATCTTAGAAAGAAGTTGAGTAAAGTAAATTTGTCTCCATTTGATGGATTTGGATCCATATCTGTGCAAGCATGGGTAATGAAGGTCGATACTTACTTCTAGCTTAATCTCATGCCAGAAGAAGCAATTAAATATGCCGTATTACACTTGGAGGGAGTTGTGCATGAATGGTGCCATCATGGCACCATCACATTGGGGCATGATCAAATAATTACCTATGTGGAATTCACTAAGAGATTGATAGATCATTTTGACAGTAAAGATCCGGAACTCAATTTCAAAGATTTGGCACAACTGAGGCAAACTGGATCAGTTGACCAATACATTGTGGAATTTTAGAAATTCTCTATTTTCGTCATGGACATTTTTGAAAGAAGATAGATAGTGCTCTTCATATACAGACTAATAGAACCATTGAAAGGTTGGGTAAAAGGGTTCAATCTTGCCACCTTGTCGGAGACCATTAAGAAGGCACAGAGTATGGCACCATCATCAGCGCCATCCTCATGAAGTTACTCACATTCCAAACTACCGGTGTTTACGAGGGACAAAGATAATAAACCTCTGCCAAGAAAACCATTGTTGGACGACGCTACCCAACAGGAGCTCCGAAGGAAGAAACTATGTTTCAACTGCAAAGGACCATGGGAACCTAGGCACAAATGCCTCGAGAAAGGGAAAATCTACTACATTGAGGTCGTGTCCAATGATGAGGACAAACAGGAAGATATATCCTCCGAAGACAACCAACTCCATGAGGACACCAAAATTATTAGTTTGAATTGTACGGAAAGAATTGTAGTATTGGTATGGTGCAAAGGAACTATCGCCCTAGCCAGTAGCGAGGTGCACTGTGTTTTTTGTATGGGGAATCCTTCAAGGACAAAGGGTTATGGTGATGCTCGATAGTGGAGCTATTCTAAACTTCATAAACTCATCTTTGGTGAAACAAGGAGGTCTACCTACAAAGACGCACGCAGTATTCCATGTCAAGGTTGTTGGAGGGGTTTTTCTGCCCTGCACACACCTTGTTCCTTAGCTAAGTATCACAATAGCGAATCACATGATGACCAACGATTTCTTCATAGTGGACCTTGATGATATGGATGTTGGGATTAAAGATAGAGTAACTGAGAGGAGGGGGGGGGCGGAGGGTGAATCAGTTACTAACAAAAATTAATCCATAGATCCCTTAGACGTCTTAAAGATCTAGTTACTGCTGATACTCGGTAAACAAATGTTGTAACTCAGTAAATTAAACTATTACTTATCTTCAAGCATTCATGCATGTAACTGAAAACAAAATGAACACAAGAGACACCAGATTTAACGTGAAAACCCAATATGGAAAAAACTACCAAGTAACTAGTCACCAATTTTTCACTTTTCTGAAGTGAGCCTTGTTAGGAGCCAACCCTGTTAAAGGTTACAATACACACTATTAGGTGTGACCCTGTTAGAGGATTTAATCACCTTGTTAGAAGTGGCTTTGCTAGAGGTCTTTAGAACAATTCAACTAAACTGTCAGCTTGTTAGAGGATTTACAAAATGGCTGTTAAACCAACTCTGTTAAGAGATTTGAAATCACTACTACAATAGATAGAAAGCAACAATGAATTGACCTGAACAAGATGCTACTAAATTTGCTGACTACAGGTCTCTATTCAGCATCATTAGATCCTCCTTGATCAAATATAGCTTTGCTGCTCCTCAATGATCTCTAATCATCCTTCAAATTCGCTTCCACAATAACCAGTCCTCATATCACATTAATTCCACTTCCACTTCACTCACACTTAGAATTCGCAACTTGACCTCTTAATTATACCATTCAGATTGTCAAGTCGGCCCATTTATAGGTTACATTTACCAATAAACCATACATCAATCGGCTACAAATATTACTCTAAACAAATAAATGTTATTTCATAAAAAATGAAATCCTTTACTGGCCGACCCTGCTCGGTAAATACTGCTTCCAGAAATTTCTTAAGTTAACCTTCTTGACTCGGTTAACATTGCAATATCTGTAAAATCCTTTGGCTGCCGAGTTTACTCGGTAAGAACTGAATTCCTTCATGAGAGCTCAGTAAGAACTATTTCTGCCACATTTCCTTTGATGACCGAGTGAGCTCGGTAAGAACTATTTTTGCCACATTTCCTTTGATGACCAAGTGATCTCAGTAAGAACTGTTTACTCGGTAGATACTGCAAGTTTTTTTTACTAACCTTCTAGGCTCAATAGATTCTGTCCTTTTGCCTTGCTGACCATCTGAGCTCGGTAGACTCTGTCCTTTGCCTTGCTGACCTTCTGAGCTCGGTAGACACTGTCCTTTGCCTTGCTGACCTTTTGAGCTCGGTAGACTCTATCTGATGACTGCTATGACATTTGTGTGACATCAAAGACAACACACAATTGAACAATTGTATCCAACAATGGAGGTTATTCTGGGCATACAGTGGATGGAGACACTTGATGAATACACTCAGAGCTTCAAACGCATGGACTTCAACTTTGTTGTAGATGGAAAAAAGGTTGTTCTCTGCAGAATGGCAAATAATGGTCTAAAGGAAGTTTCTGCACATCGGATGGAGGCAATTTTTCAGCATGATGACATTGCTTGGGCTATACACTGTTTTGTCTCGACATAACCTATAAAAGGGCAACGGAAACCTCCCTACGATGATGATCTCCAGAATATATTGAGTGATCATGATAAAGTTTTTAAAGACATTCCTTCGGACATACCTTCTCATCGAGGGTTTGAACATACTATCGAGTTGGAAGCACGAGCCAAGTCAGCCATACCCACACCCTGCCGCCATCCCAAGAAATTCAAAGATGAGATCGAAAAGACGATTCAAGAACTGCTAGAGAAAGGATGGATTCATCCTAGTTCTAGCCCTTTTCCATCATCAGTGGTATTGGTCAAAAAGGATGGGACTATGCGCATGTGTGTGGACTACCGTGCGTTGAACAAAAAAATGATAAAAATAGATAATCCCATTCCAAGGATAGAAGAATTGTTAGATGAATTACATGGCGTAGTCTATTTTTCAAAAATAGATCTTTGTTTCGGATACCATCAGATTCACATGAAGTAAGAAGATGCAGAAAAGACGGCCTTTCGTTGTCACTACGGGCATTATGAGTTCCTAGTCATGCCATTCGGATTAACAAATGCACCTGCTACATTCTAATCATGCATGAATCGCATCTTCAACAAACAATTGTGTAAGTACCTATGTTACCCCAGGTTTCCGAGGCAGGGGGACGTGGGGATGGGGAAACGGGTTTTCAAGACGGGATTTTTTTTCTCAGAGCAAGAGATGGTAGGGGATGGCAGTGGCAATAGCTATATAAAAAGTAGGGAAAATTTAAAATATACAAGAAAATTTTAAATATTCATATAAAAACATGGATAGCACATGCTTATATAAATTATAGAACCTTAACATATAATGTTTGTGTTGAATAATTTAAATTTAGAGATCACATGAGAGTGAAAATCAAACAAATTATCAAAACTAAAACATTAATTTTATGGGACAGCCAAGGGAAAGGTTTCTAGAAGTTTCCGAGTTTCTAGGATGGGGGTACATGGGGATGGGGTCAATTTTTTCCGGAAATCCGTCCTCGGGTAGCATAGGTAAGTACTTACTAGTATATTTTGATGATATTCTTATTTATAGCAAGACATAGGAAGAGCACCTGAAGCATCTAGATGAAGTTCTAAGGATCATGAAGAATTAGTCTTTGTTCACCAAGCAATCCAAGTGTGAATTCAATCTCATAGAAATATTGTACCTGGGACATGTCAGTAAATATGGAGTTCAAGTTCATTAGGAGAAGATTTAGGCTATCCTTGATTGGTCTCCCCCAAAATCACTCACGGAATTGCGAGAATTTTTCATTCTATGTAGTTATTACTGGAGGTTCGTTAAAGGATTCTCTCAACTCAGTGCACCCTTAATAGATCTGACAAGGAAGGCTTCTTTCTAGTGGAATGAAAAGATGCAACTTATTTTTGATAAGTTGAAAGAGGCAATGAGCACTTGTCCTGTACTTGCATTACTTGATTTCACTCAACCGTTCATTCTAGAGAGCGACGCATCCAGAGAAGGCATTGGCATGGTACTGATGCAAGAGAGACAACCGATAGCCTATGAGAGCAGGAAGCTTACACAAATAGAACGCTTATTTTCCATTTATGACAAAGAGACATTGGCCATCGTACATGCACTAACCAAGTTCCGACAGTATCTGGTGGGTGCCAAGTTTGTCATTCGTACAGATCACAATAGTTTGAGATATTTTTTGGAGCAACGAGACTTGAACGAGAGGCAACAAAAATGGGTAAGCAAGGTTCAGGCTTTTGATTTTGACATTGAATATGTGAGGAAAGAACAATGTGGTTGCAAATGCTTTGTCTAGGAAACCCACCATCTGCTTACTGACCTAGATTTCAACTAATTCGAAAACACATTTGTTAGCAAAATATTCCAAAAACACATTTGCCTGTGAGCTAATGGATGGAAACACCTAGAATGATTGTTACAAAGTGGTGTATGACATCATTTACTATAAGGGTCAGATATATTTAGTGTCGGAATCCAAATTGAAGCAAAAAATCTTGAAGGAGGTACATGACTCACCCTTGGCCGGACACCGGGCTTCCTCAAAACTTACAAACATCTCAAGGAGAGATTTTCATGGAAAGGTCTTAAAGGAGATGGAGTGCAGTATGTAAGAGAGTGTGCAGTCTACTAATAGAACAAATCTGAACATACTCTACTCCCCAGGTTACTGAAACCTATGCCAATTCCAGAACATAAGTGGGAAAGTATCTTGATCAATTTCATAATTGACTTCCCAAGGTGAATGGAAATGATTGCATCTTCGTGGTGGTTGACAAATTGATAAAATATGCACATTTCTTCACCATCCCCTCAGATTTTCAGGCCGCACAAGTTGCCGATCTATTTTTTAGAGAAGTCTTTCATCTACACAGGCTAACTCGAAACATTGTCAGTGATTAGGATGGGCAATTTATCAACATCTTCTGGATAGAACTATTTCAATTGGCAGGGATAGAATTGTCACCAAGTACTAGTTACCACCCTCAAATAGATGGACAAACGAAGATTGTGAACAAATGGCTCGAACGTTACCTTCAAAACTACGTTTCGGCACAACAACAAGCATGGGTCAAATGGATACACCTAGGGGAATATTGTTACAATACCATGTACAACATGTCCATCAGGATGGCACCATTCAAAACCCTATATGGGTACGAACCCTTTTCCTTCATTGACATAGTTCTGAATGATAGTTGCGCACCAAGGGCGAGGGACAAGACATCCTAAGATGCCTGAAGGAAAACTTACAATGGGCACAAGATCAACAGAAAATGTATGCCAACAAACACCAAATAGAGAGGAGTTTCAAAGTAGGAGACTTGGTCTATCTCAGGCTCTAACCATACCAACAATCCTCATTGAAGGAAAAGGGAAAAGAAAAACTGAAGCCATGATTTTATGGCCCTTATCATGTAGTTTGCCCATAGTAACGAGAATCGGAATCAGCACAGCCGAATCAAATCATGAATCAAGGGTGAATCGCCAGTGAATCGGCGATGAATCGAAAAATTTGAAAAATTTCTTTAAATGTAGAGATTTTAACAATTTAAGACTTATTTCATGCACCCTTTATTGAATATAACTTAAACACACTATAACATCATCAAATAGAAGTTGAAACTTAACATATATAAACATGGAAGTTTGTGTTTACCACATGGGGTGTTAGCCGATTGGATGGTTCTGGCGGTGTTTCGGTAGCCGATGGTCTGGCGGTGTTTCTGTATTCTATAGCCGACGTCGTCAATGAATAGTTTGTAGCGGATAGAATATTTGTGGCCGATGGACTCCTTCGGGAAGGTTCGGTGGTAGTATTTATATCCCGTCTGGGATCATTGTAAATCATCATTCATCTGCTATTGCGAATATTATGAAGCCTAATGTATGTTCTGGCATATGCGAATATTATTCTGCTATTATTGTCTGTATGCGTTGATTTCTTTACCTGTACGGTAAACATTTGGCATCGTTGCCTTATGAATCTGGAAGGTGGGAAGAATGAAGATTAATGCCAAATCAGCTTAACAAGGATCGAAATAAGGCGAAGGGAAAAGATGGAATCCGTATTGCGCAAGAGAATTTAATTCTGGCACAGCAAGCCGAACACCGATGGAGATTCCAGAAGATTGCTGACAGAAACCGAAGTACAGAGGAATTGTTGGAGGAGGCTCGGCAGCAGGTGGAATTGGTGGAAGAAGCATGGGAGGAGTTCTTGAATTTGTATTCGCCGAGGGAAGAAAATTCAGACGGAAGAGCATCAACTCGCACGGCTCGCAGTGCCAATGGAGCACGAGCGTGGAGTGACCTCTTCGTCCAAGATAGACTTCCGCGGGAAACAATTTCGGAGGATCCTTCATCTTCACCAAGGTTCGCAGCTATCGACACCTCCAATGTGGGAGTTCAGACTGGCGGTGTGGGAGTGCCGAATGGCGGTGTGGGAGTGCCGACCAGTGGAGGAGTGTAGACCTCTAGTGTTATGGCGGGACCCAAAGAAAAGCTGCCGAAATTTGAAGGCGATGGTACAGCCGACCCCCTCCGACATTGTAAGACATGTGAGACGATCTGGCGGGCAAATGGAATCACAAATGCCGACGAATGGGTCTGGCAATTTTCGGCAACCCTACGGGGTGTCGCGATTGATTGGTTTTCGGATATGGATCCACAGAAGCTGGATACATGGGATAACATTAAAAAGGAGTTCTTGGCGGAATTTAAACTCTTGCAGGATGATAATGAAATTGTAGCGAAAATTTTCAATACCAAGCAAGGGAAGCACGAAACTGTCCGTGTCTACGCCAGGAGATTAAAAGACTTAATAAACAAAATGGAAAGCAAGCCAGCGGACGGATTGCAGAAAAGGTGGTTTGTGGACGGCCAACGCTCATAGTTGCGGAGGAAAATGAAAATTGTACCACCATCGTCATATGTCGATGCTTATAACAGAGCACTGGACCTTGAAAGTGCGCAGAAGATAAAGAAGAAGAAAACTAGCTCCTCTGACTCTGATGATAACGAATCTGCTGGAGATGATAGCAGCGACGACGAAGGTAGTAGCAAAAAGGTTTGTGCCTTACAGAAGGATATGGTTCGAATGATGAAGGAGTTTAAAAATATGCAGAAAGAGCCAAGAGGTAGTGAATTGTGGTGTACGGAATGTAAGACCGACGGTCATACTAAAGGATCGTGTCCGAAGAACCAATTCTGTGACATCTGTCAGATCATGGGACATTCGACAAAAGACTGCCCCTTTAACATGAAAACAAGAGGATCTCACACAGGAGGCTTCCCCGTCAAGTGGTAACGGAAACAAGAATGTCGCCGGCGCTACATCTGGAGGATACAGGAATAATCGGCGTGGACAAAATAACAACAACAATAACAATACCAATACGAGCAGAAGCTAGATCCAGTATGATGCAAACGGACGACTGATTATTCAGTGCCGAGCATGTAACTTGTGGGGGCATTTTGCGCGGGAATGTCCAACAGCAAATACACCTCAACTATTGTGCCGATGGTGCGGACTTGGCGATCACGATGACTCAAAATGTCCAAAATCCAGAGTGAACTTGATCACTATTGGAGCGGATGAGGAAGAAGTTCTCGCAATTACGTGGCAACAAGCAAAAGAATACCTGGACCCCGCCGAAGAAAAGAAGAAATTTGCGGCAGCACGAGCGGAGGTTGGAAAAGTATCTCAAGCAATAACACTAGGAATTCTGCCGAACAACACAAAGTACGACAAATTTTGCAAACGGAGGTGCAAGTAAAGGTAAGTGATTTGCTTTTCACCATGCCCCAACTTCGATCTGCTCTTTCAAATATGGCAGGAGAATCAAGCCTCGAGAAGGGAACGTCACCGAGAGAACTGAGTCAAAGAAAAGAAAAGGAAATTGTTACGAGAGGAGAAGATCAGATGTTGCTTGCGCTGACGTCCAGACGACACCCCGTAGTTGTTGAGATGGGGATACTTGGACATGTTCTCACAGACACCATAGTGGATGGAGGGTCCGGCGTAAATGTATTGCCAGAAGAGACTTGGAGGAAACTTGGACAGCCGACATTGTGGCCTCCAAGATTTCAGCTGTTGACTGCCGATCAACATGGAATTAAACCATTTGGTATTCTCATGGCACAGCCGGTAACCATTGGCACCCAGCCATTCCTGATGGATTTTGTGGTGATTCCATTGAAAAGGAAAGGCTATGATGCCATCCTAGGCCGAGGGTGGCTTATCGAAGGAAGAGCTCGACACGATTGGAAGAACACTTTATCCCTCGAAAGTAAAGGCCGCCGATTCGTCATTGATCTGCATACCCAAATGGTAGGGGAAGAGGCCCTGTCGTCAGATTCTAAGGGAGAGGGGGACAAAGGTAGCAACGAATGGAACTGGATCAAGAGGG
Source organism: Cupressus sempervirens (assembly GCA_028749045.1). Classification (NCBI taxonomy): domain Eukaryota; kingdom Viridiplantae; phylum Streptophyta; class Pinopsida; order Cupressales; family Cupressaceae; genus Cupressus; species Cupressus sempervirens. The sequence goes on along the minus strand of CM053792.1, from coordinate 976,892,987 downwards.
TGTCCTCCGATTGGACGGGGGAACAACGGATGACGACTTGGATTCCGTCAACGGTCTCTACCACTGGCAAATGGAGGACTATGAATTATTTCACACCTGCAATGTTCTGTCAATTGAGAACGAATATCTGAAGGAGTTTAGTGAAGTAAAAGAGGGGGAGGCACCGTTGGATGTTACACCCGCCCATGCATTCAGTGAAGGAGAGACAACCAAGTATAATGAAGCTACGCTACAAACAATGAATTTGGGGTACGAAGCAGAGCCGAAGAATATACTAGTCGGAGATAATTGGGATCCAGTACTCAAGGCCGCGGCATTCAAGATATTTATGGACTACAAAGATGTGTTTGCATGGACATACAAGGACCTCAAAGGAGTACCGTCGGAGATGTGTGTGCATCGCATTCCACTGGTGGAAGGAGCTGTACCTGTACGAAAGCAACCCTACAGGATGAACAAGAACTATGCCGCCCGGGTTACGGAGGAAATCAACCGGATGCTGGAAGCCGACATTATCTTCAAAGTACAGACCAGCAAATGGGTGTCACCGATAGTCATTTCATTAAAGAAGGATACTATTCAGATCTGGATATGCGTTGATTTTAGATGCCTGAATGCAGTAACAATCAAAGATCCTTTTCCGATTCCATTCACAGATAGCATTCTGGAGGAGGTTGCGGGACATGAAATCTACTCTTTTATGGATGGGTTCTCTGGATATAATCAGATTTCTATAGCGGAGGAGGATAAGTTGAAGACAACGTTTGTTGTTGAAGATGGGGTCTACGCATACAACCGGATGCCTTTTGAGTTGTGTAATGCACCAGCCACATTCCAGCGGATTATACTGCATATCTTCGACAAGAGGTCTGTAGGTAATTTCAAAGTCTTCTTGGATGATTGGTCAATATTTAGCACAAAGGACAGACACCTGGCAGCACTTGGTGAGTGTATGGAGAGATGTCGCAGGGCTCGGCTAGCATTGAATCTCAAGAAGTGCAGATTCATGGTTCCGCACAGCAGACTGCTTGAACACATTGTCTGTAAGGAAGGATTAAAGATGGATCCCGACAAGGTGAGAGTCATTCTGGAAATGCATCCATCTACTAATGTGATGGAGGTAAAATCTTTTCTCGGGCATATAGGTTATTATCGGAGATTTACTAAAAATTTTGCCAAGGTGTCCCAACCGTTAGATAAGCTAACTTGCAAGGAAGAATCATTTAGATGGGAGAAAGAGCAAGATGAGGCATTTGAAGGGCTGAAGGTACGACTGGCTACGACACCCATCCTGGCATATCCGGACTAGAATAAAGAATTTCATGTTCATGTGGATGCCTCCAACTATGCGATCGGTGCAACCCTGGCACAGACTGGTAGTCACGGACTAGATCATCCAATATACTTTGCCAGCCGATTACTCTCAAAGGCCGAGCAAAACTACAACACGATTGAAAGAGAAGCGTTGGGAATGGTTTATGCTGTGCAAAAATTCCGTCATTATTTGCTTGCTACACCGTTTGTGTTTTATGTTGATCACCAAGCCCTGTTGTACATGATTAATAAACCCGTCATCCAAGGAAGGATCAGTAGATGGCTACTACTATTGCAAGAATTCATTTTCAAAATCATTGTTCGGCCAGGAAAGAAACATGTCAGTGCCGACCATCTGTCGTGGATCAGAAAGGGGGAACCGGCGGAGGGTGTGAATGATGACTTCCCTGATGCACAGCTGTTTCAGATTGGCGTACTGCCGGAATGGTACAGGAGTATTGGCGAGTGCCTGTCAACAGGACAGTTTCCCATGGGGATGTCACCGAATGATAGGCGCAAGTTGATAATCAAGAGTCGTACGTTTCAATTGATCAATGGGTTGCTCTATAAAATGGGGCTAGATCATATTCTTCGGCGGTGTGTATTGGAAGAAGAGATACCGTAGGTGTTAAAAGAAGCACATGAGGGTCCCGCGGGAGGACACATGGGACCCGACACCACTGCATGGAAGATATTACTTGCAGGACTCTGGTGGCCGACGGTGTACAATGATGCGCGCGAATGGGTCGTCGGATGTGACACTTGCCAACGGGCTGGGAAGCCGTTGAAGAGAAATTTTATGCCACTTCAACCCTCTCATGCGCAGGAACTTTTTGAGAGATGGGGACTAGATTTCATTGGACCACTAAGGGTGAGCAAGACTCGAAGGTGTCGCTACATCATTGTTGCAACGGAGTACTTGACCAAGTGGGTAGAGGCCTGTGCGCTACCAGATAACTCGGCCGTCAGCAACGCAAAATTTATCTATGAACAGATCATCACAAGGTATGGACTCCCGTTACAATTAACAAGTGATATGGGAGGTCATTTTGTTAATCATGTTTTTCGACTGCTCACCACTCAGTTCAAGATTTATCATTCATTGTCGAGTCCGTACTATCCAAGAGCAAACGGACAGGCAGAGGCCACCAATAAAATTCTAGTATCCATCATCTACAAATCCTGCGCGGTGGAAGGTGCCGATTGGGAGAACTTACCCGCTGCCCTATGGGTTTACCGCACGGCGTACAAGGTGATGACAGGACACACACCATTCCAGTTGATGTTTGGATAGGAAGCGGTGGTTCTAGCGGAATTCATGATTTCGAGTCTCCGAATAGCATTGGAAAACAAATTGGATGACGACGAAAGCTTACAAGAGCGATTGAATAATTTGAATAAACTGGAGGAGAAACGGTTGTTGGCACAGTGGGCGACGGAAGTGGCACAGAACAGACACAAGCTCTGGCATGATAAGCATTTGAAACGTAGCAGATTCCAGTCGGGACAGTTAGTACTGAAGTATGATGGCCGTAATGAAATCAAGCCGGGCAAATTCAAAGTGCAATGGGTTGGACCATATCAGATCCAAAAAATTGGCGACACTGGCAATCAAACTGGCAACTTTGGATGGACAAGAGATAGCTCAGTCAGTTAATGGATCCAAGTTGAAACCATATCGTGCAAGAAAGTTCTCGCCGTCATTGAATCCTCCATTGCCGTCATTATAGCACTCCCTGGCAGCGACGTCGTCAGAAGGTACCCCTGTTATTTGATGTATTTGAATTTAAAAAAAGAAAAAGAAAAAAAAGGCCCGCAGACAGAAAGGCCCGCAGGCTGAAAAGTCCGCGGGTAATTGTTGTCCGCGGGCAGTGAAAGTCCCGTGGGCAGAAGACCCCGCGGCGGGAGTTTAGCTGAAGGTCCCACGGACAGTCTGTCTGTGGGCTGTTAAAAGCCCTATGGGCAGATGTCCGCGGGCATAAAACATTTGGCCGCCTAAACTATAAGCCCCGCCGAACATGCAATGCAAAACAGATTCCTTCCTCTGGGTGTAGCTATGCCATCCGATACAGAGCAAAAAGATGTTACTCTGATACATTCAATAAACAAAAAGGAATTGCTGTTGAGGAGCATAAGTGAAGGTTGTTTATGTGCCTCCAAACCCCTACTGAATCAGAAGCTTCGTCACCAGTTGGGCCATCATTGGACAATGAAAATCAGGTTGGTATTAGTAATAGTAAAGATTGTGCTACGACTGGTATTACATTAACAATGCAAGCACAACTTGAAGGCCGCAACATGGAATTATATATAGTTTTATTAAAGCTCTGCAATATATGGAGGGACTTATTAGTTCACGATTAGAGAAAATTGCCATCTGCAACATTTTGATATAGTTGTCTAATGCAAAGTCGGTGATAATGGCATCAAGATTGTACACTAGGCTGAGTAAGGTTGGGTTGTTTCTCGTGCGGGCGGTTTTGTGACAACGCAGGAAGATTTTTGTGCATTCATCGCAATAGCAATAACATTGTGGAGTCCACGTTCTCCTTCAGACGGGATTCCTTACCGGATACTATAAATGCACTTTTGCACATATTTCTCTTCTTCTCGGCCTGGGGGTTTGGACAGGTAGTCTTTCGTAAAATTTCATTGGGTTGCCGCGAGGGTAAGTGGAACTATATAAGAAATAGCAAATAAGAGGCCACCTTCATATGGAATTGGCAGGCAACCGAAAGTCGTGGAAGAGTCAGTTGGCAGCTAGCATGGAAAAGAATTCAAGAGTTTTCCCATCGGGGATTCGAGTTGTAGGCCCTTCCGGTTCCGGTAGCAAGAAACAGAAGACTAAGGAGGAACTCACTTATCTCACCGTCTAGTTTGAGAGTCTTAGTGGAAGCGAATGCCGGAAGTGGTGGCAAGAGACCCCTGAGGCAGACCAAGTTAAACAAATTTTGGTGCGGGCACAGGTACATTGGGCTATTTAGCTTCCCATTTTTTCTATCCGGTTGTTCGAATCAGTTTTGCACACCATGATAAAGACATATAGCGCTCCACGCAGAACAAGTAAATTCCTGTACAAGTAGCATTAGATGACAGTATCTTTTAAACCAAGGGATTTCACTAGGGTTTTCGGCATCCCTGGCCCCGATGGGAGGAAAGTGGAAATCAGAATCATAAACTGTCATGGGAACGGAAGGAGCATTGGATAGCTCTAGTGCGCAGGGACCTTACACCCGTGGAAAGGGAGACAGCGGTTCAGGGGACAAAGTGCAGAGGGCTTCGCAGAGACTTTATTCGGGAGGGTCATTGGCATTGTATCATGGACGTCATCAAGAGCAAGTTGACAGGCGCCACCCGGGCCTCAGATATTGCATTGCCATAGATTGTGTTTATGAATGGTATCATGTAGGGAGTGGTATATGATTGGGCCTCAGTACTTGCCGACAGGATGGAGGAATTCATGACGCTTCAGCACCGAACATTTTTCATGCCGCACCATGCCATCAGGTTGTTTCTAGAGGCTGCAGCTAGCCAAATTCCAATGGATGGCTTTGAGGCTCCTCTAAGGGGCAAGTTGGCAGACGGGGAGCCTCCCATATTCTACTGGCGACACTTAGATACTGGAGGGTCAGCAGCAGGTCACAAGAAAGTACTCCGCGAATTGGCCCCTTCCAGGGAGACAGATAGCGGACGAGAGGGCACTTCGATGAGTGACGGGGCTGAGTCCGTGGAAGAAGAGGAGAGCACATCGGCTGAAGTTGACGGTGAGATAACGGGTAGTGGGCCCACATTCTTTACCCCTCCTCAGCTGTCAACTTCAACGCACTTGACTACCTTTTCGATAGTCATTCCGGCGTTTGGTTAGCGCCGTTCCCCGGTTATTATGACTCCTCCAGCAGAGGCAGATGTCCCACGAATAGTCGCCGAGTCATTGCTGACGGCTGTAGCGGAGGTGATTCCAGTTGTACCAGCAGATGTCACTGTCGCAGTCACACCAAGAACACAGTCACCACCACCACAGTCTGAGCCGCAGGTTCGGTTGGAGGTCATTGATTGTGATGCAGTGGTCACCGTCTCATCATCCTTTTTAGCAGAGGCCGAGTCAGCCTAGCCAGTACCGAAGGCGAACATGGAGCTTGCGCAGTTTGACCAACCGGAGGTGATGGATAGAGCTAGTGAGTTTCTGAGGCAGTAGTTTCGACTCACTCTGGCGAAGCGGGGTCCGTCCATTCAGTCTCCTAGGCATTCAGGAACTTGGCCAGTGGTACCAGAGCCTCAACTTCAGGAGGAGGGAATGCCACATGCCGTGGTTGCGCCAACAGCAGAGAAGGCGGCACCGGATGTGGGCATGGCTCCCGCTGATGAGGAGGAAAATAGTGATGCGGAATGGTCATTGGAGGTCTTCACCAAGGAGGACTATGGGTTAGATGAGGACAGGTGCCGGGATTACCTCAGGACTATGAAGTTTGCATTGAAGAAGGGCCACGATGTGGCAATTCAGGCCCTGACTCGACGGAGCGAGTGGCACTTGATCAGAGCATATATCCGTGGGATTTGTCCTCGGCGATTTCAGACTTGCTTTATAGACAGGGGCTGGCCGGCAACGGAGACAGTTGAGATGTTGGCAGATTGGGCCACTGAGCCGGAGTTGGGACCCAATGACACCCCTATGATGAAGCTGGCACATGAGATTGTGGGACTGTACAAAGATGTTTACTACGGTCGTCAGCGTGCGAACGCAAATAGGGTTGTAGCAGAAAGATCATTGGCAGCTGAGACTGAGGCTAGATAGAAGCTAGCCGCCGACCTGGCCGACCAGCACGCAGCATGGGCCATAGAGCGGGCAGCACTACTGGTAGATTTGGTAGCAACGGTGCAAGAGAGAGACGCGGTTAAGCAAGGTATGGAGGCAGGGGTTTGAGATAGGGATGCTGTTGAGCACGAGATGCAGTCAGCTAGGACACAGGCCATGGATGCGGCGCTTCTTTTAAAAGAGGCCGTCGAAGTTAATTCTCAGATTCAGACAGATCTCCGCATCCGGACTGAGCAGGTGTACAAGTTACGTCGCCAACAGCACACTTCTGGGACACCCCCTTCTCTCTAGTTTCTTCTGTGGTCTGTAAGTTGTCTCCTAATTTTGTTAGTCGTCAGGAGACGATTGTTTTTTTGAGGGGGATGGTGTTAGCCGACTGGATGGTTCCGGCGGTGTTTTGTATTCCATAGCCGACGGTCCGACGGTGTTTCGGTAGCCGACGGTCCAGCGGTGTTTCAGTAGCCGACGGTCTGACGGTGTTTCTGTATTCTGTAGCCGACGTCGTTGATGAATAGTTTGTAGTGGATAGAATATTTGTGGCCGACGGACTCCTTCGGGAAGATTCGGCGGTAGTATTTATATCCCGTTTGGGATCATTGTAAATCATCATTCATCTGCTATTAGGAATATTATGAAGCCTAATGTATGTTCTGGCATATGTGAATATTATTCTGCTATTATTGTCTGTATGCATTGATTTCTTTACCTGTACAGTAAACATGGGGTAAAGAGTTTTTATAAGATAGCTTCACATCCAACACCTACTCTAAGTGCTTCAAAGCATATCACCCCTCTCGAAAGGCTTGCTCTGTTGTTCTCTCCACCACAGACACTCCATGCCTACAATAGCTTCAGGTCTCATCAACTAGTCAGACTTCCCACAAATGATAACCGCAATGACTGGGGGTCTAGGGGGCAATGCCCTTAGCAAGGTCGAGGGGCAGCGCCCTAGGCGTGCTCCCTGTCGCGATACAGGGCGAGGTCAAGGAGTAGCGCCCTTGCCGCAAAGACCAAATTAGCACTTTGAAACCCACACAAAACTACATGGAACACAGTGTTTTTGTATTTTCTTCTGATCCCACACTCTTTCTAGGAACTGTTGATGTTTAACTACCTGCTTATGTCTTTCCCTTCCCTTGGGCATCGTCCGTTATGCATTCTAAACATTTTTATTTGTCGTCTTTTTTTATTTTTTATTTTTTATAAACTATGGTTCTTCTTTTCTCTTCTCCTCTCTTCTAGTCATGCTTAACAATTAGAAGGCCCTTTAGGGTTATAACAAAGAGGAAAGGTAAAAAAGAAAGCAAAAAACATAAGTGATTTTTTTATTATTTCCAACTAAACATGCTTGTTGCTGCCAGCCAATTTTTGGCGATTTTTGATGGCGATTCTGGCGATTTTTTGAGTGAATCGCCGATACATGCGATTCACCCGATGAAATTGCCGATCACGATTTTCGACACCAAAATAATCAGTGTGCATGAATCTGATCGTTGAATCGGCTATTCACGCGATTTCAGCGCGATTCTCGTTACTATGAGTTTTCCACATTGGTGAAGTCGCCTACGACCTAGAACTTTTGGAGGGGAGCCGTATTCATAACGTTTTTCATGTTTCCTGCCTGAAGAAAGCCGTGGGACAGAACATCATGGTAGCTGCAAACCTCCCGTCACTCGATGAAGAAGGAAAGCTCATATTGGAACTAGCCGAGATTATTGAAGTACGTGAGAAGACCCTATGGAACCGAACAATGAAGGAATATTTGGTACGTTGGAAACACTTTCTGCTAGACAACGTAATCTGGGAAGGTGAGCACATTCTACAACATCTGACATTGCATTAGCTTGAGGACAAGCAAAATTTGGGAGAGGACTATAATATCCCTATCATAAAATAGATTATTAATCAAGTCATTGTTAATGGGCCGATTGATTTAAATTATCTCGAACCCATTTTAGTTTTGTTTCTATAGGTTAGTGTAGCCGTCGGCTATCTTTGTACACCCTCAAAAAGTTTTTTTGATAGGTATTTAAGCACGACTTATAGGAAGTTGTAGGTATGCAATTTGATTTTTTTTTTGGTACTGCAAATTCCCATTGGGATTCTCTGTTGTTCACCATTTCGAAAGTGAAAGACCTTCCCTATTTGGTTTTTTCCAATTTTGGTGGAAATCAATCCTCACCCTATTCTGTCGCCTATAATACTTGGCTTGGATCTGGCAAATTGAAGCACCATCTTTTGACAAATATTAATTGAAAGTTATTCATGTTCAATTCTTTATTCTTGTTTGGATTTATTTTATGAATTTAGATCTATAAGTTTTTGGTGGACTTAGCATTTTCCCCCGATCCGTACACCATCCATCATCATGGCTTAGCACAAGTTGCCAAACATCTGTCCATCACCGTACCGTACGGCCATCCACCCTATTCCCTCTACCATACGACAGACATCCTGTTGCACCATCACCATACGGTTGCTACCTACCGTATGGCCTGCTGCCTACCATACTCTTTTCTAAGTATTGTTGACACCATACAGCCTCCTTCACATCCACCGTACACCTACCTTTGTCTACTGTACAGCCTCCAAAAGGCTATCGTATGGCCTTTAAGAAACAACCGTACAACCACTCACAGCTACCGTACGGCTTCCCTAAAGCCACCTCAAGACAGTCTGTATAGCTCTATTCCCACCATTTACATTATTTCGTACGGCCACCCAATGGGACATGTAGTTAGAATTTTTAGATTTGATGTGCTACAACAAGTTTAGAGTTTTGAAAAAGTTTAGTTTCAGCATATCTGGCAACTCTATTTGTGAAGGAAAGTGACCAATGTAAAAGTTTATATGAAAAAGGTGGAAACAAGAAGCTCAAATTCTTTTGAGTATTTGCAATTGTCATCACCCAAGAGGAAAGGAAGGGCTCTTGATCAAACTCCTCATGCAGAGAGTTCAAACAACTCCTCAAAAAGTATATGTTAGTAGAGGAAGATCATTGCATAGTGAATGTACTGTGAGACATTCAGCATCACCAACTATCAGAGAAGAGCCACTAGTTGTTGTTTCTAGGAATTTCAACTTCCCAAACAGCAGAAGTAATTTTGGTACAGCAAGTGTGATTTTTTCTACTACAAGTACAAGTACTTTTTCATCACTTTCAAGTACTATATTAGCAAGCATAAGCTCGGTTTTAGCAAATATATTAACACAATCTCATACTATGGCCGTACTGAGAGCTTTTTCTTTTGTACCTTTCAATCAAGGTAGTCTTTGAATCTTCAGCAACACAATGATATATCATTAGTAGCCTTGAAAAGATTTCCGGAGTTCATAAGAGAAGGACAAATCACGTTTTTTGAGCATATAAGAGATGTAGCAGCATTATGTAATGTTCATTATGTGACTAAAGAGAATGTGGCTGTGAGATTATTGGCTGCATCATTTAAGATGAAGGCGTTAGAATAGTATAGAAGTCTTCCTGTGGCTTCTATATCAGGGACGAGTTGAGTGATGCATTTACAAGGTTTTTTGAAGAAAAGTCAAATCATTTATCATTAGTGGAGCAACTGACCACGATCAAGAGAGCTCCTCAAGAGAAAATGACAAATTTCAATATCCGATTCCAAAAAATTTGGAATACGATACCTACTGCGGTAAGACTTGCTGATCATGCATTTTTATATTACGTAAAGAGCTTTAATAGTTATATATCTGTAGTGATACAATCCATGGGGGGTCAATCATTACTTCAAGCCTATAGTATAGCTATTACGGTGGAAAATAGCCTTATTCAGGTAGGAAACAGAGCCCCTAGACCTTCTATGCCATGCTTTTTAGATATACATCCAAATATGTCATTACATATACCCTTGTTGCTGCAATACCTGTTGTTCCAGCTATAGAGTCTACAGGAAGTCAAACAAACTCTATTGCCGGACCCTCAAATGAACTACAAGAGATTAAGAATTTTTTGCAGACCTATAAACAACAATACCAAGGTCAGAGGCCGTCATTTCAACAACAGCAAGGAGCAAATCAGCCATATCAGAATCAAGGGTTTAATCAGCAATACCGCCAGAATAGGCAACCATAGCAAGGAAATTATCAAGGACAGCGACAAAACATTAATTAAAGGCCATTTCAGCCCTATAATCCAGGGCCTTTGAATGTAGCAAATCTAGTAAGAGGTATTGTTCCAGCTCAAAATAATCTTGCAACGGATTACGAATGGCATTATCCATTCAATCAAGCACATAATCAAGCAACATGCTCAAATGGAGTGATCAACCAAGTGCTTATGGTTCAAAATGATGTAAGTGCACAACCTGATGCATCTACTCCTATACTTGAACAAAAACTAGAGACACATCCGAATGAGACAACATTTCTAAATTGGCAAAGTGAAGAGTTTTGAGATGTTAATGGTGATCCAACAATTATAACTTATGCTCGAGCAAAGAAAAGGGCATTAGAAGTAGAAGGTATAGCCAAAGAAGTTACAAATGCAGGATCATCACCCACACCTAGTATAAATATCTTATAGAAACCTTCAAGCTAGCCAACTAGCAATTAGCTTCATAAAGATGCAGATCTGATTGCTGCTAAGATACATCAGAAGGTGCAGCCTACTATGCCTTACAACATTTTGGATAGTATGAGAAGGATGAACATTTCAACGTCTGTATGAGATTCCCTATCTATTCCTAGACAAGTTGAAATGTTGAAGAAGGCATTGGATGGTGAAGATATACAAAAGCAAGTTGTTGGTGATTGTGAGAAGGTAATCATAACAAATGCTGAGAAGAAGAATGATGATGTGTACAGCAAGTCAAATACCACAGTTCAAGGTAAGAACGTGAGACCCCCTCCCTTCTATGTTTCGCTAATCATTGGAAAGAACCTAGTGCATAACTGTATGGTGGATAGTGGGGCTACTTGCTTTGTGATGCCTAAGAAAGTAGTGGATTAGTTGGTTTACAACATGAGCATGTAGAGAAAGGGGTAGCTCATTGGATGGTATGTCTATCAATTCCATAGGTCTGATTAAAGATGCCTGTTTGACCTTACATGCTTGTCCCAATTTCTCTATCTCCTAGGATATTTATGTTATTAATCCACTCCCATATTTTGGCCTATGTTTGTCACGGGATTTCACTGCAAAAATAGGGGGATACCTTTCATCAGATTGGTCCCATATGATGTTCCATACCAGATATGGTACTAAAGTTACTATTAAGTATGAGGCACTTGCAAAGGACAACATTGAGCCATATGTTCCTTGTGCAATTAATGCAAATTGTCTTGTATTAGAAGAAGGTGATGTTCTCCCTAGCTCTAAAACTAAAACCCAAACCAAAAATATTCTTGATATCCTTTTAGATGAGTGGGCAGCAAAGAATGCCTTGGAAATCGAATGCAGTCCTATTTTAGATGCTGGAATGGGTAACTACATGTTTCAAGAAGCTGGTTTGGTTGTACCAAATTTAGTAAAAGGAGCAGAAACTGATTCTAAACAGCAAAATGAGATCTGGAGTATGTTTTTTGATGGCTCAAGGAGTAAACAAGGTGCTAGTGGAGGTGCTATGTTGGTCTTGCCTAAAAATGAAAAGTATTATGTTGCTTTTAGGTTCAATTTCTCATGTAAAAATAACACAAAACAAGGTGTTGGTGGAGGTGCTATATTGGTCTCGCCTAAAAATCAAAAGTATTATGCTGCTTTCAAGTTTAGTTTCTCATGTACAAATAACATAACAGAGTATGAAGGCCTTATTCAAGGATTGGAATGGGCAAGGAAACTTGATATCAAATGTTTAAAAGTTTATGGTGATAGTGAATTAATAGTAAATCAAGTTAGAGGCTTGAATGTTGTTAAACATGATGTTCTCATGTCTTATAGGCACAAAGTTTGGCATCTCCTTGAGAATTTTGATGCTTTTAACATACATGTCATCCCAAGAAATAAAAATCGGCATGTTGATAGGTTGGCAGCTGTGGGAGCCCAGTACGATATTCCGAACAACATCAAAATAGGTTGTGATCAGCAACATATTAAGATTGTTATCAAACCTTTAGTACCTGACAATAATGTTGATTGACAAGTTTTCAAAAACGATGAATAGATTTTGTAGTTTTTGTTTGAAGAGGATGTTTTTTCCAAATCAAACCAGCACAGATATAAGGAGCAATATGGAGATCAAGTGCTGCAATTGAAGAACAATAAGCTACCTAAGGGGTTAGTCACTCTGGAGAGTGCCTTCAATTTAGATGACCAAGTTAAAACTGGTAAAGCTAACCTACTAGTACAACAAAATCAATATGAAGACTTGGAGATTGCACCTAGGAAGAACCTTAAAATTTGTAAAGTAAATTCTACTGATGAGAAACAATCATTCCTCCATTTATTTCAAGAGTTCAGTGACATCTTTGCATGGGAATACAAAGATTTGAGAGGTTTTGATCTGCAGCTCACACAACATACTATAGAGTTGGAATCAACAGCCTAGCTTGTTAGGCAGAAACAAAGGCCAATCAATCCTAGATTGGAACCATTAATGCAAAAGGAGGTTTTTAGGCTCATGGAAAACGAAATAATTTTTCCTATCAAACATACCAGTTGAGTTGCAAACTTGGTTCCCATAAGAAAGAAGAACAGAGAACTCAAGCTGTGTAGATTTCAGGGATTTGAATAGAGTCTATTGAAAAATAGGCATCCACTCCCATAAATGGAGCAAATATTGCAATATGTATCAAGAGTTGAACGATTTTCCTTGCTGGACAGATATTTTGGTTATAACCAGATTTTGGCGAAGGGAGAAGACCAATTCAAGACAAGGTTCACTACAAAGTGGGGTACAATGGCATACAAAAGAATGCCATTTGGGTTGTCTAATGCAGGAGCAACATTTCAGAAGGCAATGGAAATGACCTTCAGCAATTTAATGTATAAGTTTGTTTTGGTATATCTTGATGATATCAGCATTTTCTTCAAGAGGACAATAGATCATATTGATCATTTAAGGTAGATTTTTTACTGCTGTCAAGAGCTTGGTATTTCGCTGAAACCCAAGAAGTGTATTTTTTTGGTCCATGCAGGTAAGCTACTTGGTTATGTGGTGTCAAAAGAAGGGATCATAGTGGACCTTGAGCGAGTTGCAACAATCTTGGAATTGCCCTTACCACAACATAAGAAGGGACTTCAGAGTTTTATTGGCCATATTAATTTTTTTAGAAGATTCCTACCTGACATCGCAGCATTGCTTAAGCCACTAACAACTATGCTCAAGAAAAATGTTGTTTTTACTTGGACTAAAGAGGCAAATAACAGTTTCTAGGACATTAAAGAAGCTTTAGTAGCAGCCCCTATGTTGGTAAATCCCAATTTCAGTAAAGATTTTATTCTTTACGCATATGGAGGACTTGAAGTCATTTATGCTATGCTAGTACAACAGATTTTGGAAGGATTGGAACAGCCAATTGCCTTTTTTAGTAAAGGCCTTGAGGAATATGAACAAAGGTATAGTTTGTTGAAAGGCATGTACTTGCTATGATTAAAAACCTTAAGAAATTTAGACACTTGTTGTCGTATAGCAAGGTGTTTTTGTGAGTAGCTCATCCAAGAGTTAAAGAGTTTCTTTTAAGTAAAGACATGAATGAAAAGTGGGTTGGCTAGATAACAAAGGTAATGGAGTATGATCTCAAAATCCAAGTGACTAAGCTAGTCAGAGGTAAAGGGCTTTGTGACCAGCTGAGTGGTGAAGAAGCTTTGAAGGCTGAAGAATAAGCAGAGGCAGTTTTAATGCTATGAATACCAGAAAACAGTGATAACACAACAAGCTGGTTAAAAGATAATGCTCATTTCCTTAGAACTAGCGAATGCCCATTAGGTCTACATAAGGCAAAAAGAAGGTACTATAGGCTGCAATCTATTCCTTATGTGTTAATAGATGATGTGCTTTTCAAAAAAGATCATAATGGAGTACTTTTAAGGTGTATTGATAGTGACCAGCTCATTTTTCAGCTAGAACTACTACATGGAAAATAATGCGAGCTTGTTAGTACTGGCCTATGTTGCTTAGAGACTCTCGTGCATGGGTTAGGAAATCCGTCAAGTGCACCATGTTTGTAGGAAAAGAGAGATTACCAACAATGTCTCTACATCCACTTCAAGTGGAACAACCCTTTATGAGATGGGGAATTGACTTCGTAGGTGTCATAAATCCACCTTCTAGCGTTGGGCATAAATGGATCTTAACAGTGACCGACTATTTCACAAGATGGATAGAAGCATTTGCCTTGAAGGAAGCTAATGAAACTATTGTCTTGAACTTTTACGAAGACATTGTGACCAGGTTTGGTATACCAGATGCTTTTATCTCAGATAATGCATTGGTGTTCATTCGTTTGAGGGTTGCTGATTGGGCTTTGAAAAATGGGATATACCTCAAGACCTGTTCTAACTACAACCCTCAAGGTAATGGGTTGGCAGAATCTACAAATAAGAATTGATCAAAATAATCAAGCGAACATTACAAGACAACCAAAGGGATTGGCACTCTAAGCTGATAATTGCATTGTGGGTTGATCGGATAACACCTAAGAAAGCTATTGGAAATTCTCCCTATATTCTAGTATATGGTAAAGAGGCACAATTTCCTATCTCTAAAGAATTACCTACACTAGATATGGCAAGTCAGCTGCTGCTATTTGAAGTAGAAGATCCTATGGGAGTCAGATATGCCCAATTGATGGAGTCAGAACAAGCTAGGAGCAAAGCAATGGAGCTAATGGAGTATCATCAGTTACAAACAAAAAGGTTCTTCAATAAAAGGGCAACTCCAAAGCTATTTCAAGAAGAAAATTTGGTGCTACAGTGGGATGTGCTTCAAAGCAGACCTGGTCATCATTCAAATTTGATCATATGTGGAGTGGACCATTCATAATTGTAGAATGCAAGGAGCACAATGCGTATCAATTGTCAACTATGGAAGGAAATATGTTGCCAATACCAGTCAATGATATACACCTCAAGCGTTGCTTTGAGGTATGATCTATCAGTCCTATTGTTTTCTAGGTTAGGTTTCATGCTTTCAATAAATGCATTTGCATATAAGTCAGGTTTTTCCTAAGTGTTGTCCAAGCACATGTCAGTTTTGTTTTCTTTCCTTAGGCAGTTTCCTGTTTTCCTTAAGTTTTTGGTTTTGTCAAGTTGCTGGTAAGGGTTGTTCAAGTTTCATTTTCCATATCTGCTCACCTCATTTATACATATATCAATGCATGTGTTGAGTGCATACACCTAATCAACACACACATGCATATGCATACATTTAGTGTCACAACTATTTAGTGTTATGCTATCAAGTTCATACTCATACTCTTGTTGCCAACCCTACACATATGCATACCCACACATCTACCAACCACCTGCATCCATTCAATACATACATTCTTATAAGCATTCCTAATATGGTCAACTATGAAAGTTTCAACTTGTAAAGTTGATACTTGTGTCTGATCATACATGTCAATCAGTCCAATAAGATTTTTAGGTCTCATTAGGCTCATCCACATGCATCCCAAACCCAACCATCAACTTTTAGAAGTCGTGTCGTGTCAGGTCTAGGTCTTAGGAATGCATAAAGTTCAGACTCCATGCCCAATGGGTATCAGAGGCAACTGGTCAAAAGTCTAGTAGGCAGACAATCAGTAGAGGTCGCCAAAAATGTTGCTTAATTTTAACTCATGTTAAAATTCAGTTTTGAAAAGATCAAATGAAGTAAAGTGTACATGTTTATCATTTTCAGCTCATACTACAAATTTCAGAAAACACTTTTCATTCATATTGAAAGAATAGAAAATGTCTTTGTATTATTCATTTCGAATATACAATTGATATTTACAAAAGAAATGAAATGATCGAAAAATGTTGAAAGTAAAATTCTCTCACACAATTGACCGTGAGAGTAGTCCCTAAATTGCTGATGTATATTCCTATTCTGAGAAATAAATAACACGAAAAGAAAAGGAGAGAGGAGAAGGTCATGGGCACCAATCATCACCTGTAATGATTGGTTGAGCTGCATTGCATTCATTCGCTTCCACCCATCCGCTGCTTCGAACTGCATCCCATCCCTGCATCCGAACCCTGCATTCATAGAAAAGATTGTTAGATCCAATGGATCTAAGCAATGCAAAGTGTCTCATCTCGCCTCATCTTCACATTATAAAATATATATCAGCAAAAAAGGAAAACAATGATGACACAAATGCTTTATTACTAACATGTTTGTTTTGTGTGCAACAATGAGAAAAGATAGAAGTATTAAAGGGACATTTAATTTATGAAACCTTTTGCTTCTGTAGTAGAAATACTTTTGCTAGTGCAATATCAGATAAAAGAAAATATTAAAAGGACAAGTCATTCTGATTTGAAACCTTTTGTTTTAGATTAAGTAAGTGAAAAGGATGAAAGTCATCAAGATAGAACTATAACATGAGTGAAAGAAAGAATTCATCAGAAATATGAATTGAGTGATGGCAAGTTATAAATAATCAAATGAGCTGAAAAGAAAGATATGTGGGAAGCATTTTTATGCAATAGAAAATGCTAAGTTCATATGATGTTAATGTGCATATAAAGCGGGAGATTTCTCAAGAAATATATAAGCAAGTGCAATGATCTACAACCATGCAGAGGGAGAACTAGAAACAAAAATAAATTTACATCAGCCAAAAAGGATGCATATCAGTTTTAATAACAAGGAGTTTTAGATTGCACATTTTCACATAGTAAAGAGATGAAAAGGAAAACATATGAAAAATTGAAGGGAAAAAGAAATGAATGCAAGTCATAGGAACATTAATTTTCTATGGGAGGAATGTTACAATTCATGATATGAATTTCGCAACAATCATCAGATTGAACAAGTGAATCAAAGGTTGAAAACAAGAAAATCTGGAAAATAAAGAAGGGGATGTTGTCGATAAAATTACAAAATAGCCGACAAGTAAATTGGCATGTAGTTAATTGTTATGTAGCCGACAGGCCCCTTCAGGAAGTATATGTACACCATCCGACATTATTGTAATCATTATTGGAAGCACTATGTAATAATCTCTTCGGCATATATGTGGATAATAAAAGGAGTACTATTGTGTTACATGTTCTTGTCTATTGTCTGTATGCATTAAACTATTTACCCCATACAATAAACATATCTGGGAAAAGACATGGTAATTTCATTCAAAGCAGCAGATTTCACGCGTGTGTTTGGCATACCAGGGCCACAAGGAAAAAAGGTTCAGCCCAAGAAGATTTTCAAGGAGGTAAAAATGTTTTCGATCAGGCTGGTATGCAGAGACATGGTTGAAGCAGAACAGGAAGTGTTGGCTAAAACATCAAAAGGTAGGGGACTGAAGAAAATAGACATCTAGGAGGCACCGTGGCGATGCTTGATGGATTTAGTCAAGAGTAGACTTACGAGATCAAGTAGGGCATCTGATATCTCCTTTCCGTAGGTATCCATGATGAAAGGCATAATGAATGGGAAGGTGTATGATTGGGCATCTGTGCTGGCTAAACGTATGCATGAATTTATGACACTCCAACATAAGACATTTTATATGCCACATTATGCCATAGATCTCTTTCTTGATGCTACAGTGCGGATGATTCCAAAAGATAGGTTGGAGGCGAGACCTAGACCATTAGCCCTCGGGGAACCTCCTATCATGTAGTGGAACATTCCTTGCTGATATAGCTGCTCTAGCGACTCGAGCTCGACAGGTGGTGGCATCTACGGAGGCGCAAGCTTTAGACTCAGTGATGAAGCAGCTGGAGGGAGTGATATCTTTTATGAGATCGGGATGCCCGGTTGCCTTCAGAGTTTTCTTTGAGGAAAGAGGTTGGCCAAGCGTGGAAACTACAGAAATGCATCAGGACTGGGCCACCATGAGGAGTCCGAGCTTGGAGAGTTGGATGGAGACATTGAATTAGGAGATCGCGCAGCTATATGCAAAGGCATATTACACCCTTCGGAGGAGCCAGGTGAATCAGGCAACACTTGAGAGGGCTTGGGAGGAGTCAGTTGCCAAGTTAGCCATGGAAAGGGCGGCTTGGGAATCCGAGAGGGTGGCCTTGATAGAAAAATAGAGTCAGTTACAGAAATTGGTAGCAGAGAAAGAGAAGTTAGCAGATGAGAAAGAAAAGGAATTATGAGAGATCGCTAGGATGATGTAGTCAGCTCTGGAGCTTCAGATGGAAGCGGAAGCCGAATTGAAAGTTCGAAAGGAGCAAGTCTACAAGCTACAAGCTGAACTGAGTGAACCATGAATACAGACACCTACCACGCCAAGGACCCATCCCCCTACCTAGTATCTGTGTATTGATGTAATTAGTTGTGCAATTTTCATATTTTGAGTTTTGTAATTTTCATCCGAAGATGACTTTTCTTTTTGGAGGGGATGATGTTGTCAGTAAAATTACAAAATAGCTGATGAGTAGATTAGCATGTAGTTAATTGTTATGTAGCCAACGGGCCCCTTCGGGAAGTATATGTACACCATCCGAGATTATTGTAATCATCATTGGAAGTACTATGTAATCTCTTCGGCATATATGCGGATAATAAAAGGAGTATTGCTGTGTTACATGTTCTTGTCTATTATCTGTATGCATTAAACTATTTACCCCATACGTTAAATAGGGGATATCAGGAATAGAACAAGTTTCCTTTTAAAAACATAACATCTTCCATATAGATCCCCGTAATTCGTAAAACAATTGGTGTACTTCAGGAAATGAATCACAAACACACATAACAAAAGGGTTCCATGATCATTCTAATCCAAGTTAACAGCAGGAGAAGACCATGTTTTTCACCAAAAATGTCAAGTTTTCATAGAATACATCTACAGAACTTACAACAACGTCAGATCTGATGATGAAAATGTTAAAGATAGAATTCACAATAGGCAAATCAATTTCAGTTACAACAGAGATGTATATTCTTGCTAAAAAAAATTCTCCAAATTTCTTTATTAATAGTATGTGGATTTCACGACAACAATGGAAATACTTTTTAGAAGTAAGGAATCCAGAATGGCGTCAGAGAAATGCAACTCAACATTTCAAATGGACCCAAATATAAGCTCAAAATAGTCACGATTTGCATACAGATCTGGTATATTAAAAAACATAAAGATTCAAAGAACAACAAATCATAAAGAAATAGCTGCTGGAGGAAATGTGAGAAATCAATACAATTTATCAGCAGAAGAATGGATGCATTTTGCTCTGAAAATACAAGCAAGAATAGTAACAGTCAACAAGAAGCTGAGAATGTAAATCAAGGAAACTAAGGACAGAAAAAGAAAAAGATCTTTTCAAGTTCCAGCAACAAAAGGAATGGAACCTGTACAAGAGTAAATCTTTATAAAATGATCACTATTCAAATGAATCTTTCAAAATTTCAAAGTCCCAGAAAGCAGAGATTGAAGTTATGGATTTTCCTCCTTTTATTGTTTTGAATCTACAAAGAAATTTGTCATTCATAATATTATAATGAGAAAAACTCCAGAAAGTCCGAGCAAGTGAAACCAAAAAACCCCAAAATGGTGTAAGGAATGAGCAGAATAGACACCAGTATTTTCCAGAGTTGCCCAGAAGAAACAATAGTAACAATGAAGGCAGATGTCAAACAGAAAGACATCAATTATTTCCAAAATCAGGCTCACAAAAAGGCACAGAAAAATTTAACAGCTCGAACCTCAAATCATGGTAAAAGGAAACCTCAAAATTTAGCAGCGAAATAAACTCTAAAAGTGGCATTTGAATGAGCAGCATTGTCACAGTTATTGCTTATAACGCTCCTGTGAAAGACTCCAGAAAGGTCAAGCCATGGCATGAGGATATCTTCTTGAAAATCTCCATCATAATGGCCAAAATAGTAGATTTTAGCCACAACAACAGCCAAGGAAAACTACAACACCCAGTAACAAGCCATCAACAAACTGAAATGACTGTGAAGGCTCCAAATCTGGCCAAGAAGATGCAGAAAAGCGGAGTATGAACCAGTAATGGCAGCTGTGAAGAAAGTTGAAACCTATACATTCATCCTTCTCAAACTCCCCAATACTTCACACAAATGAAAAGAGTAAAATGAAGTGTTTAGGGTTGGAAGAATATAAACTCCTTATTTTGTTTTTGTAAAATGTTTGAAGTCCACTATATTTTCATTGGATGATATTTTCATTTCCTTAATTTTCTGTAGGGGGTAGTGCTAAAGCCTAAGTGTTATTCATAACACTTTATTTTGCATAGAATACTTCGTAATATAAGATAGAAAATATAATTATAAATCATTTAATATCTTTTATTCTAGTGGCAAAATAAGGAACTTATTTCTTCACCTTGTTATAAGTCCAATATGACTTGTGTCATAATATTCAGTTTTAGAAGGTTATGGAGATATTATATGAAAGCTTGGTAAGAATGAATAAATTAGGAGTCTCTTGCCTTGTCACTTAAAGAGTACTTCTAGGAGATAGTTGAAGGTCGAATTTGACTTTGCCAAGCTTGTTTGGGAGTCCTTATGATTAGTTGGAGCACTTTATGGGCAGTTAGGAATGAATCATAGGTTCCTTTATGACTTAGTGGAAGTTTTGTAGTAGTTAGTCATCATTTTTTATGATTATGACTCCTATTATGGAGGCTCTTTTGATGGATTTGACCCCAAGGGGGTTTGTACTTAGTCTCTTGGTCTCTTTTTGTTTAGGGAGTTCCGGTTATGCAGAGGAGGATTTTTTTGACATTCTATTATGTCATTTGTGTATTTTCATTATTCTTTGTAATTCATTTTTGGGATACTCAATATATGAATTGAATCATTCTAGAGAAAATTTTCTTTAGATTGATTACAAACCTTCTTCTGTGTCTTCAAATTTTGTGTAAACGTTTGATAGATAAGAGAAAATAGTTAGTTTTAGGACTCCTTTTGATCTTTGTCTCAACTCTTATCAAATTGTAGAACTGTAAGTTTGTTTGCAAGTTGCATTGTCACTTGTGTGTGTTACTTCTTTAGGAATGTTAAGTGAAATTGTATCTTTTCCTTAGCCTTTTCTGTAGGACTTCACTATGAAATATTTATGCAAGCCTTTATAAAGTAGAAGTGTTTAAGTCATAAAAGAGATGTTACGAAGTGAAGTCATTCGTATGTTCTACATCAATAAGATTTGGTGTATCACCTATTAGCTAGGTTTAGCTTTTAAGGTTTTATTTATGCATCTTCTTCCCTTTTCCTATCAAATCTAGTTTGTTTTAGTATTCAAAAACTTAGGTGATTATCATAAGGAGCCAGCCTATAACCCGAAGATTCACTCAACTCCATAGGAAAATCCCACTGTCTATGAGTGATTCCATGTTACCTGAAATTTCCAATTCATTTCACTGAATTTAGTAAGGTGCAAATTTCAGGCATCAACAGAAGCATGCTACAGAAAAGCTTACTTTGCCCACTTTTGATGGTAGTGGTAGATTGACAGTGCAAGCTTGGATCCACAAGCTTGATACTTTTCTATCATTGAGGCCTATGATAGAGATTGAGGCAATAAAATATGGCACTTTACATTTGGAGGGAGTAGCACACAATTGGTGGTATCATGGGTTAATCACTCTTCAACACAATTAGGTTACTTCTTACCAGGACTTCATGGACAGATTGGTTGAGAACTTGAGAGGTTTGACAAGAAAGATCTAGAGGTCTACTTTATAGACCTGGCACAACTCAAGTAGACAGGGAGTTTAGAGATTTTCATTAATGAATTTCAGTAGTCCTCAGTTATTGTGCTAGATATATCAGAGAGGAGGTTGATAGTTTTATTTATTGAAGGCTAATTTGAACCATTGAGAGGTTGGATAAAGGCTTTTGATCCTTTGACATTGAAGGATGCTATGAAGAAAGCTAGGAGTATGGAGCATGCAACTCCAGTAAATAAATTTCAGTCCAAGGAAACTTCCTCTAGCAAGGACAATAAACGATTCTTTAAGAAACCAGAGAAGACTGAACTTAGAATCGAGAATAAAGATAAAAAATTTGAACCACTTGACAAGGAAACACTTAATGATTTGCAGAAGAAGAAATGGTGTTTCTATTGCAAAGGACCTTATGACATAAACCATGATTGTCCTTCAAGACCCAAGGGAAACACAAATAGGGCTATGTAGGCTCATTATGAGGATTTAGATCTTGAAAAGTTGGACCATCAATTTCAAAATGAGGAGTCAAATGATGAAAAGGAAAGCACAGATGATGAAAAATTGAGCAAAATGGCTATAGGTGATGATAATACTAAGGGTATACTTAAGGATGTCTGTCTCAATGTTGAAAGTCTCTGTGTTGAAAGTCCATCACCAAGACTATGGGTAGGACTAGTGGAAGTTGTACTAAACAAAAGTACATTCACATCGTGAATACCTGCCAAGGAAAACTCAAGCCTCCTTCCCTGCATCCTTGGTGGTGAACTAAAAGTAGAGACCATGTATCTCACCACCCTATCCACCATTGCTGGATCCGATAGCCTAGCCTCAAATCTCTTTTGATGAAGCCTAAGTCTTTCCATGCTCTCTATCAAAGCATCTATTCTCTCTCTATTGGCTTCACTACTCCATCTGTAATGTCCCCATTTTAGCAATTGACCAAGTGTGTGTGCGTTAGCCTTGTTCTACATGGTCCCGAGGGCTAACGAAGAGTTTAATGGGATCCTGGAGTGTTTTGGCCTAGTCATTTCCAATTTGGGCCAAAACGAAGTTGATTTACTCAGTTTCAGGCATACTTACTATTTTTAAAAAGTCGGCAGGACACAGTGCAAGTCAATTTTGGTGATTGGATTCGATACTCTTCGATGAGAGCTTTCCGATGAGCTATCATTCGCATTATTCAGAGTTCGATTGCTAATACATTTTAATGCCTGAAGTTTTATTAAAGTAACATCTAATTTAATTGTAAAATATTAAAGTGTTACTTTAATATTTATTTTATGGTGATGTGTACCCAAGGGAGACATAAGGAGTATTTTAATATATGTTTTATATATTACACATCTTTTATCCCACATTGCCCATATGAGTTGAGCGGACCCTTGGAAATAGAATAAAAGGAAGCATTTGTGGCTTCATTAGGAGGTTGAGTATGAGAAGAAATCGGTGTGTGAGTTGCAGCTCCGTTCTTGGCATTTGAGGACGTCTATCCTCTCTTGTAACATTCTAGATGTCATTCACTTGGGGTTTGGCCTTTGGAATTCTTTGTTATTGGCTTCATTATCAGGCAGTTTAGTTGCATTTCTGGCTACAGGCAGATTTGGTATTTTGCTCATATCTTCTTCACTACTTGTCCGACGCTTATGCCGCTTGGAGGGAATGGTATTATGAAGGTAGTGGACGGATTGAAGGACAAAGTATTGTAGCAGCAAGTTCATAAGCATGGGCTGGAGTATTATGTCAATACTGCTGAAGTAATTAGTGAGTTGATAAATCTGCCATATATTTGGTTTTATGAATTCTGAAAATAAATTTTTATTGGTTGTAGTTCATTTCCACTTTGCATATTATTGTAGTTTCTTTCTTGTTTATGTTGTATGATACCAATTCCATGCACAAAACACAACAAACAAATAAATATTTGATTTCTGGAGTTATAAGGGGTTTAAAACATTAAATGAAGAAATAAGAGGTTGAATGCAAACTGTTTGACATAATTCCTTTCAGCAATTTGGTTTAGTTTTTGGGACATCCAGGGGTGCCCATTACAATGGTATCAAAGCTATACGTCTTGCCATCCTGTGGAGATCTTATAGGGAATTTGGAACAACCGGATAGAGGAAAAAAGTAAGTAAAAAACACAGGCTAAGCATTTATGTTTGAGCATGCGACAGGGGTCTTATAATTTCCGCGATACCAGAGCAAGAAAAAATAGGATTTTAGACTTGCAAAGAAAACAGTTCAGTACATCCGTACAAGTGGACATTGAATCCAACCATACAGACACAGAGGAGATATTCTTTGATCAGGACAATAATATGGGTGATCGAGATGACAGGAATACAGGATTAGGCGGAGGCAGAAATGCTGGTCCAGATCAGGGGGAGGTACTATTCAGACAGTTACTGGATACATTAGAGCAGGGGCAGCGTATGCAACAGGAGCAGAATAGGCGAATGGACATGATGTTGCAGCTCATGGCTAGACAGATGGGTGTCAATATTAATCCAGGTGATGCCAACAACAGAAACAATAACAACGAGGGAAACAATAACAACGGGGGAAACAATAACTATGGAGGCCAAGGCAACAACAATGGTCCTGAGAATAACATTAATGGTAATAATGGACATGGCAACAATGAGAATGAGGCTGATAACTTTAGACACGTTGCACGCCCAACACGGACTGCGAGCTCGAGACCTCTTCTACCCACTTTCCCACCCAGAGATACGGTTCAACCAGTATACGAACCGCAGATTACCAAGTTACAGGATCAGTTCAGGAGGGACTGGAACGCTAGTGGACCGGAGTTTCAGGCGGATATTTCTCTTAGAGATTATATGGACTTGAGGATGAGACACATGCCTAAAGCAGGAGGGAGGAATCAAAACTTTGAGCTGAGGAAGAAAGTTGGAAAACTTTCTTTACCTTATTATGATGCTTCAGGGAAGATGACTGCACGAGCTTGGGTGCAGAAGGTAGATACATACTTGCAGCTAAATCCTATGCCTGAGGAGGAGGCTATCAAGTATGCGGCTATGCACTTGGATGGCGTTGCACATGAATGGTGGCATCATGGCATGGTGACTTTGGGGCATAATCAGATTACATCCTATGAGGAATTCACCGAAACATTGATAGGGAGATTTGACACTAAGGATCCCGAGTTACATTTCAAGGAGCTAGCACAGTTAAAATAGTCAGGTTCTGTGGATGCTTACATTGCCGAGTTTCAACGCTTGTCTGTACTTGTTACTGATATCTCTCCTAAGAGATTGGTGGTGTTATTTTGTGATGGTCTTGCAGATCCATTACGAGGTTGGGTGAAGGGACATGATCCACTCACCTTAGCTGAAGCAACTAAAAAGGCACGAGATTTAGCCCCTTCGGTATACAAAGGAAAAAACCATTCAATAGATTCTTCCTACCGCAAGGACAAAGACAAAAAACCGTTTCAGAAAGAGTATAGCAAACCCAAAGAAGGATCAAAAGGACTAGACAATGAAACCTTGAATGAACTTCGAAAGAAGAAGCTGTGCTTCCATTGTAGAGAGCCTTGGGGCTTATCTCATAAATGTTCTCTCAAGGCTAAGGCAAATCAAATGGAGTATTTTTCAGCAGAAGAGTCAGAGTCAGAAGGGGAGGATCAACACTCCGATTCAGATGAGGGTAACACTATAGAGGAGAGCAACATTTCTAAGGATGATAGATCATTGGCACGCTTGACAGGGGCCCAAAAGGCAATCACATTTAAGGTCAGGGGTACTATCCAGGGGCAGAAAGTGATCTCTTATTGACACTAGGGCTACACATAACTTCATAGATGCACAGTTGGTAGCCAGGAGAGGGTTACAGACAGAGGAGCATGATGGGTTTAGAGTCATGGTGGCTAACGGTGATAAGTTATTATGCACTCGGAAGATATCTAATCTTTGCATCAGGTTTGGAGATGGCTACGAGTTGGAGGATGAGTTCTATGTTGTGAACATGCGAGATTATGATGTCATCCTCGGCATGACATGGATGGCTTCACTAGTTGAGTTCACACTCAATCTAGCGAAATTGGAGATGAGATTCCAGCATGAGGGCAGAACTATGGTACTTAGAGGACTTTCAGATGGAGGTTGCAGAGTAGTGTCCTTGAGGAGAATAGAGAGACTTTTTCGTCATGATGACATAGAGTGGGCGGCAGAGTGCTACATTATGCCAACTTCACCAGAGCCACAAGAAAAGAGTCATCCACCAAATATCCAAAAGATACTTGATAGACACGCTAAAGTATTTAGCAATATTCCTCATGGGGTTCCTCCTGACAGAGGGTTGGAACATGTTATTGAGCTCGAGGAGGGAGCCAAACCAATTATGATTACTCCCTATCGTCATCCTAAGAAACACAAGGATGAGATAGAGAAGGCGATTAAGGATTTGTTGGAGATGGGGCATATCAGGCCCAGTAAGAGCCCCTTTGCTTCAGCAGTAGTATTGGTAAAGAAGAAGGATGGGACGATGCGCATGTGCATCGATTACAGGGCACTGAATAAGAAAACAATTAAAAACAGGAATCCCATTCCTAGGATTGATGAGCTGATTGATGAGTTGCATGGGGCATGCTTCTTCACCAAAATTGATTTGCAATCCGGATACCATCAGATTAGGATGAGAGCAAAGGACATTGAGAAAACAGCCTTCCGATGTCACTATGGCCACTTTGAGTTCATGGTTATGCCATTTGGTCTAACCAATGCACCTGCTACATTTCAAAGTTGTATGAACCAGGTATTCAGGAAGTAGCTGAGGAGATTTGTCTTGATCTTCTTTGATGACATCTTGGTCTTCAGTAAGACCTGGGAGGAGCACTTACATCATCTGGAGGAAGTGTTATCTATTCTGGAGAGAGAGTCATTGTATGCCAAGGAATCTAAATGTGAGTTTGGTATGACTGAGCTCCTTTACCTTGGGCATATCATTAGTGCAGATGGTGTTCGGGTTGTTCCTGAAAAGATTAGAGCTATTATAGAGTGGCCTACTCCCACGAACCTTACACAGCTTAAGGGATTCTTTGGTTTATGGGGTTTTTATAGGAGGTTTGTTAAGGGATTCTCACAGATTGCTACACCCTTGACAGATCTTACCAAGAAGGGAGCCTTCGTGTGGACAGGGGCAGCACAGAGGTGTTTTGAGCATTTCAAGCAGGTAATGTCTTCATGTCCAGTTCTAGCTCTACCGGATTTCACGAAGCCTTTTGAGCTTCATTGTGATGCATCAGGTGATGGGATTGGAGCAGTATTGATGCAGGAGAAGCATCCCATTGCATTCGAGAGTAGGAAGCTTCGGGGAGTTGAGAAAAGTTATTCTATATATATGACCGGGAAATGTTGGCCATAATGCATGCATTGGCCAAATTTCGATCATATTTGGTAGGTGGACGTTTTGTGATCAAGACTGATCACAACAGTATTAAATACTTCATGAGACAGCGTGACCTTAATGACCGGCAACAAAAATGGGTGACTAAATTGCAGGCTTATGACTTTGACATAGAGTTTGTCAAAGGTAAGAAAAATGTGGTGGCTGATGCCTTATCTCGGAGACCTTACTTATGTGCTCTGGCAGAGATTTTAGGAGATTGGAGAGATCGGATTATAGTAGACTATGTCAGAGATGCTTGGGCTTCTGGATTGATTTCAGGTACCATATAGGATGATCGCTATGAGGTGATAGTTGGATTGATCAGAGTTCAGGACAGGGTTTATTTGATTCCGTCATCACATTTGAGAGAGGCGATACTGAAGCCATTTCATGATGCACCCACAGCTGGACATCCGGGGGTCTTCAAGACCTACAGGCAGATCTAAGAGCGCTTTTCATGGAAAGGGCTCAAGGATGATGTTCAGAGGTATGTTAGGGAGTGTGTGGTTTGTCAACAGAATAAGGGAGAGCACACATTTCTTGTAGGTTTATTACAGCCCTTGCCCATTCCTGATAGGAAATGGGAAAGTATTTCGATGGACTTCATCACTGGTTTACCTGTGGTGGTGGACCGTTTGACGAAGTTTGCTCACTTCTTTGCTATTCCGTCCACTTACACAGCAGCACAGGTGGCAGATCTTTTCTTTAGAGAGATATTCAGGTTACATGGGCTGCCCAGATTCATTGTCAGCGACCGGGATAGTAAGTTTATGAGTGTTTTTTGGCAAAAGTTTTTTAGGTTGTGTGGTACAGATCTTACACCTAGCACTAGTTATCATCTGCAAATAAATGGGCAAACCGAGATTGTGAATAAATGGGTGGAAGGATATTTGAGGAACTATGTAACTACACAACAAAAGGCTTGGATCAGATGGTTGCATATGGGAGAGTATTGTTATAACACCACTTATCATATGTCCATCAAGATGACTCCTTTCATGGCACTCTATGGCTATGAAGCACCTAGGTTAATGGATTTAGTTTTGGGGGACAGTAGAGTGCCCAAGGCCAAAAACTTATTGCAGGATAGTCAGGACATCCTGAAAGTGCTCAAAGAGAATATACAACAGGCGCAGAATCAACAAAAATTGTATGTTGATCAGCACCGAATAGAGCGTAGCTTCGAGGTAGGGGATATGGTTTACTTGAGGCTACAACCATATAGACAGTCATCGCTCAAGAAGAGTGGAGCTGAAAAGTTGAAACCTAGATTTTATGGTCCCTACAGGGTGATTCGCAAAGTGGGCAAAGTCGCCTATGAGATTGAGCTTCCAGAGGGCAATCGAGTGCACAATGTGTTTCATGTGTCTAGGCTTAAGAAAGCCATTGGTCAAAGTGTAGTGCCTTCTGCAGATTTACCCCCTTTGGATGAGGAGGGGAAGCTTGTGTTAGTACCCGAGGCTATTCTGGACACCAGAGAGAGGAAGCGTAGAAACAGGATAGTGAAGGAGTATTTGGTCAGATGGAAAGACCTGCCGGAGGAAGATTCTACATGGGAGAGTGAGCAGGTTATTCAGCAGGCTGGACTGAGATTGCTTGAGGACAAGCAATTTAAAGGGGGGCGGACTGTAATGTCCCCATTTTAGCAGTTGACCAAGTGTGTGTGCATTAGCCTTGTTCTACATGGTCTCGAGGGCTAACAAAGGGTTTAATGGGATCCTGGAGTGTTTTGGCCTAGTCATTTCCAGTTTGGGCCAAAACGAAGTTGATTTACTCAGTTTCATGCATACTTACTATTTTTAAAAAGTCGGCAGGACACAGTGCAGGTCAATTTTGGTGATTGGATTCGATACTCCTCGATGAGAGCTTTCCGATGAGCTATCACTCGCATTATTCGGAGTCCGATTGCTAATACATTTTAATGCCTGAACTTTTATTAAAGTAACGTCTAATTTAATTTTAAAATATTAAAGTGTTACTTTAATATTTATTTTATGGTGATGTGTACCCAAAGGAGACATAAGGGGTATTTTAATATATGTTTTATATATTACACATCTTTTATCCCACATTGCCCATATGAGTTGAGCGGACCCTTGGAAATAGAATAAAAGGAAGCATTTGTGGCTTCATTAGGAGGTTGAGTATGAGAAGAAATTGGTGTGTGAGTTGCAGCTCCGTTCTTGGCATTTGAGGACGTCTATCCTCTCTTGTAACATTCTAGACGTCATTCCCTTGGGGTTTGGCCTTTGGAATTCTCTGTTATTGGCTTCATTATTAGGCAGTTTAGTTGCATTTCCGGCTACAGGAAGATTTGGTATTTTGCTCATATCTTCTTCAATACTTGTCCGACGCTTATGCCGCTTGGAGGGAATGGTATTATGAAGGTAGTGGACTGATTGAAGGACAAAGTATTGTAGCAGCAAGTTCGTAAGCATGGGCTGGAGTATTATATCAATACTGCTGAAGTAATTAGTGAGTTGATAAATCTGCCATGTATTTGGTTTTATGAATTCTGAAAATAACTTTTTATTGGTTGTAGTTCATTTCCACTTTGCATATTATTGTAGTTTCTTTCTTGTTTATGTTGTATGATACCAATTCCATGCACAAAACACAACAAACAAATAAATATTTGATTTCTGGAGTTATAAGGGGTTTAAAACATTAAATGGAGAAATAAGAGGTTGAATGCAAACTGTTTGACATAATTCCTTTCAGCAATTTGGTTTAGTTTTTGGGATATCCAGGGGTGCCCATTACAGTGGTATCAGAGCTATAAGTCCTGCCATCGTGTGGAGGTCTGTAAGAAATGAATAATGTTGAGCAAGGAACGAGAAACAATCCAAGTAAGTTAAGTGTGAAACAATGTTACCATAAGATAAGCAACTCCAAGAGCATACACCAAGATGGTTCAACAATGGAGACAAGGATTTATAAGGGGAAAGCAAAGAAAACCCCTTGTGAGTTATTATGAATGAAGGCAAATGCCTAAAGAAAAGAGAGAGAGAGTGTTGGAGCAAAGGTAGCTCAATACAATAACATCAAGTGCTTAGAGTGGTGTGTAGTTGTGAAGAAAGAAGGAGGAGCATCTCTTATATAGAGATGAGAGAGGAGTTGCATTTGTAACTCCCATTTCTATGAATGCCACATTCATAATAGGTGTGTGCAAAGTGTCACAATCCTCTTAAGGAGGATAAACTAAATAAAGAAATAAACAAGAGTTGTCCTTACATGTGGAATAAAGGACAAATAATGACATGTCCTCCACATGTGTACAAGTGGACAAATTACATGTAGGGACCCTTGAATATCCCAATTAAAATATATCCAAGGAAAGATTAACCTTTCTAACACCCCCCCCTTAAGCTTTACTTGGGGAGTGTACTTCAACGGGTTGCAAACCCAAATTTTTACAATGGAACTGAAATCTCTCTTTAGAAAGTGGTTTGGTTAAGATATCAGCCACTTGATCTTCTCCTTTACAATAAAGAAGAATAATTTGATTGTCTTCAACTTGTTCTCGAATGAAGTGATCTTGAAGTGAAATATGTTTGGTGCGGGCATGATACACTGGATTCTTTGCCAAGGCAATAGCACTTTGATTGTCACAATGTATAGGTGTAGGTGATTGTTGAGGTAGACCAAAATCATCAAGAAGTCTTCGAATCCACAAAGCTTCCTTAGCTGCATTGGTACAACCTTTGTATTCAGCTTCCGTTGAGCATAGGGAAATAGAGTGTTCCTTTTTGCTTGGACCTGAACCAACAAAGAAAAAATAACCACAAGTGGATTTCCCATCATTGGGATCTCCACCTAGATCGGAATCAGTATAGCCATGTAAAATGAATTCAGAGTTTGGATCATAAAATAAGCCTATATTAATAGTTCCTTTAATATACCTTAAGATGCATTTAGCAACTTTAAAATGAGTTTGTTGAGGTTTAGACATAAAACGAGACACTAAACCAACACTATAAGTAATATCAGGTCTAGTAAGAGTTAAATAATTTAAACTTCCTACTAACTGTCTATACAAAGTTTCATCAACAAAAGGAGTATTCATATCATTCATTAATTTAGTTCCTAATTCACATGGAATTGAAACATGGTTAGAGTCATTCATCTTAAATTTTTCTAAAAGATCATAAGCATACTTGCTTTGAGAAACAAAGATACCATTAGGAGTTTGAAAAATTTGCATACCTAAAAAGTAATGTAAGATACCTAAGTCGGTCATTTGAAATTTTTGTTTAAGTTGGAATTTAATATCAGAAATCAAAATGTCTAAACTAGAAGTGAGAATTAAATCATCTACATAAACAATAACAATGATAATATCATCGGTAGTATGTTTAATGAACAAATTAGGATCATTTTTGCTTCTAGTAAAACCTTGAGAAATGAAGAAAGAATTAATTTGAGAATACCATTCTCTAGGTGATTGTTTAAGACCATAAATAGATTTGTTCAATTTGCAAACTAGATTTTCACTACCTTTCTTAACAAATCCAGAAGGTTGAGCCATATAGATTTCTTCATGTAACTCACCATTTAAGAAAGCACTTTTAACATCCATTTGATGAATGGGCCAATTCAGTTTAGATGCTAAAGCAAGAACTAATTTGATAGTAGGCATTTTAGCAACAGGTGCAAAGGTTTCATTATAGTCTAAGCCTGCAATTTGGGAAAAGCCTCTAGCAACTAGTCTAGCTTTAAATTTACTAATTTCATTATTGGTATTCAATTTTGTTTTATATAACCATTTACATGAAACTAGGTTTTTGCCAGGAGGTAATGTGACTAAGTCCCAAGTGTGATTAGCAAGTAACAAATCATATTCCTCTTGCATGGCTTTCTGCCAATGAGGTTGAGTGTTAGCTTGATCAAAAGTCTTTGGATCGTTAGAATTCATAATAGTAGTCATCAAAGCATAATTACAATAATTAATCCTTCTATGTTTAATTCCACCAGATTTAGAAATATAATCATCAGCTTTATTGATGAGATTTTGAGCCCATTTAGGTTTACGTTTAGTTGTAATGGAATTATCACTAGAGGAAGAATCATGAGTAAGAAAAGTATCATTAGTATCTATTTGAGTATCATGAGATGTAGGAGTAGAAATAACCGGTGGTACTTGATTAAGAGAAAGAGTAGGGTTAAGAGAAGGAGGTTGGTCCTCCACTAGCACAATTTTAGTGCCACTGAATTCTTCATCCGTTGTAGTAGAGCAATCATGAACTCCAGTTTCTGCAATACAAACATCTCTAGCAACTTGAACTTTGTTAGTAGTGGAATCATAAACACGATAACCCTTAGTGTGTTCATCATAGCCAACAAACATATAAGGAGATGACTTAGCATCTAATTTATGCCTTTTCTGTTTAGGCGTATGGACATAAGCAATAGAACCAAATATCCATAAATGATGTAAATTTGGTTTCCTACCAGACCAAGCCTCTTCTGGAGTGATAGCTTTGAGAGCTTTGGTAGGAGTCCGATTAAGAATATAAGTTGCACAAAACATGGCTTCAGCCCAAAATTTATAATGCAAATTCTTAGCATGCAACATGCTTCGAGCCATTTCAACAATGGTCCGATGCTTTCTTTCCGCTACACCATTTTGTTGTGGTGTATAAGGAATAGTAAGCTCGTGCTTAATTCCACACGATTTCAAATAAGAATGAAAAGCATTATTCACATACTCCTTCCCATTATCAGTTCTAAGAATTTTAAGTTTATATCCAGATTGCCTTTCAACATATAACTGAAATTCAATAAATATATCAAGAACTTGATCCTTGCTATGCAAAAAATAGATCCAAGTTCGTCTCGAAAAATCATCAACAAAGGTAAGGGCATACCGAGAACCTTGGATGGAGGTATTCTCCATGGGACCCAAAAGATCACTATGGACAAGATGCAACTTATGAGTTGCTCGCCATGATTTTCCACTTGGAAAGGGTTCCCTATGCATCTTACCACTCATACAACCTGTACAGGTAATCTTGGAAGGAATTATGTTAGGCAAGCCATCAACCATATTATGCTTTTGCATGAAAGTAATATAATCAGAATTTAAATGACCAAGTCTTTCATGCCATATATTGAAATCAATAGAAGTATGTAAAGAATATCGTGAACTAGCAAATTCATGGAATTTAAACAAATTGTCGTTATCCATTTTAGCATAAGCAATTACTTTAAGAGTTGGAGGATCTATAATATAACATGTATCTTTGTAGAATTCAACTTTATAGTTCTGACATAGCTGTGAAACAGAAATTAGATTAGTTTTCAAGTCAGGGACATATAAAACATCATGCAATTTACCATTAGGAATAGTAACATCACCTAGTCCTTCAACTTTACAAGTCTGATTATTAGCTAACTGAATAGGAATGTTAGCAATATCAGGTTGTAAGGAATCAAAAATTTCTTTATGAGAGGTGACATGTTGGGATGCACCACTATCAACAATCCACTCTAAAGGTTTACAAAGATTAAAGCTACAAGTAAAAGCTTGACGAGGATTAGAACTAGTTGAATTACCTTTTCTATGGTTTGAGGTTTGATGATTGGTACTATGATTGATAGGTTTTTTATCATTTTGTTTTTTAAAGCAGTTATTGACAAGGTGACCATCTTTGCCACAATAAGAACAATGAGGTTTGGAATTGGAATGGTTCCTTTGATTATTAGTATTACGAGTATTATTAGGATGATGGTTATTATTATATTTGGGATGAAATTTATTGTTGGTGTTATTTGAATTAGATTGCTTGTAATTATGATTATTGGAACGAAAATTATTAGTTGAATTTCTAGAGACAAATGCATGTTCAGTTGATGTGAGAGTACCAAACTGAATTAGCCTAGCTTCTTCCTGTCTCAATAAAGTTTGAAAAATAACATAAGTTAACTGAGAAGATAAAGTAGGAATAGCAAGCTGAGCATGAATATTGGTTATAAACTGTTGAAATTGTCTTGGAAGACATTGTTTAAGGATAAGATGGATTAAACGAATGTCCTCTAATTGAACACCTAAAGCCATAATTTGACTTTTAAGAGAATCAAATTTTAAGAGGAATTCATCCATACCTTTAAAATCTGCATACCTGAGATCTTCGAGTTGATCTTGCAATTGTATTTTGTGATATTCATCGCCACTGTCATACTTGGTTTTCAAGATGGACCATGCATCATGAGCTTTAGAACAGTGAGCAATTAAGACATATAAATCTGGAATAATAGAAATACCAATTAATCCTAAAGCCTCTTCGTTTTTAGCTTTCCAAGTATCTTTCTCATCTTGAGTAGCCGCTGAACCGGGCTCAAGAGAAGGGTCAGTGGCTATTTCAAAGAGATGTTTAAAACGAAAAATAAATGAGATATGAGTTTTCCAAGAATGATAATTCGAATAATTAAGTTTGATTTCTGGAATTAATGTTGACATGATTGGAAAAAAATTCTTCGCTTCTTTTTTTTGAAAAAAATTTTAAAAATGCCCTTAATTTTAGAATCAAATGATTTGGAGAAAAAAAAAATTAAAATTTTTAACAAAATTGTTTTTTTTTTTTAATTTTAAATTTTATTATTTTATGTTATTTTTTTAAAGAATATTTGAGGTTTTTTTTAATTTTAACTAATGGTGATAGAGAAAATTAAAAAATAATTTAAACAATTAAAGTTGGATTAAAATTGGAAAAGAAAGAGGGGGAAACGGTTTGTTTTTAAATTGGAAAATGGAGGGGAGCGGGCGGTGGCTGCCGCGCGGCGGAAGAAGAGCCGCGGTCGGTGGTCGCCGCGTGGTGGAAGCGGCGATCCGCGGGCAGTGGTTGCCGCGTGGCGGGAGCGGCCAAAGTCGGTGGTCGCCGCGTGGTGGGAGCGGAGGAAGCGGTTGTGGGGGGTTTTAAAACCACAGAGTGGCGGTTGCGTGCGGCAAGGGTTGCAGAGGTGCCGAGCTGCACCGGCGGCGGCGGAAGTTTTAACCGGCGGCTGTTTGCACGGCGGCGAGAATGTTTGCGTGGCGGCGCGAATGTTTGCGCGGCGGCGAGAATGTTTAACGTGGCGGCGCGAATGTGTAACGGTGGTGCAGAGCTGGTGGCCGAAATGCTTCCGCGGATTAAGCTGCCAAGGAATGTCCCGGGCCAAAATGCATAAATTTGTAGTAGTGCCTTCGGCGGTGGTTGATTTGCTGAGGCACGGGGTGGCGCGCGGGTGGCGCGGCCGCCCTATAAAAAATAAAAGAATTTTTTTTATTTGATTTTATATATATAAAAACTTTGCACTATGTTTTTTGTTTTTTTTTTTAAAAAAAACACAAAGTAGTAAAATATATTATTTTTTCTTAAAGAAAAATTATTTTTTTTGATAAATAAAGTAAGAGAAAAAAAAAGTAAAGAGATAGAAAGCTTCACTATTGTAATATGTTTTGTTTTGGCGGCATGCCGTCCAAAACAAACCAAAAAAAATTACTAAGAAAACCCTTTGGCGGCAAGCCGTCCAAAGAGGGTTAGTGAAAAATATGAAGCTTTACAAGAAAACCCTTTGGCGGCAAGAAAGAGGGTTAGTAAAAAATGAAGCTTTGCAAGAAAACCCTTTGGCGGCAAGCCGTCCAAAGAGGGTTTGTAAAAAATGAAGCTTTGCATGCACAAGATTAGTTAAAACGAGCTAAGATCACAACACAATCTTCTTCTCTCAATAACGTCTCCAAATAAGGTGTGCTCCAATGAATGGCAACCTTCACCACAAAACTTAAAACAAGGATTAGATAACCAAGCTCTGATACCATGTAAGAAATGAATAATGTTGAGCAAGGAACGAGAAACAATCCAAGTAAGTTAAGTGTGAAACAATGTTACCATAAGATAAGCAACTCCAAGAGCATACACCAAGATGGTTCAACAATGGAGACAAGGATTTATAAGGGGAAAGCAAAGAAAACCCCTTGTGAGTTATTATGAATGAAGGCAAATGCCTAAAGAAAAGAGAGAGAGAGTGTTGGAGCAAAGGTAGCTCAATACAATAACATCAAGTGCTTAGAGTGGTGTGTAGTTGTGAAGAAAGAAGGAGGAGCATCTCTTATATAGAGATGAGAGAGGAGTTGCATTTGTAACTCCCATTTCTATGAATGCCACATTCATAATAGGTGTGTGCAAAGTGTCACAATCCTCTTAAGGAGGATAAACTAAATAAAGAAATAAACAAGAGTTGTCCTTACATGTGGAATAAAGGACAAATAATGACATGTCCTCCACATGTGTACAAGTGGACAAATTACATGTAGGGACCCTTGGAATATCCCAATTAAAATATATCCAAGGAAAGATTAACCTTTCTAACAAGGTCTTATAGGGAATTTGGAACAGCCGGATAGAGGAAAAAAGTAAGTAAAAAACACAAGCTAAGCATTTTTGTTTCAGCATGCGACAGGGGTCTTATAATTTTCGCGATACCAGAGCAAGACAAAATAGGATTTCAGACTTGCAAAGCAAACAGTCCAGTACATCCGTACAGGTGGACATTGAATCCAACCATACAGACACAGAGGAGATATTCTTTGATCAGGACAATAATATGGGTGATCGAGATGACAGGAATACAGGATTAGGCGGAGGCAGAAATGCTGGTCCAGATCAGGGGGAGGTACTGTTCAGACAGTTACTGGATACATTAGAGCAGGGGCAGCGTATGTAACAGGAGCAGAATAGGCGAATGGACATGATGTTGCAGCTCATGGCTAGACAGATGGGTGTCAATATTAATCTAGCTGATGCCAACAACAGAAACAATAACAACGAGGGAAACAATAACAACGGGGGAAACAATAACTATGGAGGCCAAGGCAACAACAATGGTCCTGAGAATAACATTAATGGTAATAATGGACATGGCAACAATGGGAATGAGGCTGATAACTTTAGACACGTTGCATGCCCAGCACGGACTACGAGCTCGAGACCTCTTCTACCCACTTTCCCACCCAGAGATCCGGTTCAACCAGTAAATGAACCGCAGATTACCGAGTTACAGGATCAGTTCAAGAGGGACTGGGAGGCTAGTGGACCGGAGTTTCAAGCGGATATTTCTCTTAGAGATTATATGGACTTGAGGATGAGACACATGCCTAAAGCAGGAGGGAGGAATCAAAACTTTGAGCTGAGGAAGAAAGTTGGAAAACTTTCTTTACCTTATAATGATGCTTCAGGGAAGATGACTGCACGAGCTTGGGTGCAGAAGGTAGATACATACTTGCAGCTAAATCCTATGCCTGAGGAGGAGGCTATCAAGTATGCGGCTATGTACTTGGATGGCGTTGCACATGAATGGTGGCATCATGGCATGGTGACTTTGGGGCATAATCAGATTACATCCTATGAGGAATTCACCGAAACATTGATAGGGAGATTTGACACTAAGGATCCCGAGTTACATTTCAAGGAGCTAGCACAGTTAAAACAGTCAGGTTCTGTGGATGCTTACATTGCCGAGTTTCAACGCTTGTCTGTACTTGTTACTTATATCTCTCCTAGGAGATTGGTGGTGTTATTTTGTGATGGTCTTGCTGATCCATTACGAGGTTGGGTGAAGGGACATGATCCACTCACCTTAGCTGAAGCAACTAAAAAGGCACGAGATTTAGCCCCTTCGATATACAAAGGAAAAAACCATTCAATAGATTCTTCTTACCGCAAGGACAAAGACAAAAAACCATTTCAGAAAGAGTATAGAAAACCCAAAGAAGGATCAAAAGGACTAGACAATGAAACCTTGAATGAACTTCGAAAGAAGAAGCTGTGCTTCCATTGTAAAGAGCCTTGGGGCTTATCTCATAAATGTTCTCTCAAGGCTAAGGCAAATCAAATGGAGTATTTTTCAGCAGAAGAGTCAGAGTCAAAAGGGGAGGATCAACACTCCGATTCAGATGAGGGTAACACTATAGAGGAGAGCAACATTCCTAAGGATGATAGATCATTGGCACGCTTGACAGGGGCCCAAAAGGCAATCACATTTAAGGTCAGGGGTACTATCTAGGGGCAGAAAGTGATATCTCTTATTGACACTAGGGCTACACATAACTTCATAGATGCATAGTTGGTAGCCAAGAGAGGGTTACAGACAGAGGAGCATGATGGGTTTAGAATCATGGTGGCTAACGGTGATAAGTTATTATGCACTCGGAAGATATCTAATCTTCGCATCAGGTTTGGAGATGGCTACGAGTTGGAGGATGAGTTCTATGTTGTGGACATGGGAGATTATGATGTCATCCTCGGCATGACATGGATGGCTTCACTAGTTGAGTTCACACTCAATCTAGCGAAATTGGAGATGAGATTCCAGCATGAGGGCAGAATTGTGGTACTTAGAGGACTTTCAGATGGAGGTTGCAGAGTAGTGTCCTTGAGGAGAATGCAGAGACTTTTTCGTCATGATGACATAGAGTGGGCGGCAGAGTGCTACATTATGCCAACTTCACCAGAGCCACAAGAAAAGAGTCATCCACCAGATATCCAGAAGATACTTGATAGACACGCTAAAGTATTTAGCAATATTCCTCATGGGGTTCCTCCTGACAGAGGGATGGAACATGTTATTGAGCTCGAGGAGGGAGCCAAACCAATTATGATTACTCCCTATCGTCATTCTAAGAAACCCAAGGATGAGATAGAGAAGGCGATTAAGGATTTGTTGAAGATGGGGCATATCAGGCCCAGTAAGAGCCCCTTTGCTTCAGCAGTAGTATTGGTAAAGAAGAAGGATGGGACGATGCGCATGTGCATCGATTACAAGGCACTGAATAAGAAAACAATTAAAAACAGGTATCCCATTCCTAGGATTGATGAGCTGATTGATGAGTTGCATGGGGCATGCTTCTTCACCAAAATTGATTTGCAATCCGGATACCATTAGATTAGGATGAGAGCAAAGGACATTGAGAAAACAGCCTTCCGATGTCACTATGGCCACTTTGAGTTCATGGTTATGCCATTTGGTCTAACCAATGCACCTGCTACATTTCAAATTTTTATGAACCAGGTATTCAGGAAGCAGCTGAGGAGATTTGTCTTGATCTTCTTTGATGACATCTTGGTCTTTAGTAAGACCTGGGAGGAGCACTTACATCATATGGAGAAAGTGTTATCTATTCTGGAGAGAGAGTCATTGTATGCCAAGGAATCTAAATGTGAGTTTGGTATGACTGAGCTCCTTTACCTTGGGCATATCATTAGTGCAAATGGTGTTCATGTTGATCCTGAAAAGATTAGAGCTATTATAGAGTGGCCTACTCCCGCGAACCTTACACAGCTTAAGGGATTCTTTGGTTTATGTGGTTTTTATAGGAGGTTTGTTAAGGGATTCTCACATATTGCTACACCCTTGACAGATCTTACCAAGAAAGAAGCCTTCGTGTGGACAGGGGCAGCACAGAGGTGTTTTGAGCATTTCAAGTAGGTAATGTCTTCATGTGCAGTTCTAGCTCTACCGGATTTCACGAAGCCTTTTGAGCTTCATTGTGATGCATCAGGTGATGGGATTGGAGCAGTATTGGTGCAGGAGAAGCATCCCATTGCATTCGAGAGTAGGAAGCTCCGGGGAGTTGAGAAAAGTTATTCTATCTATGACCGGGAGATGTTGGCCATAATGCATGCATTGGCCAAATTTCGATCATATTTGGTAGGTGGACGTTTTGTGATCAAGACTGATCACAACAGTATTAAATACTTCATGAGCTAGCGTGACCTTAATGACTGGCAACAAAAATGGGTGACTAAATTGCAAGCTTATGACTTTGACATAGAGTTTGTCAAAGGTAAGAAAAATGTGGTGGCTGATGCCTTATCTCGGAGACCTCACTTATATGCTCTGGCAGAGATTTCAGGAGATTGGAGAGATCGGATTATAGCAGAGTATGTCAGAGATGCTTGGGCTTCTGGATTGATTTCAGGTACCATATAGGATGATCGCTATGAGGTGATAGATGGATTGATCAGAGTTCAGAACAGGGTTTATTTGATTCCGTCATCACATTTGAGAGAGGCGATACTGAAGGCATTTCATGATGCACCCACAGCTGGACATCCGGGGGTCTTCAAGACCTATAGGCAGATCCGAGAGCGGTTTTCATGGAAAGGGCTCAAGGATGATGTTCAGAGGTATGTTAGGGAGTGTGTGGTTTGTCAGCAGAATAAGGGAGAGCACACATTTCCTGCAGGTTTATTACAGCCCTTGCCCATTCCTGATAGGAAATGGGAAAGTATTTCGATGGACTTCATCACTGGTTTACTTGTGGTGGTGGACCGTTTGACGAAGTTTGCTCACTTCTTTGCTATTCCGTCCACTTACACAGCAACACAGGTGGCAGATCTTTTCTTTAGAGAGATATTCAGGTTACATGGGTTGCCCAGATTCATTGTCAGCGACCGGGATAGTAAGTTTATGAGTTTTTTTTGGCAAGAGTTGTTTAGGTTGTGTGGTACAGATCTTACACCTAGCACTAGTTATCATCCGCAAACAGATGGGCAAACCGAGATTGTGAATAAATGGGTAGAAGGATATTTGAGGAACTATGTAACTACACAACAAAAGGCTTGGATCAGATGGTTGCATATGGGAGAGTATTGTTATAACACCACTTATCATATGTCCATCAAGATGACTCCTTTCATGGGACTCTATGGCTATGAAGCACCTAGCTTCATGGATTTAGTTTTGGGGGACAGTAGAGTGCCCAAAGCCAAAAACTTATTGCAGGATAGTCAGGACATCCTGAAAGTGCTCAAAGAGAATATACAACAGGCCCAGAATCAACAGCAATTGTATGCTGATCAGCACCGAATAGAGCGTAGCTTCGAGATAGGGGATATGGTTTACTTGAGGCTACAACCATATAGACAGTCATCGCTCAAGAAGAGCGGAGCTGACAAGTTGAAACTTAGATTTTATGGTCCCTACAGGGTGATTCGCAAAGTGGGCAAAGTCGCCTATGAGCTTGAGCTTCCAGAGGGCAATCGAGTGCACAATGTGTTTCATGTGTCTAGGCTTAAGAAAGCCATTGGTCAAAGTGTAGTGCCTTCTGCAGATTTACCCCCTTTGGATGAGGAGGGGAAGCTTGTGTTAGTACCCAAGGCTATTCTGGACACCAGAGAGAGGAAGCTTAGAAACAGGATAGTGAAGGAGTATTTGGTCAGATGGAAAGACCTACCGGAGGAAGATTCTACATGGGAGAGTGAGCAGGTTATTCAGCAGGCTGGACTGAGATTGCTTGAGGACAAGCAATTTCAAGGGGGGCGGACTGTAATGTCCCCATTTTAGTAGTTGACCAAGTGTGTGTGCGTTAGCCTTGTTCTACATGGTCCCGAGGGCTAACGAAGGGTTTAATGGGATCCTGGAGTGTTTTGGCCTAGTCATTTCCAGTTTTGGCCAAAACGAAGTTGATTTACTCAGTTTCAGGCATACTTACTATTTTTAAAAAGTCGGCAGGACACAGTGCAGGTCAATTTTGGTGATTGGATTCGATACTCCTCGATGAGAGCTTTCCGATGAGCTATCACTCGCATTATTCGGAGTCCGATTGCTAATACATTTTAATGCCTGAAGTTTTATTAAAGTAACGTCTAATTTAATTGTAAAATATTAAAGTGTTACTTTAATATTTATTTTATGGTGATGTGTACCCAAGGGAGACATAAGGGGTATTTTAATATATGTTTTATATATTACACATCTTTTATCCCACATTGCCCATATGAGTTGAGCGGACCCTTGGAAATAGAATAAAAGGAAGCATTTGTGGCTTCATTAGGAGGTTGAGTATGAGAAGAAATTGGTGTGTGAGTTGTAGCTCCATTCTTGGCATTTGAGGATGTCTATCCTCTCTTGTAACATTCTAGACGTCATTCCCTTGGGGTTTGGCCTTTGGAATTTTTTGTTATTGGCTTCATTATCAGGCAGTTTAGTTGCATTTTCGGCTATAGGCAGATTTGGTATTTTGCTCATATCTTCTTCACTACTTGTCCGATGCTTATGCCGCTTGGAGGGAATGGTATTATGAAGGTAGTGGACTGATTGAAGGACAAAGTATTGTAGCAGCAAGTTCGTAAGCATGGGCTGGAGTATTATGTCAATACTGCTGAAGTAATTAGTGAGTTGATAAATCTGCCATGTATTTGGTTTTATGAATTCTGAAAATAACTTTTTATTGGCTGTAGTTCATTTCCACTTTGCATATTATTGTAGTTTCTTTCTTGTTTATGTTGTATTATACCAATTCTATGCACAAAACACAACAAACAAATAAATATTTGATTTCTGGAGTTATAAGGGGTTTAAAACATTAAATGGAGAAATAAGAGGTTGAATGCAAACTGTTTGACATAATTCCTTTCAGCAATTTGGTTTAGTTTTTGGGACATCCAGGGGTGCCCATTACACCATCGGCTCCTAGAACTACTAGTCCTCTTGTATTTGTCATAGCTAGAAAATACAAAAATGCTGGTCACTCCAATTATAACAAAAGATCTGAAATAACAATGAATTTCCTACCCCACAGGATGA
Organism: Cupressus sempervirens; assembly: GCA_028749045.1. Classification (NCBI taxonomy): domain Eukaryota; kingdom Viridiplantae; phylum Streptophyta; class Pinopsida; order Cupressales; family Cupressaceae; genus Cupressus; species Cupressus sempervirens. The sequence goes on along the minus strand of CM053792.1, from coordinate 976,850,130 downwards.
CGAGAAACCGCTTTGATACCACTGTAGTTACCCTGGCCAATTATAACATAGATAGACTCCTACTTTCCTCACTAAATAGGGTTTGGTATTTCATCGAACATTTGGCAAGCATACTTTGATACCAATTTGTTCTACAATGTATATAGGTAAATGACTCTAGTTTTGAACTAATCAATAGTTTATGTAATGTCCAGATAGAAATCAATTACATTTAATTCCAATTCCTTGCACAAATTGGCTAGCCAATCTATGGTACCAATTTAGTGATAGTTATAAACAACAAACTAATTTTTCTACCATTCACTGTTTGCTCAAAATTACAAATTACATTACATTTATTGAAAATAAAGAACATGAAACCTAGACTGGTATGCACAATTCACCCAGCAGCTGTTACTCTCTTCCAGTGTGCTTCCTCATTCACTGATGACTTCTTTATCAGTCACAATATGTCAAACTTCCTTGTATACCATCTTGCAAACCAATCTCAGCTTCCAGAACTATGACATCAGCAAATGATGATCAATGTGGACCCTCAGACTTGTAACAGTGGCCCTGCAACTCTCGTGCAACCTCTTATTTCCCCAATGCAGGTTGTTAACAAGATAGCTGGCCCTCTGAACTGAAGTGCGGGCTCATTTTGTTGGGTGCAGGCCTTTAAATCTAAAACACAGACCACTAGGAATTGATCACAGGTCTGTAACAGCTCCAAACATTGCTTTAGAATAGAACAACAGCCTCTAGAAAAAACAGAGCAAACCCCAGAACAGTAACTCAGGGTTGATAATGCAATTAGATTGAACCCTCAGCAAAGGATAAAGAGTAACAATAATTCCAGATTTGGCATCAATGATAGACTTCTCAATTTGCAATTGAATTTCAAAGCCACTCCTAACATAAATAGATTCAAACCTGATCAACTTCAGAATTCCATCCTCCACAACTTTCAGCACCGAATAACAAAGAGCATTCACAGTTCCAGAATTCTCAGCTACAAAGATATATCCCAACCGCAGGAAAAACAGTAAGGAGACTCATCAATATCCAGAATATAATGAATCACTTTACCTCAGTAGTGAATTGAAAACATTTTCAACTTAAAAACCCTTACGCCTCAGCAAGGGCAGATAAATCAATAACCTTAGACAATCTCACCAAATCAACAAAAGCAAATAATAATTAGATGCTTTTCTCATCAAATGGGCTCGTATTTATAATTGTTAGTGTAAATAATTATTATTTACACTTCACTTAAGTTTACTTAGAATAAATGCATTATTTTATTATTTCTTAGGTTAGACACCTAAGAGTTTGCATACTCTTGAGTTCTCATTTTGACAACACTGGACTAAGCAACTCTATTTTAGCACATGGTGTCTACAACACTGAAGTTTGCATAAACAACTGAGTTGTCATGTAGACAACACAGTTGTTCGCACTATTATTTTAGCACATGGTGTCTACAACATAATTTTACGTGCTACACCTTTGTAGGCTTATCCTCTCATCATCACACTAACTCCTGTGCTTAATAGAGGATAACCCACTCTTGGTGGACATGTGCCTGGTTGTAAGACTTATCATATTGCTAATTCCTACACATTCTAGATGCATCTTAGAGGCCTTTATATACAGGCACCTCTAGTGTACTATATAATGAATTGAATATCATATTGTTATTCTAATCATACTCTGTTGGTCTATTTTGTGCTAGTTATTGTGCTTCTTGGTCTTGGGAGGCAAATTCTTACATGGTATCAGAGCCATAGAGGCATCATTTCATAGCCATTGGAGACCGATCTTGCTTTACCTCTCTGAGGACACCACGGTCCAGATCTGGAGTATTTACAGCTATTGGGAGTGTCTAGAACCAAAGTGGACCTCACCATTGCGTCTAGAGCGTCAATTCGGTGAAAATTGACTATAAATTCACATATATTGGGCCATAGTCAATTTTGAGGCAAATTTTTTTTACAAACCAGCACCCAATGGCCTCGATTTGCAAATCCGGTTTGATCTATTAGATCTGCACATTTATTTTGTTTCAGATCTGTATTTATTTCTCTATATTTTTCCAGAGAAATTTTTCTTCAAAAAATTTTTTAGGTCATCAAGCCTACAAAGAATTTTTTTTTGTAGGAATTGGGTGGTGAAATCCTGGCCCCCAAAGGTGGAATATTCTCTATTATTCCGGAGGATTCCACTATCATTTCACCGGCCGAATATTACATCACCGGCAAATTGCACACATAATCTAGCATTGCTTATACAGCTGGCAGTTCCAATAAATCCGGCAAGCCAACACAACACATTACTCATCGATCGAACATTACATACTAGGCGGCTTGCTTGGTTTAAGCACCGCAACCAAGTGTTTTTATACTACTTGGAAACCCCTGCGCGGTGCATTTGGGATAATCCCACAACACCACCGGCGACGATTTATAAACTCCAACCCGTAAAATGCTACCGACGGCATCTAATTCCCCGGTGCCAACGATCATAGTCCCTGGCAACGTGTTTTTCCCCCGCGGCATCATTTTTAAATATTTTGGCAATCGCAGCATCCACCTGGAGCTCAAATGTCATGCCACGCGGCACGAGGACTCCCGCCTAGGACAGCTCAGACTCTGACCCACCAGACCATGTGTTCGGCCCTGACCTGCCACATATGCCCAACGACACCTTGTCAGACAGGGACACGTGTCAACGCTAGCTCACCCAGTGACTCAACGTCCATGTCAAACCCCACATCAGCAAATCTGTATAGGCCATGCAGACTGATCGTACAATCCATACTGTACAACCCTGCCACGTCACCCAAAGAGGTTTTTTTCGCTGACATTAGTCAGACATTGCATTAAATTTGATGGTTGTATGATTGTCATCTGTAGGGAAAAATACACTACTATGACAGCCGTTTGGACATCAAATTTAACCTCGTGTTTTGTTGTTCAGTCCCCTCTCCAAATTCATTTTTGATTTGACAATCCGACTTTGGGAGGCCATATCTCAGTCATCTGGGCTCCAAATTAGGTGCAATTTTTTTTTTTTTTTGGCTAGAATTTCCTAAACTTTTCAATGGTGCTGTTATTTCCTGGTTTTGGTGCACGTATTTGTCAGAAATTGCAGTTTTTGGTGACTATACCTATCCAATCCTACATTTTGCAACTTCAATTGCTCTGTACAGACTCATCTGAACTCCGAATTAGGTTCCTCTTTTTTTGAAAGTGAATAATTTTTCATCTACTTTCTAGATCTGCAATCAGATTATAGGCTTGTGTGGACAAAAATACCACTTTCAAAATTAGGTCCTTTTCTGTATTGTAATGCTTTGATACAACTTCAGAATTGTTGTATATCTGAGATACATTGTAACATTCCAATTTTGAACTCCAAAAGGAGGTTGTAAACAGAAAATCAGATAACTACTAAGGCCTAAATTGGCAAGTGGCTATTGTAATCGCACTAAGTATAAAGTGTCAAAATCTTTCATTTTGGGGGGGTTTCTTGATTGAGTAAGCAGGGAGGTGTTTCTTGGTGTTATGTTCCTCTTTTCCTGCTATTATCTTTCATTTCTTGCATGATGGGAAATCTTAACATTCCAAAATTAACACCACATAACTATGCCACATGATCTATTAAAATATGGTGTAAATTGATGCATGATGAAGTTTCTCAATATGTGGATGGTACCCTTCCTAAACCAATAGGTGATAAAGTATCTCAAATTGATATTCATGCTTGGGAAAAGGCAGATAGGGTAGCCCTAAGTGATATTAGGATGGCAGTTGAAGAAAAGATCTTCTATCAAATCATGAAGTATGATACATCGAAGGAAACTTGGGATGCCCTCAAAAACCTATATTGTAAAGTGACTAAGGAGGATGTTTACTAAATTGAAGATCATCTTGTCTCCCTAGATCCTAAAACCTTTGATTCTATATAGGATTTTATTATTAAGGTGAATGAATTAAGAACAAAGCTAGGTGATTGCAGTAGTCCTATGAAAGATGACAAGTTGATCTATCTCATTCATAATAAGCTGTCATCCAAGTACTCCACATTTGTTTCTTCTTTCAACACCACAAAGACTACATTAAGGGCTGCCTATAAGAAAATCACTTTTGATGATTATGCTCAATTGTTAGAAAATGAACAAACTAAGTTGCAAACAACGGGAATTCTAAAGTCGTCAAAGTCCAAGGCATTGATGGCTAATAATGAGGGTTCTCAAATTTCAGCTAGTCAAAGTTCAAAGAAAGGAAAGGGAAAAAAGAAGAAGTGGAAGAATAACAAACAAGAGGATACAGAAAAGACTACACCAACATCAAATCAAGAAGGTAAGTCTTCCTCAAATACCAACAAAAAGGGAGACACCTATCAGGAGAAGAAAAAATGTGCTTATTGTAAGAAGATGGGTCATAATGAACGTGAGTGCTATCATAAAAAAACTGATGAGTTGAAGAACATCATGAAGAAACACAATGTCCCAGTGCCTAATGCTTATAAGGACAAAAGAACTTCATCCTCAGATTCTAAGGGCAAAGGGCATGCTTTACTCACAAACACTATTAGTCAGGGAGACTGGATCATTGATTCAGGTGCCACACATCATATGGGTGTGTCAAAGTGAGATTTCTCTTCCATGACACATTTTGAGGTACCACACATCTTTGTTGGTGATGATACTAAGGTGGAAGTTGAAGGTAAAGGTGAAGTTGAAATGAACAATGGTGTATTCAAGGATGTTCTATATGTTCCCAATCTTACTTCCAACCTTCTTTTTGTCTACCAAATGACTCACTATGGAGATGGAAATAAAGTTGAATTCCTTCCTGATTCAGTGGTAGTGAAAAGCATCAAGGATGACTCTATGATTGTAATTGGAGAAGCCAATCATGATTCAAGGCTTTACACTTTCTCCTCCTTGGTGCCTACATCAAATGCACAAGCCTTGTTATTATATTCAAATGTAGAAAGCAAACTGTGGCATGAGAGATTTGGTCATCTCAACTATAGATATCTTCAGCAGCTTAGCAACAAGAAAATGGTTAATGGTCTACCTCAAGTTCAGTTTTCAGAAGGTGTTTATTCATGTTGCTCACTTGGAAAACATCCAAAAAAATTGTATGAAAAGGGGAAGTCTTGGAGAGCACAATGTGTTCTTGAAGTGGTTCATAGTGATGTGGCGGGCCCATTTCCAGTGCCATCATTTGGCAAGTCATGCTATGCACTCACTTTCATAGATGACTACTCTCACTTTACTTGGGTTTTCTTCATGGCTCACAAGAGTGAAGTGTTTGAAAAAATTCTTAGCTTCAAGGCTCAAGTGGAAAAGCAAACAGAAAAGGCCATCAAAGTTCTTTGAACAGATAATGGGGGGGAGTATGTGAAGACAAGACTAATAGACTTTTGCACTCAAGAGGGCATTAACCTTCAGCATTCACTACCATATACGCCACAGCAGAATAGTGTTGCTGAAAGTAAAAATAGAACTATGAAAGAGATGACCACTTGCATACTACAAAACAAGTCTCTTGATCAAGTCTTTTGGGTTGAAGCAATGTATTGTACTAACTATATCTAGAATAGAAGTCCTCACAAAGCTTTGGATTGTGTAACTCCTTTTGAAGCATGGACTGGGAGGAAACCTATGGTTAAGCACTTTAGAGTCTTTGGTTGTCCAGCATGGGCATGAATTCCTCCATAGAAATATGGGCACAAAGCAAACCTTGCATCTTTGTTGGATATGTAGACTCACATAAAGCCTACAAGTTGATGGATCCAAAGACACATGATATATTCTATGAGAGGAGTGTACATTTTGAAGAAAGTTGTCCAAGCTTTTCTTCTTCAACACCTTCCTCCTCCAGTGAAGAGAGTGATAGTGATATTAGTGACTTGGAAGATGTTCGTCCCCGATCAACACAGAGGCATCAGCTAGTTGAGATTGAGTACACCTACAACATCTTCTTCCACTAGACCTAGATGGGCTCAATAGACATTGGATGTGGTAGGACCATTGGCAGAGAATCCTTCAGATAATAGGAGGACAAGATCACAACACAACTCACTCCCACATGCTTATATTGTAATTGCTTTAGATCCACGATCATTTAAAGAAGCATCAGGTGTTCTAGAATGGGATAGAGCTATGGAGGAAGAATATAACTCTCTTATGAGAAATGAAACATGGGACTTAGTCTCTCTTCCTAAGGGAAGAAAATTGGTTCGATGTAAGTGGATCTATTAGACCAAATTCACAACAGATGGAAGTGTTGATAAACATAAAGCTCGACTTGTTGCAAGAGGTTTCTCTCAGGTACTGGGCATTGTGAACACTAAGACCTTTGCACCAGTGGCAAAGATGATTTCCATTCATTTGACACTTGCTATAGTGGCAGCTCAGAAATGGGTTGTTCATCAGATGGATGTGAAAAGCACATTTTTGAATGGGGATCTTCATGAGGAGATATATATGGAGCAGCCACAAGGATTCATCTAGGATTCTACCATGGTCTGCAAGTTAAAGAAGTCTATCCATGGACTTAAACAAGCTCCCAGAGCTTGGTATGCCAAGATGGATTCCTTTCTTCTCTCAGCAGGGTTCATCCGATGTCATTCTGATCCGAATGTCTACATTCTTCGGAGGGATGATTCACATTTGCTTCTTGTGCTTTATGCAGATGATCTGATCGTTACAAGAAGCACAACATCCATTATTGAAAGTGTCAAGGCTACTTTGTAGGACAGGTTTTTGATGACAGACTTGGGGCTACTACACTATTTCCTTGGTATCGAGATACATCAGTCTTTGTCAGGGATAACACTATCACAGCCCAAGTATGCTTTTAATCTTCTAGCTCGGTTTCACATGAGTGACTATAAGGTTGCACCTACTCCATTCCTTTCAGGTGCTAAGTTAGAAACAAAGTGTTCCACTCCACTTATTGATGCGACTTTGTATAGACAATTGGTTGGAAGCCTTATCTACTTAACACATACACACCCTAACATTTCATTTGCAGTCAGCATGGTTTCTCGCTTTATGGAAGAGCCACATGAACTTCATTGGAAGGCAGCCAAGCGAATCTTGCACTATACCTAGGGTACACATTCACATGGGATACATTATGCAGTTGGTATAGGACTTTAGTTTGTGGGATATACAAACTCAGACAATGCAGGAGATATTGATTCTACAAGTCTACTTCAGGATATATGTTTCATCTTGGTTCTAGCCCCATTTGTTGGCAGAGTGAAAAATAAAACACCATTGCTCTCTCATCGATTGAGGCTGAGTATCGAGGAGCTATGAATGTAGCAATAGAGGCTATTTGGCTACAGCAGATTCTGAAGGAGTTTGGATTTGATGTACCGAGACCCACAGTCATCCATTGTATTAACCAGAGTGCTATTGAAATCTCGAAACATCCAGTGCACCAAACATATTGAGGTTCATATGCACTACATCAGAGAGTTGATCCATGAGCAAGTCATCGCATTGCAGTATTTTCCTATAGAGAGCAGGTAGCCAGCATCTTCACCAAGCCCTTCACAGAGATCAAGTATATTCATTTGCGCGATCTCTTCGGGGTAAGGGATTTTTCACCAGGGGGGGTCATATGATCCTTCTCTTTTATATTGTATATATCTCTCTTTTTGGAGGAGAGTTTTTCCCATGGGGTTTTCCTTCTTCGTTTGCAGAGAGATTTCATTGCATTTGTACTTGGGTACCTAACATTGCCTAGTAGCCGGGACCCATTATGCATTTCATCATAGCTTTTGTGAGCTTAAGTGCATTCCCCTAAGTTGCACTTAAGGGGGGATGTTAGTGTAAGTAATTATTATTTACACTTTATTTAAATTTACTTAGGATAAATGCATTATTTTATTATTTCTTAGGTTAGACACTTAGGAGTTTGCATACTCATATGAGTTGTCATGTTAACAACACTGGAGTAAGCAACTCTATTTTAGCCAAAGTAATGAGAATCGAAATCATATCGGAATCGGCAAGGCTGAATCGAATTGTGAATCAGCGATGAATCGCCCATGAATCAGTGATGAATCAGAAAATTTGAAAAAGCCCTTTAAATTTAGAAATTTTAACAATTTAAAACTTATTTCATGCACCCTTTATTGAATATAACTTAAAAACACTATAACATCATCAAATAGAAGTTAAAACTTTACATAAACATGGAAGTTTGTGTTTAACGCATGGGGTAAAGAGTTTTAATAAGACAGTTGCCTTAGTTATTATAAGACAACTTCACGTCCAACACCTACTCCAAGTGCTTCAAAGCACATCACCCCTCTCAAAAGGCTTGCTCTGTTGTTCTCTCCACCACAGACACTTCATGCCTGCAGTAGCTCCAGTCTCATCAACTGGTCAGACTTCCCAAGACTGATAATCGCAGCGACTGGGGATCTAGGGGGCAACGACCCCAGCGGGGTCGAGGGGTAGCACCCCAAGCGTGCTCCCTCTCACAATACAGGGCGGGGTCGCCCGCCGCCAAGACCAAATTAGCACTCTGAAACTCACACAAAACTACATGGAACACAGTATTTTTGTGATTTTCTTCTGATCCTACACTCTTTCTGGCAACTGTTGACGTTTTACTATCTGATTATGATTTCCCTTCCCTTGGGCATCATCCATTATGCATTCTGAACATTTTTTATTTGTCATCGTTTTTCTTTTTTAACTCCTACTTCCTCAATATCTTTCTGCTATACAAATACAACATTTCCTTGCTGAATTACTACACTACCAAGATGATGCAAGTCAACTTCCTAGTTGCTGCGGCCGGTTCATGGCAAAGATTCTGGCAATTAATAATTTTCAAGTCAACTTCCTAGCTGTCGTGGTTGATTCACGGAAAAGATTTTGACGATTTTTGCCATGAATCGGCGATTCACCTGAAAAAATTGGCTCTAGCAATTTCCAATTCACAAAAAATCGGCACGGATAAATCTTATCGCGAAATTGGCAATTTGGGCGATTCTGGGAACTATGATTTTAGCACATGGTGTCTACAACACTGGAGTTTGTATAAACAATTGAGTCGTGATGTAGACAACACAATTGTTTGCACTATTATTTTAGCACATGGCGTCTACAACATAATTTTACGTGCTACACCTTTGTAGGCTTATCCTCTCATCATCACAATAACTCCTATGCTTAATAGAGGATAACCCACTCTTGGTGGACATGTGCCTGGTTGTAAGACTTATCATATTGCTAACTCCTAGACATTCTAGATGCATCTTAGAGGCCTTTATATACAGGCACCTCTAGTGTACTATACAATTAATTGAATATCATATTGTTATTCTGATCATACTCTGTTGGTCTATTTTGTGCTAGTTATTATGCTTTTTGGTCTTGGGTGAATATTTCCCTAAGGCAAATTCTTACAACAATCCTCCAATGACACAAGTTTCCCAAACAAAACTCCACTTAAGAAGCTTCCTCAACACAATATCATTTTATAACATTTAAAAATAATAAAGCATCATATAATAAAGTGCCATATAGTAATGTTGACTTCAACAAATAATTAATAAATAGGAGCCCATGCAAAAAATAGCCCAATGCAATGCAATTGATGACCGACTGCCAATGCCACCATATGCACTACCAAATATGGAAACTAGCCAAATTAGACTTACTAAAAATTGTAAGTTCACAACTGAGACCCCCAAATCACCCTGTCAGCTCACGAGGGTCGCTATGATGAACTAACTCAATCATTTGCAGAAGCTCACCAAAAATGGGAACATTATATTATGTTTGAGAAAATTAGTTATCTAACAATTTATGAATTGTCTGTATTAAGTTGGTTGTCCACTCTCAGGTGGTTATATACATTTTAGTGTTGGTTGGTTGACAGTTGTGTTCCTCTTGGAAACCATCAGGATCTTTAAATATGTTGTGTATTGCCAAGTACTATAGTGTAGCTGGAGGAGTTGTAATCCTTGGCGAACCATTTCTAGTCTTCTTCAGATCTTCTCTATAATAATTTCATGAGCGAATAAATATAATTTTCTCATTTATTTGGTATACAATATCTTTTTAATTATTTCATGTATTTAATTTATCAGATATTGCAGCAAACATTCCTTATATTGTTCTAAGTCAATGCATACCCTACTTTTAAATACTATTTATATTTTCACCATTGACCCCAAATCTAGACACTTGGTCCTTAAGATGCGTCCTTGCATTGTCCCTCCTGAGAGCCCATGAAAAATTGGTGTTAGCAATTGGTTCCCTTCAATGGGTAATGGTGGTTTACATAATTTGCAAACTTAGAGAATAGTCAACAAGCCAAAAAAAATTTACTTGATAGTACTCAAGAAAACTTGGCAACTACAAAGAGACTTTTTCAGAAAAAAACATAAATGATATGCGAAATGTGACCAACAAATGTATCAAATGACTTTGTTGGGAGGCTAGGGGCAACACCCCTTGTAGAATTGAAGGGCAATGCCCATCATAGTGGTTTGGGTGCAATATTCTTAGTGCATTCCTTGTCAGAATATAGTGTTGGGTCGAGGGGTAAATACCCTACCGCAAAGCCCAAATAAAGACTTACAAAGCTATACAAAGTTACGAACCTTCATAGTGCTTAACATTTTCATAATCTTTTAAAAGGAAAAACACAATTCATATAAATCCAAAAGACATTCTTGGAGTAGTTAACCTACCCTTTTCTGCATGATTTTGATGTGTTGCTAGCATGGTGAGATAAGCCAGAAAACTAGTAGAGTTTTGACAAGTACTCACCAAAAACTCAGCAAAACAACTGTATTGAATAAACATTTGAAGTAATCATAGAGCAAAAGAACTCTATTGAATAAACATTATGAGTACTCAGAGAAAAATAAATCTTGAGCACTTGGCAAGTTGTCAAGTGCTCATCAAGTTTGCAAACTTTGTTGTTAAATTCTAATGAGTTCCACAATTTATTAGTTGGAATTTGTAACAGGAATGAACGTATTGGATCACTACTCTTCAATGAATGAGACATTATGAAGGCTGCAGCCTTGACTACTACATTTTCGTCATTTAGCTTGTTTCTTTGGATTAATTCTCTTGTTCTGGTCATGAATATCTTGGCAAATTCAAACAGTGATAAAATTATTTCCTTCCCTACTTATAGAATATTCCCTGCATGACATGTGTTACATTGGGAAGCTAAATCTGGAGTATATAGGGTGAAAGTGAATACACCAATGCAGATTAAATGAATGCTTAGAAAATTTAATTGGAGTGAATATTCTGGAACTTATCCTATTTTCTTGTAAGAGCAAAAATGATAAAGTTCCTTTGTCCATACATGACTGACGTATGGAAATTTTCAGATTGGCTGTTGTATCTATGGCAGGATTAGCAGCTGAGGGCTTAAGATACGATAAAGTTGTTGGCCAATCTGCTGATCTTTTCTCTCTTCAGGTTGCACTCTTTTCTTTCTCTAGGTTTATGAAATCAGTAGATGCCAAATCTGATTTTCCTTTTTCCTATAGTTTTTTAATAAACTAACCATGTTACTAAAAGTGCTCCATCCACAGAGGCTAATAAACAGAAGCAAACCTCCACTTAGTAAAGAACAACAACAAAATCTTACTCGATGGGCGGTAAGCATTGTGCCAATGTTGACTTATTCCAAGGTGACAGGGTTAGCTTAAACAAATGCACAAGATCCAGATACTGAATAAAGTTTCTAGAATTTTTCAATATGATTTGATCATTATTTTGGTTTGGTTTCATGCACAGTTATTACATTCACAAGAACATGAGTAAATAAATTCAACCTATGCTTTGACTTTTATTGTCATTTCCCTTTGAATTATTTCAGGTGCTCTTTGCTGCTTCACTTTTGAAGAACAACAGAAAAACACATGAGGCACTGATGTCAGCAATGTCACAAAAATCCTCCCTCATAGAGTGCATACAAACAATAGAGAAATCCATGTAAGTAGTAGTTGAAAGTAATGATCCTTCTTGAGAGGGCAGAAATTCGCAATTAGTAAAGTGAGAAGTCTGGATTGCAAGTGCTGTGGGTTCTTCTGTAAGATTAATCTGTGAAGTGTATGCTTAACTCCAGTGTGCATATTTTCTACCCATATATATACCCTTAGTTCCTAAGAGCTTGTTAAGTTGTCCAGAAATATTATTAACAAATAGATTGCACGCATAATCTTCAGACAGTCCTGACATTAGAAAAAGCAGAAAATGTAACATTCTGATCTATTCAGTTGTAATTATCAATTTTTAGTTTTAAATATTTCAACCATTGATTAACAGGAGTTTTTAAAGGAAATTCTTGAATGGGAAAGCTTGTTCTTATGAGGATAAATGAGTAGTCTCCCTTTATCTGGCTTCCCAATGTTTGACGGTATAATGGTCCTTTGTAATGCTATTCTTATAGTTCAAACACCTTGGTTGAGTGCATAATGCTTGGAATGATCAATTCCCTTGAGTGACATAATACAGGAACACACAATGAATACCCAAGATATGTATAAATTTGATCACCAACCTTCTTGATGATGCCTTAGTCAGGATAACTCACTCATTTAAACTACTTGGTGCAAAACGAACATGGTTAACTCAGAATTTGTATGAAAATTTTCTCGATGCAAAAGGTTAGTAGGTTTAATTGTGGAAAGTATTAGCAAATACACAATATCTTTCCTTGGGATTCAGAAAACTATATAATCAAACCTACAGAGTAGACAAACCTTGAAATTATTGCCGATAAACCAGACTGTAATAAATAGATCCCCTTGAAACTGATTTAAGCATAGGCTAATGGTACCATTTTACATTTAAAAGAACTCTTAGGGAACGTGATCATGAAATATGTTTTTCCCATACGCTTGACTAACCACACACCATGTTATGAAGATAGCTTATTTCACACAGACAAATCATAAGCTAGTTCGATATGATTTTAACATTTCTTTTGACCACTTTCCGTATCCTTTCCAACAAGTGAATGGCTCACGGATTTTATTGTTCTTAGTTTCTCTGTATTTTACTCATTCACAAACATTAATATGAGCTCTTTCTTTTCAAGGAATCATGTAAATCTCCAAATCTCATATGAAGTGTTTTGCTTTACAAAATTCTAAAGAAAACGATACATGCAAAGGAAAAAAGTATCGAGACGTGAATGGAAGCTTGATTGCATCTTTTATAAGAATATGTCATGTAATTCAAATGGGTAAAAGGCTATTCCCAACTTGTGGGTGCAACTAATGCTGGATTTTTTTATTAATCTGGGGATGCGTCAATCTTTCTTTCGCATTGTAAGATGGTCAATTCATGAGGTGATTATGAAGATTTGATAAAATATTTGGTCAACATTTGCTGATTTTTTTCATGGTCTCTTCATTGTATCTGTGATATTTAACTTAGAAGTAAATTTGCAAATGCCAAGCTAGCAGCTAGTTCTATCACTTTATCTATAGCACACTATGATTGCAAGTCTTGCAGTTGGCGACATTAAAGTTATTGTGCTTCCACCTTGGATGATACAATGACAAAGCTTGTGATGGATTTGGACAAAGGAAGATGATGAAAGTGGAAACTTCCGTATTATTGATGAAATGACATGTATTTGTTATCAACACTTATGCAAGAGGCTTTGAGTCCATGTTCTATGAAGATGAATGTATTTACCTTTTATTAGGTTATATTGGTTAACATATTGCATCTTATTAATATATAGAGGCTAGCAACTATGTAATGATAGCTCTTTATTACAGAACTGAAATAGCATGAATCTAGTTAAATTTTTTGGGCAGTGGTATACAAAAGAATACCAAATATAGTAGAAGGGAAAGAGGATATTTGATTCAAAATGATAAATTATCACTAAAGGATCAAAACAAAGAAATCAAATACTTGAGCCACTTTGAGGAGAACTTCCAAAGTAACCAAGCCATATAAATTCCCAACTCTTATTTATATGGCTATAATAGTCCAAACACTATCAATTGGTAATTAGGCTCCATAAATATTAGTGGCTTAATTTGTCTAATGCTAGACGACAAAAAATAGAATAGTACAAATGGTAGAATTGTTCTTCAAGTTGAAAAGTGAAGCTCCCTAACATCCAAATGAACCTAAAACTAACACACTTTATAAGTATTCCCATTGTAGAAGATTTAAAAGGAGGTTTTGCATAAATGTATAGTATCTAACTAAATATGATCCACCCCTTGATGCAAGAATCGTACTATCAATAATCAACACTTGAGTGATATTTTAACATATAAGGAAGGATACTTTTAAGTACAAGTGGATGCCGCAACCTCCTATAGGATGAAGGAAAGACTAGTATTTGTTGGCAAGAGATTGTCATGCCACAAATAACCTTAAGCAACCTTCTATGATATCATCTTATATTGCAAAGTATTTGTGATATTTTGTTGAACAAGGTCAACATCTTGCAACGACATAGAGGAAAATGGTGCAATTCCATATATGATATAAGAGTCTTGTGGTACAACATATGACCATTGGATACTTGGTAGAGGGATGTTTTGATTAGGTAAACCAGAGAAGTGCCTAGTTCCAAGTACAAAGAATAATCAAAGCAAAAAATCAAGAAAAAATGGCCTAATGGCAAACAAAGCATGTCTCACAAAAATAGAGACAAGAAAATAGAAACAAACAAAAAGAACTTATAATAGAAACATGGAATAAAAGAAGCCCTAAAAGATTGAGAGAATGGCAAGGACCTATAGAAGACTCTCAAGGTGGTTTGAATCCCATCTTCACCCAAGGCCTCAGGCAAGGGGATGACAAGGTGGAAATGCCTTTTCAATTTTTTGAAAGAGGAAACTCACTAGAGGACTTTCAAGGAAATCTGCAAGTTTCCTCTTGCCCTTACAAGAAAAATCTTATCCCACATCATCCTTACAAACTCTTCTACTAGAACTAGAACGTTCCCATTAGAGTGAGGTTGGGGACAAGCCTTTTGAGAAATGGAGACCTCTTGGAAGAGAACATTTTCATTAAAATCTTGGCATAGACAAGAAAAATGCCCATCATTATGGATGTGGGTTTTCCATGAGTTCTTGGAACAAAGTTCCTATCCCCAAACACCCAACCTAGAACACAACCTAAGTTTGTTAAGATATTGAGTCACTCACCCTTTTAGTATATTTGTGTTCTTTTCATCATAAGGTGCATAAGAGCCTTTGTCATGCCTATTATTAGTGAAAAAAAGTGCCCAAGTTTGGAAGTATGTGTAACTTTTTTGTGCATTAATACATCAGCTCAATGCTCTGGAGTGTGGGTTTTTACTTGAAAAGGTTTTCCCCGTGTATATTGATGCTTCTCTTCTATCTATTAGTCTTCTATTCTTCTTCTTTCATGTTCTTGAAGTATCAGTTTACTTGTCATTATGCTACCAAAGTTTGCTTGGATTTACTAACTAAATTATCTTTTTAATTAGGGTCAATGGATGCAAAGTTAAGTATCCATTTTTATACTTTAATGGCTTATTAGTACTCTCTTATATTAAATTATTAGAATCTATTTGAAATTGAAAAAAAGTATGCTATGTTCCTTAGCTTTTTTGTGTGAATATGTACTTTATATTATAAATTAATAGAAAGGGCACAATTCATTAAAAAAAGGCATACGCTACAAAATGTGTATACTAGTTCTCACATGTCTTTTTGGTTCATCTTTCCTTTTTGAAAATGAACCCATGTAGTGACCATGTTAATATTGGTAGCATCAAAGTAAGTAAAATATTTTTGTGAAATAAAAAAGCCTTCCCAAAAAAGTAGTAACCCTCCATAAGAACTCTAGAGGTGTGCTCAATAGACTGAAAGGAGAAGAGGAGGAATCCATTTATCAAGGATGCCATGTTGACCATATAATTTTAATTTGATTTCAAACTTGTTGATAAGATGACAAAGAAGGAGAATTACATAGTAGTGAGTTGTGTATTGTCATTGGTATGCCATCAATGACAAAGGGATATATTTTTAGTAGTATGAGTTTATGTTGACATTGATGTCAACCTATTGTATGTGAACTCTGCTTGAGCCAAAACCAAATCCCAATTAGTAGGCTTATCTCCAACCAAACATCTCAACAAGTTACCCAAACTTCTGTTTACAACTTCATTTTTTCCATCTTTCCATAGATGAAATGTAGAACTAAACTTCAACTCTATATTTAGCTTGTTCCCAAGTGTCCAAAATTGACCACTGAACTTAGTATCTATATTTCAAATAATAGTTTTAGGCAATCCATGCAATCTTACCACTTCCTTAAATAATAATTCAACCACATGTACAACATCATATGTCTTCTTACAAGGTATAAAATGAGTCATCTTTGAAGGTTTGTCAACTACCACCAAAATAGAATCATTACCTCTTTGAGTTCTAGGAAAACCAAGAACAAAATCCATATTGATATCTTCCCAAGGCTTATCACGTACAAGCAATGGTGAATATAATATCAAATTCTAAGTAGTTCCTTTTGTTGTTTGACGAATTCTGCAACTGCTCACTATCCTTTGCACATCCTTGTAAATCTATGACCAAAAGTGTCTATCTGAAATCAACAACTTTACTATCTTATCAATCCCAAAATGTCTAGCAAGTCCTCAACTATGCTTCTCCTTTATGATGTTCTCTCTCATAGATCCCCTAGGTATACACAACTAAATTCCCTTAAAGAACATGTCATCCTGAATGAAATAATCAGTGCACTTATCTCTAATCATCTATTCATTACAATATTTCTAAGGTTTTGTGAAATTAAGATCAATTGCACATAAATAGTTCAAATCATTAAAACCAAGTACCTCAACTCTCATTTTTGTCAGTAAATTCCTTCTTATGCTCAAAGCATCAACAACCTTGTTTGATAGTCCACTCTTATGTTTGAAAGAATAGGAAAAGTTCTGCAAAAACTCAACCCACTTCATATGCCTCTAATTCAAAAATTTTGACTTCCCAAATAATATAAATATTTATGATCAGTATACAACACAAATCCTTATGCATCAAGTAATATCTCCATTTATTTAAAGCTTGAACAATAGCATATAATTATTGATCTTAAACTAAATATTGTCTATTAGCATCATTCAATTTCTTACTAAAGAAAGCTTAACTCAAAACACCTCCAATAGAAGTTCCACTAGAATCACATTCAATTTGAAATACTTAACTAAAATCACACAAAGCAAGTGTAGGGAATTTTGCAATCCTTAGTTTCAATGTTTCAAAACTCATTTGTGCTCTATGTGTCCATTTGAAATCCTTTGTATCTACTTTCACAGTCTCAGCCATAGTATTACAAATATAACTAAATTTTTTGATGAATCCCATGTGAAAACTTTCCAATCCACAAAATGATCTTACCTCTCCAACTTTCTTAGGTGTAGGCCAATCAAGAATAATTTTCACCTTCTCAAGATCCATTTTGAAATCATCGGCTGAAATGACAAAACCAATATACACAATTTCTTCCTTCATAAATGAACATTTCTTCAGGTTAATCAATAATTTCTCATCTTTCAATCTCCATAATACTTATCTGACATGCTCAAGATGCTCTTCCTTAGGCTTACTGAGTATCAAAATCTCATCCTGATATACAATCACAAACTTGCCCAAGAATCTTTTCAAAACTTCATTCATCAACCTTATAAAAGTACTATGTTCATTAGTTATACCAAAAGGCATAACCATCCGATCATACAAACCTTCATTAGTCTTAAAAGAAGTTTTCCATTTATCTCCTTATCTAATTATGATATTATGAAAAATACTTTTCAAATTAAACTTGGTAATATACTTTGCTCCTCTCAAACTATCCATTATGTCATCCATTCTAGGCAAAAGTAATCTATATTTCACTATTATCTTGTTTATATCTCTAAGATCAATATACATTCATGGGGTGCAAGCACAATAGGTACTACAAAAGGACTCAAACTATCTCTAATTAGACTCTTCTCAATAAACTCTTGCATTTGTCTATTCAATTTAGCCTTTTCATCAGTTGTCAATCTATGTGGTGCTTTATTATGCAAACTAGCTCCAGATATAAAATCCATACAATGACTTAGGCTTCTCACAGGTGGTAAACCATCAGGTACATTATAAAAAATAATATCTTGAAACTTTGATAACAAGGATTCAATTTTAGGTGCATGTTCTAACTCATCTTATTTCTCAATCTTCTTAGGAATCAAAGAAAAACAAACATTCCATTCCTCAATATCTCTAAAAAAATTATTACTTTCAACCAAACATACTCTGCTATGGTACAATGATTCTCCTAAAGTTTCTCTACAAAGGGAAGAAATATTTGTTTATTTCCATCTACCCAAATTGTATACTGATTTAATCTATAATCATGCAAAGCTTATCTATCATACTACCAAGGTCTACCCAAAAGAGTATGACAACAATCCATAGACATAATATCACACAAGACTTCATCATGATCATTCCCAAATTTGAATTTAACAAGACATTGCTCACTTACAAGTAATTTATGCTCCTTCCAGATCTAAACAACATGATAAGGCTTAGGATGTCTTAGTCTCTACAACTACAATTTGTTAACCAACTCCTTTGATGTCAAATTATCAGAGTTTCCACTATCAATGATTACCTTGCAACATTTTCCAGCTATCTTACATATGGTTTTGAACAAACTTCTTCTCAAGATAGGTTTTCTATCAACTTCTTCATTCCATAAGATCCTTCTTAACATCAAGTTCTCACAATCTTCAAGTTCGTTAGGCATTTCAACAAGTTCCTCACAAGCCAAAGTGCTTCTACTATTACCTCTAATCGTTTTTATAAAGTAAATTCAAAAGCTCTATGTTGTTCTCTCCACATTTATAACAAGTACCTTAAAACCAAGATCTTTCTTCTCTTTTTCCACAATTTTTATTAGAAGTGCAAATAGTATAGCCACCTCTAGTGTAATTTCCTCTTCTATCAGCATGTTCTTCCTTCCATTCCAATTTTCCTATCTTGTATTGCACTGCCAAATCTACTACCTTCTCCATATGTTTTGCCCATACTTCTCTAAAATTTGCCACATCTTCCTCTTTGTCTCTGATCATGTTTCTTTTCCAATCTTTCTCCAGTCTTCAAAGCATGTTGTTATGCTTCTTCTACATTGTCCATCTTAACATAACTGAATTCATCTTGAATTGATGTCCTCAAACCATTTAGACATCTAGCCACTTTCTCAACTTCATCATCTACA
This sequence comes from Cupressus sempervirens, assembly GCA_028749045.1. Classification (NCBI taxonomy): domain Eukaryota; kingdom Viridiplantae; phylum Streptophyta; class Pinopsida; order Cupressales; family Cupressaceae; genus Cupressus; species Cupressus sempervirens. The sequence continues at coordinate 976,830,845 of CM053792.1, read as the reverse complement.
TGTCTAGATTTGATATCCAATATGTAGAATTCCTTAGTATATTCCTTCACACTCATGCCCTTTTGTCTCAAATTTTGCATATTTCTCAACAAAATCATTTGGTAGTTAGTAGGGAGAATCATGTTCTTCATCTTTCCAATCATCATTTCCCATGTCCTGATCTTTTTCTTTCCTCTTTTATATCTCTTTGTTTGCAAATGATCTCACTAATGTGAAGCATAACCCTTCAACTTTGTGATTGCTACCTTAACTTTCATATTATCATAAGTACCTTCATACTCAATTTATTTATCCATATTAGAAATCAAATCCAATACAACATTAGTCTCAAGTCTTCCATCATAGAAAGCAACTTGAACAATAGGTCTATCATTCACCCTAGACAAAACTCTAAGAATTCTTTTCCTCATCTTGTTCAACCTCAGGTTTAGGGCTAAGATTTGGGGCTGCCTCTTCATCATCACTTATACCTTTAAGATGTACACCTCTTCTCTAAGTTGTCTCCACAACTTGAAGTCTTTCTATAATCTGCCTCAACATATCCATAATAACATTATCAACATTTCCTCTACCATGAGCCATCTTGACTATAGTTCCTTCAATATCGTAACCTTCTACAAGTTATATGCCAGATCCATATTTTCCACCCTACAACCAAATTTAACATGGTTCTCCATGATCCAAGCCTTAAGAAAGAACTCGCTCTAACACCACCTGATATAGGGAGATACACGGATTCAATTTCAGCATGTGGAATAAACTCAACTTACAACATCTGACACTCCCTATTCATAGATGCACATGGAAGCTACACATAAGTTAATGAAACTAAAAAGAACACAAGGCCATATGCAACATGTTTGTAGGTGTAATTATTTCAATTTGTATATAAAGGAATCATAACATGCCCAACATTGAGGCCTTCTAGTAGTGGCCTTATACAAAAAAGAATTATACAATCTCAGAGCCTAAGGTTGCATCTTCTATCTTCTTATCTCTATCTACTATATGTGTCCTACTTTCCTACATTGAAACAAGCTTCTTTTATAGCCAGCTAAGCCACAAGTCATCTAGTCAAGCATTTAATTATAATATAGGGTCATACTTGAAAGACTAAACCAAGATACACAAGTGATGATATGAAATAATGCACACTTAAAGGTAGGTTCAACTGTGTATTAGGAGTCAATTTATAACTACACAAGATGTCATGTAATCAATGAAAATTGTGCCAAATGAAACAAATGGAACAACATGCTACACAAGATGAAACCAATAGTAAAATAGGACTACAAAGAATGACACAAAACTTGAGGAATATAGAATATAAGAACTTGTGTCCTTAGGAAAAGGATCTATGATAGGTCCTTGACATGAGTACAGCTACACATAACATGAAAACAAGAGCAAAAATGCCTACTTCATGAATAATAGTTTGGTACAGAAAGTAAGAAATATTTTTGGTTGATGCAAGGTTTCTCAAAGACCCAAGATGCTCCTGTGTTAAGATGAACCAACCATTGTTGAGAAAAAGAAAAGAACATGTAAGGTTGTATTTAAGGCTACTTGCTATAGATGTGGTGAAGAAGGCCACATATCTTTTTAGTGTTCCCAGAAGGATGGTGATAAAAGAGTTGTGGTGAATGAGAATGTGGATTCATTGAATGAGCTTGAGATAGAGGTGGATAATTTTCTCATTCAAAGAGTTTTGGTTGATAAGAAGACAATGGAACCTTTTTAGAAAAAGAATTTGTTCAAGACTTGTTGTAAGTCTAGAGGCAAATACCAAAATGTGATTGTGTATAGGGGTAGTACTAATAACCTAGTTGTTGAGGAGATGTTTCAAATTATCATTTGAAGAGAGTGAGGCATCCTTATCCTTGTAGGATTAGTTGGTTGCAAGATGAACATGCTTTGGAAGTGAGGGAGCAATCTCTTGTTAACTTTTAGATTAGTTAATATGTGGATTAAGTGTTGTGTGACATTATGGACATGAAAAATGGTCACATATTACCTGGTAGACCTTGGAAATGATTGTAGGGAAGTGCATGATTGTGTTAAAAAAGTGTTTATTATCTAGAAGGATGGTAGGAAGCATTCCCTAATTCCCTTGTGGAATACAAAACTTGGTAGGAGGAACCTAAGTTTTGGTAGCTGAGTTCAATTGAAGAATTCTCAAAGGATTACAGATCAACATGGAAAATAGAGATGGGCACACTAAAGATAGATCAAGATGTGAAGATGACTATTGCAAGAAAGGGTTTGCATAAGTGGAATAAAGGAAATAGAGTGCAAGTTGTTCTAGTGGAGGACATGTATGTAAAGAACTAGCTTGGGGTTTGTGTCTTGAACACTGAAAGATTTTATTCTAGCTATTGGGAACATCTTTTTTTTTGCACCTTGGGTGTAAGATGCATGAGCATCCTAGGGTAGTCAACAATCTTGTATGCATGAGCATCAAAACTTTGATTTGTGGACTTATAGTTCCCACAGTTGGGGATGTGTTTGAGAGACATTAGGGAACCTTTTCCTAAGTGTGCATAATGATTGGAGTAAGCATGTTGGAGTTAGAGCCATTTTGGGTGCTACTAGTAGCATGTTCCTACTTCTTCGACAAGCCTTGGAGATTGTTTTCATGGGCTTTGATATGAGGGATTTGGCTCATGTACTCTTGGATTTGGATAGTTGTATGGAACATGGACCTATTCCTAAGGGAACATACTTTCATGTTCTCATTTTAGTTAGTTATGATTTGTAAACTTGGGGCCTTTCCAAAGTATGTACTTAATTTAATTTGTCAAGCTAACTTATGGCTTGAGTGTGTATTTGATGTGAGTGTTTATTCAATGTAACTTGCTAGGCTAAGATGTGGCTTGGTTTAGTATAAGTAGAGGGCCTTGTGATGTCTTGAGTCATTATTCATGATAGAGTTTGTTGGAAAGTCTTTAGTTTTGTAGCTTTCTTTACATTTTTGAGAAGTTTTTCTTTAATGTTGGCCTTGAAATCCTTAATTTATTAAGAAAAATCCCTAATTGTGAGCCCTAGGTTGAAGGGGAAAACCCTTGTTATACTTTACCCCAGGTCTTATATTTTTCTTTGTTACCTTTTTCCTTAGCCACATGGGTCCCCTTTCATTTCAAGTTACACCTTTTTGGTTAGGTTTAATCACTTTATGTTGTGACCCCATGCTTTCCTTTGTTTTATTCACTCATCTTTTCCATCATTATCCTATGTCTGAGAATTTTTCATTGGGTCCCCTTTTTATGTTAAGGACTAAATATCTAATGACCCATGCTACATCTCATCTTTCTTAACTCACCATAGTGAACATGTAGGATGTGAATAGGTGGAGGTAGGTGCGACCAACACATCGAAGTAGGAAGGCAAGATCAATGGTTCGCGTACATTCACTATTTTGACCAAAGCACATAGCAAAAAAGTGGGATCATTATGCATGTCACAAAGGCCCTATTAGATGGATATTTTGCAACTGACAGTTTTGGGTAAAATCTAGTCCCAAAATAGGATGGCTATCCACAACATGGGAGACAAAATCTCTCCTACCTTAAAAGGAAGGCTCCCCCTTCTCACCGTTCCTTGGATCAATTCAAGGTAGCAAGAAGTTGAGAGATTTTGTAAGGGGTGCTACCAATATTCTTTCCTCTTATTTTTCTAGAAAAGAATCCACTTACCCACGAAGAGAGTAATGGCCAAGATGAAACCTCAAGCTGCACTTCTATCAAAATTTGTCAATGGTGATACCAATAACTAACACTAACTAAAAGGCTAGCTAAAAGCATACCAGTTTAGCTATAAGTCCTATTTTAACCTATTTCCATAAGAATAACCTCTACCATTAGGGCACAAAGACTTCCAGAATTGGGAAATTCTAACTATTTTTTGTGAATTTGAGATGATAATACAAACTACAGTCAAAGCTCCTAGTCTATGTATTGCCACAACCGCTCCCAATCAAAGCTTTGGCTCTAATTTCTTCTTAAATTGCTATTCTCTATTATTGAACACACAATAATAACATGAATCAATTACAATCAAAGCTTCTAATTTTCTCCATCACAATTGCTTCTAGTCAAAATTTCAAATCTAATTGCTTCTTTTATTCACTTCTCTCCTGAATTTGTATTACACAATCAAAGCTATACTTGCACAAGTTTGGCAGAGCTTTCTTGCATACAATAAAAGATAATTTTTACAATTAAGGGGCATGCCTTTATATAGGAAAAGGAGTTGAGAAAAAAGAGGAAATAGTTAGAGTAACTCAACCAACTTTGACCCTATCTAACTAAAAGAGAAATTATTGGGTTACATGCAACTGCATGTACAACTCACATTACATGTAATTACACATTTTCATGTAATACATCCTCTTCAATTACAAACATGAAATAAGAAGAAGAAAGAATAAATAGAATTGAAACAATCCTAGGGATTTTTCTAAAGAGCCTTGTACTTGGCGATGCAATCTCAGATGCTCATAGGATCAGAAGTTCTTATATTTTATGCCACTACATTCACCTTGATAACCATGGTGTTGCAACTTTTGATAACCTTTGACTCTCTTTGATGAATTGTCCATTGTCATTTGAAATCTTGATGTGATAAAAAAATTTCTCACTCGAGTTTTCATGAAATCTCCTTTGTAGATTGACACATGTTGGAGTCTCCTAGCACTTAGAAGACCTTCTCAACAGTGTCCAAATGTAACTTGGAACAACTTTCCACCAACACCTTTTTATTTTTTTTTACTTTTTTACTTTTTTTGAAGTAAAGTGCTTGGCACATTCCATCATGAACTCCAGTTCTCAGACAACCATTGAGAAAATGGAGACCAAAAGAATTACCACTTCTTTGATTTGACGCATCTTCTTGACAGGATGTCACTATTTCTTGAAGAAATTTTGACATATCTTGAAAAGTACACCACAACATAAAGACAAAAACATCTTGCAATGAGATTAGATCTATGAAAACCTTTAGATTTGAGTTACAATGACGAATCCATGAGAAGTGGGTATTCAAAGTATGGATTAGATACTTATGGAACACATGTGATGGCCAAAAATGAATTGGAAAGCATATGTATTTGGGAAGAAAGAGCCAAAGTCAGACTTGGAAAGATAGATTGTGAAAGAATTTGCCTTAGGGCAAAATCCACCCAAGATCAAGGAACTCAAACACAAGCACAACTGTAAACCAAAAAGAGTATGATCAAAATAACAATATCTATAATTGATTTATTGTTGTTCAATGTTCTATGTGTACATACACACTAGGAGTGCTTGTATATAAAGGCCTCTAAGATGCATCTAGAATGGTTCTAGAAAGAACTAGGAGATAAGCATGACAAGCACATCCTCCATTGTGCATGAATGTACGTGCATCAATGAGAGGATAAGCATGACAAAGTGTCCTACATGTGGAGATGTTGTAGACACCATGTGCTCAAATAATATGCTAACTCCTATGTTGTAGACACCATGTGCATAATTAGAGTGGTAACTCTTGTGTTGTCAACATGACAACTCACAAGAGTACGCATACTCCTAGGTGACTAACTAAATAATAATAAAATAATGCATTAACCTAAGTAAACTTAAGTGTAAATAGTGAATACTTATTTATACCAAGACTCGCCCCTAAAGTGCAACTTACAGGAATGCACTTAAGTTCACAAAAGCTAAGATGAAATGCATAATGGGTCCCAGCTACTAGGCCATGTTAGGTACCCATGTACATAATGAAATGCAATCTCTCATAAGGCAAAGAAAGAGGGAAAACCTCATGGGAAAACCCTCCCTCAAAAAGAGAGATGAAAAGACAAGATGCATGGATGGATAGAGTAATCAAGACCTCCCCCATAACAACATACATCAAGTATATACAAAAGAGAAGTGGAAGGACAAAACCCTTTAAGTGGAAAAAGTCCCCACCATAAAAGAGAAGAAGCAGGAGACTAGGTAGTCCCCCCTCTCGAAATGTAGTGTGTTAATCAATGAGAAATGCTCCAATGTAGAAGCTAATCCAGGACTGCTGAAAAGGGTTCCTCCCCTTTGGAAGAAACAGTACCATAGGTACAAGTGAGATGATTCCCCTATGTGTGGAAAGAATCTTGATGATGGACGATGTCTCTGAAACTTGCTCAATTTTGCCTGTGTCGATGCTAATAGTCACCCCTTCCAACTCTGTAGAAAAGAATCTAGCAATGATAAATGTAGAACTTGTCCCAAAGAACCATTTGTCTCCTCAAATGATAAAGATACCTCTTGCAACTGCTGTACATAAGAATCCACAATCACATCAACCTGGAAATACTGATCATGTAGAGAATAGACAAGAGGGTCAGAGTGAGCCCTCACAACAATTGGAGAAGGATCTGCCTCATCAAAGAGAAGTTGTAGATCATCAAAGAAGTCTCCCAAATCTACTATGTGTGACTCCATAGACATACCTAAAATGGCTGCCAAGAAGTCATCCACTGATGCAGGAATTGGAAGACAAAGTATACTCTATGGTGTTGGATCAATCACTGTGGCAATGGATGAAGTATTCGCCTCAAAGAGAAGACAAACATCATTGAGGATGTCTCCCACATCTTCAATGTGAGACTCCATGAACAGACCTACAATGGCTAGAAGGAAGTCATCCCATGAAGCTGAAGTAGGAAGACATTGAGATTCCTTCTGCACTGAATCTGAAGCATCTATGGCTAGAACTGGATCAGTAATAGCAATAAGAGTATTTGGAGGTGTGATCTCATCTAGAGAGGATGTAGCTACAACTGGAGGTAAAAGATCTTTTGGGAATGGAGAAATTTGTGGATCTCCATACAACTCCCAAAAATAGATCCAAATATCATATGGATCAGTGGACTTCACATCATCAAGTGAATCCATAACCTCCATATCCATAAATAGATAGAGTACAAAAAATGATGAAACTTGTGTCCTCATTGTAGGTAAGTCCTCTCGCATATGGCAATGCATTATGCTAACTAAGATAAGTGATAACCAATTGACTGCATTGTTGATAGTTTTTTGGAGTCAAGATAATTAAATCTTCCTCTTCCATGATGTACTAATCAATGTAACCCCAAAAATGCAAAACAAATCAAAGAACCCCCACTAATGTATGATTTGGGCACTCTATACTTAGTGCAATTATAATAGCTAATTTAGGGCCTATTTCTAAAAGCAGTATTTTTGTCCATAGAACCTATAATCTTATTACATATCTGAAAAGTAGACAAAAAAATACACTTTCAAAAAAATGAAACTTGATTATATATGTCTAGATGAGCTCGTATTAAGCATTTGAAGTGACAAAAATTAGGATTTGTGAGTTGTAGAAGAATTCAAGAATAGAGATCTCAAACCACCTACACCAATGTGTAGATTACAAAATTCTACCCAAAAACAAAAAAAATTGCTCACAAAAAGGAGTTTACATGAGGGAGATGTCGCTATTTGAAAATCACCTCTGATGTTAATTTTCCTAAATTGTTGTTGTTGCGCCTCCAAAAATCAAATGGCTTTAGATTTTTCCTTAGATGTTTGATTTGGATGAAACAAAATCTGATTGGGGGTTTTTTGACCTTCTGAATGTGATTCAAATATCTAATTTGCACCAGCAAGCTTCAATCTTCACCTGCAAAAATCTCTCCTATTGGCCTGATGGCCAATTTTTTTTCAAAAAATAATGCAGATCTGAAAATAATGTAGAGATGCAAATGAAGAAAAAGTAGATCTAAAAATTAAATGTACAGATCTAAAATGATCATACCAATTTCGTAAATCAGGCCTTTGGGTTGCTGGTTTGCAAAAAAAATGTTGCCTCAATTTTGACTATGGCCTAGCATAGGCAAATTTATAGTCAATTTTCATCAAATCGATGCTCCAGATGTAATGGTGAGGTCTTCTTTGGCTCTAGATGGTCTCAATATCTATGGATACTCTAGATCTGGGTCAAGGTGAAGAAGCAAGAATGGTCTCGAACAACTATGTGAAGAGAATCTCCCGAAGCTCTAATACCAGGTAAGAATTTGCCTTAGGAAAAAATTCACCCAAGATCAAAGAACTCAAACACAAGCATAAATGAAGACCAAAAAGAGTATGATCATAATAACAATATCCACAATTGATTTATTATTATTCAATGTTCTATGTGTACATGCACACTGGGAGTGTTTGTATATAAAGGCCTCTATGATGCATCTAGAATGGTTCTAGAAAGAACTAAGAGATAAGTATGACAACTAAGCACACATCCTCCATTGTGCATGAATGCACGTGCACCAATGAGAGGATAAGCATGATAAGGTGTCTGACATGTGGAGATGTTGTAGACACCATGTGCTCAAATAATGTGCTAACTCATATGTTGTAGACACCATGTGCATAATTTGAGTGGTAACTCCTGTGTTGTCAACATAAAAATTCACAAGAGTATGCATACTCCTAGGTGACTAACTAAATAATAATAAAACAATGCATTAACCTAAGTAAAGTTAAGTGTAAATAGTGAATACTTATTTACACCAATAGATTGCATGTGGGCAATGGTGGGTTTTCATGGGTATGACTAAGAATGCAAATTGGGATGTATATGAATGCACACAAATGATGACTTTAGTGTTTAAAAAGTGACTTGGGATTTGAAGATGTCATTGCATGAAAAGTATATTACATGTATATTTTACATGCAATGAAGAATGGAAACTAAGATGACATGCAAATGTAGATGGAGAATGAGATTACATGTAAGTGCATATGAAAGATGAGATGAAATGCTTTATGACATAGAATGATGGAATTACATGTATTTTGCACATGAAGTGTAAGTGCATAGGGAAAGAATGAACGCAATGTACCTTGAGGAAAACTAATCTTTTATAGACATCTTTGAGGAAATGTCAAGTCCAAGTACATGGGAAAACATGCACATGACATTTTTTAACCTTTTAAAAAGTGACTTTTAGTAAAACATAGGTTCTAGAGATGCAACTACATGTAATAATTTTAATTGAATCATGTCATACGATTGGATATGGAAAATGAGATGAGTTGAATTAAAAATGGAAAATGGATTACATGTATGTGTGGATGATGAATGAGATGAAATACATGTAATCACATTTGATGAATGAGATGCGAATGTTGTGGCATGGAAAGATGGAAATGGAATGTAATGATGCTTTTGCATGAAATGGAAAATGGAGTGAAGTGAAACATAAACAAGTTCTTGGGAAAGAACTTGTAACTTCTCTGAAATGGAGAAAAACCACTTCATCATTTTTAAAAGAAAAATACACTTTCAATAGCAACAAATTCAACAAGTGTAAAACATCAAGCTAAAATGTGCATAAAATGAGTAAGATAAGCACAAATTTATTAGCAAGAAGGAAAATGCCCACTTACATGATGATTATGTGCCAAAAATAAAGGAGGGAAAAAATCCAATATTGAAAAATTCTCTAACAAACTTAAATCTTTTCAAACTTTGCAAGAGGAATCCATAGTGGGCAACAAATGAGGCATTTTTTATGCACAGTGCCAAAAATGTGCCCTAGAATCCCTCAAACTTCCAATGTTTTTGCTAAAAGATGAAAGAAAAACCCATTTTTGTTAAAAATGTAATTCCTAAAGGACATAATATGAGTCATTTTTTACCATAGAATGAAAAAATGTGCCTTCCAATATCATCTAGAATGATTAGAACTTCAAAACAACCCCTTATTGGACAAAAATGTGCATTTTGGAGGCACAAATTTGAGCATTCTTCCTCAAAACGTGATTTCTAATGGAGCTGAAAACACACATTTTTGACCAAAAGAACCAACATTTTTTGTATGGAGAGGATTAGATTTGCAAAAACATCCCTAAAGGAGAAGATTTGAAGAATTTTCATGGAAGAAATCAAGCAAAAATACCAAAAATATGTTCTTGAGAGCCAAATGCATGAAGTTTTTTCAAAAACGGCTTTTGGAAGATCAAAATCATGTGTTTCAATGCAAAAGACACCTTTTGGAGGTGCATGCATATTTTAAATATATTTAATGGGCTTTTCCAAGGCAAAAACACACCTACGTTGTGCATAAGCATGTTTTAAAAATGTGTCTTTTGCCCAAGAATGGGTTTGGAAAGTGAAAATACATGTCTTTGGTGCAAAAACTCAGCTTTTTGGTGTAATGACATGTTTAAGCTACATGCATATGCAACTCAAGGCAAGAGGTCACCTTTTTAGTGCATATGCATATAACACATGTAGCTCATCTTTTTGATGTCATTCCACATTTTAAGTGAATTTACATGCAATGACATCAAAAAGTCCACTTCTAATTGTTTTTACACTTTAAGTGGAATTTTACATGCAATGACATGAAAAAGGTCCATGAAAAAGCTCTACTTTTAAATAACTTTTACATGTAATGACATGAAAAGGGTCCACTTTTAAATGATTTTACATATTTAAGTGATAATTATAAGCACATGCCAATTTAATTTTGATAAATTATTACTTAAGTGGGACATAAATTATGTTTACATTATCATATTAACAATATAATATGTAAATATCATTTAATAAGTAATATCTACTAGAGCATTTGATTTAAATATCAAAAATTAAATTGAACTATATAGTTAATATAGTCAGTTAAGTAAAAAATCAAAAAGTAAACTCAATTTAAAAATATAACATCAAGTGCACTATAGTTACTTCAAGTGAAAATTTAAATGATAAAATAACTTAAAAACATAACATAAAATGAATTAAGTTATGTTTTTGAAAAAGTGAATGTCAAATTAAAAATATAACATGATATTTTAAATTTGTGCAATTGCATCAAAAAAGTCCACTTTTTGGGCACTAAAATGATCATATCTTTTGGCTGACAACTCCAATTAAGCCCTAAGATATACCATATTGAAGGCAAAACCAAAAGCAGTGACTTGAGCAAAACCAAAAGACTAAAAAACAACAAACACACATTCAAAAACAAAGGAAAGGATGTTGAAGGTGTCAAAAAATCAAGCATAGGATCGACAATTAGAGAAACAAAAAAGACTTGACGAAAGCCTTTAGTAAAATGATTCATTATATCAATTGGTGTCATTTGATTCATCAATACAAACCAATTAAATAATGAAATAAAAAATAGCTTGGAAAATTTTTATACTGTTACCTACATTTTGTGGTGACAAAATATAGGACAACAAGTCCCATGTTTTAAAACAACAACAAAGGAGATAAAAGACTTGCATTGAGTCATAGTTCTGAATTTTCCTATGGTGACTACATGCGATGATGACACGTGGAATCTGATAGAGTTCATTTTTCAGTGGGACCTAGGTGTTTTCAAAAGGGACTTAGGATATGAATTGGGCCACGTAGTTGTTAATAGATTTTGGTGATGTGTTTATGATTACAAGGCAAAATGCTAAGGATGATTGGATGAATCACATGCTCTCACAAAAGCTCTTGATTTCATATGGATTAAATGAGATTGTGGTACATATCTTGTCTCTGGTGCAGACTTCTCACCTAGTTTAAATAAGGGACTGAGCATGAGTTTTAAATCAACGAACCTCATTTAATCATGTTATCCATCTGAATTGTTGATGGTATTTTCTTTTAAAAGGAATATCTATGGTCCACATTGCTTCTCTTAACTAACACAAGAAGTTTGAGATTGAGCAAGATAATGACTCATGACATTCTTTGAAGGGAAATACTGGTGGTGGAACTTGATGAATCAATGGGACTTGAGCGCTAATTGGTCCACATCCACAAAGTGTTAGAGGGGCCCATAAGAAGAAAGAAAGGGAACCGACATAAGAAAAATCTATGGTATGTGTTGTTTCACAAGCCTATAGGCTTTATTTTGAGATAAAGTGTGATGGCACCATATGTCTTACCCAATTTTGGAGGTTTATAAGTGATGGTTTACACACAAGGAATGTTTTTATAACTAGTATTTAATATTGAACAAATAATGGTCATCCATCAGCTCAATAGAAGATTAGAAGATCAATAGTTTCTGTATCATCTAAAGGAAAGGGCAGTTGTATGGAGATCAAGTGAGATGATGACACACGTCTAGCTCATTTCCACTTCAATGGATTTTCAAATTTCACTAGTATGGCTAATTTTCTCCTTCCTATTGACTAGAAACTAGGCCCAAGGAGAGATGTAGAATGTCAACAAAAATCAAAGAGAGATCAAGATCATATGATATGCCAATAGGACTTCATCCATGGTTGAAATTCAAAATTTTGAAAAAATGATGAAGAATCTTATAAATTCAAATTTTGTAGTTGTTGTATCACACAAATTGGTGACATAAATGTTGTAATCAAGAAGGCCCTTCCTCATGAATTGTTGGACCTTTCAATTTTAGATATCAAATACAAAGATTTCAATCTATAGAGCAATCAAGTTGTTGAAGTTATCAATAGGTAATAAATTTGAAGAAGATACTTGCAAATAAATCACAAGTAAAAATAGACTCTATTATTTTCCTTCCTCAGCAAAAAAGGAACTAGGTGTGTGAAAGATAATCAATTGTGAAATTCAAAGCCCTAGTCTTTAATAAATTGTAAGGAAGAAAATACCCCAGGTCTTGTGATAAAATAGATTATACAGAAAATGACTCCCAAAAAATACTTTGATAAATTTGAGTATGAGCATAGGAGATTACAAGATCACTTCCTCGATTAGTTTCCCTATTCTAAGGAGGGTAAAGAAGCAACTAAATTATGGTGAACTCTAGGAAATGAAACCCACCCTAGTTTGAAGGATAGGTTCAAAAGCATTGTTGATACTCATATGCCAACCAAGGGTTTGCAAATATTGAGATGGTGCTATGACTAGGAAAATGTGAGGAGTCCACTCAGTAATGTATGGCAACATGATTTAGGGAAATTGGTAGCTCCTACTATGTTCTTGGACATTGACCTACTTCTTGAGCTAGTGGAAAGGTATGACCCCATAACCCATGAGAAATATTTAGATGGGAATGTCCTCCTCAAAGTTGATGCAGAGTCTATCAAGAAGGCTTTCAAATTGCATTCAGTTGATGAAGTAATTGACAGAGTTGATTTTAAGGTGTTTCATGAAGCTTTTGACCATGTAGGGAATGATAGACAACATAAATTAGTTATATCTTTCATCAAGGAGGTAAATGGTGCCAATTTGTCACATTTAGCCATCTCACACAATATATAAAAATGTGAGCATTAAAATGATGCCTTTGTGAATACACACATAATCTTATACCAAGTTATAGGATTGCCAAACAACAAGAAATTTAGTAAGGCTATGTTGTTGATGTGTTTGGAATACAAAAGGACAGAGAAACTATGATTTTTTATTTCCCCAGGTATCTAGAGAACAATATCAATGTGGAATTGGTAGTTCTTAAAATAGGAAAGTCTCCAAATTTTAGATGGTTCTCACTATTGATGCATTTAATTATTTTCCATAATAAAAATTATTTTTCACAATATATAGATTTGGAGCTTGAAAGAGATGGTGAATCATTACAAGTCTAATTACAAACTACAACCTTGTTCTCTAACTAGGAAGGGTCAAATGTCATTTAAAAAAAAAAAAAATTTTGGACAATATTGAGGAAGATAATTTTGCAAGATGTAAGAAATTTCCCTCAAGTTTTAAAAAGATTTTTGAGGCCAACTGATTGTTGTGTTAGACCAAAGATATGCCATAAGTGGGGAGATATCTAGTTCTACAAGCATAGAACCATTATTAGAATATATGGTTTTGTAGGAAGACCAAATGTGTTTCCCAAGCATGTCCCCTTAAGAATAGGAATCTTGGAGGTCATCAGACAAATTGCAATGTTGCAATACACTGATTTCCCACTTAAAAGGCCAGAAAATGAATATTTTTCTTGATGTTACCCATTTCATCATCTTGCAGTAATGAGGGAAGGCATGGATCAATTGGTTCACTTATTGAGGAAATATAATATGGATGTTATTTCTAAAATACTAAATGACATTGATGGTTTCTATGCAAGATTGATTCGAAAAAACAACATGAACCCTAGAGGTACACATGGATTTGATTTTCCTAAGGATATTATTAGAAATGATGATGATTTAGAATAACAAAAAAAGAAAAAGATTGTGTGGCATATTTTCTAGGATATGCTAAGTGAATTCCATGAAGAAAATCCTAGTTATGACCCTCTCTCAAACTATAAAAATCAGAGATTGAGGATAATTCCCATAACTTTCACAAAGACATATGGCAAAATGAATGAAAAGTTAGGGAAGATAAAGAAGAAAAAGATCATAGTTGTAGATGATGAAGAGAGTCTTGATGCTCTGTTACAGTCAACATATATAGTCCCAAAGGAGAAAAGGGGACAAAAGAGGGATAGAGAAGAGACTCCAACCCCTGCTGCTGAGACAAGTCAGGAACCTAAAACTTAGACTGTTCTTGTTTACCATACTGGTAAAGAATTCAACACATATAGACAATGGAATAGAATAGAAAAATTATATTTGCACATGCCAAACATACATTATGCTTCATAAGATGAATCATAGTAGAAGATTCTTGATTTACAATGATCCTAGACGGGATATAAATACTATCCATTGAACCTTCCTGGAGGAGTCTATTGGCCACAAACATTATGTCCACTACAAATTATTTACTTGTTGGCTAAAAAATGCAAAACACCAATGACAATCATTCTGTTGGCTACAGAATACAAAACACTGACAAAAATCATTTCATCAGCTACAGAAACACCCCCGAGACCATCCAGTCTGCTAACAATTCTAAGAATATATTAGAGAAGGATATTGGGAGAGAAACCTATTGATCCCAATATAGTTGAAGTCCCAAGTATTCTTCTATTTCCATAGAAGCTCATGTTGAAGATGTATCCCAAGGAAAGGAGGTTCAAGCCTAAGGGGAGAAGCCTACCAAATAAAAGGAACATATCCAATAGATGGAGTAAACAAGAGGGTTAAATTTTCCCTATGGGGATGATGACGAAGAAGAAGAATATCTATATGCCCCTAAAGAGTTGCTAAGGGGAACATATCCTCAAACTCCCATAGCCCCTATTTATGACATAACAATATAGGAAATAAAGGACATTATCCCCAAAGAATTGAAAAAGGAGGCATGTGATGTGAATGTTGAAGATGATGAATCTATAAAATTAGTATCTTTTTAGTAATTTCTATGGAAGCACAATAGAGAAGATTCCCTAAAGAGGGATGAGGAAAAGAGAAAGAAGAAACCAGATGTGGAATCAGATGATTTGGAGCAAGAAGTAGAGAAAGAGATGATGACTCTTTTTGAGGAAATCACTCTAGACAAAAAGAGGTAGATAGTTAAGAAAGAAAGAGTTTAGTTGGAACTTAATCTCAAAATTGTTGATGTCATTGCATTTGATTCTATAATGAAAAATATGAGACTAAAATGACCACACTTAAAAGGGTTAAAAGATATGTCAAGTGGCACATATTATAGTAAAGATTTAGGTGCTTTGGCAACATGGAATCTTACTGTATTTGGATCAGGAAGAGGAGATGAAATAGGTATTGGAGTTCAAGGAAATATCATTATACAAAAAGAAAATGATACTAAGCTCTCTGATTCAACCATGAGTCTACAAGAACAATTTTCTTATCTTCATGATGTTGTCCTTGATAAAGAAAAAATATATGAAGACTTACAAGAATAGTATAGAGATGTTTTCTTTGCCTATGAGAAAAGGAAAAAAGAGACAATTGACATGCAAAAAAAAATAAATTTGTTAGAAGGGAGAGTGTCTAAGTTAGAAGCTACCAAAGTCCCTACTGTTGTTGATTCATCTACTAGAAATCAAGAGGATCCATCTAGACAATTGAGTATTGTACCATTTTGTCAACAATGTCAGTTACAACAAACCAAAATTAAAAAGAGAAAAAAGGATGATGTATTGATAAAAGAAGTGGTAGATTTGAAGATGCAAATGGAATGTAGTCAAGACAAACATGATTATAAAATAGAAAGCATTGTTAGAACTACATCAATGATATTACATGAGAAGATATACACAAAATTATTTAATCTCTATGAAGTATGTAAAATATTGTACTTGACAATCAACAAGATGGAAGATGACAAAACATTGGTTAAGCCCACCTATCAGAAATGGATTGCTTGGGTACAAAAATTAAGATGGTGGAACTATGTGAAAGGATAGACCTTGATGTTTCCCAAAATGCTATTCAAATTTCCAAAATTGTCAAATCTTTAAAGAATTTCTCAATGTTTCTATAACATATTGAAAATAGACTGATGTAATTAAAATATGCCACATAAAGCTACCAGGGCACCTTGGTCCCACCATTTCTAGAGATAAATAAGCATATAAAATAATTAACTACATGGAAATCAAAGGCTATTACTGAGGTAGGTAATATGGTAAAAGTTATAGAAAATGATATGATCATGATGTTAGAATTCTTTTAGAATAACTGAGAGGGGGGGTGAATTAGTTATTCAAGGTCCAATAATGTCCAATACAATTTTTTTGTCAAATCCTTAATGGCATATAATTGAAATTATCATGCATGTAATTAAACATTAAACAATCATGAAAAGTAAACATGCATCACATCATAACACAAAGGATTTTGATGACCCAGAAACCCTCCAGGAATAAGAAGGTAAAATTGGGGTGGGGATGGCACCCACAAAATAACTGCATAATTGATTTCAACCACTTCTAATGGTTTGCCCTGTTAAAGGCCTACCCTATTAAAGGCTTTACACACTGGCAGATGTGACCCTGTTAAAGGATTTCTACACCCTGTTAGGAGTGTACCCTATTAGTGGACTTAAGAACATTCAACTTAGAATGTTACCCTGTTAAAGGATTTACATAGAGCTATTAGGCCCACCCAAGTCCATGGGATTTACAATCACCTTCTCAAAAGAATCTTTTATCCCTCTCTAAGGATCTCCTATCCTTCTCCTGAGGATCTCTTATCCTTCTCATGGGGATCTTCTATTCTTTTTCTGAGGCTTATCCACCTAGCTATTAAGCTAACCTAGCAATGTAGGATTTCAATGTCTAATACAATGGTAAGAAAGTATTAGAAAGTTTTTGACTTGATAAAGATTGCAACTCTAACCTTGCAGATTTTAGATCTCTCTTTAGTTCTTTTCTTTGCTTGGCTTTTCTTCCTTGTAGTGTTGATAGCTTGTCCACCCTTTAAGATCTGTCTCCTTGAGCTCTTCCATTCGTTATGCCAATGCACTCTATGGTCACTTGATCAACTCAGAGTCTTGATGCTCTGTGCTTACTCCTCACTATGTCCTCTTCTTGACACTTTACACTAACCTTCTCTTGGCTTCTTCACATGACCACAACCACTACCATACTTTGATCTTCTAACCTATAACTCCTCATAAAGAAGTTTTGTTCTACATTTCTCACTCAAATCTTCCTGCTCATTAATTTGATTTGATATGAGAGAACGATATTATTTTCCCTCGAAATTGTTTCTTCCAAAAACTTCATGATAAGTCCATCATCATTCACCTTGAATTGGTTTGCATGGTTTACATAAAATTCTGTGACATCTATTCATCATCCTTATCATCCAACTAATTCACAAAATTCAATGTAACAAACTTATCGTTACTGATTTGGTGAATCTTTTGACTTAACAAATAATGCAACAACTCGGCATCATTGGTTTACTGATGCTCGACATTAACTAGGTTACTCAGCTTCTACTACTATTTATTGATGCTCGACACCTAAAGAAATTTCCTGAGTTACTCAGCACTTGAATAATCTCATGTTACTTGGCACTTAAACAATCCTATGTTACTCGGCACCTGAACAATCCTATGTTACTTGGCACTTGAATGATCTTTCTTGGCACCTGAAGAATTGCTTGGCACACACTGAAGTTGAACTTGCTCAGCTTCAACTAAGAATTTTTTCGGCTTCAACTAGTTTGCTCGGCACTCATAAATGAACTTAGTTAAACCTTACATCTTTGATGTGTCTTAGTGTGTCCATTCTCTATGTCTTAAAGTATGTCATTAATACACTATTTCATCAATGACTTAGCTGATCCTTATACTTCATTACAAAATCATAACTTCAACCTTTAACTAGGTGCTCTGGTTACATCTTATTGATTGCCATCTCCTTGTCAATCAACCAATTGATAGTATTGGATCACTTAAGCAATTGTCATTCCTGCAAGTAGTAAGTTTGACATCAATGACAAAAAAATGATTGAAAACATTCTTTTCCAGTTCCATTATTCTTCATTCATAATCTTTTCAATCATTTCCAACAATCTCCCTTTTTCACATTGATGGCAAACCAAACTTATCAATGATGGTCACTTTAGTCAATAAAGTATTGAGCTAAATAGGTGCAAAGATTAGTTGAGTGCTTTAATTTTCTAAGTTTGACACAACCAACTTGGAAGTAGCTTTCTTTGAGCTTGATGGCTTTAAATCTTTTCTTGGAGAGTGAGGAAGTGAGGCTATAAAAAATGTTGCAATCTGCTCAGGGTTAGTTTCCTCAATGCTCTAAATCTTAGGGAGATTCTCCTTAGTGGCTTCCTATTCTTGTTCCTCGTCATCTTTATTCTCATCATTTGTTTCTTCTTCATCATTTTTGTCTTCTTCTTCCTTGTCATCTTCACCATCATCATCCTTATCACTAACACGAACAACAAAATCACTCTTCTTATGAAGATTGTAGATGTTCTTCCATGTGTTAGTGGCATTCCTTACCACATGGTCAATGCCATTGATCAATATCAAGCAAGTGTTAAATTTCAAAGTAAGTTTCTCTTCATTCAGCTTGATGGACTCTTTCTCTTCTTTATCACTTAAGCTCAACATGAGTTGCCTTAGAGTCTTCTCATATATGTCCTTGGCAGTTTTCTTGGCATGTTCCCATCTTCGCTTAATTTTCTCCATTAGTTCATTGGGAATCTATTGTGCAAGTTGGTTAGGAGAATATTTCCATTTACCTATCTTAGACATAGCCATGTCTTCAACTTGCTTATTTTCCTCCGTAATTTTGGTCTCATACCTTAATGATTTGAAAATTTCCATGTCAACTCTAGAATCAATTTGTTTCAATTTTCCCTAAAATATGGGTGGAGGCCATTTGAAAATCACATCTCCCACTTCTTCACTCGATTTTAATTTCTTTCTAGATGCTCTTCTTGTAAATACTATAGTAGATGACTTGGTAGGTTTGGCTGTGATAAGCTTACCTTTCTTTTTGATTGGCTCTTCTTCTTTTGATTTTTCTTCATTTTCTACATCATCTTCTTCTATATCATCTCTTTTACCTTTTTTCAACAAGAGAGTAGAGCTTGTTTGTCTCAATTTAGCTATCCTTTTCTTTCCTTGTTGATAGCTTGATGAAGTTTTATCTCTAATTCAATTCTAGCTTTTGCCTCATCATATGTACCAAAATATATGGCCTTTGGATCCATAGGTTCATTTAACAATGCCTCAATAATATCTCTAGTGTCATCAATATTGACCTCATAACCAAGAGGTTTGACCCATTTAATTCTCAATTACAAGTTTCTTTGGAACCCTAAATCTATTATTCATCTATTTTGAATACATAAAAATAGTTGTCCATGATACTACCATAATTTTCACCCATTTCTGCTATATACTTATTGATTTGATAAAGAACAGATACATCTTTCCTTGATACAATTGTACCTTTTGAAAGGAAAATATTTTGTACAAAGAAAAATAAATAGGTTAAAAGTGAACCAAACTTACAAGGGTTGTTGTTCGATGTCTTGATGCTTTCTATATTTTTGTTGAATTGGTTCAACATCAACTTGGCAAGGTCAAAGGACACGTTGTTCTTGACCACTTTGAAAGTGAGATCCAATGCTACACATGATACACTTTGAGTTGACTAGAGCTATATATCTTGTGTGCAATTATATGAATTCCAAACTTCAGCTCCATATCAGTAACACAACTAATCTTCATACCCCTTCCATCCCATTCAGCAAGGGTTTTCTTCTCTAGTTCTACTCAATGTAGGGTTTTGGTAGTCTTTGCCTTGGCCAACATTAAGAGCCCCATGATCTAATGTATCATTTTGCTATTTGATTCAAGATATAGGAACCCTATAAATGGATGAAAATTTAGAGAAATTGTGTGTGAATGGTGTGTTGAAACTAGAGTATCAACACCTGGAAACTAAGGGTTTAACCCACAGTCCACACATGCCCTGAGAATTTTAGATAAAATGGAAAAGGTTTATCCTTAGCCATGTGCACAATGGGAAATTATGGTTGGTGAAACCTATCTTGATAACAAAGAAAACATTTACTCTTGTTTCAAGATTAGAAGGTGTTAGAACTTTAGTAGCATATGTAGCGCATAGAGGATTTAAAGTATATCAAATGGATGCAAAATTTTCATTCTTGAATGCAATTCTTAATGAGGAAGTCTATATTGAACAACATGAAGGTTTTGTATATCCTAGCAAAATAGATATGGTCTACAAATTACACAAAGTGTTTTATGGTCTCAAGTAAGCTCCTAAAGCTTGGTATGAAAGACTTCATAACTATTTGATAAAGATTGGTTTTCAAAGAAAAAATGATAACAATAGTCTATATATAAAAGAAAGACTAGACAAGAAGATTGTATTGGCAAAAATATTTGTGGATGAAACTTTATTTATAGGAAATGACTTTATGCAATCATTTTTAGAAGAGATGAGTAAAGAATTTGAGATGTCTATGTTTGGAGAGATAAAGTTCTTTGTTGGATTGCATATCTAGCTGAAGAAAGATGGTATCTACATTACTCAATCAAAATATATCAAGGAGATACTAAAGAAATTTGGAATAGAAGATTTAAAACCTATTGAAACATCTATGTCTACTAGACATAAGCTTTCCAAAAATAATGATTTCAGAGAAGTAGCTCAAACCACATAGAGATCAATGATTGGAAAATTGTAGTATGTAGTGCATACAAGGCCTGATATTGCATTAGTAGTCAGTATGGTGGCAAGATTCTTTGTAAACCTAAAAGGAAATCATATGATGGCAATCAAGAGAATCATGAGGTATCTAAAAGGTACTAAAGAATGTGTTATATGGTACAAAATGGGAGGCAATTTGGATTTGAAAGCATTCATAGATGCTGATTAGGTAGGAAGTGTTGATGACAAAAAGAGAACAAGTGGTGGAGAATTATTTTTTGGTAAAAGACCAGTGTCTTGGACAAGAAAGAAGCAAAATTGTATTTCTTAGTCCATAATAGAGGCAACATATGTGGCTACAAAAGTTAATTGTTCAAATATTTTTTAGTTCAAATAACTTCTGGCAGGTATGAAGATAGAGATAAAGGATCCAGTGGTTATATTCTGTGATAGCACTAGTGCAATTAATATATCAAAGAATCCTGTGATGTATACCAAAACCAAGCACATTTCTATAAAATATTATTTTTTAAGAGAATTGGTACAAGATGAAGAGGTAAGATTGGAATATGTGAATACTAAAAAGAAAATTGTAGATATATTCACTAAGCCATTACCTAAGGATGCATTTTTGTATCTAAGAGGTAAGTTAGGGGTCATTCCCCTATCTCAAGCTTACTAAGTAAAGCTTAGTGATGCATTAATTAGAGCATGTTGAAGATCAGTCAGTTGATGTAGTATTGACAAAGACACATTGTAAATGAGTCAGTACATGAGGTACATTGATATTCACTGGATATTATTACCTTTGGCATAAGATGTCAAAGAGGGAGAAGTTTTCTATCATATCTCACATAAATTTTATCACTTCAAGAGATGAAAAAGAGGGATATGTGAACGAAGGAGAATTTGGTTTGATATCAAAGAAGGAAAGTTTGCTATCAAAAGAAGATGTTGAAGATAGATTTTTGCTGATAGAGGGAGAAACTCAAGGTAGAGGGAGTTCACATTGACAAAGGGAGTTCTCATGGATGAGAATCAAAATAAAACTATGGATATGTTCCTTACTTTATTCTTTCTCTAAAATTTAATTATTTTATGACATGTTATGTTGCCATCAATGCCAAAGAGGGAGATTGTTAAAAATAATTGATTAATTGTGTATTTTCTTTGATGTTACACAAAATGTCATATCATTACTAGTTAGTGTATGTCAAAATCACTTAGGTGTTACAGATAGTTTCCTATGTCTATTGAGCATTCTAGAGTTTTCCTAGTTCAAAAGACTATATCTACCGAGTTCACTCAATCGTCAAAGGAAAGCTTGCAGAAGTTGAGTGTTAACTGAGCTCACTTAGTTAATGAAGGAAATGTTGGATGGAACCAATGTTAATCAAGCTCACTTGGTTACCAAAGGAGATTTTTGAATATGTAGCATTAATCAAGCTCACTTGGTTAACATAGGAAAATCATTTCTGAGTTAGTGTCTACAGAGCAAGGTCGACTAATGAAGGATTTTCTTGTTTTGGCATATTGAGTTTAATTGAATTATTTGTTGGTTCTAGCCGAATGAGGAGATGAATATTTATTACTCTAAGTTGTATTCAAACTGACTTAACAATGTGTAAGATATAAATATATGGTCAAGTTGAGGATTGAATGTGTGGAACATAATAGAAGATCTAATGATGCTTAGGGGAAGCAAATTGGAAGGATAAGAAAAATATCCTTGTTGAGCTACAAAGATACATTCTATTAGGAAGGATCAAGCATACGAGCTTGAATTAAGATCTTTAATCAGCAATTTAGTTGTATCATAAATTAGGTCATCTCATTGTTACTTTCTAACCATTATAGAAATGATCTAAATCTCTTAACTGAGTTGGATTAACAACTATTTGTAAATCCTCTAACAAGGTGGCATTACTAGAATAAATTTTCTAAAGACCCTTAACAAGGCCACTCCTAACATGGTAATTAAATCATTTAATATGGTCAGACCTAATAGTGTGTTTTGTAACCTTTAATAGGGCTGGCTCCTAATAGGGCTCACTTCAAAAAAGAGAAAATTAGTAACTAGTTGCAATTGGTGGTTTTTGCCAAATGAGGTTTCCACATTAAATCTTGGTGTCAACTGTGTTCATGCTATTTATTTTAAATGTATGCAACTAAGCTAAGTAATAGTAATCATAGATAATATCTTAAATATTTTCATGTTAAACAGTTACTAAGTTATTTTTGTGTTTACCGAGTTACAACATTTGCTAGTTTAAGTCAAGTGAATGTGTGTTTGTTGAGTTACAATAGAATACAATTTAATCAGAGTTTTGATTTGTATTGACATCTAAGGGATCTAGGATTTATTTTAGTGGTTATTGATTCATCACTACCCTCTTAGTAACTCCTCTTATATTTTCAATATAATCCAAGAAAAGGGTGCAATCTTAGAGTATAGAGGCAGTCAAGATAAATATAGAAGAAATAAAGTTAAATCTTAATGTTGTCAGACAAATTAAAGACCTTGCTGTTAAACTACAAGTAACTAAAGGTAATTCATGCAAAACCCTTGTCTATGAGCCTGTTAATATGATTTCTATGCTATCAAAAATTATTGTCAAAGTTCCTTTGTCTAAGATGTTTAGGATAGAGGAACATAAAGCTAAATCCCTTTCTTGGTTAGGGGGAATTGGGAATAGGATTGTTATCAAAGTAGAGTCATCATTAGGGTAGGAGATACAAGTTGTAATAAAAGAAAAGAAAGATAAAGGAGTCATATCCTAAATACCCCAAATGTATTTGGATATTTCATCTGCAACATATATAGAGAATATTGACCCTTTCTTCCTTAGCTTGATTGTAAATGAAAAAACCTTGAAGTACTACATGATTGATTCAGGAGCTTCTAACACTGTTATGCCTCTTAAAATCATGGAAGACCTTGGTCTAAAAGTAGATACTAAATTTGGTCGATGCTGAGGCATGGATGCAAGAGAAGTCCCTGTTATAGGTACCATCAATGCACTGCCATATAGGTTAGTTGCTTATCTTGACATTGACTTAACCATGAGTGTCATAGTAGTTGATATTCCTCCTTAATATGGGATGTTACTCTCAAGAAACTAGTGTGATGCAATGGGAGGGAGCCTACAATGTGACTTGTCTTTTTCTACATATCACATAGAGGACAAAACCATCAAAGTTAATAGAGAGCTGAGGGTTATTCATATGATTGAAAACAACATTAATACTAACTCGACATGTTTCTTAGATACAAAAGTAAATTTGTTAGAAATGGAAAAAGAAATATGTAAATAAGCAATACCAGGAAAGAATCTAAGAGAGTTAATAAATGAAAAGATATTACCATAAGATAGGAGAGAGAAAGCTTCAAGATCCAATACCATGAGACAAGATATTTGGAAAGGGGAAAGCAAAGAAAACCCCTTGTGACATTATGAATGAGGCATGAAAAGCCTAAGAAGAAAGAGAGAGAGAGAAAGAGAGCAATTGCTCATACAATAATTGAGAAGAGGAAGAAACCTCATTGGAAATGAGAGAGGAGGGTCATCTCTTAAATAGAGATGAGAGAGAGGAGTTAGAATATAACTCCCATGTCTATGAATGCCACCATTCATAAGTGTGTGAGGCCAAGTGTGAGATTCCTCTTAAGGAGGAATAATCTAAATTACAAATTACAATATATATATTTGTCCTCACATATTCCATTAGAGGAAAAAATAAGATGTAGTGGAAAAAGGACAAAAAATAAATATATTAGGATACCTTGGCTTATATCCTAATATATTATAACAATAAAGAAAGGAGGTCTAACCTTGGTTTATAAACACACCAAGGAAAGATTACAACTTCTAACAAAATTATTTCAAGGCTAAAATTACTATTCTAGAGACTAAAAAGATAGTCCCACTAATTTCACAAGAAGCAACAAGATGCATAGATTCACAAAATGTCTAGATAATGTATTTTAATGAGACTAGTTCCAAAGAAGGGTTAGTGGCCGGAGTAATTTTTATATCACTAGAGAAGAAAACATTCATATACTCCTTTACCCTAAATTTCACTTGCACAAATAAAATAGAAAAAATGAAGCACTTTTACTTGGATTAAAAGTAGTTGCAAGTCATGGCATCAAAAAGTTACATGTCATTGGTGACTCTGAATTAGTCATGTCTCAGATTAAGGAGACACATGCATTAAAGAATAAGAGATTGAAATAATATAGGAATGCTGTATGGGATGAGATAGAAGCATTTTTATGCTTTTGGAATCACTTGGATGGATAGGACTAATAAAAAAATGGCTGATATACTAGCTAATGTGGCCATCAAACCTGATGATATATCTTTTTTTGGGGTTTCAAAGATTGAAGTGCAGAACAAGCTTACAATTCCTGATAATATAGATAATTAGTAAATATTTGAAGATGACAGAGATATTTATAATTTTGTCTTGAATGAAAATAAATACTATGGCCAAGAGTTAGACTGCAGTGCCCTAATTGAGAACATAGATGGGAAGTACACCATCTTTAGCCAAGATATACTATAGCTGAAAATAAATAAAGTACCCAAAGGGCTAGTAGTGCTAGAAAGTGTATTTGAAAATCAAGATAGGGTTCACATAGAGGTCAAAGACAGAAAATTAGAGTATCTTGAATAAATTAATCTTGGAACAACTGAGTCTCCCAAAAAGGTGTATATAGGTAAGACTCTATGCCTTGCTATAAGAAAATCCATAGTTGATTTATTAAGGAAGTTTAGACATGTATTTGTATGATCTTATGATGATTTAAAATCCTATAGGGAAGATTTGTTCTGACATTTTATCCCATGAAAAGAGAATGTTAAACCATTTAGACAAAAGCAAAGACCTATCAATCCTACACTAGCTCCAAAAATGCAAGAAGAGCTGATGAAGCTTAGCAATGGAGGAATTATTAATCCTACCAGACATTCTACTTGGGTATCTAACTTAGTGCTAGTTAGGAAGAATAAGGGTGATATTAGATTTTGTATAAGCTTTAGAAATCTCAATATTGCCTCCTTGAAAGGTAATTATGGTCAACCCAACATGGAAGCTATGTTGCAGCAGGTCATTGGCTTTGATTTGATGTCTATGATGGATGGATTCTTTGGTTACAACTACGTGCTAGTTGATGAAAAAGAGTAGTTCAAAATCACTTTTACAACTCCATGGGGAACATATATGTATGTTCAAATGCCCTTTGGCCTAATTAATGTAGGGGATACTTTCCAAAGAGCCATGCATGTTGCCTTTGCAAAATATATAGAAAAATTCATGGTTTTTTACCAAGCTAATCTTATATCCTACTCAAAGAGAGAAGAAGATCATTGTAGACATTTGGAGAAAGTATTTTTGAAAGTTTTGGAATATGGAGTTTCCTTCCTTGAACCCAAGGAAGTGTACATTTGGAGTCATAGAGGGGGAATTTATAGGCCACATAGTATCTAAAGATGGGGTGAAAATTGATCCAAAGAGGGTTGCAGCAATAGATAAAGTTCTCAAGCCAAAAAATGTCAAGTGGATTCAGTCATTCTTTGGCAAGGTAATTTCTTGAGGTGATTTTTAACTAACTTTGCTAAAATTAGCAGACCCATATCCAAGATGCTTAAGAAAGGGGGAAAAATTAGTTGGGAAGATGAATCATCAATGGGCTTTCAAGAAATAAAAGATGCAATAAGAATGCCCTAGTTCTTAAAACATTAGATTACACCAAACCAATGCACATATTTTCATTTGCATCTTTCCACACCATTGCAACAATTTTGCTCCAGAAGAATGAAGTAGCTGCTATTGTTGTAGCTTTTTCCCTTAGTGCTATTGTGAAGGATATTTTTTCCCAACAAGAGGTGCAGATGATTAAAAAGAATCCAAGAATTCAAAATTGAGATCTAAGTAACAAAATTGTTAAGAGGCCAGGGGTTATAAAAGATGACGACTTAGTATAACTTGGATTCCAATTAGATAAATCTTGTTGATAAAGACCACCAACCATATACATGTGATATGGATGACTGTGAGTGGTACTATTTTTGCTACTGCACATCTTCTTAAATCCTCTAGAACACTATATTATTCTTCTTCTTCTTTAGGATCAGAAATAATTGTTCATAGTAAACAACTTACAATAATTTTTGGCTATAACTACACACTTACATGAATCTTTCTAAATCTCCCTAAAGAGATAACACTCCCCCATTGACAACTCAACAGGTGCCTCTTTCATATTTTCTCTCCCCATGTGCTTAGGGGATTCTTTTCATGTACACATTCTCTCCCCCATTGATATCAATGTCAAAGGTGTCAATCACAATACCAATTGCTAATCAACTACTGAAATCATCAACTAGCTTGAATATCTAAAGATGTTATTTAATACCAAATACCAATTACCAAGAGTCCTTCATGACTTAGTACATATCAGACAATCCCCCATACAGGAAGCATCACCATTCAATCTAGTCTAATCATAGTGCTCTATACCACTAGATTGATGCACTCCTTGCATCATCTACTCTGAAATAGGTAGGAGCATAACTCCTATCATACCTCTTAGGTACTCAAAAGTATCTTTAGGCAAAGGCTTTGTAAAGATATTTTCAATATGATCTTTAGTACTTACATACTCCAACCTTATTTCCTATTCAACTACCTTCTCTCTAAAAAAATGGTACTTAATGGATATGTGCTTTGTCATAGAATGAAATATTAGATTGTTAGACATACTTATTGTTCTTGTGTTATCATAGTAAATGATCACAGGTTCTGTAAACTCAATCCCAATATCCTTCAAAATTTGTTTCATCCACATAACTTGATTATAGTTATTTGCTACTACAACATACTCCACCTCAGCTGTACTCTAAGATATACAATCCTATTTCTTTCTTAGCCAAGAAACTAATCTTCCTCCAAGAAATAATTCCCCACCACTAGTGCTCTTTCTATCATCTATATTGCCTACCCAATCTACATTAGTATATGCGCACAAAGTAAAATCACTTGATCTATCATACTAAATTCCATAATAATATGTACCCTTCGAATATATAAATATCCTTTTTACTATTGCATAATGATACTCTTTTGGATCAACTTGGAATCTTTTCATGATCCCAACTACATTTTCTATATCTTGTCTAGTGTGAGTCCAATATTGCAATCCTCCAATCATAGATCTATACTTCTTCTCAACTATAGGTGTTTCATCTTTACCAAATAACTTGTGACTAGTTATCATGGGTGTACCAATAGGTTTGCAATTTTCCAAACCAAATCTTTTCAATAAATCTTTCAGATACTTAGTTTGTGAAATAAATATCCCATCTTTGTTTTGTGCAATCTACAATCCTAGGAAAAACTTCATTTCTCCTATCATGCTCATTTCAAATTCATTTTTCATCTCTTCAGAAAACTTATCACTTACTTTATCATTTCCTCCAAATATTATGTCATCAAAAAATATTATAATAATAAGTAAACTGTCATCAATTTTCCTTAAATACAAATTACCATATGTTTACCTTTAATAAATCCAATCTTAGAAAAATACTTGTCCAATATTGCATACCAAGTTTTAAGGTACTTGTTTCAGACCATACAATGCTTTCTTTAGTTTGCATACAAAATCTTTATCTTCTGTGAGAGGGAATCCATTAGGTTGCTCAATGTAGACTTCTTCTTCAAGTTCTCCATTTAGAAAAGCTGACTTGACATCCATCTAATAAACCTTAAAATTCTTGCTTGCTACATAAGCCAAGATCATCCTTAATGCTTCCATTCTTGCCACAAGTGCATTTGTTTCTTCATAAGCTATGCCTTCTTGCTGTGAGTAACCTTTGCAAACAAGTCTAGCCTTGTTTCTCACAACTTCTCCTTACTCATTCATCTTATTTCTAAATACCCACTTGGTTCCTATAACATTCCTGTCTTTAGGTCTAGGAACTAATTCCCATGTCTCATTCTTCACAATCTAATCTAGTTCTCCTTTCATTTCTTGCATCCAATGATCATCTTTACATGCCTCATCTATGCTCTTAGGTTCCACTTGTGAAATCATATATAATTTCTCATTCACTCTATTCCTTTTATCCTTGCTCCCAATTAGATGCTCTAGAGGGTGATTCTTTGTCAAGTTTCTTTTGGAAGCAGGAGTTGACATCTCAACTCTTATTTCTTCTCTAGGTTTAGATCTTTGTTTTTCTATATGCTCAATAGATACATCATTTTGCAAATCATTGTTAGTCTCAAAAAGAACTTCAACATTCTGTCTAACAATTCCAAAATTATCTTCTTCTTTATCATCATCAATAATAGTTACCAAAGCTATCTCTTCTACTAATTTCTATTCCCTAACCAATTCAATCTCATTATCTTTAACATCATAGTCATTCAGGAATCTTTCCATACTAGCTTTAAATTCTTCATCTTCATTAAAAAGAAAACTCTTTCTATATTTTCTTACTCTCATAGGACAATTGGATGAAAAATGAACATACTCTTTACATGTCCAACAAGAAAAAAATTCCATACCTTCTTTCTCTCTTTTCATAAGTAGATCAATACCTTCTTTGATCTCCATGACTTCTTTAGATTTGGATCTATCTTTGCTTGTGCTTCTATCCAAAAACTCAATGCTCAATTTTGTACACAATTCTGATCTCTCACCAAGAAGCTCCATCTTGGGTATCAAAATTGCCTCCATCAAATTCATGACTATCTCTTCTAAAATAACTCACCACTGATCTCCCAAAGTTGTTAAACTTATCCTTCAAGGAAAATCTCCCAAAGTTGTTAAACTTATCCTTCAAGGACTTGATGCTCTGATAACAATTTTTAGAATATATAGTCAACTAATATAACTAAGAAGGGGGGTGGGGGGGAGGTTGAATCAGTTATCCAACTATAATCATAATCATTAAATTTAAAAAATCTTAACCAAATGTGTAATGTTAAATGAAACCACAATAAGATACTCATACACAATTAACACTAGATATGTTAACTAGGGAAATCCTTGATCAAAGAAAAAACCTTGGTGGGGATGATACACACAAGATGATGTACTAATATAAATATTCCATGTTAGAGGATAGACCCTATTAGGAGCCTATTATAACATTCAGTACATATGGGTTCCTATTAGGAGTTGTGCCAACCCTATTAGGAGTTGTGAAAGATAGATGGACCCACTGCCCAAACAGCTTTGAGGTTAAGATCAAAGAACTCATTGTCCAAATGAACTCTATGTTATTCCTTGTAGAATAATAGAACTGAAATATAATTCTTCCTCTATCTTTGTCCTATCAATCAGAATTCTTCTCCTTTATATCTTGTAACCATATCTCATATTATGCATCCAATGAGCCCTTGGATCACTTACAGGCATTCAATAAGCATTTTTCTCCTTCTCGCACTATGCACTAATACTTCACATTTCACTTGATCCTCTTAATCAAGATTACTACTTAAGCAAGGAAAAAAACTTTTCTTTATACCTTATCTTCATAATAATTCCTTGAGTTGGCCTTGAGGCTTTCCCAATTAATTAAAATAAGATAATTAATTAATTCACAATTATAATATTATTGTTGGCTCACAGTCTATACAAAAATTCACACATGTGAAACCACATCTTGTGCACATGATGGCATCACCACATGACTATCCTCTATCACTATGTTACTGTGCATCTCTTCATTACATCTTAGATGAAATATAGTGACAGATCATCATAACTTTTTTTTCCAATGCTTTGTTTCTGCACTACTTCCAGTAGATCAAGTCTAACTTTCATACAACATTGAATCAGACTTAGTCCTCTTAATCACATCATCAGGACAATCTCAAGAACATGTCCTCCACAACGCATCATCTAAAACTTCCTCAGCTTCTGCACATCTTAAGATTATTGACTTTAATTATTGTAGTGTTAATAGAATTACTACAATGTTGATATCAATGACAAATCTAATCATGAATGCAACATATCAATACTCTCCAAAGCTTAGGATACTCCCCTAATGTAGTATCATTAGCATTCATGCTAATAGTATGTCCCTTTGAGGACATGAATCTTGGAGGTCATCAAACAATTTGTAATGTTACAAGACACTAATTTCCCACTTGAAAAGGCCAGAAAAGGAATATTTTTTCCTCGCCTTATCCTATTTCATCATTTTGAAATAATGAAGGAAGGTAGGGATCAATTGGTTCACTTATTGAGTAAATATAATATGGATTTTAGTTATAAAATATTAAATAATATTGAGGGTTTCTATGTAAGATTGATGTGAAAACTCAACATGAACCCCAAAGGTACACATGAATTTGGTTTTCCTAAGGATATTATAAGAAATGATGAGGATTTGGTATCATAGAAGAAGAAAAAAATTGAGTGGTGTATTTTATATGGTATGCTAAGTGAAATCCATGAAGAAGATCCTAGTTATGACCCTTTCTCAAACTATAAAAGCTTGGATCAAAGATTGAGGATAATTCCAAATAGTTTCATAAAGATATATGGCATAGTGAATGAAAAGTTAGGGAAGAGAAAGAAGACAAAGCTCATAGTTGTAGACAATAAAGAGAGTCTTGATGCTCTATTACAACCAACAAATATAGACCCAAAGGAGAAAAAAGGACAAAAGAGGGATAGAGAAGAGACACCAACCCCTTCTATTGAGACATGTCAAAAACCTAAAACTTAGACTAATATAAGAGTATATCAGAGAAGAAAATTGAGAGATAAACTTGTTGATCCTAATATAGTTGATGTCCCAAGTATGAAAGCAATCATAGTAGAGGATTCTGAGAGGGGATCTCCATTTCATAAGTCACCCAGTCCACTTCCTAATTCTCTTCATGCCATATAATCTCATGTTGAATATGTATCTCAAGGAAAAGAGGTGCAAGCGCAAGGGGAGAAGCCTACCAAAAAAAAGGAACATATCCAATAGATGGAGCAACCAGGAGGGTTAAATTTTCCCTATGGGGATGATGGTGAAGAAGAAGAATATATATATACCCCCAAAGAGTTGCTAAGGGGAATAAATCATCAAACTCCCATAGCCCCTATTTCTTACATCACAATACATGAAATAAAGGGAATTGTCCCCCAAAAATTGAAAAAGGAGGCCTGTGATGTGAATGTTGAAGATGATAAATTTGTAAAATCAATAGCTTTTAAGAAATTTCTATGGAAGCACTATAGAGAAGATTCCCTAAAGAGGGTTGAGGAAAAGAGAGAGAAAAAACTAGATGTAGACCCATATGATTTGGAGCAAGAGGTAAATAAAGAGATGATGACTATTTTTTAGAAGATCACTCTAGAAGAAGGAAGGCATATAGATAAGCAATGAGGAGTTTAGTTGGCACATAATCTCAAAATTGTTTATGCCATTGCATTTGATTCTATCATGAAGAATATGAGTCTAAGAAGACCACACTTAAAAGGGTTTAAAGATATGTCAAGTGGCACATATTATAGTAAATATTTAGGTGCTTTGGCAATATTGAGTCTTATTGCATCTAAATTAGGAAGAGGAGATGAAATAGGTACTGGAGTTAACAAAAATATCATTATACAAAGAGTAAAGGATGCTAAGGTCTCTAATTCAACCATGAGTCTGTAAGAAAAAGTTTCTTATCTTCATGATGTTGCTCTTGGTAAAGAAAAAAATATACGAAGACTTGCAAGAATAGTACATACATATTTTTTCTACCTATGAGAAAAAGAAAAAAAGAGACAATTAACATGCATAACAAAATAAATTTGTTAGAAGGGAGAGTGTTTTGTTAAGAATAGTACATTCATACCATTTTGTCAACAAGGTGAGTTACAACAAACCAAAATTAAAAGGATCAAAAAAGATGATGCATTGATAAATGAAGTGGTAGATTTGAAGATGCAGTTGGAAAGTAGTTAAGAAAAACATGATTACAACAAAGAAACCATTGTTAGAATTTCATTAATGACATTACATGAGAAGATAGACAAAAAATTATCTAATCTCTATGAAGCATGTAAAATATTGTACTTGGAAATCAACAAGATGGAAGATGACAGAACATTGGTTAAGTCCACTTATCAGAAATGGATTGCCTAGGTACAAAAAATGAAGAAGGTGGAACTATGTGCAAGGATAGACCCTAATGTTTCCCAAAATGCTATGCCAATTGCCAAAATTGTCAAATCTTTAAAGAATTTCTCAATGTTTCTAGAACATATTGAAAAAATACTAATGGAATTAAAAGATTCCATAGCAAGCTATTAGGACACTTTGGTCCCACCATTTCTAGAGATGAATAAGAATATAAAAGAATTTACTACTTGGAAATTAGAGGCTATTACTGATGTAGGTAATATGGTGAAAGTTATAGAAAAGGATATGAACATGACACTTTTCTAGGAATGTATATCCAAATTGGTGAATTCTAGCACCTTTTATGAGATTTTGAGAAGGAAGTTTATCAAGTTACAATAAAGTACAACTCCTATAGACAAGTGGTAGATCAAATCCTTGAGCACACATGGCCAACAGATGAAGAGTATCATGAATAGGTAAATAAATATGATCCCAATGATGATTCAAACCATGAGGACCCACCAAAATAACAAATATTGAAATCATTTTTCTTGTCCACAAGGAGTATTTTGTATAAAGGTGATTATATCTTGTTGGTCACATCAAGGTAGTTTGTAATTTTGGGAACTATTGGTACGCTGATGTAAATCACATGTTTAGGTTATAACAAGTTAATTTGTCAAATCACTAGATGACATGTGTCATCTCATCTGAAGCATTTTGAAATCCTTATTATATAAGAGGATTTCCAAGATGTGGAGTGAGGGTCCAAGAATCATTTTATTGAATAAAGTCTTGTTCATTTTTGGTTGGTCCATATACCATATATGTTTTTTTTCCAAAAAGATAGAATGAAAAAGGTTAACAATTACTAGTCTAATT
Organism: Cupressus sempervirens; assembly: GCA_028749045.1. Classification (NCBI taxonomy): domain Eukaryota; kingdom Viridiplantae; phylum Streptophyta; class Pinopsida; order Cupressales; family Cupressaceae; genus Cupressus; species Cupressus sempervirens. Next base: position 976,796,834 of record CM053792.1, on the reverse strand, counting down.
GAGTTTTCTCTTATAGGAGTTGACATTGAATTGTATATTTTTCAAAGAAGGAATACAAAGATGTAGAGATTAGGCTATACATTGTAGATCTTGTCTCTTCTTTTGTTATCATTTAATTCTATGAGATTTAATGAAAAAGTTTACTAAGTCTTAGTTGTAATTCATTTTGAATTATATTTCAGTTTATATTTTTCTTATAATCTAATTGGGTTATGTAAATGCTTGATGTAAGTTGGAAGAAATTCTTGGTTTTCATAGAAGATTTTGATAAGAATGAGATCTACAACTAAATATCGATATTCTTCTCAGAAAGTATTAAGATAGATTTGATAAGTAAATGTCAAATTCTTTTGAGATAATAGCCCAATAGATAAGGCACTACTCATCCATTAAATTTGATATAATTTGGAACGTTTATATGGTATAATATTTTATAAATCAACCTTTTATGTTTTATTTTTGAAGATTTAAAAAGTAAGCATGTACTTGATTCATGGAGTTTTAGGGTTTGATAGATCAGACATTTATCATCTCTCTTATAGTCCTAGAATTAAAAGAATTAAGGTAAAAATCATCTTCTATAGTGGAATTCATAGTAATATTTTAAAATTGGAAAGAAAATATTGATTCCTATGTAAATCTTCTTGAATTTTGCAGAGTTTAAAGTGGAGAAGACATCATAGAGTCTTGTTAGTTGCTCCTTTTAATTTGTTTCTTAGAATGACCATTATGGTTTCTAGCTAACTCATAGGTGTTTCTCAACTTTTAAAAGGTGGTTGAAATTTTGTCAAATCAGAAGCCAATATAGTTAAGCATGGACTAGTTAAGAGGAGTGAGGTAGCAGAGCTAGTAGCTAGTGTGGGTATAGGAAAATAAGAAGGTTGATTTTTGGCTTGTGAGCACAAGTTTAGATTCTTCTTGGGGTTTTCTACCAAATTGTGGAGATGGGATAGCTAGGGTTTGGATCTTGTGAGGTTTGGAAAAAAATTATTGAATTGCTAATGTATTGGTCACAACCTAGAAGGCTTTACACCTGGGCATGTTGGATGAAAAATCTTATTATTCTATTATGAGAATTGGTATTATTTTGGATCTAAATCTTCATGTTATTATCTATCTTCCATTGTGTGGTTATTTGTTGGAGGCTCAAATATATCCTTTGGGGATTCTCCTTCCTTGTACTACATCAATTAATAAAAATAATAAACACTCTGGTTAATTGGTAAATATGAATTCATTATGCATTTTTAATTAAATTTGTGAGTGTGTCTATGCATTTAGGAATCCATTGTGGTAATAGAATTCATTAAAATATTGTAATTTAATTATTTAGAGGGAATTTTAGACTTGATTTAAATTTAATTTATATTACCAAAAAGTTTGATATAGTTAAATTCTATTTAATTGCAATGACCAAATTTATCTGGGTTAATAAGGGATTTAATATTATTATGTTTTCCTTTTTCCTTATATATGTCACTTTTTCTAAAGTGCATATATGGACAAAAAAGAGAAATTAATACTCACATCTCACATTTGAATTTAGGATTTTGGAGAAAATCCTCCAAAACCCTTGTGAGCATTTTCTAGATTTTTTTATTATGAGAGCTACACTTGTGGAGTCAATGTGAGAGTAAAATCATTGGATTCGAGGTAGGAAACTCCTCCTTTGCTAAGTGTTTACTACTATTGGTGTCTCTATTATTTTGTGGCACCTATTCCCATTTCAACCATTTTGGTTGTGAGGTAGGGCCTTTCTACTTTAATAGTTTTGGCTATTTTTTGTTTCTATTTTCAATTTATTTATAGTTTGAGGATGAGAACTAGTATTCCCCTTTATTTTTATAAGTTAATTTGGCGTGCTTGGGTGAGAATGAGTAAATAGGAATTTTATGTATTTTTAATTTGGAATTTCGTACCATTATGCTGATCATTTTTGCCTAAAAACTTAGAATTGGATTTCTTGGCACTTATTTTGGTCATAGATTTGGAATTTATTCTAGGCTTCTAATATGACCATGTTTTCACCTTATCTTCATTGGGATTCATTTTGAATCTATATTCTTGACAATAGGCTTGGTTGATTGTCTTTTTACACTTAGTGTTTCTTATTTTCTCATCCAACCCTTGTTTAACATTGATTTAGTGTGGATGGTGATCCTTGCACATGAGCACATACATGTGCATATGATGGGATCTTGTAAGACATTAATAATATTTAGGTTAGTTAAGAGATTTTTCATTTTGGGTTAGGTTGGGAAAGTACATTGCTTATGGGTAATCATCATGAGATGAGCATGGGTATGTAGGGTATATGTGTGAAGTGGCTTCTCTCATGTACCCCATCTTGGAAGTGGACAAAAAAGTAATGTGTAGAGGTTTTAAACAAGTTATAACCAAATTAATTAATAGGTAATTAAATTTGATGATAAGATAAGATAGCACTCATACAGTATGTGGCCTCCCGAGGGAGTTAATCCATACCATACAAGGGTAAGAAATGTTTCCTCCTATTAGAGTTGAGCCATGCAAGGTATGTGCAATTTATGGGGAGTGTAGATATACCACATATAACTTGGACTTCTTGATTCCAAGATATTTACACTCCACTAGATTCCATACATAGTTCTCCCATAGAGAGTCTGACCAAGACCTATTATACTGATTGCTTCATGATCTTGGTTTTAATCCTTTATTGTTCGTGGAATGAGTTTTAGAATTGGATTATTTTTCTTTTTGTTTGTTTTTGTATCACTATATCCATTAGCATAAATCATGTTAGTTTGTAGGTACCACATTATTAGGAGACATAGCTACCTATACCATTACTAGGGACCAATGTACAGAGATAGTCTACTTCTAGTTTGAGGTTGGTGTTGGATATTGACTTGGTACTTTGGTGTATCCATAGCATGTTCCCTTGTGATTTATGATTTACTTTATATGCATTTGATATCATGTTTAGATTATGCTTTTGGAATTTTGTTTAGTGCCCACCTTAGGATTTGTGACATAGGCATAACTACCTTGTATGTATTATACATTGAGTGGTTGCATAGGACATTGATAGATTGATCTTTTGCTACAATGAAAACCCCACTCTAACAAGGGGTATTAGAGATTGCAGTTTCAAATATTCAAATCCTTAGGTAATGCTGAGGGGGATATTGTTGGAAATATTTTTAGTGCTCCCCATGGGATTTGTGACAAGGGTTTAATTTCCTCTTGTGTACTATAAGTTGATTTTTTGTATAGGGCATTTTATTTTTTACTTTAGTGAAATAAAAACCCCACTCTAATATATTTTTATTATGTTACTTGATGCATTACTTAAGCATGATGTTGTATCATATTTCTTAGTTGAGTTTTCTTACCACTGCTTTGGATTAGTGATTCTATTGGTAGATTAGCATGTTAGATGTTTCTTGTTTTATGTGATGTTATTATATGGTTTATTGGTAAGAAAGATCTCATGAGACAACTCCAAATTTTTTTTTTTGCAAAAAGAGAGTTCATGGTTGGGGGTATGGTTAGGATGCTTAAGGTCTCAGGATTCCTTTAAAGTTGGGAAGAAACGAGAAAGATGGATTTTATTTGGTTGCATTTGTTGTTGATAGATTCCTCTTCACTACAATGTTTTTTATGCTCATTTCCTATATTGATGATGTTGATTAGATGGATGTATGTTATTACAACATGTATTTCATCTTTATTTAAGCTCTTAGATTTACTTTTATTCTCTCAAGTGATTATTCTTCAATTTACATGGATTTTTTACTCCCTAGAGTGGAGGTTTCATATTCTTAGGCTCTCCTTCTTGCATTATTTTTGTGTTGTTGGATTTTTGTTTCCTAGGAAGGGTATTCTCTCACACAACTAAGAAAAGTCTCATGTTTGTATGTATTTAATCACATGGTGGAGAAAAGTCTCATGCCATCTTGGAAGGGAAACTTGCTTGGTACATGGGGAAAGCTCTCTTGAGGAGCTTCTTGACTCACACAAGATTGATCATGTTTTTTGAATGAAAAACAAAGAGTTTTAAGATATATTTATTATATACAATGATATCTTAACTCCTAGATGGATGAAACCTATCTCAAATGAATTATCATATATATAAAATACATCTTAATTATAAGAAAGAAAAGGATTCTACTTATACAAAAGAAAACCTATCTACAATCTCCCCCTTTGGCAGTGATGGAAATATATATGATGAAAAACCATAAATACAAAAACATCAAGCTAAATACTCCCCCATAGATATAACAATCTTCTAAAATTTCTCCCTCATTTGCATACATATCATTCTTCCCCAATGACATCAATCAATTTATGAATATGAGTTTTTATGCATACATCTCCCTGATTGACATCAATACAAAGGTTTCATTATGCCAATCTAAGAATATGAAGCGCTCTCATTAGTCAATTATCTCCAAAACAATTTGTTAAAATATGAAGTGCCAACAAACACTATTATATAAATTAGTTCCCAATATTTCTCAATAACTGATAGGGAATCTCCTCCACACTCCTATCCTACTCTCTTCTAGGACTCCTCAAGACTCTATTCAAGGCCTTCTTAGGGTTCACTCTATGACCCCATGCTAGGATAATTCTTATCTCAATTCCCCTTCCCCTCCAAGAATCTCCCTATTAGAGTAAAAGGTTAATTTAATTTCATAAATTAAATTACCTTTACTCCCTTCTTAAGATTTCCCTTTATGCACTTGCATTTCCATTTCATAATTAATTAAGAATTATTAAATGTGATTTACCTCTTAGGTTTTTCCTTTTAGGTTTTATGATCTCTTTCTATAAGGATCAATTGTTTGGAAATATATCTCATTCTTTCAATCTGATAATATAATTTGCATATTTTCAAAGAAAAACCCTTGCCTCTTCTTTTCTTTTTTTTCTCTGTGATAGGTTCTTGCATGTAGGTGTTATTTGGTTTTGTGGATTTGTATTACTCAAATCCTTCATTGTATAAAAGCCTTGCCTATTGTAGCTTATTCATATTTGGAGAAAAAAAAGAATGAGGGTTTGACAAAATAGATCTAGTTGTTTTTGGGCATTTTCTAAGAAAATAGGGGGGTCTATGATTTTCAAATCACATTGAGGCAAAAAAACCTCATGGTTGGATTCAAAAGGTTTCAAAACAACCATTTTCATATAAAATTTGTCAATTTTAGACAATGTTGACTAGGAAAGAAAATTTGTTATTGTATAACAGGGTCATACGACCTCTACACACAAATTGAGAATTTTTTTTTATAAAAAAAATTGGGTTTTAAAAAACACAATGTCACCTCTTCCAACCTTGCACCACCTTCTCCCCACCCAACCTCCACCACTAGCCTATACTCATATAGGGGGGTGGGGGCCTAAGTTTTTAGCCCCCTTTTCAAAAATTTAAAAGGGTTTACATTTTTTTGTTTGATACAGAGGCCTTGGCAGTTTGTTTGCTCTAACTTGAGCATATAGGGGTATTTTTTCAATTCACAAGAAGTGTTAGAAAGATAATTCAGAGACAAAGATGATGGTGATGGTATTTTTTGGAATTATTTTTAGTTTGGTACCTATTTTTTTGCTTGAAGGTAGATGATGCTTTTTATCTTCTGAGGATAATAACTTGCTCATTTTAGCTTCATTTTCCAATCTAAAAGAAGCACTAGAAATAATTCTCAAGCCCTATCTAGATTATCTTTTATCTTCATCAGTATTTTCCAAAGGTACATGTGATTCTCAAACTGAATCATTTTTTCTCTCTTCTTGTTTATGCATTCCTTCTAGCAGTTAGGGTTCAATTTTTTGTATTATAGGGGGTGTTTTGTATTGTTGTTTCTATTATTTACATCAGTGAACCATATGTTTTTCAAAAAACAATCCAACACCTTATAGAATAATGGAGGAGACCTCTTCTTGTCTAGAACTTCTGACCCCTCATAAGTATCACACATGGAAGTCCTTCATGACATGGCTTTTTTGGTCAAAATGGTTGTGGTCTTGTTTAGATGAAGTGTAACCAGTTTTACAAAGGAATTTTGAGGTCATGAAACATAGGAACAAGATGGATGGGAAAATGGGGTTAATTTCTTTATAAGGATCCAATAGTCTATAATTTCATCTTGATGGGTACAATACCTCTCTAGCTATGTGGACCAAGCTTCAAGGCTTGTTTGGTACAATGAATGAGTTTAGGGCACTTTAGATTGAGGCAGAGCTTACCTCTCTTGTACTAGATCTTTTTCCATCCATTAAGGACTTCTTGACGAAGTTCAAACAATAAAGATCTTTATTGCAAGTTTGTGGGAAAACCAAGACTAACATTGAGTGTATTTACCTGATTCTTTCTAAGCTTTGTGGAAACTTTGAGATCTTTGATTCTACCTTCTATTCCACCAAAGATACTTTGGGTAATATATTTACCATGACATCTTTGAAGGTTTTTTGTGATCATTTGACTTGAGAGAAAGCTAAGCTCTCTCAATTGAATTCTCTTACAGGCTCACAGACTTATGCATTTATAGCTCGACCAACTTTTAGAATGAAGGAGAAGAAACAAAAGTCACATTGCATAGAGTCTCAGATTGATTCTAGTCCTCACATCACATCAAGACCATGTCCTCCTAAAGGAGATAAGCCAAATCCATAAAGACCAAAGTGTACTTATTGTAATAAGCCCAGTCATGATGAGTCATGTTGATATGAGAAGAAGTTATATGGCTATGAGTCACGTTGATATGAGAAGAAGTTATGTGGCTATGCCAAACAAATTTTAGATTTCACAACTCTCCTTAAGAAGACAAACATTGATATTCCTACTCCTTCTCATAGATCTTCTTCATTATCATCATTTCAGTTAGATGGTAAAGATATAGGAAAGGATCATGCACTATGTGAAAGTACTACTCCACACTCTTCTATATGCTTACTAGATTCAGATGCTTCACACCATATGATATTTTCTAAGGATTGTTCTCTTCCTTTGATGCTTCTCCTACTCCACACATTTTGATGGGGAATAACACTGTTATGACTATATGTGAGAAAGGTTCTATTAGCATTGATGATGGTGCATTTTATGATGTACTTTCTATTCCATCTTTATCCTCTACCATTCTCTCTATCTATCAAATGACACATAGTGGGATAGGGAAGATAGTTGAGTTTGCACGAGATTTAGTGCACATCAAAGATAGTGAGACACAAATTTTTTTTACTACTAGGACTATTGTTCACTCTTCCCACCTATACCCTTTCTCTCATTATGGTCCACCATCTCCACTATTGGAGACTCACTTTCTTTGATAAGAGACTACTAAAGTAAAGTCTGGTCATCTGAACTTATGTATTGTTCTTGAGAGTAGTGTTGTGACTTCTACACCTCCACCTCTTGTTTAGATTCCATCCATTGCACATTATTAATCTTGATTATTGTCTATCATTATAGCTCTAGTAATCAAGCCACCTACTATAATTATTGAGGATATATCAGAGGACACACATCTCCTTTCATATGATAAATTTATCACACCTATTATCCTACATCTATTGGAGATTCCATTTCAGGATTCTCATGCATTCTCCTTTGAACATCAGCCAGGACTTCCAACTTCAACTTAAATTTTGGTGGTCTAATTTTCATAGTGCAGAGAAATTCCAAAATATATATGAAAAATCATATAATCCTTGTGTTCTATAGATTAGGGTTTCTTTTCTTATGAATTTTCAAAATATTGTGTTACCCTAGTTATGCCCTGATTTCTATGTTGTTTGAATTCTATTAAATTCTCAAGGTTTGTTATCAACATAGTCATTAAAATGTCCTAAGTATGTTAAAACCCTAGGTTTATCTTCAATTTTTCAAAAGGGTTTGCAAAATTCCAAAATTCCTCTCCTTTATGATTTTACAGTGTTAGGGTTTCCTATAGGAGTGTTATGCTCTCTCTCTTTTTTCTTTGTGGTTATGTTTTGCTACTATGGTGTAAGGGTGTACATAAATTTTTAGTTTACAAGTATATGGATGTGTAACTTGTAACAACAAAGTGATGGACTTTGGAGCTTTCTGGTCATACGATTGACCCTTCAGTGAAGGTGCACAAAAAGTTTTCATTTTTTGTAAGTTTGTCTTACAGTTTCATGGTGACGAGTTAAATTGTATTAGTGAAAGTCTAACATCAAGATACCTTCAGCTATATGTTCTCCTAAATGGTGTATGAGCATAATGAGGTTTAAAGTGGTCATGTTTATTGAATTACAGGGGTACAAGTGACAAGTTGAGTGGATGGGTAGAAGGGTGGATCGCTTTGGTTCACACACTTATGTATTGTTAAATGGCATAAGGGTGTAAAGACCCATCATAGCATAAAAGGTGTCTCATGGAAGTATCAAATGGTTTTACAGGTCTACACACAAAGGAAGCTCATAAGAGCAAAGCAAGGTTTGATTTCATCTACATGCTTTCACTGCTCTAGTTCATGAGCAACCATTATGTCATATGGAGGAATGTGTCGTGTGGGACCTGACAAATTGCCACTTGGGCCCTAATAAGAGCAAATCAAATTATGACACATCACATATGTCAGATGGGCTTGGCCTGCATGGAATATAACTTAAGTCATCCATTTTGCATGTGCTTAAATCAACAGTGATGTTTTTTCTAAGATTTAATCTTGGTCATTGATCTATTTGGAAAGGAAAATTTTCCTTATGCTCTTATGTTTGTAAGGATACCATGTGGACGAAGAGGTGTTTCATGTCTTTCTTTGTAGATACAAGATTGATCTAACATATGAGCATAAAAGGTAAAATGAGGAATGAAATTAATGATTTACAATGGTATGATATGTGTTGAAGTGTAAGCATGTAAAGCTATGTTGAGAGTGTTTGAGATCTTATGATAAAGGGGTCGCATAGAAGCATAAAATGAATTGCAAGCCCATACTTAAAGAACCCTATCACTTCTATGCTTGAAGTTTTCTAAAGCATCACCAAAAAAATGTAAAGGTTTGATAGCTATATCTCTAGAGTTATGAGGATTAAAGGGTTTGGACTCAGTATATAAGCAAAAGACCAAATTTGAAAAAGGAGGCTAGATGAGGTGTCATGCTAGTTAAGAAAAAAAGGATGAATTCACTATAGCCAAGTAAAAACAAAAACTAAAAAGTACTTCAAGATCAAATTACATGATTGATATTCTTTGCTAACACCCTACAAGAATGATATTAAAGCTTGTGTATGCAGAATTTATTAAAGCTATTAGATTGCATGATTAAACTATAAAGATTTGATTGAAAGTTTAGAGTATTTGCCATTTTCTCAAAGCTTGTGTTTCCCATTCTAAAAATTCTTCAGGTGTCCATAGCTTTGTGATTTTTTATGCTATTGTTACAGGATTTTGAGATATAAATTTGCAAAAAAAAATGGCTGACATGGATGTTGAAGAGATTCCTATTGAGGAAGTAGAGGTTGAAGAGGAAGGTGATGATGTTGTAGAGGTCACACTAGAAGGGAAGAAGAAGAAGGGTACAGTAAAAATAGAAAAGAAATCATGGGTCCGTAAGCCAAACAAACATGTAGAGGAATGGTTAAAGATACTCCCAGGGTCATCTAATGTAGTTTTGGCTAATGACCATGTTTTTAAAGACCCTTACTTCCTATTTAGAGATGCAAAATTCCCTAGGATTGATGGATTTAATTTGTTCATGTATTTTTACTAGAATAGAACTGAAAATGTACTAGTATGCAACCCATGGAATAGGAATATGGAGAAACTAATATTTCTTTAGGCATTTTTTGATGTGGACTTGTTGAAGGAATTGATAAACTCATATAATCTAGTCACAAGATCATTCCACATACATAATGGGAGCATTTTGTGTACACTTGATAGGACTTCTTTCATAGAAGCTTTCGGTTTGGAGGGACAAATGGATGTGCTCATTGATATTGAGGATTTATGATGTAACACCCCAACCTTGCTTCCAAACCCCAAGCTCTCTCTCAGGGCTACCTTAGGTCATTCACTAGACCCACTAGGGCTTCTTCACACCCTATAATTACTAGGACCTTGCTCAAGAGATCCTAATCCTTCAGTTGGGGGTACACCAACAAAGTAACATCAAATTTCTTACTAGCCGGCTCCAGTCCGCTATTAACCCTCAAGTCCATCTATAGCTCCAAGGGTACCAGTTCTTCATCTAGGGTTTTTTTAGACTCCTTCTAACATCCATGACCCTAAACAATGCTGATTTCATAGGCACATTCAATCGACTAGGGAAGATACACCAAATTGCTCCAAAAAGGCTACTAGGAATTAGCCCTCCTAAATAGCTGGAAACAAGATTTCTTGAAAAAATTCTTAACAACCCTACAAAAAAATTATATTTTTGGATACCCTTTTTAGAGTACTTCAAGATTCTATAATTTTCTAGCCTCCAAACTTTCCGTACAATGAAAGTACAATTTTAGGCCAAAAATGAGGATTTCAAGTGCTTTATCGCTGTTGTGATGGAAAACCACCTTAGACACCTTTCCAAGACCTCTCCTTTGGACTGGAGCAAGGTTGGACCTTCTCATTACTTGCTGTGTAGCTAGATTAAGGTATTTGTACACTCAATCCTCTCCATAACCCATTTTCCAACTGTGATTCCTAGCCAAGTTGCATTTGGCTTGCCTAGGGCATCACCTTAAAAATGCTTGCTGATAATTTCAAGGGCCCTCCTTCTTGATACATAATGTACATGGATCCTAGTTCCAAATCCCAAAATACCAGAGGTTTCCAATTGTGGGAAGTGGCCCTAAGATCCCATTTTCTAAGTGCAGCCCTGTTCAGATCAGCAACTTGCCAAGAACAAAAAGATTTTTCTACACTGATGCAAACGAATTAAAATGATCAAACCAACACTACAAAAAGATTAAAAACAATATTTCAAAACTTTTCCAACACAAAAATCAGGCCATTCAATCCTCCTCTATTAAAAATGCCTTCAAATGCATAAAACCGGCAACAAAATACTTGCTCGATTCGTACAAAATGCAAAACCAACTTGTCCAACCCCCTAAAAATGGTTGTCCTCACATTTTTAAAGGCTCCTCCATAAGTTACGTAACTGTTCTAAATAGTTAGGACGTTCTAAACACACAAATGCCAAAAAGTTGCTTTTTGCAAGAAAATGTTGTCATGACAACATGACAACATTTCAGCAACTTTTGTTCTACATGGAGTTAGACCTCCAAATTTGGCACAAAAACAAAGTAGACATATAATATGCATAAAATGACTTCAAATAAACAATTCAAAGCCATTGGAACCTTTCTAGACCATTTTAGCCTTTTTCGAACCTAAGTCACCTAGTTGACAATAGTCGGCAACTTCTAGCAACTTGGTCACTTTGGGTCTTGCCAAGTCTCCTAAACACACCTAAGGATCACATAGGACCTATTATTAGAATAGTGATGTGGATAGCATCACTAAAAGCCAAAAATAAAGAAATACCTAGGTTTCACACTTAGCCTACCTAGGTGCTCCTGCACCATACTCCCCCCTCCAACAAAGAACTCAAGGTGGATCAGTTTGCAACAAATCTAGAGGTATGCCAACCTTCTTGAACTCTGTCTCAGCAACCCATGTAGCCTCTAAAATTGGTTTCTCCTTCCATTTGATGAGGTGTTCCATGTAAACCTTGTGCCTTGTAGTCTTCTTTACCCTTGAATCTAACACCTTTTCTACCTCCAACTTGTTGTTTGTAGGTGTTGAAGCAAGTTCAAGATCTTCATGAACATCGAGACTGAGCTGAGATGGGTCACCTTTGTATGCCACCAAGTCTTGCACATTAAAAATAGGGGATATGCCCAAATCGGAAGGTAAATCTACCTTATAGGCATTTGCTCCATATTTAGCCGATATTTTGCAAGGCCCTACCCTCTTCATCTGTAACTTAGTAGGAATGCCTTTTTGAAGCCTTGCTTTGTTCAAATGGACCATCACATAGTCCCCAACAACAAACTGAACATCCTTCTTCTTTTCATCCACCTTGGCTTTGAGTTTTAGAGTGTTGTCTTGAATAGTCTTCTTGACTTGCTCCTGAATCTCCTTCATGGTTTGTACAAAGTCTTCAGCTTGACCACTAATCTGATCCATGTTTCCAAGACACCTTAGTTCACACACACCTCTTGGGTTCATGCCATAAACAATTTCAAAAGGACTCTTTCCGGTAGTCCTATTCTTGCTATCATTGTAGGCATATTCTGCTTGTGAGATGATAACATCCCAAGTCTGACCATACTCCTTAGTTAGGCACCTAAGAAGGTTACCTAAAGTTCTATTAACCACCTCAGTTTGACCATCAGTTTGAGGATGGTAAGCTGAACCAAAAGACATGTTAGTGCCAAGCTTCTTCCATAAAGTCTTCCAAAAGTGACTCATGAATTTCACATCTCGATCCGACACAATGCTTAATGGAAGTCCATGAATCCTTACAACCTCTTTGAAAAACAAATGAGCTATATGACTTGCATCATTAGTTGTCTTACATGGAATGAAATGTCCCATTCTACTAAATCTATCAACAACAACATAAATGCTATCATACCCTTGCTTAGTTTTAGGCAAACCAACAATGAAATCCATACTTACACAATCCCATGGTCTGCTAGGAATTGGTAAGGGCTGGTAAAGACCTGCATTGCTCATTCCTCCTTTTGCCTTCATACACACCATACATTGCTCCACATACTTGGTTACATCTTTGACCAATTTAGGCCAATAATAGAACCTTTGCACTAGTTCTATTGTCTTGCTGATACCAAAATGCCCACTCAAGCTGCCATTATGCTTCTCTTGTATTAGGTTCTCTCTCATGGAACCTCTTGGTACACACAACTGGTTACCCTTAAATAGCAACCCATTTTGCAAAGTGTATTCTGAAAATCTTCTATGAAAGTGGTTTCCAAAATCCATGCATACCTTATAGGCTTCAGCAAAGTCCTCATCATTCTTGTAAAGATTCTGAAAACTCTCCACTCCAATGCTATGGAGCTGAATCTCTTGGACTGTTAAAACCCTTCTACTTAATGCATCAGCAACCTTGTTCATTTGTCCTTTCTTATGCTTGATTGTAAAGGTGAAGGCCTGCAAATATTCCATCCACTTCAAGTGCCTGTTGCTCAACTTCTCCTGTGTGTTGATGTAGCTAAGAGCTTGATTATCTGTAAACACAACAAATTCTTTTGGCAACAAATAGTGTCTCCACTTCCTAAGACACTGGACTAAGGCATACAATTCTAGATCATAGGATGAGTATTTCTTCTTGGCCTCATTTAGCTTTTCACTATAGAAGGCTACTAGTCTACCTTCTTGACTCAACACCCCACCCACTGCTAGGCCACTTGCATCACATTCTAAGGTGAACAACTTTTCAAAGCTAGGCAATTTTAGGATGGGTTGAGTAGCTACTTGTTTTTTTAACATATCAAATGACTTTTCAGCCTCTAAAGTCCACCTAAACTTGGAATTGACTCCCCCCTTTATGGTATCAAGAAATGGTGCACAAATACCACTAAAGTTCCTAATGAACTTCCTATAAAATTGAGACAAACCGTGGAAACTTCTTACCTCACTAGATGTGGTAGGTGTAGGCCAACTTAGGATAGCAGCAACTTTCTCCTTGTCCATCTTCAAAGTTCCTTTAGACACCACAAAGCCTAGATACACCAAATCTTTCTTGAAGAAGTCACACTTCTCAAGGTTGATAGATAGCTTCTCCTCATGAAGCCTCTTCAAAACCGCTTCTACATGCTTGACATGTTCCTCTTTGGTCTTGCTGTAGATGAGGATATCATCCAAATACACCACCACAAATCTACCTGTGAAGTCTTTGAGCACTTCATTCATGAGCCTCATGAAGGTGCTAGGGGCATTGGAAAGACCAAATGGCATCACAAGCCATTCATAAAGACCATCAGTAGTCTTAAATGCTGTCTTCCATTCATCTCCCTCCTTTATTCTAATTTGGTGATACCCACTTTTCAAGTCCAGCTTAGTGAAATACATAGCACCTCCTAGACAATCCATAAGGTCTTCAATTCTTGGAATAGGAAACCTATACCTGATTGTAATGCGGTTAATGGCCCTTGAGTCAGTACACAACCTCCATTTTCCTCCCTTCTTGGATGCCAAAACCACCGGGACTGCACAAGGGCTTATGCTCTTTTGGATCAAACCTTGGTCCATCAACTCTTGGACTTGTCTTGCCACTTCAAGGTTCTGATCTGGGGTTAACTTGTAGGCTGCCTTATTAGGTAGTGAGGCACCTGGAACAAAGTCAATTTGATGGCTGATAACTCTTCTTGGTGGTAGGGTAGCTGGTGTACCATCACTAACAATCTCCTTATACTTTACAAGCAACTCTTGTACCTCTGCTGGTAAAGGTTCTTGGACTGGCTTTTCTTCACTTGCAGCCTTTAGTATGACTGCAAATCCTTGGCTCTCCTCATGCTTGAGGTCTCTAATAAACTCTTTCTCTCCACATAGCAGCACATTAGGCAGCTTGGACTGTGGTTCATCCCCTTCTAACAATGACTAAATTTTGAAGGTCTTGCTTCCTTTCTTAAATGTTATGGTATTTTCCTTGCCATCATAGACCACTTCCCTATCAAATTGCCAAGGTCTCCCTAGCAAAAGATGACAAGCATCCATTGGCAAAATATCACATAATAAGCGGTCTTTATATCCTGCAATTGAGAAGTCCACCCATGCTTGTTCATTCACGAGGATGCTTTGCCCTTTGTTAAGCCATGTGACTTTGTAAGGGTTGTCATGAGGTATCTTCTTCAATTTGAGCTTTGTAACAGCCTCCTCTGATATTACATTATTAGTTGATCCAGAATCAACCACCACCTTGCATACTTTTCCTAGGATCTTGCACTTGATCCTAAACAATGCCCTTCTACGTCTAGGCTCATTAGAAGCTGGTTGCTTGATCAGCACCCTCCTAAACATGAGGTTCTCACCTTTTTCAGACTCAATATGGTCTATGTCAACATCCTTGAAACTTCTATTATCTTCTTGTGCATATGCTAGCCTTTTATCTTGGCTTGAGGAAGAGGGTTTGTCCGGGCACCTATAGGCAGGATGGCCTAGTTGACCACAATTGTAACACTTCATTGTTGCAAAGTAAGAGCTGCTCCTACCTCCTCTACCCCTACTTGATCCTCCTTGATTACCTCTCCCTCTATTATAACCACCTCTTGAAGAGTGGTCAATAGTTTGCTCCATGGGTTTGCTTTCACTTTGGCTCTTTTGATCACTACCTTTGCCTTGGTAGCCTCCTCTTTGATTTTTCTGATTTCTGCCTTTGCCTCTATCTTTGAAGTTAGAATCTCCTTTCCTCTTGTTCTTTTCTTCTACCTTCAAAGCTAGCTGATGACATCTTTGGATAGTGGTAGGGGCCCATAAGCTAAGCTCCTCTTGAATGTTCCACTTCAAGCCACCAAGATACCTTGCCACCTTGAGTGACTCCTCTTCTTGCTTCTTGGATCTCAAACACAACCTCTGAAATTCTTTAGTGTAGGAGGTCACATCAAGATCTTTTTGCTTCATTCCTTGCCTCTTTTTATGGAGTTGGATCTCAAAGTCTTCAGGTAGGAAGTTCTCCTTGATTTTGTTTGCCATAGCACTCCAATTTGCAATTGGATTCTTGCCCATGCTGAATCTTTCATCTTGTACATACTTCCACCATGTTAAGGCTGAGCCTCTAAGCCTTGACTTAGCAACCTTAACCTTCTGTGCCTCTAAGATACCCTCACACTCAAAGTGGTTCTCCATACCCTCTAACCAATCCATAACTGCATCAATATCCATCTTACCACTGAAAAGTGGCACTCCTTCCAAAGCTTTACCTCCTAAGGCTTTGATTGCCTTCAAGAAGAGCTCTTCTTGCAAGATAGGATCAGGTTTAGGTAAAATATCTTCCTCTGCTACCTTTTTACCATTCCCATCTTCTTCTTCATCTCTTTTCTTGGCTGCCTCTACAACTACATCTAGTTTTTGCTTCACCTCTTCTAGTGCTTCTTCAAGAAGCTGATTTCTTTGCCTTTGCTCATCAACTTCTTTAGCTAACTCCACATTTGTCACCATCATGGATTCTCCTACTGATTCTTCAGTGGCTTCCAACATTAACTACCTTTCCCAAATCTTTAACTGGCTCTGATACCACTCTGATTTAACACCCCAACCTTGCTTCCAAACCCCAAGCTCTCTCTCAGGGCTACCTTAGGTCATTCACTAGACCCACTAGGGCTTCTTCACACCCTATAATTACTAGGACCTTGCTCAAGAGATCCTAATCCTTCAGTTGGGGGTACACCAACAAAGTAACATCAAATTTCTTACTAGCCAGCTCCAGTCCGCTATTAACCCTCAAGTCCATCCATAGCTCCAAGGGTACCAGTTCTTCATCTAGGGTTTTTTTAGACTCCTTCTAACATCCATGACCCTAAAAAATGCTGATTTCATAGGCGCATTCAATCTACTAGGGAAGATACACCAAATTGCTCCAAAAAGGCTACTAGGAATTAGCCCTCCTAAATAGCTGGAAACAAGATTTCTTGAAAAACTTCTTAACAACCCTACAAAAAAATTATATTTTTGGATACCCTTTTTAGAGTACTTCAAGATTCTATAATTTTCTAGCCTCCAAACTTTTTGTACAATGAAAGTACAGTTTTAGGCCAAAAATGAGGATTTCAAGTGCTTTATCGCTATTGTGATGGAAAACCACCTTAGACACCTTTCCAAGACCTCTCCTTTGGACTGGAGCAAGGTTAGACCTTCTCATTACTCGCTGTGCAGCTGGATTAAGGTATTTGTACACTCAATCCTCTCCATAACCCATTTTCCAACTGTGATTCCTAGCCAAGTTGCATTTGGCTTGCCTAGGGCATCACCTTAAAAATGCTTGCTGATGCATTCAAGGGACCTCCTTCTTGATACATAATGTAAATGGATCCTAGTTCCAAATCCCAAAATACCAGAGGTTTCCAATGGTGGGAAGTGGCCCTAAGATCCCATTTTCTAAGTGCAACCCTGTTCAGATCAGCAACTTGCCAAGAACAAAAAGATTTTTCTACACTGATGCAAACGAATTAAAATGATCAAAACAACACTACAAAAAGATTAAAAAAAATATTTCAGAACTTTTCCAACACAAAAATCAGGCCATTCAATCCTCCTCTATTAAAAATGCCTTCAAATGCATAAAACCGACAACAAAATACTTGCTCAATTCGTACAAAATGCAAAACCAACTTGTCCAACCCCCTAAAAATGGTTGTCCTCACATTTTTAAAGGCTCCTCCATCAGTTCCATAACTATTCTAAATATTTAGGACGTTCTAAACACACAAATGCCAAAAAGTTGCTTTTTGCAAGAAAATGTTGTCATGACAACATGACAACATTTCAGCAACTTTTGTTCTACATGGAGTTAGTTCTCCAAATTTGGCACAAAAACAAAGTAGACATATAATATGCATAAAATGACTTCAAATAAACAATTCAAAGCCATTGGAACCTTTCTAGACCATTTTAGCCTTTTCCGTACCTAAGTCACCTAGTTGACAATAGTCGGCAACTTCTAGCAACTTGGTCACTTTGGGTCTTGCCAAGTCTCCTAAACACACCTAAGGATCACATAGGACCTATTATTAGAATAGTGATGTGGCTAGCATCACTACAAGCCAAAAATAAAGAAATACCTAGGTTTCACACTTAGCCTACCTAGGTGCTCCTGCACCAATTTATAGGGAAAATTTGAGAGAAATAAAAGTCATTATTTGAATAATGTAATGTTACCCCACATCCCCTATAATTTCAAAAAGGCAGGGCAGATACCAAAGAAATCAAAGGATCACTTGCCATTAAGTAGATTCAAAAGCTACTTCAAGAATATAGTGTATGGATTGCACAAGGTTGTAGAAAGTGATGGGGTAGAGGATTTTGTATATGGTTCACTATTCTTGATAGCATGTGACATACAAGACCCTTTCCACAATAGGGAATATGATTATGTGGGTTTCATTATGGATAGCATGCACCATCAGATTGTGAATGCTAAGAAATGAGAGATGAAGGACTTCAAATTCCATCACTACTCATTGCTAATGTATTTGATCCTATACAAGAACATTGGTTACATCATTCAAGATTTCATTGATCAAACATCTAATGAATTTTGGGAGTTTCATGTGCAATTATGGACTCATATTTGGGACAAAAATTTTCATTATTCAAATGCAATTGTGTTTTTCAATATGTTTACATAGAGATCCCATATGCTAGGAATTTGAGGAAAATGATTGAGAATTTTGATCATATCATGGCCCAAATGCCAAGTGAGCTAGTAGGAGAAGAGGCAATAGTGAATAGAGAATCCCTTGAGGCTAATGTCCAATTAGAAATTGATGTTGAAGAGGAGGAACAACCATCATATTCTACATGGGTGGCTAAAGGAAATAAGAGACAAAAAACCATGCATATCCTAAAGAGGTTGGTGAGCAGAACCTTACAAGTTATACTAGGAAATGATTAATATTTTGATGATATCAGGTAGAACTAATTTAATGAAAGTGCAATAGAGGCAGGAAGAGCCTTGACTAATTTACAAATTTTAGCCTCTAGATTGGATGATAGACTCATCCAATCTGAGAAATTCATGGAAGATGATGATTTTATTAAATCATCTGAATTTAATTTTTTTATATACAAAATTAAGCAAAATGACCTCACATTGAACCTTATGCCAGGAGAGGATCCTAAGAAGAATAAATAATTAGTAGATAAACTATTGGCATATGATCCAGATAGTGAAACAATGACCCCTACAAAAGCTAGGGAATTGGTACACATAAGTGGCATGATTTTAGTGCCAAGATGGGACATTAAAAGGGCCTTTGTACTTGACCAAATTAGGAGGCAAGACAAGGAAATTAGTTATGAGGCCAAAAATAGTGAAGGATTGAAGAGAGGGTCAACTTTTAGTATAGATACTAAGACCATAGCTATATGGAGTGTTGCCCTTGACATTGAGAAACCTAAAATGATGAATATAGAGGAGACTACTTAGGGAAATATGATTGTTTGGACATTAGACAACACCACTAGCACGAAAATCTCTAGCATGGTTAAACACTTTGCACTCATGAATAAGGCAAAGGTGAATCAGATTGAGGATTGGCTTGTTAGAAATTTGTATGAAGAAGAGCTCAAAACAAGTTATTTGCAAAAAAAAAAATAGAAGAGTTGGAGGGAAAGGTTTAGAGGCTAGAAGAGGAAGTTCAATATCTAAAGGACCAACTTAGAACTATATTAGAGGTAGAACATGCAAAAGGAAATATGGAAGAGGTTGGGCACATAGTTGAAGTAGAAGTCCAAATAGAGGATATACCCATAGGGGTAATAGTGCCAATGCTAGTAATAGTGGTGAATGTGGAAGGTGAGGTTCCTCAATTAGATAGTGCACCAGAAAGGGGTGTAATGTTGAATATGCTAAATTATAGGGTAAGCATCTTGAAGAGAACCTCTCAAGATGCACATAATGCATTCACCAATTTGCAAGCTATTGAGAAAATGTGCAAAGAAGCAGTAGGTTGGCTTGATCCCATTTTCTAGCAATGGGGACCTTACATGCAATTTTTTGATAGACTGATAACTCTACTAGCTAAGGAGCCAAACCTTCTTGATAAGGTCATTTCTGTTAAAGAGAATATGGATAAAGTAAAGGATTTGTTATAGTTCTTTATAGGAAAATTGGCAATCATTCAGAATAAGATGAAAGTGTTGGTCAATGGTTTCTATTCCTTAATCCTTTCAATCCTGAATTCTAATGGCCAAATAAAAGATTAGAATGAATGGTCTAGTTCTTTTGAGCATATTGAAAATTTTCCACAGGTGGTATCCATTTTTGAATGTGACACTAATGATTTTTCTTTTAATGAACTCATTGATACTTTTTTCAAAATTGAAATTGAAATGAATAGATTCATCACAAAGGGGAAGGTAGTTACAAATTCTAGGTGGCAAAAGTTTATTGGTGAGTTAAAAACAATAAAAGCATGCAAGTGGAAAACAAAAAGAGAAGTTATTGTATGGGAGGCAATTGCAGAAATAAAGGCTTTACCAATAGGGGGTAGTTAAAGGAGAAGACAAAATTGAAGATTTGATGCTCTAGCTATCATGTACAACTATTTTTACTTTTTTTTTCTATTTGTGTTAAGGTTTCAAAAAAGCTTGTTGTATCCCTTTTTGTAAAAGGACACCTTGCAGTCACATTTTTCCCTTTGCTTGTTGCAACTCATGCTTATATAAATGAGTTTTCAAGGCATTATGACGGGTCTAAAGGCTTGAATAACTTTTTTTTCTTATGAAAGAAAGTATAGTTAGTCCATGTTTTTTGTAGTTAAAGTTTACTTTCAATTGTGTACTCTCTGATCATATATAGAAATGACAGAATTAGCAAGATATTATGGGATTTTCATTGAGTTTTATTGGTCATTGTATCAATCTTCTAAAGGATAATACAAAGGGGTACTTACACCATATCCATGTCACTAATTTCTATCTCCATTTTATGAGTTTTTTTATTTTGAGGCCATTTGAATAAGGTTCAATTGATTCAATGCAGTCTGGATCGGTTGTATATTGGTTCTATTGTTACTTTTAAGTCAAGGAATTATGTAAATGCTTCAGTAGATCAGTAGAGTTTATGAGTTTATGAAAAGGGTATTTTATAAGAATGGAAATGGGTGATTACAATTGATAGATTCATTTACAAGTTATTTGAATTAGATCTACTGCCAATAATTAACCTTTTGCCCAATGGATAAGGCATTGGTCACATAAATTAGAAGTAAATGAGAGTAAATTCTACCACTACATATTAAATCAATTATAAAACCAAAATCATTTTTTTATTCCATTTTTTCAAGGTTATAAATGCTGGTCACCACTCATTTATATCTAATTTCTCAGTCTTAGGTAGCTACCAATTCCATAAATATTTGTGAACCCTATGAGGATTATGACTAGATCTACTTATGAGGGGTGTATATAAAATCTAAAAATATCAAGAATTGGATAAACTATGTATGTGTTAGGTACTAGAGATGAGAATCAAAATGAAACTAATATAATTCTCATATAATAGTAGTCATTTGAATCATCCCTTAGGTATACCCACCTTGGTTCTGCAAAGCCTAAAGAGTAGAAAACCATCCTTGATTTTGTTGAAGTTGGATCCAATTGGTTTGCACATGCAATTGTTAATAGGTAGTGGCTAATCTTTAGATTATGTGAGTATTATCACTTTGGTATTGAGCATTTTTTTGTTTAGTAGTTTTAAACACCAACAAAATGGTGACTCTACTGGGGATATAACACTTTATGTTGTCATAAACTAGTATATCATTTAAGATATATGTTTCCCTTGGGTAGAATCTGAGGTAGGCATTTCACAAGAACTTTTCTGTGGTTTTGAGGGTTATTTGCATTTTGTCTAAGATTATTAGTGAAGTAATTGTGGTTTTTTTTTAGTAATTACTCCCATTTCAATAGGGTGGGTAGTGACTCAGAAGGTTTAACCAGTGTCAATATTTGGAAATTTATTGTCTCAAATTATGGAAAATAAAAAGAACACATGGGAAAATGTGAAGAAAAACCCAGGAATTAAATTACAAACTGATCTCCCTCCTAGGGGAAGATAGAATTGGGTTGTGAAAAGGCCTCAAATGCATAGATAAGACCACTCCCAAGAGCAAGTAATCAGGGGAGAAAATGTTCATTTTTATTCTATGGAAAGGGAATCATCTTGCCAAAGTTTTAGATCTCATCCCAGATTATCTGATGATGACTTTTTTAGCACTCCCAAAGTAATATGTCTAGATACTATTAGGCAGCAAAATGCACCTAGTTTAGACAAAAGAAATTGTAATAATATTTTTCAACAAAGTAGGAACCCTTTCCTATCTAATTGTTATCAAGAAGAAATAAGACCAAAACACTTAGATCTTGAGGATTTTAATGATGAAAAAATTGCTAGTTCTGAGTTTACTATTCTTGATCCTAATGAGATTGAGGCCTTGAGAATGAAACTTGTTGAGAAAGAAGCCATAAATAAGAAATTTCAAAAGGAGAGGGAGGAAAGGATTATGAAAGATTTTGAAGAAAAATAAACAATACTTAGGCAAATTGCTTCCCTAAAGAAGAAAAATGAGATAGCAACTAGTGCTTGGCAACCAGAAATTATAGGTCAAGTTGAACAGCTTAAGACACAAGAAAAAAAGTTATTGGAAACTCAGAATATGAATTTAGAAGGACCTGCAATATAGTAGATCAAGAACTATAGTGCTCTAGAAGTTGACAACAATAAAGAAAAAGATGTAGAGCATGTTGTTGATGCTAAGGATAAAGGAAATGGAAGGAGATTGGTGTTAAGATTAAGGAACAACAAAGATTGTTTAGATCTAGGATTCCATGTCACCCTCTAATATTGAGATGGAAAAGAAAAGGAAAGAAAAGGATGATTTGGTTAAGAGATTAGAAATTATAGAAAATGAAGCAGCTATAGTTGAGATGAACAACAAGATTAAATTCTTGGAAAATGCTAGGAAGCAATTTGTAATTATGCCTAAAGATGATTATGGATCTAATGATGCAAATCAAATTATTACTAAGGTACCTACTTATTTCTTATCCTCATTTTCACAAAAAGTAGATCTTAACAAATCTATTAGTGATGCTAGCACTAGTAATACTATGAATAATACTAAGAGAGACATTGCTAATTACCCCAAGATTGATTTACAAAGGAGACCTGTTCAGTTAGAAGGTTATAGGCAAATATATTTTGATGGAATACCTAGTTTTCCTAACCCTATCCCACAATAAATGAGGAAAAGATTGCCTAAATTTTTTGGGAATGATGCTATCTCTTGTGAGGACCATTTAAGTTGTTTTCTTGATATGATGAGTGACTATGAGGTTGAGATTGAAGATGTTATTATGAAATTATTTGTTCAGTCATTAACTAAAGATGCTAGAGAATGGTTCAAGAGACTTCTTGAATTATCTATTGTTGATTGGAAGGATATTGAGTACTATTTCAAAGAGCAATATGGTGACAAGCAGAATCAAAGCTATATCCTAAGTGAATTTAGTAACATTAAGAGGCTACATAATGAGTATGTCACTGAATTCAATAATAGATTTCAAAAAAGGATGTATAAGCTCATGCAAGCCATGAAAGTTGATGACAAGATATGTTTGATTACCTACTTGAATGCTTTTGATGGAAAAATGGCATACCAGCTTAGGGATAAAGAACATAGGACTCTAAGAGATGCATTTAGAGTTTCTATAAATGTGGAAAATAATTTGAGAATTTTAGGGAGGTTAGAGAACAAAAGAGATGATCCTAGTTTGTTTGGGAAAAAGGGGAATAGAAGGGAAGATCACAAAGTTGTAGGTGGAAAAAAGCAAGAACCTAGTGAGATAAGTCAAGTTTTAAATGCTATAAAGAGTCTAAATTTTCCTTAGGCAAAGAATGATAGGAATCCCACTTATAATAGGGTCCCTTATCAATCAAATTTCAATAGATAGAAAAGGTTGCAAAATTTCTCCTATAACACTACCTAGAAGGATGGTCAACCTAATGTTCCTCCTCCTAAGAACACCAATAATAAGGTGACCCCTAATCCTTTATCTAAAAACTCTATAAATTTGGTGGATGATCCTAAGTTCACTACTGAGCCTACATGGTGCTTTGTGTGTCAACTACCCCATGCTCCTAAATCTTGTTCAGTAGCCTTGTCTTTCCTAGGAAGTCAGACTATAGTTGAAGAATGTTAGGAACATGAAGAAAACAATGACGATGTAGGGTGTAATATGTAGTAGCAAGTATTCTCTGAGGAGAGTGATGTTGAAGGTAATGTGTGTAATATGGTAAATTCCAAAGAAAAAGTGACATTAAGGAAGCCTTCTAGGGAAGAGATTGATCAAATTACTGCCAACATGATAGCTCAAGTGCAGACTAGAAACATGGCTCAGATTGATGGTAATGATAAGATGGCTAGTATGTCTATAAAAGGGGTCAATCTTTAAAAAGGGGAAGCCATGAAGCCTAAATAAATCCCTATTATGAAGGTTAAAATTACTAGTAAAAAATGGGAACCAAGGAAAATGAATAGTCCTAAGGGTTGTGAGCTTCCAAATTCCCAAGAAGTTAGATGAGAAGGTACCAAAAATGATCACTAAAAATGACAAGAAACATCAAGATGTTGTAAACATTTTGGATAAACATCATGAGAAAAGGAGTATGGTAATTGATTGTCCTTGTGACTCTTTTATAGACATGACCCATGTGTTATCAAAAATCACTGTCAAAGTCCCATTGTCTGAAGTATTAAGAATCCCTAGAAATTGAACCAAAGCCATATCATGGTTGAAAGATAGTGATACAGAGGTAAGATATGACTATACTGAAAATCATAATCCCAAAGAAAGAAATAAAGAAAAGATGAAAGACAAAGAAACTGAAGTAGTTATGTCTCAAATTCCTCAGACGTTTTTGGATAGCTCTATAAATCAATGTTTGGGAAGTGTTGAGCCATTTTTTTTTAGTATTCTAGTAAATGGTAAAAAATTGAAAAATTGCATGATTGATTTTGGTGCTTCCAATACTATGATGCCTTTTGAAATAATGAAGGGATTAGGTGTGAAGGTTGATATTACTTAGGCAAGATGTTGTGCTATGGATAAAAGAGAAGTGATAGTCATAGGCACTATTAATGCTTTACCATATAAATTGACAACTTATCTTGAAAAAGAGCTTACTATGAGTGTATTGGTTGTTGGTATTCCACCTCAGTATGACATGTTGTTGTCTAGAAACTGGAGTGCTACCATGGGAGGGAGTCTATAATGTGATTTATCATTTGCTAAAAATAAATAGAGAGACTAAAAGTGTATATATGATAGAAGAGGAGATAGAGGATGATATGAAAAATTTTGTGGATACAAATTTTAATGCATTTTGAGCTGAGGTTCTAACTTTGAAGAAAGGTAAACATAAATCTCAGATGGAAGTAGAAGCTGACACAAAAATAGATAAAGGTGATCTATGGGCTATGTTTTTTGATGGTGCTTGCTATAAGGATTGATTTGGTGTAGGTATTTTATTGATTTCTCCTACTAGAGTAACATACAAATTTTCTTTTACATTGAGTTTCCCTTGTACTAACAACATAGCAGACTATGAGGCCTTGTTATTAGGACTCAGATTAGCTCACATGCATGGGATAAAATGTATGCATGCTATAGGGGATTCTAAATTGGTTTTATCCCAAGTAAAAAATATTTATGTGTCAAAAAATAAGAGATTAAAACAATACATAAATGTTGTATGGGACATGAATGAATATTTTGATGCATTTGGGATAGTCTGGAAAGATAGGACTAATAATAAGATGACAAATTTGCTAGAAAATATAGCAATAAAACCTAATGACATTAAATTTTCTAGTATATCTAAAATTGAGATTCAAACTAGGCCCTCTGTTCTTGATAATGTCCATAATTGGCAAGTATTTGAAGATGATAAGGACATTTTGAGATTTTTGAATTATGAGAACATGTTTTCAAGATAAGAAATCGATTGTGCAACCTATGTAGAGAATATAAATGGGAAAGATACTATTTTTGGGTAGGAAGTTGTGCAATTGAAGACAAACAAAATCCCAGAGGGTTTACTTGTTTTAGAAACTATTTTTAACAACCAAGATAGGTCACAAGTTGATGCCATTAAATATGATGTTAAAGATCTTGAGGAGGTAAACTTGGGAACTAAGGAAACACCTAAGAAGGTATGTATTGGTAAGTAATTGTCTCC
Organism: Cupressus sempervirens; assembly: GCA_028749045.1. NCBI lineage: Eukaryota > Viridiplantae > Streptophyta > Pinopsida > Cupressales > Cupressaceae > Cupressus > Cupressus sempervirens. The sequence continues at coordinate 976,770,885 of CM053792.1, read as the reverse complement.
TAAAGTTAAGAAAGACCTGATAGATCTATTAAGAAAATATAGACATGTGTTTGCATGGTCATATGATGACCTAAAAGCTTATAGAGAAGATCTTTTTTGGCATGAAATTCCTTTGAAACTAGATGCTAAGCCTTTTAGACAAAAATAGAGGCCAATAAATCCAACTTTGGCTCCAAAAATGCAAGATGAACTAATCAAATAAAGAGATGCAAGGATCATAAAGCCTATTAGACATTCTTCTTGGGTGTCTAATTTAGTCCCTATCAGGAAGAAAAATGGAGACATAAGGTTATGTCTTGATTTTAGAAATCTTAATATATCTTCATTAAAGGATAATTATGGTTTGCCAAATATGGAGGCTATGTTGCAAAGGGTTACTGGTTTTGAACTTATGTCCATAATTGATGGATTTTTAGGTTATAATCAAGTGGTTGTTAAAGAATTAGAATAGTTTAAGACTACTTTCACTACTCCATGGGGTACTTATGTGAATGTCAAGATGCCTTTTGGGCTTACTAATGTTGGGGCTACTTTTCAAAGAGTAATGGATGTGGCTTTTGCTGATGTTATTGATAAATTTTTGGTCATGTATCAAGATGATTTAACTACTTATTCTAAGGATGAGAATGATCATTGCATGCATCTAGAAAAGGTACTTATCAGAGCCCTTAAGTATGGTATTTCTTTGAATCCAAGGAAGTGTAATTTTAGTGTTATTGAAGGAAAGCTATTAGGACATCTAGTTGGTAAGCATGGAGTGAGGATTGGCCCTAATAGGGTAGAAGAAATAGACAAAATTTAGAAGCCTAAAAGTGTTAAGGGAATTCTGTCATTTTTTGGGCAAATCAACTTTCTTAGAAGATATGTGACTAATTTTGTAGAAATTAGTAGGCCTATATCAAGAATGTTAAAGAAAGGATCTAAGATAAAATGGGATGGGGAGCCTAGCATTACATTCTAGAAGATCAAACAAGCTATTAAGGATGGTCCTATTCTTAGGGTACCAAATTATGATAAGCCAATGCATATATTTTCTTTTGCTTCATTTCACATTGTTTCTGTAGTATTGTTACAGAAAAATGAAGAAGGTTATGAACAACCCATTGCATTTTTAAGAAAATCATTACAGGCAACAGAACTCAAGTATGATATAAATGAAAAATAGCCATATGCATTGGTGAAAGGGGTGAAGGCTTTTAGATATTATCTAATGGGAGCCATTTATATTGCATTTGTCCCTACTACTACTATAAAGGATATCTTTTCACAACAAGAGGTATCTGGCAAAAGATGTAGGTGGATTAACAAAATACAAGAATTTAACATTGATATTCAGATCACGAAACTAGTTAGGGGTCAAGGTTTGGCCATATTGATGATAGAAGTCAATTTAGAGGCAAACCAAATCAATAAACTTGATGATAGTTTTGGGGATAATCTTTGTGATATGGGTACTTCTGATTGGTATAGAGATATGATTTATTACTTGCAGAACATGAAATTTGCACCAAGATTAATAGACAACTAGAAAAGATCCTTGAAGTTGTAGGCTATAAGGTATGTTATAGTGCAGGGGCAATTGTGGTGGAGGAATATGGAGGGGGTCCTTTTGAAATGTGTAGGTGAAATTGAGTCTAAAAGGATCTTAGGAGATATGCATGAAGGTGTATGTGGTGGTCATTATATGGCTAAAACCACTGCTCATAAAGTTCTTAGGGCTGGTTTTTGGTGGCCAAAACTTTTCAAAGATGCTCATGAGTTTGTGAAAACATGTGATGCTTGTCAAAGGTTTAGTGGAAAGTTAAAATTTTCTAGGAATTTACCATTAAGACCTGTTGAAGTACAGGCACCATTTCAACAATGGGGAATTATTGTCATTGGTGAGATTTCAAATAAGTCATGTGGTGGACACTCTTGGATCTTGGTAGCTACTAATTACTTCACTAAGTGGGTTGAAGCAATTCCTACTAAAAATGCAACAAGTAAAGTAGTGATTAATTTCATTCTCAATAACATTGTGACCAAGTTTGGATGCCCACAGAAGATTGTAACTGATAATGGTATGTGTTTTAGATCTAAAGAATATAAAGATTTTTGTAAAAAGTACAACATTATAGAATACACATCATCACCTTATCATCCCCAAAGTAATGGTTAGGTAGAATCAAACAATAAAAGTATATCAAAGATTATCAAGAGGATTTTACAAGAGAACAAGAAGGCTTAGGATTCAACACTTCCATTAGCTCTATGGGCTGATAGGGTTATTGTGAAAAAGGCCATTGGATGTGCTCCTTTTGATTTGGTCTATGGCATACAAGCTAGACTTCCATAGAATAATTTAAAGGAGATATATAAATTTGTTCAACTTTATGAGGATGATATCATTGATGAGATGGAGCTCAAAATGGATGACATCTTGCAATTGGAAGAAACAAGAAGAGAGTCTTCTATTTAGAATTCAAAATTATAATCATAGATGAAGCATTTATATGACAAGAGGGCCATTGAGAGAAAAATTAAACTAGGTGATATGGTATTGATGTGGAATGCTAGGATGGAAGATAAAAGAAAGCATGGTAAATTTGTTCCCATTTGGCTTGACCCATACAACATTTGTGATACAAATGGTGAAGACTCATATTTTTTGAGGGATCTAACTAGAGATATTCTTGAATGGCTAGTTCATGGACAATGCTTCAAGAGGTACTTTTTCTAAAAGTATATGTATTCCATGAATAGTAGTTTTAAATTTTCTTGTGCCCTTGTACATTACATATATTTTTGTATAGTCCTTGTAAATTCCCCTGTACAGTCTAGTTTCATGTTGCTATTGTTTTGATTCTATGCTCTCTGAAGAATTTATCATTATTGTATCTAGTATGCCGTCTGCTCTACCATAGATTCTAAATTCTTACATAGACTGAGGTAGTCTATCATCTCTAGACAAAGCCACTGGTGGTCTAATTTTTCATAGTGCAAAGAAATTCCAAAATATGTATGAAAAATATATAATCCTTGTGTCTTGCAGATTAGTGTTTCTTTTCTTATCATTTTTCAAAATCTTGTGTTACCCTAGTTATGCCTTGATTTCTATGTTGTTTGAATTCTATTAAATTCTCAAGGTTTGTCATCAACATAGTCATTAAAATGTCCTCAGTATGTTAAAACCCTAGGTTTATCTTCAATTTTTTGAAAGGGTTTGCAAAACTCCTAAATTCCTCTCCTTTATGGTTTTATGGTGTTAGGGTTTCTCATAGGAGTGTTATGTTCTCTCTCTTTCATCTCCATGGTTACATTTTGCTACTATGGCATAAGGGCATAAAGGAATTTTTAGTTTATAGGTATACTATTATGTAACTATTAACAATGAAGTGATGAACTTTGGAGCTTTTCAATCATACGATTGATCTAAGAAAGTGCATGAAAGGTTTTCATTTTTAGTAAGTTTTTCCTATGGTTCCATGGTGACAAGTTAAACCATATCAGTGAAAGCCTAACATCAAGATACCTCTAGCTATATGTTCTCCTGAGTGGCATATGAGCATAATGGGGTTTAAAGTGGTCATGTTTATTGACTTACAGGGGTACGAGTAACAAGTTGAGTGGATGGGCAGAAGGGTGGATCACTTTGGTTCATGCACTTATGTCTTATTAAATGGTGTAAGGGTGTAAAGACTAGTCATGGCATAAAAGGTGTCTCATGGAAGTATCAAATGGTTTTATAGGTCTACATGCAAAGGAAGCTCTTAAGAGTGAAGCAAGGTTTGATTTCATCTATGTGCTTTCATTGCTTTGGTTTGTGAACAACTGTAAAGTGATTTCATATGGAGGAATGTGTCATGTGGGACCTGACAAATTGCCACTTGGGCCCTGATAGGAGTGAATCAAATTATGACACATCACATATGCTAAATGGGCCTGGCCTACATGGAATATAACTTAAGTCATCCATTTTGCACGTTCTTAAATCAGCAAGGATTTTTTTTGAGATTTAATCTAGGTCATTGATCTATTTGAAAAGGAAAATTTTCTTTATGCTCTTACATTTGCAAGGATACCGTGTCGATGAAGAGGTGTTTCATGTCTTTCTCTATGGATATGAGATTGGTTTAGTGTATGAGCATAAAAGGTAAAACAACAAATGAAATGAATGCTTTATGATGGTACAAGATGTGTTGAAGAATAAGCACATAAAGGTATGTTGAGAGGGTTTGAGATCCTACAATAAACGGGCTATATCGAAGCATAAAATGAATTGCAAGGCCATGGTTAAAGAACCCTAACACTTCTACGCTTGAAGTTTTCTAAAGCATCATAAGAAAAATGTAAAGGTTTGATAGTTATGTCTATGGAGTTATGAGGATTGAAGTGTTTGGACTTAACATATAAGTGAAAGATCAAATTTGAAAAAGGAGGCTGGATGAGATGTCATGCTAGTTAAGAAAAAAGGACAAATTCACCATAGCCAAGTAACAAATAAAACTAAAAATTACTTTAGGATCAAATTACATGTTTTATTTTCTTTGCAAACACCCTACTAGAATGGTATTAAAACTTGTACATGCATAATTTATTAAAGTTGGTAGATTGCAAGATTAAACTATAAAGATTTGATTGAAAGTTTAGAGTATTTTCCACTTTCTGAGAGCTTGTGTTTCCCATTTTGAAAATTCTTCAGGTGTCCATAGCTTTGCAATTTTCCATGCTATTGTTGTAGGAGTTTGAGATATAAATTTGTAGAAAATAGTGGCTAACATGGATGTTAAAGAGGTTTTCTATTGAGGAAGTAGAGGTTGAAGAGGAAGGTGATGATGTTGTAGAGGTCACACCGAAGGGTAGAAGAAGGAGGGTATAGTAAAAATAACAAAGTAATCAAGGGTATGTAAGCCAAAAAAACATGCAGAGGAATGGTTAAAGATACTCCCAGGGTCATGTAATGCAATTTTAGCTAATGACCATGTTTTTAAAGACCCTTACTTCCTATGTAGAGATGCAAAGTGCCCCAAGATCAGTGGGTTTAATTTGTTCATGTATTTTTACTAGAATAGAATTGAAAATGTACCAGTATGCAACCCATGGAATAGAAATATGGAAAAAATAATATTTCCTAAGGTATTTGTGGATGTGGACTTGTTGAAGGCATTGATAAACTTGTATAATCCAGTCACAAGATCATTCCACAAACATAATGGGAGCATTTTGTGTACACTCGATAGGACTTCTTTCTTAGAAGCTTTCGGTTTGGAGGAAAAAATGGATGTTCCCATTGATATTGAAGATTTAAAGGGAAAATTTGGGAGAAATAAAAGTCATTATTTGAATAATGCAATGTTACCCCACATCCCCTCTAATGTCAAAAAGGCAGGGTAGATACCGAAGAAAGTAGAGGATCACTTGCAACTAAGTAGATTCAAAAACTACTTCAAGAATATAGTGTATGGATTGCACAAGGTTTTAGGAAGTGATGGGGCAGATGATTGTGTATATGGTTCATTGTTCTTGTTAACATGTGACATACATGACCCTTTCCACAACAGGAATATGATTATGTGGGTTTCATTATGGATAGCATGCAACATTAGATTGTGAATGCCAAGAAAGGAGAGATGAAGGAATTTAGATTCCATAACTACTCATTGCTCATGCACCTAATCCTATACAAGAACATTGGTTACATCAGTCAAGATTTCATTGATTAAACATCTGATGAGTTTGGTGAGTTGCCTGTACAATTATGGAGTCATATTTGGGACAAAATTTTTCATTATTCAAATGCAATTGTGTTTTTCAATATATTTAGTGTCGTGATAATGAGAATGGTAGATCATACCTTTTTTAGGGCCCCCAATGTTTTGAGAACATTTATCAGACCTTCCTATTTAGATGATAAAGTGAAATTGGACCATAATTGGGATGATTTATTTTTGTTCAAAGAATATTCCTTGATGAGAGTTTATGCATGCCTATAGCCCCCTCATATATTACCAAAATATATGCCTCCTCAATTAGTTATTATTGAATTCTTTTGGCAATTCAAATTGATGAACAAAGAGATGATTCCTCATTCCTTGCAAACCTACATATGTTTGTAGATGCTTTAAAGTAGGAGATTTTATAATTTGGAAGAATGCTTATGAGGAGTTTAGTGAATATTTAAACCAGTATAAGTTTGCCACTAGACACTATAGAATGTATGACCCAAATAATTATGTAACCAATGAGGTCAAAGCCATTAGGGGTTATATTCTTCCTCCCAGCAAACCCATTCCTGTAGAATATTTAATTGCTAATATAGTACCAACAAGAGAGTCTGATGAGTTATTAGGAAAGTATGTTGAAATTATAAAGATGGAGGATGCCTTGAGAAGGACCAACCTAGACTTCAATGATTTTTACACAAAGATCCCATATCCTAGGAATTTGAGGAAAATGATTCAGAATTTTGATCATATCATGGACCAAATTCCAAGTAAGCTAGTAGGAGAAGAGGCAATAGTGAACAGAGAATCCTTTGAGCTTGATGTCCAATTAGAAATTGATGTTGAAGAGGAAGAACAACCATCATCTTCTACATGGGTGGCTAAAGGAAAGAAGAGACAAAAAACCATGCATATCCTAGAGAGGGTGGTGAGTAGGACCTTGCAAGTTATACTAGAAAATGATCAATATTTTGCTCATATTAGGCATAACTACTTTCATGAAAGGGCAACAAAGGGAGGTAGAGCCTTAACTGATTTACAAATTACAGCCTTTAGATTGGATGATAGACTCATTTAACCTGAGAAATTCATGGAAGATGATGATTTTATTAAATCATTTGAATTTAAATTTTTTTTATACAAAATTAAGAAAAATGAGCTCACATTGAGCCTTATGCCAAGAGAGGATCCTAACAAGAATAAAGAATTAGTAGATAAACTGTTGGCATACAAACAATGGTCCCCACAAAAGCTAGGGAATTGGTACATAGAAGCGACATGATTTTAGTGTCAAGATGGAATATCCAAAGGGCCTTTATACTTGACCAGACTTGGAGGCAAGACAAGGCAATAAGTTATGAGGCTAGCAACAATGAAGGATTGAAGAGAGGGTTAGGTTTTAGTATAGATACTAAGACCCTAGTTGTATGGAGTGTTATCCCTAACACTAAGAAACCTAAAATGATGAATATAGAGGAGACTACTCAAGGAAATATGATTGTTTGGACATTAGACAACACCACTGGTAAGGAAATATCTAGCATGGTTAAACACATTGCACTCATGAATGAGGCAAAGGTGGAGAAGATTGAGGATATGCTTGATGCTGCCTATAATGAATGTCTGGATATTAGAAATTTGTATGAAGAGCTCAAAACAAGTTATGTTCAAAAACAAAGAATAGAAGAGTTGGAGGGAAAGGCTTAGAGGCTAAAAGAGGAAGTTCAATCTTTGAAGGACCAACTCAAAACTATAGTAGAGGTAGAACATGCACAAGGAAATGTGGAAACATAGTTGAAGTAGAAGTCCAAATAGAGGATATACCCATAGGGGTAATAGTGCTAGTGCCAGTACCAGTGGAGAATGTGGAAGGTGAGGTTCCTTAATTAGATAGTCCACCAAAAAGTGGTGTAATGCTAAATATGTTAAATCATAGGGTAAGCATCTTGAAGAGAATCTCTCAAGATGCACATAATGCATTCACTAATCTACAGGCTATTGCAAAAATGTGTAAAGAAGCAATAGGTTGGCTTGACCCCATTTTCTAGTAATGGGGACCTTACATGCAATTTTTTGATAGGCTGATACCTCTACTAGCTAAGAAGCCAAACCTTCTTGATAAGGTCATTTCTGTTAAAGAGAATATGGATAAAGTAAAGGATTTGTTGCAATTCTTTACAAGAAAATTGGCAATCATTCAGAATAAGATGAAAGTGTTGGTCAATGGTTTCTATTCCTTAATCCTTTCAATCCTTAATTATGATAGCCAAATAAAAGATTGGAATGAATGGTCTAGTTCTTTTGACCATATTGCAAATTTTATATAGGTGGCATCCCTTTTTGAAGGTGACACTGATGAGTTTTCTTTTAATGAACTAATTGATACTTTATTCAAAATTGAAACTAAAATGAATAGATTCATCACAAAGTGGAAGGTAGTTATAGATGTGAGGTGGCAAAATTTTGTTGGTGAGTTAAAAACAATCAAAGCATGTGAGTGCCCAACAAAAAGTGAAGTTTTTGTATGGGAGGCAATCATAGAAATAATGGCTTTACCAATAGGGGTAGTTGAAGAAGAAGAAAAAATTAAAGATGTGATGCTCCAACTATCATGTGCAACTATTTTTTCTTTTTTTTTCTATTTGTGTTAAGGTTTCAAAGACATTTTGAAAAGCTTGTTGTATCCCTTGTTGTAAAAGGACACCTATCAATCACATTTTTCCCTTTTCTTGTTGCAACTCATGCTTATATAAATGAGTTTTCAAGGCACTGTGACGAGTTCGAAGGCTTGTATAACTTTTTTTTCTTATGAAAGAAAGTACAGTCAGTCCATGTTTTTGTAGTTAAAGTTTACTTTCAATTATGTACTCTCTGATCATATATAGAAATGATAGAATCAACAAGATATTCTAGGGTTTTCATTGAGTTTTATTGGTCATTCTATCAATCTTCTAAAGGATAATACCAAGGGTACTTATACCATATTTGTCTCACCAATTTTTGTTTCTATTTTATTAGTTTGCTTATTTTGAGGTCATTTGAATAAGGTTCAATTGATTGAATGCAATCTAGATGGGTTATATGTTGGTTCTATTGTTGCTTTTAATTCAAGGAATTATGTAAATGCTTCAGTAGATTAGTATATTTTATGAGTTTATGAAAAGGATATTTCATAACAATAGGAATGGGTCATTACAATTGATAGATTTATTTACAAGTTATTTGAATTAGATCTCTTGCCAATAGTTAACTGTAGGACCATAAAATAGGTTAAATGCATAACATACTATGAGAAAATCACAAAACTCAATAATCATACATTAGCACCCACTATTCTACCATGAAAGCCAAACTAATAAAGAAAGCAATAGAAACCCCCTTTTTCGTTTGTAGCTCCCATGTCCTTCTTTCTTCTCCAAATGATTGTAGCTCCAAAGTTGCCTATAGTGCACACAAAATTGAAGCAAAAGTCTATGATGTGGATAATGCCATGAGAATACTTGAAGTTGTGATTTGAATGTGAGAGATGGAGTGAGAAATCTAAAAGAAATTGGGACCTAAAGGCTTCCAAGACTTCAAGGAGACTTCCAGAAGACCCCAAATGAGAGAAAGAGTGCCCATTTTATATCAACACTCAAAGTGAGGGCATTGGATTTGTCACCCATAGATATGCGATGTGGCAAGAGATTCCTTTGAGAATCCATGACACATATGAAAAAATATGCCAATTGTGAGATTCTATGACACATGCAAGTCAAACTTGGCTAAATGTGGAAGAGAATCTATGACGCATCATAAGACACCTCAACCCACTTAAAGCCAAGAATATATGGTGAATAAGCCAAATAGGGATGTGTGTAAGAGGTAAGAATATTTGATTATGACAAGTCTTTAGTCAAGTGTTGAAGGAGAATCCACCAGGTGTCATATCCAAGTGTCATGAGGATGCAATATTTTATGGAATACTTGAATTAAAAATCCTTTTATTCCACAAAATAAGAATTAGTAGAAAATGGAATTAATGATGGAAAATGGAACTTAGAAAATTGAGAATTTCCATGGTTTTGTAGATAATTAATCAATTAATTAATAAAATTAATTAATTGAGGATGATAATTAGGAATAATAATTAGAAAGAATAGGATTAAATTATGGGTTATTTAATCCTATAGAGAAAATTAGGAAATGATTGGCCAAATTAATTAAATTAATGCGACAGTATCCTTTGATGAAAATGTAATGATCATGGTTATGGAATAAGATGATGACCAATAGATCAAAACCATGATCAGATTGATTTATTGAAGTTGATAACATGCCAAGGATACATGACATGAATTGGTTGATATGTAACATTTAACCGACATTGTAAATGCTACAGGTTTGATAATAACATTGACGAACATTGTCAATGTTATTAAAATGGTTGATGATGCATTGATCTAACATTTAAAGCCTCAACAATTTCAAATATTGAATGACATGAATGATAGTTTGACCTAGCACTGAGAGCCATGATAGTACTAAGGTCAAATTGATAAGATTGATAAGTTGATAGATTTCCAAGGCATTCAAAGCCACAACAATACCTAGGAGTTGGAAAAATGATGATTGATTTGGGATGTTTGATATGTTTTGGGTCGATTAGGACTGATTTTGAATGATTTCAAGTTGATTTGGGGTGATTTTGAGTTGATTTGATATGGTTTTGAGTTAATTTGATACGATTCTAAGTTGATATGAAATTGATGTGAAAGGGGATACAAATGACGAAATATGGTCAATCTGGCCAAAAGATCAAAGTTAGTAGAATGAGAAAATGGGAAAAATTAGTATGAAGAAGTGATGAATTCATAGATGCAAACCATTTTTGAGCGTCTACATTTTGCCCCTCTTTGATACAATGTGATTTAGAGCGTTGTATCAAAGAATAACTGATGAGAAAGCCACAACATGCCCCAATAGGGATGATATATATGGGTGCCCCCTCAATAAACTAACTAAGATAAGAATATTATAAGTCAATTTTTTGATAACAAGAAGACAAAACCATAGGAATTGATAGATCATAAATCAGAGCTAAGATGTGAAAGATATGAGGTCTAGAGTGCAAAACAGGGTCAATTAAGAGCCCAAGAGTGATTGCATGGGTTACCACTAAAGAAAAAAAAATGATGAAAATGATATTTCATGTTGTTCACAATGAATATATGAATCTAATGCAATTGACAGAGTGCAAATCCAAGTTAAAACACAAAAGTTATGGGCTCTCGAGTGCAACATAGGGGCTCTGGGAGCAGTTCTGGGTATCTTAGGTCCCCAACTGCACCCAAAACTCAACCAAGTGCGTCATTGGTGCACTTGGTAAGACCAAGTGTGCCATGATAGTACCAAGTGCATCAATGATGCACTTGGGAAGCCCAAGTGGTCTCAGAAAGTGCAAAATGTGCCCAAGAAGGCTCTGGGGGCCAAAATCAACATGACGAGGGGCAACTAGGAGCCCAAGAGTAATTGCAAGGATTAAAACTCCATATAGTGACAAAATAATGAAAATTATAGCTCATTTTTTTTACAATGAAGATATGAGTCCAATGCAACTGATAGTTCATAAATCAGAGTTGAAATGCAAAAGTTATGGTCTCCGGAGTGCAACCTAGGGGTTCTGGGAGCAATGCTACATAACCTAGGTCCCCAAGTGCACCCAAACTCTACCAAGTGCATCAATGATGCACTTGGGAACCCAAAGTGCACCTTGACAAGGTAGATTTCACCCTAAAAGGCTTCGAGGCCCAGAATCAGCCTGATTGGACTCAAAATGACCTAAAACTGTGCGTGCATGCCCAAAATGATGTAAAAATGTCATAACATGAGGGGAAGCATAAAAAATGGTCGTATTTGGTCAAATATGATGAGAAAAATGTCAAAATGAGGTTGAACCAGGTGGAAAGCATCATAAATTTGATGGACACTATAGGATGATGCAAGAATGCATGAATGTGAGATGAAGATGATTTGGTGAATCAGAAGACATGATCGTGGTGATGGAGAATGAGATGAAGAAGAAAGATGAGATGAGGAGATGTTAGTATTATGGAAAGAATTTTGCTTCTATAAAGTGCACTATATGTCAAATGGATCTTTATTTTGATATGGAAAATGGAATGCAATGCATCATGGCATAAAGGGCTAGAGTGCAAATGTAAGCCTTTTGCGTAAACAAGCAAGATGTAGATAGAGAATGACCTTGTCCTTCCTGAGGCATATGTACATGCCCCAGACTCTCAAAGGTACATTGTAATAGACAAAAATGGAAAAAAGATGACCATGAACCATCTTGGCCAGTCTCATAGATTAGTTTTATATCATCAAGTGGCATAGGAAAATGATCAAAGAAAAACAAAGCAAAAAAAAAAATCACTCACTAAACAACATGAGCCAACAGTTATCCTTGTCCATTATTACTTTCTTTTTAGTGTGTTAGGTGTTTAGATGGTGTTTGACAGGTTGATAATGTGATAGCACTATTTGTGGATTTAGTTGATAGGTTCGTAGTGACATGTTGGATAGATTGTTGGTTCACGTTGGTCAGATAGTGTGATTGTCTTGAAAGTGTAGTGCTTTGAGTTTCAATCTGCAAAGTGCAAGTGTGAACCCAAAAGGGATGGTTATCCACAATGAATATGTACAAGTTTTATTGAAAATTTTTGACAATTTTTGTGATTTTTAGGGTTTTTGGGGATATATGATTTTTTTGCATTTTTTCAGGATCGTATTTGAATGTTTAGGATTTTTTTAGGACAATATGTGATTTTTATAGATTTTCTCAGGACATTTAATGATTTTTTAGGGATTTCTTCAAGATCGTATTTAAATTTTTAAGGATTTTTTTAGAACATTATGTGATTTTTATAGATTTTCTCAAGACATTTTATGAAATTTAGGGATTTTTCAGGATCGTATAAGCATATACAAGTGTTAGCTCCAATCCATTATGCGATAGGTCCAATGGATAGAAAGCACTTAGGGATATGCCCCTAGTTCAAATTCAAACTCATGCACCATGTATGTAATATGCCCCCAGACAAGACACAAATTATGTACAAAGGCCAATGACAGTGTGTTTGCAGACTAGTGATGCTTAGGGAAGGTAACAAAGGAAATTAACCAGTTCATGAGCCATGGTCAAGGAGCCAAGGATGCCTTGCAATATGAAGGATATGATCAAGGAATGACAGAGGGGGAAAAGTTCAGATGGAATCCTAATAGATTGAGGAGCAACACTAATTACACATGGCGCCTGTTTGCTAGGTTTTCACCATGGTACTTGCCCAAAGAGCTTGTTTGCCAGGTTTTCACTTTTGGACAAAATTTTTCTCTTGACTCAAATTTTTGTGCCAAGACGCCCGTTTGCCAAGTTTTCATCAAGGCATCCATTTTTTCATGACTTTTTTCACTTTTTTCTTTTCTTTTTTCATGACTTTTTACTATTTTTAAAAATATTTTTTCAGGACTTTTAGATGAAATCAAGAATGTCACTGACAAATGCTGAGAAGATATCTGTTGTTGGTGCTGCTAGCTGATGAGCTCTGGATCCATAACTGACCATAACTACCTAGGAGTCGTTCTGAGTCTGTAGCTAAAATCAAACCACTAGAAAGGCCTCGAGAGATACCATCATGTACCGTATGTAAGACAACATCTATCTCTCGCGAATCAAGGCATCTAATGATAATTGGGTCAATAGATATGTCATGTGAGATGTCACTAATGATGACATATGCAAAAGCTTGTGGGATAAAGGACTGATTTTGGTTATAGGACAAATTAGGTAGCTGGATTGGGGGATTAAAAAAAGGATATAAGGGAGGGTTGGGAGGGTTGAGACCAATGACCTTCTGCATGAATGCTGATCAAGGGAGCTCCAAAAGACTTTGTGATATGTTGAACACTAGAACACTAATATTCATGGCATCATATTTTTCATTTTGTATCATTGGGAGCTGCTTAGCTTTTGATTTTTTATGGTCTAATGGTGCCTTTCTATTTTCACCAAGAGACCTATGCTTGTTATTTCTTCCTCTTTTTTCTTTGTAACTAGAAGGTGGAGTGGACTCACCAAATATGCCAATGTGTTCTCTTTAGGAGAAATTGCTTCTTTATGATCTTCAGTCATAATGCCTTCAAATTCTATTATAAGCATGTCATCATTGTCGAATCGATAAAAAATTGGTGGTAAACATTGGTCCCAATCCAAAGGTTTAGGATAACTTCAGGAAAGTCATCATCAGTGTTGAATGGGCGGGGGTTTATGTTTAGCAAACATCATTTGTTGTTGTTGGAATTGCTGCTGAAATTGTTGTTGATAAATTGTGTGTAAGTCAAGTGGGTCCACATGGGATTGCGTGTTAGGAATGTTGGATGTTTTCCCCACTTGTGGTTGTTGTCATTGTGTTTGATGTTGTTTTTGATATGTGGGATGTGTGTCAAGCAGATGTAGACTTGGTTGTGCCTTGGAAGTGTGGAGTCCTTGTACCACTATAGGTTGTTGTTGTTGTGGGGGTTGACTAAGTCCTTGAGAATTGAATGTCATGTTTGTATTGTTGTTTTGGTACCTTTGTGTGTTAGATGTTCCTGCTTGTGACATCATATTGACTTGACTATGAGATGTGTCCCTATTGGGAATGGGCATAATGTCAATAAGACTTTTCCTTTGTGTGTCCATTGGGATGGTTGCACTTGATGTTTCACATGTTGTATTTATGAGAGGCTCCATAGCATTTTATGTCATAGCACTTGGTAAAGTTAGGAGCAAAGGTGTACTTTGTTGATTTGCCTCCAAAGGAGGTATATTTGGCATCCCTAGAGCACAAGTCTCTGTAGGTGCATCTTTTTGTTGCATCATGTGACTAAAATCAAGTCTTAATTTCCTTTTGGGATGTTTAGGGATTGGTGGTATTTCATCAAACAAGGGATTAAAATTGATGTGTTCAAATGTACTTTTGAGGATTTTGATATTTGACTCTTGATGGGACCTTATAGGTGCCATTATTGTGTTTGAAAACTCCAAAGGTTGTTTTCCCTTGTCTAAGTCCAAATTAATCATGGGTTGGATGTTTTCAATAGTTGTGTTGGTTTGATTTTTGGACTTAGGACCTTCCAAGTTTGGGTTAAATTTGACAATTTCTTGGGCTACCAAACGTTTGAAGTTCTTGTGAAAATTTTTGTCTTGACATGCCCTAGCCATTTCTTCATCAGTGATGCCATAATTAGTGTTAGATTCATCACTTAGGTGTATAGTACCTTGTTGTATGTTTGATGTGTTAGGTTGGCTGGATTCAAAGGAATGTGATTGTTCATCTTCGGGTGTGGTTGGTACACTTCCTCCTCCTGGTGGTATTGGCACGAATATAGGTTCAAAGTTAGGACTCCATTGGACCATACCATGTGTGGGGGAAGTCTTTGGAGGAAATCTCATGGTAGGTGCATTGTTCAAGGTTTGTTGTGCCATAGCTTGATTATGAGGATCTTGCGGATACATGTTCAAGGGGTCTGCTAGTAATGGTTGTGATGCCTCAATTTGGCCTTCGTCAAAGGTTTGTTGGATTTTCTTGCTCTTTCTTTATCTTGGATGAGGTTTTGGTTGTGCTTGTGCCTCAAAAAATGAATTTTGATAGAGTTCCTTGGGTCTTTGAGCTGATTGTGTCCTTGTAAGTGCCGACATGATACCTAAGAGTGCAAATGCAATAGAATTTTTGAGTGTTTTGGGTGATTTAGAGTGGTGGGTATGCAAGATATGAGTGTTTTTGGAAATTTTAATTGTTTATGAATGTTATGAAATGTGAGGAAATGCTAGATGAATTATGGTTTTGATGTGCAAAGTGCAAATTTCCTAGGGATGTTATGCAAATGCAAATGCAAGGTGATGTTTTGAAGTTTGACTAGAGGGGATTAAAATGACTCTAAGGTATGCAAAATGACAATTAGGGTTATGTTTTGGACATCCTAGGGATGCTAAAGGTTGGTGTGTACAAGGTAGACTATGAAAAGGATGGTTTCCAATGGTTGATAATGATGTTTAGGATATGAAAAATGAGGGTAAATGATCAAGAAGGAAATTTGGTTGATGGGTAATCTAATAGGATTTGGTAGTGAAAATGATGCTAAGGATTTTGATCAAAGCAATATGAAGGGGATATACCACTAGGGTAAGTCAAAATGAAATTTGGGGATGCTAGGGATATGATTACACTATGACAAGGGTATAGGGAAAGTTTTGAACTTAGGTAAAACCTTTTAGAAAGTATTTTGTCTAGGAGTTTAAACTTGTGATAAAGGACTTTGGATCTTGACCAAAAACTGATAAAAGATGAAAAGATCAAATTGATAAAAGATGAAAAGGTCAAATCTATCAAGAAATAGATATATTTTGACCAAATAAAATGATAATAAAAGATAAAAAGACTTAGTCAAGATCCATTATCCATCAACACGAGGAGATACTCTAAGACTCATACTTTGTTTAGATTTTTGACTAAATTCAAAGGTTTTGGGGCTTCAAAATGATGTTTAGATGACTCAAAATGGTGGTGATTCTGAGAAGATATGTGATATGGACAATGCCTATGATGAAAAAGGGGATTTTGGGTGCAAGATATGGTTTTGGGTCAAGTGCAGAACGGGTAGGTGTAGAGGCTCCTAGATGCAATTTTGGGGTCCTAAAGTGCAGTTTGGAGGCCCAAAATGGTCATGTAGGTACCCAAGTGCACCCTAACAGTGCCAAGTGTTCCCTAATAGGAAAAAATATATCATTGATGCACTTGGAGCCAGTTTGGGTACAATTGGTAGTTTCTGGGCACAGTTGGTAAGCTAGGAAGAACGTTTACTGATTCTAAAGGGTATGGTTACCAAATTAACATGCCAGGAAGCTAAGATGCTAGGGTTGATGTTAGGATGGGTTTGGAGATGAAAAAAAGAGGTTATAAACTCTATAATGATGTCATAAGTGAAGGTACTAAAGACTAGGTGATGCAGAATGAAAATCTGGGCAGGCTAGTGCAAGGGGAGCTAACTAGGTATCTAAGGACACTATTGAAGCCCCAAAATGTTATCTGGAACCCAAAACTAGATCTCAAAACCACCAAGTGCACCCAAATAGTGTAGACTACATCAATGATGTAGTTTGGTCCTAGTTGGGTGTAGTTGGTAGTTTTTGGGTGCAATTTGTAAACTGGGCTAAAACTAAGGCAATTCTGGAAGCTATGATTTCAGGATTGATATCACAGAGAGGTAAATAGTAGAGGATAGTGTTAGGGCTAGTATGAATGCTCAAAATGATGGTTAGGACACTTTAAATGATGGATAAAGTGGTCAAGATGATGAATAGGTATGCAAGGATGCAAGGTGGTGAATGCAAAGTACTGATTTTGAGATGGGAATGCAAAAAACTAAGGAAAGTAAACTGAACCTAAATGGATGCAATATGAAAGGTAATAGATACTAAATGAGAAATAAAAGGTGAAATATGAAGTCTATATGATTCATGAATGGGGCATATACTAGGGTGAATGCAAGTGAAGTCTATGCAAGTGTGAGATCTACGTTTTGCCAAGCACATTTAGGAGCACAAGTCAACATGTTTTCCAAGGTTTGAGTGTGTTGAACCAAAGTTTGAAAAGTTTGATAAAGGTTGAAATGTTTTGTCAATGTGTGATGTTTTGACAAGTTCAAATGATATCCAAGGTGTAAATTTAAAATTTTGGCTTTTATCTTGATTATGTTTTACACACACGCAAGACACATTAAGACAAGAATAGTTGTTGTAAAAAGTTAACAAACACACCACAACCTAGGCTTTTAGGACTATATCCACTGAATTCCTACTTGAACTAAAGTTTAGCTACACTTATCTAGAGTGGACAACCTAGGATCTTGGCACCACAAGCTCCCCCTTATAGCGCACTAGCTTCTCAAGGCTACCAAGATCCACTTCCCAAGGGGCATGACTTCCCAAGGGACTATTGCCTCTACTAAGGACCACGAGAATGTAGGATGTCTTCACGGGCATGGGTGACCCCTTAAGCCAGTGGATAGAAAGGATTTTGGCCACTAAAACATAGTTTTTAGTAAGGGCATTCTTTTTGGCAAGTGAATGATAAACTTCTGCAAGAGGTCTCCCAGCCCTGAGAACTGAGGTTTGACGCACCACAAGGGTACTGGAGGAGAGCTATCAACTAGCAATACCATCGACACGCCTTTCACTGTAATTGAATTTTATATAGAGACTATAACATTGACCTAGCTTTGGCTCGTTACCACTCTAAGGTCATCCCCTGGCATACCCAATATCGAGTATCTTGGTCCAAGGCAGGCCTCCTATAGAAGTTACACGGATTTCTCTTACACCCAAGATCCATGAATGGTGAGGGGAGAGGATACGTCCAATGCAAATCATAGGGATTTAACACTGTAGACATGCCAAGAAGAAAAGAAAAAGGTTCATTTTAAGAACTAAATGAAACATTATCTAATCTAGGAAATCCACACACTTAGTTTGGAAAGACACAAAGTCTTCAACAATGTCCTGCAAAGCACATATTAGTAGTTTCTTATGATCACGTCTTCATCCAATGATCACCACATGCTGCAAATAGACCATTAGTAACACAAAATCACCTAATCTATGTCCTAGAGAGTGATAGGAACCTTAGATGCAAATTTTGACTGATGCATATGCTTACTGTGAACCCGAGTGTGCTCTGACAGAGAAAATTGCTCCCTAGAAGGCCAAAATGGCTCAGAACACTCCCAAGTGTGCTCAGGCAGTGTAGACTACATCAATGATGTAGTTGGGGCCCAATTGGGTGTAGTTGGTAGTTTTTGGGTGTAGTTGGGAAGTTAGGTGCAAAGTGTGGGGGAATGGTTCCTAGACAAGACCCAAAAACTAAAATTTTCAAAGCTACACTCCCAAGTGCACCCAAACAATGCACACTACATCAATGATGTAGTTGGGGCCTAGTTGGGCATAGTTGGTAAGTTAGAAACAATAGAAGGAGGTTTTGGTGGCTTCTGGACTCCTAAAACTATTCCTAGGGGTCCCAAGTGCACCCTGACAAAGCAGAGTGCACCCTAGGATAGCAAGCTAACAGAACACATGAAACAAGAGCACACAAGAATTTTACTAGACCCCCTAATTAATCTAGGTGTGAAAAGGAAGAGCAGATAGTCATTATACCCTTCCAAGTTAGCTCCTTCGTTGCACCTACAAGCACAAAACAAAAAAAACCCAAGTTAGATATGCATGCTCATGTCGGGTTCACCAAATGTAGGACCAGAAAATGGGTTAAATGCATAACATACTATGAGAAAATCACAAAACTCAATAATCATATGTTAGCACCCACTAGTCTACCATGAAAGCCAAACTAATAAAGAAAGCAATAGAAACCCCCTTTTTCGTTTGTAGCTCCCATGTCCTTCTTTCTTCTCCAAATGATTGTAGCTCCAAAGTTGCCTATAGTGTACACAAAATTGAAGCAAAATTATATGATGTGGATAATACCATGAGAATACTTGAAGTTGTGATTTGAATGTGAGAGATGGAGTGAGAAATCTAAAATAAATTGGGACCTGAAGGCTTCCAAGACTTCAAGAAGACTTCCGGAAGACCCCAAATGAGAGAAAGAGTGCCCATTTTATAATCAACACTCAAAGTGAGGGCATTGGATTTATCACCCATAGATATGTGATGTGGAAAGAGATTCCTTTGAGAATCCATGACACATATGACAAAATATGCCAATTGTGATATTCTATGACACATGCAAGTCAAACTTGGCTAAATGTGGAAGAGAATCTATGACGCGTCATAAGACACCTCAACCCACTTAAAGCCAAGAATATATGGTGAATAAGCCAAATAGGGATGTGCGTAAGAGGTAAGAATATTTGATTATGACAAGTCTTTAGTCAAGTGTTGAAGGAGAATCCACCAGGTGTCATATCCAAGTGTCATGAGGATGCAATATTTTATGGAATACTTGAATTAAAAATCCTTTTATTCCACAAAATAAGAATTAGTAGAAAATGGAATTAATGATGGAAAATGGAACTTAGAAAATTGAGAATTTCCATGGTTTTGTAGATAATTAATCAATTAATTAATAAAATTAATTAATTGAGGATGATAATTAGGAATAATAATTAGAAAGAATAGGATTAAATTATGGGTTATTTAATCCTATAGAGAAAATTAGGAAATGATTGGCCAAATTAATTAAATTAATGCGACAGTATCCTTTGATGAAAATGTAATGATCATGGATATGGAATAAGATGATGACAAATAGATCAAAACCATGATCAGATTGATTTATTGAAGTTGATAACATGCCAAGGATACATGACATGAATTGGTTGATATGTAACATTTAACCGACATTGTAAATGCTACAGGTTTGATAATAACATTGACGAACATTGTCAATGTTATTAAAATAGTTGATGATGCATTGATCTAACATTTAAAGCCTCAACAATTTCAAAGATTGAATGACATGAATGATAGTTTGACCTAGCACTGAGAGCCATGATAGTACTAAGGTCAAATTGATAAGATTGATAAGTTGATAGATTTCCAAGGCATTCAAAGCCACAACAATACCTAGGAGTTGGAAAAATGATGATTGATTTGGGATGTTTGATATGTTTTGGGTCGATTAGGACTGATTTTGAATGATTTCAAGTTGATTTGGGGTGATTTTGAGTTGATTTGATATGGTTTTGAGTTAATTTGATACGATTCTAAGTTGATATGAAATTGATGTGAAAGGGGATACAAATGACGAAATATGGTCAATCTGGCCAAAAGATCAAAGTTAGTAGAATGAGAAAATGGGACAAATTAGTATGAAGAAGTGATGAAGTCATAGATGCAAACCATTTTTTAGCATCTACATTAACCTTTTGCCTAATGGATAAGGCACTGGTCACACAAATTAGAAGTAAATGAGATTAAATTCTACCACTATGTACCAAATCAATTATAAAACCAAAATCATTTTTTTATTCCATTTTGTTCAAGGTTATAAATGCTGGTCGCCACTCATTTACATCTAATTTTTGAGTCTTAGATAGCTACTAGTTCCAAAAATAATTGTGAATCCTAGGAGGATTATGACCAGATCTGCTTATGAGGGGTGCATATAAAATCTAAAAATATCAAGAATAGGATAAAGTATGTATGTGTTAGGGACTAGAGATGAGAATAAGTATGAAACTAATACAATTCTCATATAATAGTAGTCATTTGAATCATCCCTTAAGTATATCCACCTCGGTTCTGTAGAGCCTAAAGCGTAGAAACCCATTCTTGGTTTTGTTGAAATTTGATCCAAGTGGTTTGCACATGTAATTGTTAATAGGAAGTGGCTAATCTTTAGATTATGTGATTATTATCACTTTATTATTGAGAATTTTGTTTTTTAGTAGCTTTAAACACTAACACATTTAAGGGTTTCACTGTCCTTGTCCACTACCTTTGTTTCTTTCACATTAAAGCCACATTGGTATGTTCATCGACACAAGAGTTCTACCATTCTGGGGGGTTACAGAGTCTCAAGCTTTTATCATGAGGGCTTTCATTGTACTTGTGGTCTTGACGAGTCTCTTGATATATTTCATCTGTGCATCCTTTTCTATCTCTTCTTGGAGAAGATCTTTTCCCTCTCAATTTTCTCTATTTCTTTTTTTCATAGAGATTTGGTTATGATTGTGTACCTCATCAAGCCTTGTTGTCAGGACCAAATTTTTTCTTTCAGCATTGCAGTTTCCCTGCATTGCTTATAGCTGCATTATTTCACATCTTAAGGGGAGGTGTTAGGGTAAAAGGTTAATTTAATTTTATAAATTAAATCACCTTTACTCCCTTCTTAAGATTTCCCTTTATGAACTTGCATTTCCATTTAATAATTAATTAGTAATTATTAAATATAATTTCCCTCTTAGGGTTTTCCTTTTAGGTTTTCTAATATCCTTCTATAAGAATTGATCATTTGTAAAAATCTCCCATTCTTAGTGTGATAATATAATTTGCATATTTTTAGAGCAAAATTCTTGTCTCTTCTTTTCTTTTTCTTCTTTGTGATAGGTTTTTGCATGTAGGTGTTCTTTAGGTTTTGTGGATTTGTATTGCTCAAATACTTCACTCCCTACCAACTTACTCCTTGCAATCTTCCTTCACAAATAGAGGCATCAACTCCTCATTCCACTCACCAAGGTATTTCCCATGGCCATTTTAGGCTATATGGCTTCTTCTTTTTCCAATTAGATCAGTTTATGTGTGTTCTTGTTTAAGGATTTCATTGTTCTTCTTCTGATCTCCTCAAACCATCTTTATAAGGCTAGAGCCCTTGTACTCCAATTAGGTCTCCTAATTGTCTTTTATGCTAATAACTACTAAAACTTCATAACAAGATAGGGTTCCTAATAACCTTTTGGGAGAATTTTAAGATTTTCTAGGTTTCAAATTTTCAACTAATCCATTCACCTAATCTGCCAAATATCTCTATTTTAAGGGTTTCAAGGGCTCATAATGTTAGAAATGCTTTAGAATAACTGAGAGGGGGGGTGCACCAATTATTCAAGGTCTAAATGTCCTGTTCAAACTTTTTCACTAAGTGTAGTGAGCCCATTCAACCATTCATTCATCCACGCCTTAACTTTCCTATTCAGCAAGTTACTATAAATCAACATGCAAGCATAACACATAAAAGAGATCAACACATAACATAGTGATTTATGTGGAAACCCAATTTGGGAAAAACCACCAGTAACATGCTATTCAATTCTCACTCTTCTGAAGTGATGCCCTATGAAAGGCTTGACCTATTAAAGGCTTACAACACACTATTAACTGTGACCTAGTTAAAGGATTTAACCTCCCTATTAGAAGTGGGTCTGGTTAGAGGATTTTAGAACATTCACTTGGAATGTCACCCTTTTAAAGGATTTACAAATGTCTATTAAACAAACCTAATTCCATAGGATTTCCATATCTAATACAATTTCTAGAGAAGTATTAGAAAGTCTTTGACTTTATTGCAAAATACAACTTAACTTGCAGATCTCAAATCACTGTTTAGCTTCTTCACATTGCTTGGCCTTCAATCTCTACAACTCTTAACAAGTTTCCCTCCTTTCAAGCTTAGCCTCAGTCTTCATGCTCAATGTACCAATGCAATCATATCTTCCTAACCACTCATCAAAGTAGAACCTCTATGCTCTTCCTTCTCCTAGATGTCTTCTACTTTGACACCCTTTAGCCACTTCGCAATTTGGCACACTCAGCTCTTGCTTCTTGGTCTATGACTCCTTAAATAGAAGTCTAGAATTCCTTTTCCTACTCAATTCTTCCATTCTTTAATTTCAATTTGTATGGATTAGGTAGGATTCATTGAATCTAACCCATAGTTTGTTTCATCCAAAAACTTCTTGAACAATCCTCTTGAATTTGCTCAAAAATAGTTTACATAGAATTCTGTGCCACTAGCTCATCATCCTTATCCTCTAACTAGTTCACAAAATTCTAGGTAACAACTATGTCAACTTAGATTTAGCAAATCTTTGACATTTTCAATAATGCAAAAGTTGACACTATTGAAATATTGGTGCTAGACACATACTGTGTTACTCGACATTAACTACATTTTACTGATGCTTGGCACCTGAAGTTCACTTAGCACCTACTTCAGCACCTAAATTTCACTCGACCTACTAAGATCTTTTGATGCTTGACACCTGTTACTTTTCTTGGCACACACTAGATTTTTTCATTTGCTCGGCTCCAACTAAAAATTTACTTGGCTTCAACTAGCTTTCTCGGCACCCACTAATGAACTTAGTTTAAGCTTTGCAGTCAACCTTTTTACAACTTATTCCTCCAATGTTTCTAAGTGTGACCAACCTCTATATTTTCAAGTATGTTATCAATACATCATTTAACCACTGTCTTAACTAATAATTGCACTTCATTACAACATCATAACTCAACCTTTTTCTTAGGTGTTTTTGTTACATCTTGTTGATTAAATCCTCTTCATCAATCAACTAAGTGATAGTGCTTAGATCTTATAAGAAATTGTCATTCCTACAAATAGTAGGTTTGAAATCAATGAAAAAAAAATGATTAAAAACATTCTATTAGCAACAATCTCCCTCTTTCAATCAATCTTCTTCATCAATGATCTTTTCAATCAAATTTTCAGCAATCTCCCTCTTTAGCATTGATGGCAAACCAAACTGATCAACCATTATACCAAACTATTCAACCATGCTAACTAGGTTAGAATAGTAAGTAAAATTCCAAAAAGAAAGTGTGTTACCATTAGTTTTCACTTCTCCCTATGTGATCTGTGTCTTGATTATTTTACTTATGCTTCTCTCTCTTAGCTGCAATAGCCTTTTTCTTTCCTTTCTTCCTTCTTACTTGCTCTATATGCATTACTCATTTTCTGCTATTCTTTGTTCTAATCAGCTTCTTGCTACTTCTCATCTCCCTTTGGATTTGATAATCTTCCTCTTTCTCTAGATTTTATCATTTCTACACTTTCTCCCTCATACTATTGATCAAATGTTGTTAATCACTTTCTTACTACTTCTCCCTCTTTGACAACAATACCAAAGACATATTGTTTCAACATCTTAATATGCAAGTGTAGCTTTTGTAGGTTCTTTCACTTTCTCCCTCTGTCACCTTGCTTGTGACTGATTTGGAACTTCATCACTTCAATTACTTTAGGAACAATCCTAAAGTAGATATCCTCTACATCAATGTGTAATATTTCAACAATCAATTCATTTGATGCAGGCGAGTCTTTCCTTTTCTTAAGTAGCCTTGGCTAGGGTTATCACCCCTAACTTACCTCTAAGATACTCAAAAGCATCTTTAGGTAGTGCTTATGTGAAGTTGTTAGCAATTTGTTCCTTTGAGCTTACATAGTCATCTTCACTTCCTTGTCTTCCACCAATTCTTTTACATAGTGATACTTGATTGCAATATGTTTGGTTTTGGCATGAATTAGAAGATTCTTTGGTATAATGATGGTACTTGTATTATCACAATAAAGTATCATATTCTCATTCACTTCTTCTTTCATACCTTGCTATAGATGTTTGATCCATACAATATTGGTGCAATTGATAGCTATTGTAACATATTCAACTTTTGCTGTGGACTATGAAGTACGACTTTTCTTTTAACTGGTCCATGTAATCAATCTTTTCCCTATGAAGAGTGCTCTTCTAGTGGTGCTTTTTCTATCATCAATGTTGCCTCCCCAATCTGCATCAGTGTAGGGAGTTCAAACTTTTCACTCTTCTTGTAGTACAAACCAAAGTCATCAATTCCTTTTAGATACCTCAGTATTCTCTTTACTACCATTAGGTGATTTTCTCTAGGATTAGCAAAAAATCTTGCCACTATTCCAATTGCTAATGCAATGTCTGGTCTACTATGTACAACATACTCCAACTTTCCAATCATTGATCTATACATTGGATTCACTTCAGGAAACTCATCATTTTTGGATAACTTATGTCATGTTTCCATTTGTGTGCTAACTAATTTTGAGTCTTCTAATCCAAATGTCTTGAGTATCTCCTTGATGTATTTTGATCGGGTCACAAATATGCCATTATTCAATTGATGTACTTGTAATCCAACAAAGAACTTGATTTCTCCAAATATTGACATTTCAAATGCATGCTTCATTTGATTAGCAAAATCTTTGCATTGAACATCTTTTCCTCAAAATGTTATATCATCAACAAAGGTTTTAGATATAAAATGTCTTTATCTTTTTTTGCCTTGATGTACAGGTTGTTGTTGTCATCTATTTTCTCAAATCTAATCTTCACAAGGTATTTGTAAAATCTTTCATACCATGCTCTAGGTTCTTGCTTTAGACCATAGAGTGCCTTGTGCAGTTTGAAAACCATATCCTTGTTGTTTTCATCAAAAAATCCCTCTGGTTGTTCTATACAAACTTCCTCTTCCAGTATACCATTCAGAAAAGTAGACTTAACATCCATTTGGTAGATTTTGAAACTTTTGTAAGTAGCATAAGCAAGTAATGTTCTTACTCCTTCCAGTCTTGCAACAGGGGCAAATGTTTCCCCATAATCTAGTCCTTCTTCTTGTGCATAGCCTTTGCAAACTAGTCTAGCCTTATTTCTTGTGATCTCACCATTCTCATCAAGTTTGTTTCTAAACACCCATTTGTTACCAATTACATTCTTATCAACTGGACTAGGAACTAGGGTCTAGGTTTTGTTCTTCTCAATTTGATCTATCTCTTCTTCCATAGCTTTATACCAATCATCATCTTGTAGTGCATCTTTTACTATTTTGGGTTCAACCTTGCTTAATAGACATGATTCATTCCTGAGTCTATTCCTTGTCATTGGTCTTGTATCCTTGTCACCAATGATTTGATTTGGAGGGTTATGTCTTCTTACATACTTGTTTAGTCTTGGTTTTGTCCTTCTTTCCATGTTTGATCCTTCAACTTTAGAGTCATTTTGCTCTTCTACTTCTGGTACTTCATCATTTCTTTCATGCATACTATTTTCAAAATAAGAATGTGCATTTCCTTCATTCTACAACTTGACTTCTAAATGCAGCTTGACATTCACTAGGTGTGACTCAACTAATACTAAAATTTGTTGTTGATTTTCAACTTGATTTGTAGCATTGTCTTCAACATTGTGATATTGCTATCAAGATTTAACTATGTGATTTTGAGTCAAACTCATTGACCCATATTTCATGAGTAGTGATTCAACATGAATCCATCTCTTATGAGAATAAATAGAACACTTAGCACTCATTGGATCTAGGTGATGCTCATAGGGGTGAAGTACTGAGACTTCCCAGGAGGTCACCCATCCTAGTACTACTCTAGTCTAAGCATGCCTAACTACAGAGTTTCTTCTATGGTTAAACTCACCTGTTTAACCATGGAGGAAAAAACTCATGTAGTGCACTTCCTAGTACACATCTTAATTCCTAGCTAGCTAAAACTCTAATAGCATAGATATGGATTAGGGTTCTTAAGTATTTTCTATTAATAGTGTCATCTTCTAAATGTCCTGCCAAAATTCTTATTGCACTTACCACTTCTTTCATTCTAGCAGCATATTAAGTAGCATTTTCACCTTCCTCCATTTTCATGTCATCAAACTTTCCTCTAAGGCTTTCTCTTTTTTCTCTTTGAACATTCTGATCTCCTCCATAGATATCTAATAGGGCTTTCCACATATTTAATATAGAATCACATCCATTGATGTCATCAAATTTAGCATAGTTAAGTGCAGAGGCAATCTCCAACATTGCCTAATTGTGCTCCTTCCTCTTGTTCAAATCATCTACAGTAAGGGGTCTAGCTGGATCTACATGTTCCACTCCAATTGATTCTTTTACATAGTCACCTATTGATCCAAGGTCTAGCTTCATTATACTTTTCTATGTAGCAAAGTTATCTCTATTGAGCTTGGGAACTTCTCTCTTAGACATCTTGATCTTCCTACTTCTAGTGCCTTTAAACTAAATCAGTAGATGGCTCTAATACCAATTGTTAGGAATGCTTGAGAATAACTGAGCGAGGGGGCAAGGGCGCATGTGAATTAGTTATTCAAGGTCCAAGTGTCTAATTAAACTTTTTCATCAAGTGTTCCAATCAAGCTATTCATTGATCCAAGTTTAAACTTTACCTACTTAGCAAGTTATTGTAAATTAACATGCAAGCATAACACATGAAGAATCAACACTTACATAGTGATTTATGTGGAAACCCAATCTAGGAAAAACCACCAGTAACATGCTACTCAATTCTCACTCTTTTGAAGTGATGCCTTGTAAATGATCTGCCTTGTTGAAGGTTGCAACACATTGTTAAATGTGACCTAGTCAAAGGATTTAACCACCGTATTAGAAGTGGGCCTAGTTAGAGGACTTTAGAAAATTCACTTGGAATGCTACCCTATTAAAGGATTTACAAATGGTTATTAAACCAACCTAAGTCCATAGGATTTAACCCTAACTGATAGAATTGCTAGAGAGTAATAATAAGGGGTTTTGACCCGATTACAATTCACAACAGATCTTGTAGATTTCATATCACTTTTCAACTCTTCACAATCTGCTTGGCTTTCAATCTCTTTAGCTTTGATAGCTTTTTCTCCTTTCAAGCTCTATCTCCTTGAGTCTTCATGCTCAATGTACCAGTGCAATCATCTCTTTCTGACCACTTATCAAAGTAGAGTCTCTATGCTCTGTTCTTCCTTCTCCTTGACGCCTTCTCCTTGACACCCTTCAACCACTTAGCAATTTTGGCACACTAGACACTCTTACTTCTTGGCCTATGACTTCTTAAATAGAATTATAGAATTTCTTTTTCTACTTGATTCTTCCCTCTTATAATTTTGGTTTGAATGAATTAGGTAGGATTCATTGAATCTAACCCATATCTTGTTCCTTTTAGAAACATCATGAAGAATCCTCTTGAATTCTCTTAAAATGGTTTATCTAAAATTTTGTGCCTCCAACTTATCATCCTTATGCTCCATCTGGATCACCAAATTCAAGATAACAACTTTGTCAGCTCAGATCTAGTGAATCTTTGACTTTTCTAATAATGCAATAGCTCAACATTATTGAAATTTTGGTGCTCAACACATACTGTGTTACTCAGCACCAACTACATTTTACTGATGCTCAACACCTACTATGGATTCACTCAGCATCCACTAAGTTTTCCTAATGCTCAACACCTAAACACACTCAGGTCCTTTTGTATCACTCAGCGCACACTATACTTTTCATTTGCTTGGCACCTATTAAAAATCTGCTTGGCTCTAACTAGCTTGCTCACCACTCATTGATGAACTTAGTTAAGCTTTGCAATCAACCTTGTTACAACTTATACTTCTAAAGTTTCTAAGTGTGGCCAACATCTGTATCTTCAAGTATACTATGAATACATCATTTTATCATTGTCTTAACTGATCCTTGTACTTCATTACAAAATCATAACTCAACCTTTCCCTTAGGTACTTTTGTTACATCTTGTTGATTAGATCCTCTTCATTAATCAACTAAGTGATAGTACTTGGATCTTATAAGAAATTGTCTTTCTAGAAAATATTAGGTTTGACATCAATGGAAAAACAATGATTGAAAGCATTCTTCACCAAAAATCTTCCTTCTTTGCAACAATTTCCCTCTCTGATAGTATTCAATTGTATTTCCAACAGATTTAAATCATGAGGGCTTGCCATAATAACTAATTTTTGGAGTTTGTCATTCTTTTACAAGACACAATTTGAATTTTTTTTGTGTAAGAGTAACTAGTCATGTGACTTCAAAATGTCATATAAGATTGTTAAAATTGCTAAGTGCATGTGCCTTCCTAGGTAGTCACATTTTGTTTGTAACAAGATATAATAGAAAGTTGATGTGATGCCTCACCCTGGCCCATCATAGCATATCATAGCATTTTAGATACTTTATATTTTGAGACCTTGTTATATGTTGGACTATTTTGGATTGTTACTCAGACTATTTGATACTATGGCAAATTTTATTTTATGGTAACTATTAATGATGTTAGAACTTATTTATGATGCTTGATGATTAGTTAAATTTATGTACTTGGTTGGTTATTTTATTAATGAGTATGAAATTATGTTTGAATGTAAAAGTTAGATGGATTATATATATTTGGAAATCATGAAATGTTGCAAAAGGGTCATATCATGTTTAGTTGGGTAATGGTAGTATTATATATGCACAATGGTTTAGAAATGGAAAAATGTTATTTGAAATTCAACTAAGAAATGACTTATGCTTTGATTCAATTATGAATATAGAACTGATTGAAGATTTATATATGCATATGATTTATATATCTTGTCCTAATGATATGTGGTTTGAGTGTTCAAGAAATAACCATGGTAAAATGGAGAACCAATACTATACCTTTGTATTAATTGAGAATGCCAAGGTTAGATCTAATGAAGAGATATTAACCTCATTCTTAAGTATTTTACTTTGTGAACATAATGTGAATGGCTATTTTAGATTAGATTCTTTTTTGTGAAAATTGATTTTCCACTCATAATGTTAAATGTATATTTTATAGTGTCACTTGACACTTGTGTTGTTATGTGCTTAAATGGCAAGTCAAGTTGAGATATTGGCAAAAGACACCCAACCTTATTCCTAACAAGTTAGAAATGTTTAAGTTTTATCCCCTTTCACAAAAATATCTTATGAAGGCTTTAATTAAATTAAATTTCGTATTTCAAGTTTAGGGTGACTTTAGAGGGCTTTATTTGAGTCTTAGGGTGTTCTTTTAGTGAAATTAAGTTACCTACATGTTAGTATTATATGTTAGGGCTTTAATTTTGACTTTACTCAAGTTAAAATGTCCTTTCTAACACTTTTAGAATCCTATTTTTCAAGTATTACTAACAATAATAATAAATATCTTGTTAACAAATACTTAATTTATTAGATGTATATAAGCATTGTAGTAATAAATTTATAGAATTATATAATTAGATTTTTTTCTAACTATGATAAAACATAATATTTGAAATGAAGT
This sequence comes from Cupressus sempervirens, assembly GCA_028749045.1. Classification (NCBI taxonomy): domain Eukaryota; kingdom Viridiplantae; phylum Streptophyta; class Pinopsida; order Cupressales; family Cupressaceae; genus Cupressus; species Cupressus sempervirens. The sequence continues at coordinate 976,740,524 of CM053792.1, read as the reverse complement.
TATGAACATTATATTGTAAAATAAATATATAATACTAATTTTTTAATAATTATTATTTAAAGAAAAAAAAATGAAGACATCATCAACTTGAAAATGAAACCCCATTCTTAATTTTGGAAATTATACAACTTGAATATCTACATAGTAAAATTTCCCTATGTTTGACAATATGTGACTTATTCTAGCATAATGAATGATTAAATTAACCCTTTTATTGTGGAATTATGAAAAAATTAAACCCTTGTATAGGATTCCAATTGTCACACAAGCTGGTCAAGCTAGGTGAGGTGGTCAATGAGGTAGAGCTCCTAGAGCCTCACATTCAAAAAATGTTGAAATAGAGCAATAGGGGGTTGAGGTTTCTAGAGGGGATCATGTACCCCTACCTAACTAACCTTTGAACCCTAATTAAGACATTTTGGATGCACTTAATTACTAATTGTAGTTGTTTAGCAGTTCTTACCACCTGTACTACCATAGTCAAAGAAAAAAAATTTAGGTAGCCATATGATAGTTACCAGGGAGAGGACGAGGAGTCCTCCACCTATCTATATTGAGGGTCATGATGATCATGAGGTTGGGTCAATTCAAAAGGTATTTCCATGTCTTGACCCTGTGACACACAAAGTGGAGAGAGCTCCAAGAGATATTGGAGATGAGATCAGGGAGTTGATTTGACTCAAACCTCCCCTATTCTTGGGAAATACCAATAGTGTTGGTGCAGAGGGATGGTTATAGAGTTTACAAAAATGCTTTGGATTACATCCTTATGGAAGTAATCTAAAGGTATGACTTGTGGTATATTTCCTTTATGATTTAGCTTCTTCCTGGTGGCAATAGGAGGAGGCCTTAGGTGAGGTGCCTATTGATAGTCTCACATTGGAATCCTTTCTTAGTGGATTTAGGGACATATATCTTTCTAAGCATTTTAGATAGAGACAACTAGAGGTATTTCATGACTTGTGGTAGAAAGGACTTACCATGTCATAGTATGAGTGTAGGTTCATTGAGCTCCTTCCCTATATTGAGTATATGAGGGACGAGAAGCTACATACTCATTGTTTTATTAAGGGACTTAATGTACCCCTTCAAGATTTTGTCTAGTTAGCTTTTCCAACTACATTCAAAGAGGTAGTTGAGAGAGCCCTAGTAGTAGAGGATATTAATAAAAGGGGGAAAAATTAGTTTCAAAACTGAAATAACTCAAGACAATTTTTAGGTTAGCACAGACCCCCTTGGAAAGGGAATAAGAATCAGTTGGGAGGATCCTTTAAGGTTCCTCAACCACATCAAGATTATGGAAAGGGATCATCATAGGGATATAGGGGCTCTAAGCCCAAGTAGTAGTGATAGTATCAGGGACCTAAATGGGATCAAAAGGCATAGACCCCTTACACACAACTAGGTAGTCTATACGAGAAATGTTAGTATGCTAATAGAAACAAAATTTAAATAAAGCTTCTACAAACTAAACAAAATTCATAAACTTCAAGATAGACCAAGATGAGCTCTCAATTGAGAATATGAGCCATTAATGGACTCTCTCAATGAGAAGCTCTCTTGTTGAGTGGCTTTGTCTAAATAGATAGGATGTATGCTCAAGCTTATGCTTCAAAAATGGCTTCAAATGGAGTTGGAATTTGGGTGTGAGTGTATGGTTTTGATGTAAAATGGCTTCTCAAAATGGCATTATGACTTTACTTCATGAATTGTGTTATTTTGCAAAGGGGAAGGATCCAATTTATAGGCAAGAGGCTTGAGGGATTGAGGGCTAAGATGCAAGGATGGGAAAAAGGTCATGGAGGGCTCAGATTACATGAGAAGAGAGCACATGGATTGTGCTTCCTTACAGCCAATCAGGGAGTGACACATGTCACAGGGTGAGAGGATGGAGGAAAGGGGAAGGATGAGTCAACAAAGGAGGCTCAAGGGATAAAATCTTCATAAAGACCCTCATAATGACTTGTAAGAGCAATAAAAAGACTTGGAAGAGTCATTTATGGCCTAGTGGGCTTCATAAAGTTTTATGGTTGAGATATTTTGAGGGAGATGAGAGCAATTTCGACTTGGGCTTGATTAGGAAGGTTTTAAGCTTGCTTAGGATTGTGCAAATGATTAGAGGATGGATTAGGATGGTTTAGGATTAGCTTAGGGATAGGCAAGTGGATGATATTTAATGAGGGTGGGTGAAGGAGGAGATATTTGTTAACTTTGGCTTGGGTTAGTAAGTCTTAACCCATTTTTAAGGAATGTGACAAGGTTAGGAGGGGATTAGGATTAGGTTTAAAGACATCTTCTAGAAGAGTCTAGACTTTGGATGAGGATAAAGACTTTCTAGAATAGTCTAGAATTTCCTAGGATGAGGATGAAGACTTTCTAGAAGAGTCTAGAACTTCTTAGGATGAGGATAAATTAGATTTTTAGGAAATAAATAAAGTTTTATTTATTTCAAGGGTTTGGGTTGAGGAGATATTTATTAAAACTTTTTTAATAAACATGAGGATGAATATTTAATCTTAATTAAATATTTTTAATTGGGATTAGGGGTAGGAAATGATGGGATTAGCCTTTAATCAAAATTAAATTAGGATTAGAAGATTTTGGAAGAGGTTAGTGGTCTTAAGGAAATTGGCCAAGTTTTGGGCAAAAAATAAATTTTTTATTTATTTTGGGTTTTTTGGTCAATTTATTAATTAAATAATTAATAAATAAGGAAATAATTTTTAAATAAGATTTAAACATTTTTGGGAGGGATTCCTTAATTAAATATTTTTAATTAAGATAAAGGGATTTAATGGCATAAAAATAAATAAATAAATTAAATAATTAATTAATTAGTAAATGATGATGTCATCAAGAATTTTTAAACAAATAAAAATACTTTATTTTCTAAAGATTTTTAGGTGTCTACAGGTAGGACTCAATAGTCCAATAGGGGTGGCTTCAGTGGATCTAGTCAGACTAGAGGTTTACAGTAGACTAGGTGACAAGGTGTTTAGATTCAAACTAGAGGACCATGCTACACTTGTGGTGGTATGGGTCATATTGTTAGAGATTGCTCATAGGGTCCAACATTAGGCTATGAGAAAGGGGCTGATTTAGAGCCCATAGTATGTGACATTGGAAGATCTCACAGATTATTTATAGCAATTGATAATGACTAGGAAAAGCACCAGGCCATAGTCGTTGAGGATACATGTATGATACAAGGTAGTCATCTTTATTCTATTTTATTCTAGATATACTAACTCATTTGTATCTACATTAGTGGTGGAGTGTTGCAGACTAGTGGTAGTTAGAAAGGAGGTCAGATGGGATGTAGAGTTAGCTTCAGGTGCTAGAGTGTCAGTTGATTCCTTGGTTCATGATTGTGAGATTTAGATTGGAAACATGACTACCATGACTTATTTTTGTATTATCACTTTGGGTACCTATGATGTAGTTCTTGGCATGGATTGGCTATATGCCCACAATGCCAAAATGGATTGTTAATAGAAGAGGGTAGAAAGTATAGATAGTCATGAGACTTCCACAGTGATTTATGGAGTATAGAGGTCCATATCTCTTCATATAATATTTTCTATGTAGCTAAAGTGGTGCCTATGTAAGGGATGTTAGCTATTTTCCATCACTATTAGTGACAGGGATGAGGATTCCAATAAGGAGACTTCCCTTGATGATTTTTCTATCTTGCAAGAGTTTTTAGATGTTTTTCCCTTAAAGCTTCTCAGTATGCCTCCACCTAGAGAGGTTGATTTCCACATTGATCATGTGCCAAGTGTTGAGCCTATTTCTAGGGCACTATATAGAATGACCACATAAGAGCTTAGTGAGCTCAAGATTTAGTTCAAAGAGCTCCTAGAGAAAGGGCATATTCATCCTAGTGTGTCACCTTGGGGTGCACCATTCATATTTGTGGAGAAGAAAGGTGGATCACTTAGTTTGTGTATCAACTATTGACATCTAAATAAAGTAACCATTAAGAACCAATATGCAATACCTAGGATTGATGACCTTTTTGATCAACTAAAGGGTGCTCGTGTCTTCTCAAAGATAGATCTTAAGTTAGGTTATCATCAGTTGAGGGTAGTAGAGAGTTATATCCATAAGACTACTTTTCATATGAGGTTAGCCACTATGAGTTCATTGTAGTGTCATTTGACCTCATGAATTCTCTAGCTGTATTCAAGAGTCTTACGAATGGGTTATTTTTTATATTTCTAGATAAATCTCTCAAAATGAGGAGCATGAGGAGAATTTGAGATAGGTACTTCACCATTTGAGGGAAAATCAATTATATGGAAGTTTGAATAAGTGTTTTTTCTTTAGACCGGAGTTATATTATCTAGGCCATATTATTACAATTGATGGGATCTTAGTAGACCCATCTAAGATTTAAGCTATTATGGAATGGCCAACACCCACCAGTGTCACTAAGGTGAGGATTTTTATGGGATTAGCTAGTTATTATAGATGCTTCATTGCAAGTTTTTCTAGATTGGCTCATCCCATTACATCTCTTCAGAGAAAGGATAAGAAATTTAAGTGGACAAAGAACTATGAGAGAGCCTTCTAAGAGCTCAAAAGAGTTCTCACTAGTACACCAATACTTGTAGTTCTTGACCCATCAAGGGATTTTATTCTGTACATAGATACTTCTTTGGATGGCATAGGAATAATTCTTATGCAATATGGTTGAGTTATTACATATGAGTCTAGGAAGTTTAAGACTCATGAGATGAATTATCCTAATCATGACCTAGAGAGTTCATGCTTTAGTGAGATGGCAATATTTTCTCTTGGGTCACTGATTTGAGCTTCATTTGGATCATTAGAGTTTGCAATGCATCTTCTCACAACCAAATCTTAATGCTAGGTAGAGAAGATGAATGGAGTTCTAATGTGAGTATGATTTTAATTTCATTACATCAAGGGAAAGGATAATGTGGTTGCAAATTATTTGAGTAGGGGATGACATATGATATCTTCCATGGCTATTACGATAGATTTGAAAGAGCACATCTTATGACATTTTCCCAAGGATAAGCTATATGCAAAGATTTTTTAGGTTGTACATTCTAAGAGACCCTTAGTGGGAAATTTTACAGACTATTCTTTGGAGCATAATGAGATTTTATGTCATAGAGGATGCATTTATGTACCTTCTATGGGTGATCTATGAGAGTTCATCATTTTAGGGGCTCATTGATCACCATATGCAGTACATCCTAGTGTTAAGAAGTTACATTCAAACTTGAGACTATTGTATTTCTAGCCAAGATTGAGCATACAGATTGCTAATATTTTTGCTAGATTTCTTGAGTACTAGATAGTGAAGGTAGAGCACAGCCATTTGGGAGGACTTTAACAATCACATGAGATATGTATGTGGAAGTGGGATGTGATATATATGGACTTTATTGTTGGTCTTCCTATGTCTTCTTGTCATCATGATGCTATCTTGGTGAGAGTTGATATGTTGACTAAGGTCACCCACTTCTCACTTGTTTGTACTACCTTTACAACACTAGCAATAGGGATCCCATGTGTTCTTACCAAATGTTGTTAGACTTCATGGCATCCCTTGTAAGATCATTTCTGATCAAGACTCTCTATTCACATATTTATTTTGGAGTGAGCTTCAGATAACTTTGGGTACTAGTCTTAATTTCAGTACAACATATCACCCTTGTAATACCCCAAAATTAGGGCATTGCCATGTTAACCAATTCTAGTCTATTTAATCATTCTTAAGTCCTATTTTACTAGGAAAGTTTGATTTTGATACTCACTACTTGACCTGAGTGTCAAATGTAAAAACCCTAATCTACATTAATAATACTCTTTATTTAATTCCTAAGTATTGAGTCAAATTAGCTACATTAAACTTATTAATTAAGTTTAATTTAATTATAGGTCTTCATACTTTAATTAAATTAAGATTACCTCTTTAGCTAATGTACAAAGAAATTAAATGCATTTAATTTAATAAGATAATGTCCTTATTTTAATTATTGAGTTTAATTATTCAATTAATTAAGATTATGCATTTATGTGGTCATATTCTATTTTATTAAATTAAATATCTTCTCTTTAGTTTAGAAAGGGGAATTTTGAGTGAACAAGAACTTGAATTGGAACTAACTTAGTTAACTCTCCATCACACTTAGATCTAAATTAGTTAACCTGACCTGCACAAGGAATTTATTCTGACTAAATTTCATCTTCAATCTTGACCATTCATTCCAATTAATCTTAACCATTGGTTGATCCTAGGATTCTATTTAAGGAGCCTTCAATTCCTCATTAAAAAGGTTGAATGAATTTGACATCAAACTAATGCTGAAATATCTATCTATTACTATTGCATTCATAGCTTCTATATTTTCTAGCATATTAATATCATAGAGATTTTAAAATGCATATATATAGTATAATATGCTCTTTTATTTCATAGATTAATTGCATTTCATTTAGAGTAATTTGCATTCTTATATAACTTTACAAAAATCCTTTGTACTAGAGGTCTAGTTGCTAGCTTCTCATTCTACAAGAAATAGTAAAATCCATCTAGTTAGAAGGAAATAGGTCAATTGCCAAATTATTTTGGATGAACGAATCAATGTTCATTTTGGGATGGTTTCACATGTAAGAACTATGTTGAAGTGTGGTTGATTAATAGGCCATAATTAATACATACAATCCTCAAACAGATGGATAGATAGTGAGGGTTAATAAGGTATTGGAGGATATGTTGTGGATGTATGTAATGGACCATCAGGTCAAGTGGGAAGAGTACCTTTAATTTGTGGAGTTTGTCTATAATAATGGGCATCATACTTCTATAGGTATGCCTCCTTATTAGGCCTTAAATGGTAGACCTTGTGTTGGTGTTTCAAAACTACCAAGCAAAAAAATACTTGATACCAGGATTTTGAAGATAAAACTTGGTCTAAGGGTTGGAAACTTCCTATAGTCAACTAAGAAAAATTCAAATCTAGATCCAACTTGAACAAAATCACAAGGATTATCTACTCTTTAGGTTCTGCAAAACAAAGGCAGGTGCACCTAAGGGATATATGGATATATAATTGGTTTATGGTTCTTGATTTCAGCATATGCTCATTAACATCATTTTATATTTCAATTCTATCCCTTTTAGTAGAAAATGGTCATAATTCTTCTATACTTCACAACTAATCCTTGACAACAATAGCTAAAAATGACATACAAGGGATTATTGAAAATAAGTGTTGACTAGAAATTTAACTCTCCATATGATAAAGTAAAGATTGGTTTTATTTATATTTGTGCTCTATCTAACTCCATGAACCCAAAAATTTATATTCTAAATAGTGATCACTGCCTTATCCATTAGTACTAAGAAAATCACACTAGCAAAACTAGATCTATTCAATTGCCTTACAATTGAAACTATCAAAAGTTAACTCTAAATTCTCTTCTTATGAATATCCTCCCATACACCTAGAAAAACCTATCAATTCAATGAAAGCATTTATTTAATTCTTTGAATTAAGAGCAATCAATGAATAGACATACAAACCATCTAAGTTGCATTAAAAAGAAAGATCATTATTCATTCATTCTCAAATCTTCAAATATATGAAATAGGAGACAAAATTCAGAGACACGAATATTTGTAGAACCTTCCTTTGTATTTATTTTCCTTGAAAAGAATACATTACTGGCATCAAGTTCAAAATAAATCAAGAATAGACAATTAATCCTTCTATGTTCTCATCACTTTCAAATATGTAAAGATGAATACATCAAAAATTCAAATAGAGATTATTGGACCAACTGAAAGAATATCCCAAGACTCAAAATTATATAGAATTTAGACCCTTTCTCTAGCCTTGGGATCTCATTTATATAGCATGAGATGTAACAAGATTCAGGCTTAGAGAGTAATGATAGTTGTCCTTAAGAAAAAAAGATTTTACAAATAAAGGTTGTTGTCATCATAAAACAAATTTTTTTGGAACATAATGTTTTTATAAAATGTGTAGCCATTTCTATTGCATCTTTCTTGTTGCTAAGGAGTTTCACTTGATGATTTGTTTAGCTACATATATTACTCCTTTACTATGGGACCACTTGATGTGCACATGTTGAGTTATGTTATGTTATCTGAAAGCTAACTATGACTTGTGGCTCTCCATCTAGGTCACCAGATTGTACTACCAAATCAATAGTTACAATTGGTTGATGTCTTGTTGAATCATTAGTTTGGACCTCCACATTTTTTGCTATAGTCAATTTTTCCCTTTTCCTTTCCTCTACTTGAGCCTATGCATTAATTATTTTCAATTCATTAGTATCCACACCATCTTCATCAATTTCCTTAGATATCAACTGATTTGTCTAGGAAAAATCTACCATCCACTTGTTAAAAAATGTATCATCTGGCCAGTTAAAATTCAAAATCTCTTGTTGTTTCTTCAAAATTTCTTCTCCTAATTTTTTAATTTCATCAAAATCCATTTTTAAAGAATTAAAAAATATCTAAACCTAAACAACTTCTTTAGTTGTTATAGCAAACCATATGTGGCTTTTTTCATTAATGACACTATTCAATGTGATGCACATTAATTCATCCAGGTCCTTGGCCCGTTCTTCTTTAGCTTTCAAATCATCTATTTCCTTGAGTGCATAATGGAAAAGCTCAAAAATTTCATTAAGATATTTTGAGAAATAATTTATAATTCTCCTTTGTAGTGAAACTCTCTTGTTATCAAAATCAAAGAGGCTATTAGTCATGTCAAAAGTCTTCTCTATTTGCTAACAAGAAAGATCAATGACTGAAAAAACATAAAATTGTGACATCATTGTCCCTACTATTCCATTTTTTGACAATTGGCTTCAAGATGGCTTCATTATTCTTGATCTCATTCAATATATTCATTAATCTTGACAAATTGTTCATAAAATATAGGCTATTCTATCCTATCTACCTAATACATAATGGAGTCTCTTCATTTATTTTCATATTGGACACCCAACTCAACATATAATGACCATACTTTATTCCTTTCTTCTTCAAGCTCTTTAGTTGTACATGCTTGGAGTCCCTACGGAGTAGATGGTATTTCTATAAGGGGAGTTGTATTGAAATGTGCAATTGGAGGGCAAGGAGGATAAGTAACCCTTGGCTGAATAGATTCTTCTCCCACCTTCCTCCTCCCTAATTGTTTCTCCATTTGAGAAATTGTCCCTTCCAATTGGTGTATTATGTTCCCTCTTTCTTCATAGGCTTATAGCACCCTTTCAAAATTGACATTTAACTCTAGGAACTTATTTTTGTCCTTGGCACCAACTGGCACTCCAAAATCTACCATTTCTATGGTCATCTAAGAAACTTTATCACTGTCCACCTTGTCTACCCTATAAACGATGTGATTTCCTATATGTTTAGCATCTAAGACCTCTTGCATCCTGGTCTTGTCTCTTTTTTGAATAGACCATATCACTAGGACTTGATGGTCATCACTTTATTTCAATCCCTTATGAGCCTGTAAGAGTTCTTCCTGAATTTTGAATTGGGTGTCCTTTTCATTCCTTATAATGTCAAAAATCATAGCATTTTTAATATCTCATTCAAGTAAAATAAAAAATTCTAAATCTTTTAGTAGCTATTTACCCCCTTCAAGGGTTATCTATGCAAATTCCTTAATAAGACTAGCTTTAACTTCCTCCTCAATCTTGGGGTCCTGCCTACCAGGTTGATTTGTTTTAAGCCTTTTACATTTCTCTTCATAATTGTTTATACTTCTCCTCCATAAAAATTGAATGAATTCTCTATAATTCTCAAAGCTTTCATCATCTATGAATTTCTGAGATGTTTGTTCTACTACATGATCTATCTCTTTGATTTTGAAATCTCTTATAGTGAGGGATAATGTTGGCATAGGGGGTTCCTCAGGCACTCCCTCTTCTATATATGTTGTTGTAATTATAATGTCCATCTCCCCTCCCATTTGTCTTAGTTGTTCTCTCAAGGATACTTCATCATCTATTTAGAGTACAGTTTGGGTAGGGGAGTATCCTTCAACCCTACAAGAGGATCCCTTTTCAAATTTTTGTTTCCTAGGAGTAGGTTTAGTAGATGGGCTTTCAGAAAGTTTTCTTTTGTAAAGAGGTACAGGTTGCACACTCTTTGCCACTACATAACCAACTTTTTTCTGTAATGTATATTGGCACGGTGATATAATTACCCTGTTTGCCAATCTAGTTTCTACCTCAATTGCCTTGTCTAGGTAAATTTGGATTAGGATTGTTTTTTTTCTCATTCAAGATTTGCATAAAACCAACAAAATTGTTCATAAGAAAATCTATTTTAGCACCCCAATACTTCATGTCAGTAAGAGGATCATATTTTGGTTCAAAAATATTGACAAATTCCAACACCCTACTGTATACTTTCCATTTTTATTTCCTAATATCTTATTCTTGCAATGAAAATAGATTTCTCATTACATCTTCAAGAAAGTATATAGTTTGTACAAGGGATCTAGCATTGGTTCTTTCTTTCAATATATCATAAAAACCCTCTAGATCTATGAATCGATGATGAGAATGTTTCATCTGATATATATCTAGAATTTTTTTTATTCCTCCACCCTTTTTTAACCAAAATAAAATTGTGTACAATGGTAATCTGAGGAAAGAAAATACCTTTGGATCTACCAATCAATTCACTTTCTTCCAATGATCATATCTTCCAAAACAGCTACACAATTCCTACCTTCAAGAGCACTTGATAAGATAACACACGTAGTTCTCCAAGGAAACCATATACTCTAAAAATGGTGGACATTGCATATGGGATAATATCTCCCCAATTATGACTTACCTTCAATCCTTTTGCATGACCTTTTGGTCTAAGGAATTCTATTAATGATTGAGGTATTCTGGGACTATCTCCAACTAGTAACATTCTAAGCCTAGAGGGAAAATATCTATCAAATCTAACAAAGCTAGCACCAGTAACCTCCCATGTAATTTCTACACTCCATAATTGGACAAGAAACTTTTCCCCATCTTTCCAATTTCAATTTCATTTCTTTGTAGAAGAAGGTGACAACTTTATACAAACATATGTACATCACCAAGGAATACCAGTAGAAGGGTTTATCAACTTTAGCCTTAGCTATACCTATCAACGCATTATGAATCTCCTCTACTAAGTAGGTGGAAAAGTCAAAGATTGATCTCATACCATACTAAAGTGTTTGGGAAATAATAAGAATAAGAAACCCTTGAATATGGTCTCATTCATCCTTTCCAAAAGTCTACAAAGAGAAAAATATAATGCCTGAGCCCTAGGATTGAAAAATTTCTTCAACAATGGCTCTGGAGTGGAAGAAGTTACTAAAGGCAGTGACCCTATTTTGACAAAATGTTCTTGTAATGGTCCTCCCCTTAGATATACCCTTTGTGTATCATACCTAGCCTACAGATCTTCCATATCTATTTTCTCATGTGTTGTATGGTTAGGGTTTAACTTGAAAACCTCCCTAATTAGTTCTAGTAAAACCTTAAAAATATTGTCACTAGAATGATTTTTCACTATCCTAGTTATTGGATCATACTTCTTTGATATTATTGTAAGTCATCATCGAAGAACACCCTAGATAAAATAAATTTCCCAATGTCAAATTCCCATACATTGCTCAGAGGAGTATCAATTTTTCTTTCTAGAAACCATTTTTGGAATAACTCCAAACCTCTAGTTGATGTTTGAGCATCCCTTAGCCAATTTTCCCTATCATAGAAACCCTCATTGACCAACAACCTAGGATTTTTAGGTATCAATTCCTCCCCTCTAGAGAATTCATCTATGGATAATGGTAGTTTTTCTAAGAAATTGTCATGTACAACCCTCTGATGGTAATCTACCTTTTCTAAGAAATCTCTTTGTGGAGGCATAGTAAAAAGATTATGTTACTGCAATTACAATTTTTTCAATTAACTAGAAGCCTTGGTTCTCACCTAATTTTCATGTTCATTTTATTGAAGAATTTTTTAGCAATAATTTGAAACCCTTAGAAAATGCTACTTAAGCTCTAGATATTTCCAATCTATGAAAATTTTTCAACCTTGGTGCTCAATAATGAAAAATCAAAATACTTATTACAAATTGGTCTCATATGAAATAGCATCAATCAAAAACTAATGTCCCAATAGTCACATTTCATGTCACATCAAAGAATTTAAAATCCATCTATTGATCTTCATAAATTAGATGACTTAGCTTTAAATAAGAATGATTGCATTACCATTTTGTGAAACTATCCATGTGTCAAAATTTCACTTCCCCATATTCTCTAAAGTTCAATCATTTCCATAAAGTGAGAAAGCGATGATCATCAATCTCCAAACAACCAAAAATCATGAAAACCTTTAGTTATTACTATATTTGCCTTTAATATTTTAGGCCCACTAAACACTCAGCCTCCAACTCATCATACATGCAATACTCCTTGGCAAATCAACATAAAGCATCTAACATACATTCCACCTCAATAGCTTCTAAAAAATCTAGAAAAGATGATCCCACATGGCTATGTGTCAAATTGTTACTTCTTTGCATTCTCTAAAACTTGTGCACTTCCATAAATAAGAAAGTGATGTCCTTTGATCTTCATATGATCGACAATGTAATAGATCCTCTTTAATTTAGTCCATTCACCAACTTGATCCAATAAAATAGGATTAAATTACCACTGTGTTATGACAACTATCTAACAACTACCAAACTATTTTGATAGGTTTACCTTTTGTGGTCCACAAAGAAGATGACATCACAAAATCCATGTGTCAAGATGTTGCTTCCCTACATTCTCTAAAGTTTGTGCAATTTCAAATTGTGGGAAAGTAATGCCTGTTGATCTTCTCATGATCAATGGTTAAGACTTAAAATACACAGGGTTAAAAAACTTTCAAAGGAACAGTATGCAAGTTGACTCACAGTTAAAACCATGGTTAGAGCAAAGGTTGAGGTAAAATGTTTTTTGGGAAAGTATTTTCAAAAGATATACACAAAAAAATTAAACTAAATATTTTCTAAGGGTGAAACATCCCACACATTTTTAAATGAACCAATACAACCATTAGTCTTAGATGGTTTTAACATTTGAGTGTCAATACACTTAACCACTTTCTACATTGAAGATAAGTATACTACGTATGCCAAGCCACAGTGTGTGCCAAGTTACATTTTCAACAAGTCCTGAGTGACTTTAGGAGCCAAGTAGTATATAAGTGTCAAGTGATATATAGGTGCCAAGTCACAGTTAATGCTGAGCAATCCATAACTATATATGTGTCAAGCAATCTAGGATCTTACATGTGTTGAGCAAGATAGAATGCAATATGTGACGAGCAAACTAGGATAGTATATGTGCCAAGCACTAGTAGTCAAGTATGTGTGGAGTAACATAGAATCAACACATGATTTTGTGCCTTGAAAAACTTAGATGTAAACTATTTTTGAAGCTGGCATAGAAGGATTTCAAAGGAGAAAAAGGATAAGGATGAATCTTTTACATTTCTTATGCAATCAGCATGTAGCCAATCAAAAAAATGGAAAAGGTATGTAACCAATGAGGAAAATGCAAGGAATGAGTGGGAACTCAAGATTCAATATAGATCATAGATCCATACCTAACCCTAAGTCTTCACAATCTTTAAAAGGACGTCAAAAACCCCATTGCATAAGTGGAAGAGAGTAGTGTATGGGTAAACTATAGTGAAATTCAGTGTGAAGAAGGAAAGACTTAGAGGAATAGAGCAGCAATTACATATCCAATTGATTAGAATAGTACAAGGACCATGATCAGATATCAAATCTCAGAGGAACAAGATTAGAAGGAGCTGATGAAGTGCCTAAAATCAGCAATTGAAGATTGTAAGCAATCAATTCAAAGATTCCTAATACTTTCTAGCCATTCTATTAGATAAGTGAAAATCCTATGTTGATAAGTTAGCTTAACAACTACTTTGTAGATTCTTTGAAGAGGTGACTAAATCCTTTAACATGGTAACACTTCATGTAAACTATTTGTAAATCCTCTAACTAGTTCACTATTGATACAGTGTAAAGCCTTTAATAGGGCAGGCCTTTCACAGGGAAGACCATCAAAAGTGGTCAAACATTTATTACTGCAGTGATTTTTGTGGGTATCATCCCCACCCAAAATTTACCTCCTTATTCCTGGAGGGTTTCTGGGTTACCAAATCTGGTGTTATGTGTTATTGCATGTCTTTACTTTATGTTCATTTATATTTTTACATGCATGCAATTTACTTTTTATTTATTTAATTTAAAAGATTAGAAAAGGTTAAAAGTGTGATACTTTTGATTCAGCCCCTACCCCCAGAAGTACTCTTCTCATTTTGAACATTCCAACAATTGGTATTAGAGCAAGGATTTCACAAGGAGAAGCCTAACAACTTAGAGAAAAGGTCTAAAGATGGAAGTCTTCAAACTAGGGAATATCATAGAAAATTAGGTGATTGATGTGCATCTTACTCTACACAAATTGGAAGAAGCTAGAGAAGAATTGAGAAATTCCTTAAAAAGAAGGAAGGATATAGCCATAGCTGAAAATGACATACACTACAAGGAGATTGATACCACACAAGTGTTTTCCAATGGAGATTCCAAGGAATTTTATGTAGCAATAGAAAAACTAATGGAGAAAAATAGAGCACAAGCTAAAGAAATCAGATTACTCAAGCTTGCATAAGAATCTTTCATGTCTCCTTTTTAAATAATTAAAAAATAATAATCTTTGCTAAGGTAGGCAGGCCCAAGAAAGTGAAGTTTCAAAAAAAGGGGGTTAATCTTTGGAAACCATTGGACTAATAAATAAAAATTATTATTAAAATATGTTTCATTAACCTCTCTTGGATGTGAGTTACGATTATGCCCTCTTTTAAGGGGTTTGGAGGCATTTTGGGCTGATTGGAGAATTGGATTTTTGCTCATTCTTTGGTATTCTTCAGAGGCTGCCAAACCTGTGGAGAAGGAGACCCAAGAATGGGAGTTTGCAGGTTTCTAGGGAGACCCAAGAATGGGAGTTTTTAGGTTTCTAGGAAGGCTAAGGATGGGAGTTTGAAGCCATTCCATGTGCATGCTCATACAGAGTTTGCCTATGTGCTGAACAATGCAGATTTGTGGGTTTCGGGTGTGTTTTTTGTATGAGTTTGGTCTTTTTAGTTGAGTATTTCATATCAGTTTGGGTTGCTGCTGTATTTCAGACTTTAAGGTGTTAAAATAGAGCTGAATATATGTATTGAGACATGATTAAACTTCTGAGATAAATTATTAGTGTTTTTGTGGTGTTTCTGGGCATTTTTGTGTTAATTTCGGGAGCCCGATGAGCATAGTTTTTGTCCTACATTTGTGAACTGTTGTGTAAAGGCTATACAGATCTGAAAATCTCATTTTTTAGGATTGGATATTTATTAATAATTTGTGAAGTTGTGAAGCTTTTGGCACTATTTCTGGCATACCCGATTTGGGGTTTCTCGAGAAATTTGGTGGATCTTTGTGATATTAGTTGTTTCATCTTGAAAATCTGATTAGAGGCATGAAATATCATGTAAAATTAGAAAAAGGACATTTTAGTGGTATCAGAGCCATGATCTTGCTAGCCTGAGGGTTTGTAGAGGTTTGCATGTCAGTTTTGACAACTACCCAGATCTTGCATGTCAATTTTGACAACTACCCAGATCTTGCATGTCAGTTTTGACAACTACCCAGATCTTGCATGTCAGTTTTGACAACTACCTAGATCTTGCATGTCATAATTTATGATTTCATGTTGCTTCTAATCAACTGCATGTCAAAATTTATGGTTGCATGCTACTTCTAATCATTTGCATGTTAGTTCTTGGTGAATTTGGTGGTTGCATGTTGCTTCTAATCAGTTGCATGTCAAAATCTATGGTTGCATGCTACTTCTAATCATTTGCATGTTAGTTCTTGGTGTTTGAAGAAGTTATATCCTATAGGGGTTACACTCTACTTTATCTACAATGGACAGGTACAGTACAAAGTCTCAGAGGACGCGATCTTGGACAATTGATATCCAGAGTCAAAATAGTAGAAAGGATGGTTATTTAGACATTCAAGATAAACTTATAAAAATAAGCCATGACATGTCTGAACAGTTGTTTGAGCACCACCATATAATGAATGACATGTTGTTCGACCCAGCTAAGGTGGATAAGTTGACTGGATTTCTATTTGATAGATTTTCTCACAGGGCAGATGACACAATTACCAAGAACTTGTATGAGGAGTTTGAGAAACTAGCTTATAGCCAGGCAGAGGTCTCAGATTCTACTCTGCCATAGGAGGTGGTGGGAAAGGATATTACATAGATTGATAGTAATAGTCAACTTGATACACAAATTGAGACAATTGTTTACAGGTCGTCAAAGGGTGATGCCATAGGTATTCAGGATGGTATAGTTACAACAGGTAGTGACTACAGTGTAGTGGGTTCAAATGGTGATTATGAGGATGTTGTTGTGTAGGATGGTGAGATACCTGGTAGAGATGAGCAGACATTGAGCATTCATGACTTTGCTGAGAAAGAGTACCAAGCACAGTTAGATGCTTCATCACATGAGGTTGAGGCTGGTAGTACTTCACATGATTTATCCAGCCAGTTGAAGGTGAACAAAAATAGTATTGTAACTTCATTATCTCATCATGATAGGTATGCGGAGTTAGTTGGTATTGGTCATATTACTCAGGTGAGGAGTTTGCTTGAGTTACCAGTTGATTCTAGTTTACGAATATGGACTCGAGATATTATATTGGCGTTTGGGATTCAGTTGACTGGAGATCTTTAACACTTTCTGGTAGCAGTGTTTGTTTGGGTGCTATCATGGATTTGATTAGCAGATTACACAGTGTTGTATTTTCTTGTGCCAGTATCTTGTTTGATGTTGGTATTAGTTTTTATACACTGATTTTGAGATTTTTTCATATATCCAGTCGACCATACTTGCTAGGATGTGTTGATGATATTTCATATTTGGTAGTGTGTATAGATGAGTCCCAGGATCATATTGGCATTGATGACATCCAGGAGGATGCAGTGGGTAGTTTTGAAGACTTAGTTTCCTTGGGTACAGAGGAGTTGGAAAGCAATGCTAATTTTTTTGATACTCCATATGTTGATATGAGCTTTAGATTTGATTCATAGGATATGGATGGTAATACTCTAGAGACTAGTAACTTTGAGGATACTCCTTTAGATAGTGCATTAGAGGAGGTTTGTAGGAGACAGTCAAGCCAGTGCCATCATGTGTCTAATAAGTTGAGAGTTAGTGGTCAAGACATTGCTATCACTTGCCAGCATTTCGATGTTGCTCATCAGTTGTTAGAGATTTATGGATGGGGTTCTCCTACTAGTGATGAGCAGGAAGGCAGTTATCTTTCCTTGATAGATATCCACTCTTTATGGGAGGCTATTCAGATTTTGAGATAGAATTATATGTAGTTGGTAGCCGACAAAGATTATCTTATGGAGTGGGGCAGTACAACATATGATGCATTGTTGGCCAAGGAAGACGAGGTGAGTGAGCTTACTAAGCAGCTTGAGGTGACTTCTGAGATTCTTGAGAGTACATAGTTGGCTTTCAAGGAGTCATAGTTTCATTTGGCTAAGGTGACCATGGAGTTAGAGTGACTACAATCTTTACCTAATTCTATATAGTCACAAGCTATGGTGTTTGGTGATCTAGGGATGTCCATGGCCGAGATTGTTAGAGACAGTGGAGATGGGGATGCATCCATCCTTGATACTAACATTGGCATATCAAGTTCATTCCCACTAGAGTCAGGTTCATTTGAGTTGGGTGCTGTAGCAAATTTTTGTGGTATGCCTGACATGGTGGTGATCTCTAGCACTAATGGCACAGAGACTAGAGATGTATCAAAGATCATGTGTGATTTTGGTGAGTCTACAGTTGGCATGGTTCCTGCTAGTAATACTACTCCCTTGGTGATATCTTCAGAGGTAGTAGTCAGTTCCAACATGGTTAATGATCAATAGCAGTTAGTTTCATCTAGATTATAGTCTGAGCCACCAACTGAGATTGGCAAATTATATTGGCATTACACTGTGAGGTACGCTCATCAATTTACCTTTGATGACCATGTTGATGAGATGATGATACAGAGATGTACTTTGGTTCCTAGTGCTTATCATCAGTTATGGGATAGTTTGATGCCTCA
This sequence comes from Cupressus sempervirens, assembly GCA_028749045.1. Classification (NCBI taxonomy): domain Eukaryota; kingdom Viridiplantae; phylum Streptophyta; class Pinopsida; order Cupressales; family Cupressaceae; genus Cupressus; species Cupressus sempervirens. Next base: position 976,722,244 of record CM053792.1, on the reverse strand, counting down.
AGATGAGAGTTGTGATGGGCATGACATGGTGATAGGTTCTGCAATTGATAGCTTGATAATATGTGACTTAGAGCAGGAGTTTGGGAGTGATGCTTCAGTTGGTGTTGTTATTGATTCTACTCCTTTGGCTATGACATCTCCTAACTTAGCTAGTGATTAGTCATAGTGGGTTGTATTACTTTTTCATGATGAGCTATTGACTAAGGTTGGTTTTTTTAATCAAAATTATATTGTAGGGTATGTACATTAGTTAGCATTTGATCCTTGTTTTGAGGAGTTGATGGCAGGAAAATTTGGTTTGGATTCCATTTCTTACTCTTTATCTTGTAATGTCTTTTCACCATCAGCAGTGCATGGGAGTTATGGTTATGAGATAATGGTTGGTGATTTGCAGAGTTGTGTTGACTGTAAGAGTTGTACAGTGTGTGGATTCTCCATACTTGGTACAGTTTCATTCGAGAGCATTCACCATTTTTGCAAAGTTGGATTGTACATTGCGTATAGGCCAGTGGGATGCGTTGATGGTATTTACTATGTTGGTAGTTTGATTTGTCCACTTTACTTGGGTTCTGATATTCTAAGAGTTTGTGTCTCATGGGTTTTTGACTATGGTAGTGGTGATTTTGGAGTTTGGTTGAGCTATAATTGTTAGTTTGATTATGGATTCCTCTTGGTCATATTGCAGAGGATATTGCAGGAGCCTGTGCTAATTGGTAGTAGTATAGTTCATGACTACATTTGGGATCCAAGTGGATTGATTGGTTTATTGTTCAGCCTTGGGAGGGGAGGACTTTTCATGTCCCCTTTTTCAATAATTAAAAAATAATAATCTTTGCTAAGGCAGGCAGGCCCAAGAAAGTGAAGTTTCAGAAAAAGGGGGTTAATCTTTGGAAACCGTTGGACTAGTAAATGAAAATTATTATTAAAATATGTTTCATTAACCTCTCTTGGATGTGAGTTACGGTTATGCCCTCTTTTAAGGGGTTTGGAGGCATTTTGGGCTGATTGGAGAACTGGATTTTTGCTCATTCTTTGGTATTCTTCAGAGGCTGCCAAACTTGTGGAGAAGGAGACCCAAGAATGGGAGTTTGCAAGTTTCCAGGGAGACCCAAGAATGGGAGTTTGTAGGTTTCCAAGAAGGATAAGGATGGGATTTTGAAGCCATTCCATGTGCATGCTCATACAGAGTTTGCCTATGTGCTGAACAATGCAGATTTGTGGGTTTCGGGTGTGTTTTTTGTATGAGTTTGGTGTTTTCAGTTGAGTATTTCATATCAGTTTGGGTTGCTGCTGTATTTTAGACTTTAAGGTGTTAAAATAGAGCTGAATATATGTATTGAGACATGATTAAACTTTTGAGATAGATTATTGGTGTTTTTGTGGTGTTTCCAGGCATTTTTGTGTTAATTTTGGGAGCCCGATGAGCATAATTTTTGTCCTACATTTGTGAACTTTTGTGTAAAGACTATACAGATCTGGAAATGTTATTTTGTAGGCTTTTATGCTGCTGAAATTTTTTTAAAAATATCCATTTTCAGATTTATTAATAATTTGTGAAGTTGTGAAGCTTTTGGCACTATTTTTGGCATACCCGATTTGGGGTTTCTCGAGAAATTTGGTGGATCTTTGTGATATTAGTTGTTTGATCTTGAAAATCTGATTAGAGGCATGAAATATCATGTAAAATCAGAAAAGGGACATTTCAAAATCACAAGCCATAATGCTTTGTGAAGTGACTGAACAAAAGAAGAGAGCCATTGAAGACAAGGCCATGATAGAAGATGACAAGAGAAATCTCACCAATAGATTGGAGGAGAAGGCAATTGAATTTGAAAGGATCTCAAACATGTAGCTTGACACCTTAATTTAGATGATGAATGCTCATCATGATATAAACATGAAGGGCATTGAAATTTTCACCTTGAGAATGTAGAATTAATTGAAGAGAGAAAAGGAGATAGCAGAGAATTTCAACAAAAAAGTGAAGTCATCAAGTACTTTGAACAACTACTGAAATAAAAAAGGGCTAGTAATGATACTTCAAGACTTGGTTACATCAGCAATGAACAAGGAGAATCATCCAAGACTATAGAAGAAAGAAGAAAAAAAGGTAAGAATACTAAACCTACTTGTCATTTCTGTGGTAAAAAGAGACATACCTCTAATGTGTGTAGGAGCAAGAACAATCATCAGCATGATAAGCCTATCAATGCAAGCTTTTGTCACAAATGCAAAAAATAAGGACATCAAGCACATGAATGTAGAACCAAGACCATGAGGACAACAAGATTTGAAGGTCACTGCTACAATTGCAAAAAATATGGGCATAAAGCATTTGAGTATAGATAAAAGCATATGTGGACACCTAATCAACCTATAAGAGGAACCAACCATGCACATCACTACAACTGGGATTACAACACTAGGTATAGCTATCACTATTGTCAAGAGTATGGACACATTCTTGAAAAATTACATAAGGAAACATTTTAGAGGGAGTTATAGTAGATGTTTAAGCCAAACAACATGTTTCAATTGCTTGAAGATTGGTCATATCAGCAGGAACTACCCAACAAAGTCAAAAGCACCCAAGTTAGAAGTCAACAAGGGTAAAGAGAAAATTGATGTGGAACACATTAGCATAGAGATGAAAATGACATGGCAAAGAAAGGATGGATCAAGCATATCAAATGGAGAGATCAGTTCACCTAAGAGGTCAAGTGATCACACTTCATCCAACTAAGCAAAAGAAAGGTGTATGGGACTGATATACAAAGTTATATCATACATCAATTCCAAGAAAAAGAAGTACTGCAAGGAAGAAATCTGCATGAACAAAGGTGCCAGGTCAAAATCTAAAGTTTTTGAAAATACTACCAAACTATTCTTAGATGCTCAGTAAAGCTGCAATGGATATCGAGTTGATAGTTGAAGCAGAGTAAAGAGGAGAACTAGTGGAAGCTGAATAAATGTAATATAATGGGAGCCAAGTCATGCTAAATTCTTCAAGTTTTGAGTTTATAGTTGTAAGCACTAAGCATTTAATGCTAGGTTTTGATAGGTATAAGGTTGAATTTCACTCATTTTCACACCATTCAAACACAAGAGCAAAGATGAGAAGAGTGAAGAAATGATCAAGCAACAACCTAACAACCATTTGCATAGATTTCAACAAAAATTCATTGATTCAAAGTTATTTATCAAGTGTCAAGCTACGTAGAAGTTAAAGTTTTAATAAATTTAAACCCTAGTTTGGTAAAATGGCCTCTAGTTCAAGAAACCCCAAATCAAAGGAATCTCATGATATTCAATTAGTTAGCAATGAGGTCAAACAACCCAAATTTAGGCCAATCCCTGAAGTTGCCTACAAAAATGACCCAGCTGGTGCATTGTCCATTATCCCACCTAGTACAAGATGTGAGGAAGTGTTATAACTATAAAATTGGTGCCATAGGTTATTTTGAAATCTTCCATGCCTATAAAAAATTATGTGACAATGAGATATTGAAAGATGAATTCCAAATTGTTGAGAAAAAGAGTTTGAAAAAAATCCTAGTTTTTCCTACGATGTTTAAGACTAAATGGATTTGCATTGTTTTGAGTGAAATCCATGATGGCTATCTATGGCTAGATATATGACCTATAAATATTACAAAAAGGATAGTGCATTGGGTTATGAGACTCCCAACCCTAGATCAACCAAAGACCTTGAGAAGTGATAGAAGGGAGGTCATTGAGAAGAATGCAGGAGCAAAATGGAACAATAAGGGAATGACCATAGACATTGTAACTAAACCCCTACTTGACTTTGTAGTTGAATAATTTCACAAAAATTCTACCAATGAAGTAGACTAAACAATGTACCCTGCATAGCTATTGATGTAGCTTACAAGTTGGTAAAGAAAGATCATACTTAAGATCTGGTAGAACTAATGCTTCAGCAAATAAATGAAAATGTGGGAGCTATAAGAAGATCCAAGGGAGCACAATGCAAATTTGGATTAATATTAGTCTGCATATTCTTTTATGTGATGGAAGAATTCCCTTCAATTGGGAAGGTAAATTGGGATTCCAACAAGCCCGCAATCACACAAATCAATGTGTTCATTGATCAAATGGGAGATAATTTTGAGGCTTAGATGACTAGTTATTTTGAAGACTTTAAGAAGTCTATGAAGTAGAGAATGAGAATACCAATCTCATTGGTAGAAAAATATGTCAATGACATATGCTTCTTACTTGACATTGACTACACCTACATCTAGGCAGCAATACTGAGAGTAAGATGGCTAAGGTCATTGGGATATAAGCTTTATGGAGATGAAGCCTCAACAAAAATCATAGCATTTCTAGTAGAAGAGATAGAAAAGAAGGCTCCTCACTTTAGAACATATGATGTTGTTAAGTCCAAAGTTGAAACTAAATTGAAGATAGCTTCTATTATCAAGAAGAAAGAAAAAATAATGAGAAAGATAAAGAAGCAATTTGGAACAAGCATTGAAGGTGAAATAGGTGAAGAAGAAGAAGAAGTAGAAGGAGATAGTGAAGAAGAAGAAGATCAAGGGCAAGGCTAGTAGAGCTGACTCAAGGATTAGGGGAAGAAAAGGAGGAAGGTGTCAAGGGAGAAGAAGTCAAAGAAGCACTACACCTACCAAACAAAGGAAAAGAAAGGTAGAAACTTAGCCTGAAACTCAACCCAAACCTAAGAAGGTCACTGAGCCAACTCAAGCTAAGCTAGCCCCAACAACAAGGGCTACTACAAGAGCATCCACTCAAAAGGCCAAAGAGGAAATAAAGAGAAAAAGAAAGCCACTAAACAACCTACTGAAGAGCCAAAGAAGAGAAGGAAGTATGTGGCTCAGCCAGATACAAATGATGAATAAAGAACAAAATTAGAGGATATCAACCAATTTAGAGTGGTAAGTCATCCTCCTAAGTCTGCAATTGATAAACTTTGTGAAAATATTAGAAGTTCAGATTTAAATGATTTAAAATCTCTTAATTTTAATAAGCTTAGTAGAGAAGAGAAAAATAAAGTAGAGGAGCCTGTGTATACCATGATGAAAGAATTTTAAAAAACACCTCTAGAACCTGACAATACTATGCCCAAGGAATTGTATGAGATAATTGAGAATAAATGGCATTATTGTCTAAAAATGGAAAAAGGAAATTAGAGAATCCACCTTGGCTCAAGTAAAGCCTGACATGATAAAGGGTGAAATAACAAAGGCTAATAGGAAACATGGTGGAAAATTTGCACCTAAGTATAGAGCCTTCAACATCCTTTAAAACAAAATAGAGGATGTAGTAAATAAATCCACACAATTGTGGAAAACAATTTATAAGATAATTGATGACAAGGTAGAGGAAACAAATAAGGTAGAGACTAGTGCCAAGGAAAAGATAGAGGAAAAGAAAAAAAAGGAGAAGAAAGGAGAGGAAGAGAAGTAAGAGGAGGAGAAGGAAGCAACGACAATAGTTAAAGAAGAAAAGAAGAAAGAAGAGGAAGATAAGAAAGTTGAGGAGGATAAAGAAAAAGGTGAGGAGGAAGAAACATAGAAGGAAGAAACTATGACAATAGCTAAACAACAATAAGATGAAGAATAGAGTGTGCAAGACACACAAATGCCACCTCCTAGTCCACCTCATGTAACCATTACACCTGTAGAGATAATAATTATCAAGGATGTTCCTAACAACTCATCTTAGAACATTAATCCCCTAACTATAGAGGATCTCTCCAAGATCCTTCACCAATCCACTCTACAGGCATAGTTATGCATAAGCTCTGCATTGGTGAGTGTTGATGAGCTACAAAAGGTAGTAGCAACACCACAAAAAGAAAAGGTGAAACCAAAGGAACCACCTTGCACCTACATAGCTACTAGAACTAAAGTTTTGATGCTTCCACCACCTCTAGAAATAGGTGACAATACACAGAAGCCAAGCATAGAAGAAGGGAAATCAGATGAGAAGGAGGATACCTCAAAGGAAAAGGAGCAAGCTACCATACAAACATTGGTGGAACTACCAAAGACTAACACTCCTACAAATACCCTTCACAAGACAAGCACTAAAGTCACACCTTTTCAAATTTTAACTCCAGGCTTGAGTTCAACTAGAGTGGCAAGGGTACTTCACTATGGAGACCCTGAATTAGATGAAGATATTGTAATACCCTCTTATGATTCCAAGACCATCACAATGGTGCAAATCAATGAAATGAAAAATGCATTAGATAGAAGGATGAGGTAGGAAATACTCAAGGAGTTCAAACACAAGCACGCACTACATGACATTAAGGACATCTTTATGGATGCCTTCATCTTATAGTCACCCGATGAAGCAAAGCTAATAATAGAGCAACTATAGAATATAGTTGACCAAGTGACCAATGAAGACTAGGATACTAATGTTAAACTCATGGAATGGTCAGACTAAAAATTTCAAGGAAAAGTAAATGAAAAGATATCAAGTGGAATAGAACTTGAACAAGTAGAGTTGGCCAAGAAAATAGACAAGGTCAAAGTTGTACTTGATAACATTTTCTCATTATACAAGAAGTTGTGTGATTTTTCCAATTTCACACAAGAAAAAAATTAGAGAATAATAAACTTGGAAAGAAATTTAAAAATTTCCAACATCCGAGTGCCAAAGGATCTAGCTCAAAGTGAGAAGCATTTTGCACAATCACTTCACATATAAAGGGGGTTAGTTGTACTTATAGTAGAGGAAGCCAATATAAAGGCTAAATTAATACAAATTCAATCCTTCATAACCCCACATTTAGAATTCCTCCACAAGGAGCAAGTATATATAGAAACAATTCTAAAGAAAGATCCTAATCTTTCTACACTTGATGGACTTATACACCTTGCTATAGAGACTGCCATATAGTACAAGTCACTTGACATTGCTTTGGAGAATTGGGATGCAACTCTGAAAAAAATAATGGAGGCAAATAGTAACTTTTTGACTAAGTATGGTATTACTCCTTAGAACCCTTTGACATAAGTATCAAAAAGGGGGAGATAGTAAGGAAGATAGGGGGAGAATAACAGTAAGGAAGATATATCTAAGGGGGAGAATACTAAATTTGATTAAATTCTTCTTCCATTTTGAATAAAAAGGAACATTTGAAGATAGCCAAAAAGGGGAGATAAGTAATAAGGAAAAAGTGTATCAAGCATATTCACCATAGAATTTTGATTGCAAAAATGTCAAGGCACAATCAGCTTAAGGGAAGTTATAAGGTATTTTGCACAATTTTTGAACAAATTTTGAAATTTTGTGGATATGGTACTCATAAGGATAGATTAGTAATGATTACTTAAGTGGTTTTGACACTCATGTCAAAGGAGGAGATTGTTGGTCTTAGATGGTTTTGACATTTGAGTGTTAATACACTTAACTACTTTCTACATTGAAGTCGAGTACACTATGTATGTTGAGCTACAATATGTGTCAAGTTAAATTTTCAATAGGTGTCGAGTGACTTTAGGTTCCAAGTAGTATATAAGTGTCGAGTGATATATAGGTGTTGATTCATAGTTAATGCTCAGCAATCCAGAACTAAACATGTGCTGACCAATCCAAGATATAACATGTACCAAGCAAGATAGAATGTAATAGGTGCCAAACAAACTAGGATAGTATATGTGTCGAGCACTGATAGTCCAGTATGTGCAGAGTAACATAGAATCAACATATGAGTTTGTGCCTTCACAAACTTAGATGTAAACTATTTTTGAAGCTGACATAGTAGGATTTCAAAGGAGGTAAAGGATAAGGATGAATCTTTTACATTTCCTATGCAATCAGTATTCAGCCAATCAGAAAAATGGAAAAGGCATGCAACCAATGAGGAAAATGCAAAGAATGAACAGGAACTCAAGATTCAATATGGATCATAGATCCATACCTAACCCTAAGTCTTCACAATATTTAAAAGGAGGTCAAAAACCCCATTACATAAGTGGAAGAGAGTAGTGTATGGGTAAACTATACTGAAATTCAGTGTGAAGAAGGAAAGACTTAGAGGAATAGATCAAAAATTGTTGGAAATATGATTGAAAAGCTCATTATTGAAGATCAAAGAGGGAGATTGTTGGAAAGAAGGAAGATTGTTGTTAAAAGAATGTTTTCAATCATTGTTTTGTCATTGATGTCAAACCTGCTACTTGTAGGAATGACATTTTCTTATAAGATCCAAGTACAATCACTTAATTGATTGATGAAGAGAATTTGATCAATAAGATGTAATAAGAAAACCTAAGGCAGAGGTTGAGTTATGATGTTATAATAAAGTGCAAGGATCAATTAATACAATGGTTACATGATGTATTGATAACATACTCAAATATATAGAGGTTGGTCACACTTAGAAATATTAGAGGGAGAAGTTGTAACAAGGTTAAATGCAAAGCTTAAACTAAGATCATTAGTGGGTGCCGAGCAAGTTAGTTGAAGCCAAGAAAACTCTCAATTGGAGCCAAGTAATAGGAAATTCTAGTGTGTGCCAAGTGATCTTTAGATACCAAGTGAAGATTAGGTACTGAGCATCATAAAATTTTTAGTTGGTGTCAAGTGATCTTCAAGTGCCAAGCATCAGGAAATACATAGTTGATGTTGAGTAACACAGTAGGTGCCGAGCACTAGTATTTCAATAGTGCCAATCTATTGCATTATTTCAAATGACAAAGATTTTCCAAATCTAAGCTAACAAAGTGGTTACCTTGAATTTTGTAAATGAGTTGGAAGATAAGGATGATGAGCTGGTGACAAAGAATTCTATGTAAACCATTTTTTGGGTGAATTCTAAAGGATTATTCAAGAAGTTTTTGGAGGAAACAAAATATGGGTTAGATGCAATAAATCCTACCTAATCCATGCAAATTGAAATTAAAGAATGGAAGAATCAAGTGAGAAAAGAACTCCAAGACTTCTATTTAAGAAGAAATAGACCAAGAAGCAAAGAGCTACTGATAATGTTGCTACTAAAAAGCCAAATCTAGGAAGTAGTTGGAAGGGTGTCAAGGAGAAGACATCTAGAGAAGGAAGAGCACAGAGGCTCTACTTCTATGAGTAGTCATGAAGAGATGATTGCACTGGTACATTGAGTATGGAAACTCAAGTAGACTAAGCTTGAAAAGAGGGCAAGCTATTAGAGTTGTAGAGATTGAAGGCTAGGCAAGGGTATGAGCTGAGAAGTGATCTGAGCTCTACAAGAGAAGTTGTATGTTATAGTCAGGTCAAAGATTTTTTTCTAATACTCTCTAGCAATTGTATTAGATCTAAAAATCCTATGGACTTAGTAAATCCTTTAGCATGGTTGCATTCGAAGTGAATGTTCTAAAGTTCTCTAACCAAGCTCACTTCTAATAGGGTAGTTAAATCCTCTAACAAGGTCACATTTAATAGTGTTTTGTAAGCCTTTAACAAGGAAGGCCTTTCACAAGGCATCACTTCAGAAGAGTGAGAATTGAGTATCATGTTACTGGTGGTTTTTTTCAAATTGAGTTTCCACATAAATCACTGTGTTATGTGTTGATTTCTTATGTGTTATGGTTGCATGTCGATTTACAGTAACTTGCTAATTAGAAAAGTTAAAGCTTGGATGAATGAATAGTTGAATGGGCTCACTATATTTAGTAAAAAGTTTGAATAGGAAATTTGGACCTTGAATAACTAATTCACACCCCCTCTCAGTTATTCTAAAGAAATTCTAATAATTGGTATCAGAGCCATCTGCTAATTTAGTTTTAAGGTACTAAAAGCATGAAGATCAAGATGTCCAAGAGAGAAGTTCCCAAGCTCAACAAATATAACTTTTCTGCATAGTAGAGTCTAATGAAATTGCACCTTGGACTAATAGGTGACTATGCATAAACCTTGATTGGAATAAAACATGTAAATCCAACAAGACCTCTTAATGTAGATGATTTGAACAAAAAGAAGGAGCACAATCAAGCAATAATGAGATTTCCTTTGCACTTAACTATGTAGAATATGATGACATCAAATATTGTGACATTTCATTAAAAATGTGGAAAGCCTTATTGGATATCTATGGAAGAGATCAAAATATCTAGAGAGAAAAGAGAGAAAGCCTAAGAGGAAAGTTTGATGACATGAAAATGGAAGAAGGTGAAAATGTTACCCAGTATGCTACAAGAATGAAAGAAGTGGTAAGTGCAATAAGAAGTCTAGATGGTCAATTGGAATAAGAAACTACAATCAAAAAATACTTAAGAACTCTACTCCCTATCTATTCTATTAGAGTTTCAACCATCGAAGAGCTAAGGTGTGTACAAGGAAACACACTAACCTTTGAAGAAATAGTGGGAAGACTTACTACATTTGAATTGTCCAATTTTGATAACTATAGACCTGAAAACCCTGAATCTACTTTTAAGGCCAAGATGACAATAAAAGACACTGAGGAGGAAGCATCAAACAAGAAGAGAAGAAAGGGAAAACATGCATCCAGTGATAGGAGCACAGATGAGGAAGATGTGGAACAATTAGAAGCACTACTAGCTAGGAGATTCCATAGAGGTAAAGGTAAATTCAAAGGTAAGCTCCCTATCATATGTTTCAATTGTAATGAAGTAAGTCATATTTTTGCAAGATGTCCATAGAAGAAGAACTACAAAGAAGGAAACAAGTACAGGAACAAAAGAGAAGATGATAACAAAGACTACAAGGAGAAAGGCAAAAGATGCTACATTGTTGAAGAAGATTGTGATCAAAATGATGATGAAGTAGTCTATGTAGCCATGAAGGATGAATTAGACAAAGTTGAAGATGAAGCAACAACATTGGTTACCTACGTGAACAAGAATGACAAGTGGATAATAAACAGTGGATGCTCACATCATATGACAGCAGATAAAAGTAAGTTCATTACCTTTACTCAATATGATTGAAATAGTATTAGATTTGGTAATGATGCACCATGTCAAATCAAAGGAAAAGTCTCTATTAAGCTCAAAAAGAAAATTTCATGTGATAATGCATACTATGTTGAAGGATTGAACTACAACTTGTTGAGTGTATCACTGTTAGGCAATGTAGGTTGCAAAGTTGAATTTAGAAACAAAATTGCCAAGATCTATGACATTGATGGAAAGCTGATAGGAAAAGGTGAACAAACTAGAAGTAATCTATTTTACCTAGATATGGAAGATGCAACATGTATTGTTGTTACATTTGATGATGTGTGGTTGTGGCATAAAAAGTTGTGTCATGTTAGTTTTGATAATCTGATTAGCATCAACAAAAAGAACAAAGTTAGAGGGTTGCCCAAGTTGAAGATACTTGAAAACACAATGTGCAAACAATGTCAACTAGGGAAGATGACAAAGTCTAGTTTTAAAAGGAGAACATATGATTCCAATGAAGTACTAGAGTTAGTCCATACAAACTTATGTGGTCTAATAGAAGTGTAAAGCTACCTAGGAGATAGATACATAATGCTATTTGTGGATGACTATTCTAGGATGATGACTGCTATGTTTTTAAAGGAAAAATTTGATGCATTTCAAATGTTTAAGTGGTATTTGGCCAGAGTTGAGAAGGAAATAAGAAATAACCTAAAGTACCTAAGGTCAAACAGAGGAGGTGAGTTCATATCAAGAGAGTTTGAAATATTTTGCAATGACAAAGGTATCAAAAGATAAATATCAGCACCAAGAACTCCATCATAGAATGGTATTACTAAAAGAAGAAATAGATCAGTGATTGATTGTGCTAGAACCTTGATGATGGAGAAAAATATTGCACTAAAATACTAGAGAGAAGCTGTAAGTACTACAATCTACACTCTGAATAGAGTTCAAGTCAAGAAAGGTACAAATGCAACATCTTTTGAATTATGGTATGGTCACTCACCCAATATTAAACATTTCAAAGTATTTAGTTGTAAATTCTATATTCTAAAAGATACTAGAAATGACAAGTTTGATGCAAAAAGTGATGAAGGCATATTCTTTGGATACTCCACTAGAAGTAAAGCATATAAGTGTTTGAATACTAACACTAACAAGATTGTGGAGAGTGCAAATGTAAATTTTGATGAGCATGCAAAAGTCCAAATTGATGAGTCCAAGGAATCAGGCGATAATAGATCATTTTTGTACTTTTATGAAGGAATGAATGTTCAAGACAATGTTGTAAATCAAGTTGGGAATAAACAAAAAATTTTAGTATCTACTAAGTCTTGGCCTATGAATGTTGAGCTGCACTCAGAAGCCAAGCTGCACAATGTACAAAATACACATTCTAATTTTGAAAATAGTATACATGAGAGGAATGATGAAGTGCCAGATGAAGAAGAACAAAATAACTCTGAAGCTGAAGGAACAAACATGGAAAGAAGGATATAACCAAGGTTAGACAAGTATATGAGAAGACATCACCCTATAGATCAAATCATTGGTGAAAGAGATGCTAGACCAATGAAAGGGAATAGGCTCATGAATGAATCATGTCTATTAAGCAAGGTTGAACCTAAAATAGTGAAAGATGCACTACAAGATGATGACTAGTATAAATCCATGGAAGAAGAGATAGATTAGATTGAGAAGAACAAAACATGGTCTCTAGTTCCTAGACTAGCTAATAAGAATGTGATTGGTACCAAATGGGTGTTTAGAAACAAACTTGATGAAAATGGTGAGATAACAACAAACAAAGCCAGACTAGTTTGCAAAGGCTATGGACAAGAAGAAGGATTGGACTATGGGGAAATATTTGCCCCTGTTGCAAGAATGGAAGAAGTAAGAACATTACTTGCATATGCTACATACAAAGGTTTCAAAGTGTACCAAATGGATGTAAAGTCTATTTTTTTGAATGGTATATTGGAAGAGGAAGTCTACATAGAACAACCAGAGGGATCTGTTGATGAGAAAAACAAGGACATGGTCTACAAACTGCACAAAGCACTTTATGGATTGAAGCAAGCACCTAGAGCATGATATGAGAGGTTACATAAATATCTTGTGAAGATAGAATTTGAGAGAACAAATGACAACACCAGCTTGTACATCAAAGCTAAAAAAGGTAAAGACATTTTGATTTTAGAAATCTTTGTTGATGATATAATATTTGGAGGAAAAGATGTTCTATGAAAATATTTTGTTGATCAAATGAAACATGAATTTGAGATGTCAATGTTTGGAGAAATCAAATTTTTTGTTGAATTACAAGTACATCAATTGAAGCATGACATATTTGTAACCCAATCCAAATACATCAAAGAGATACTCAAAAAAATTGGGTTAGAAGAGTCAAAACCAGTTAGCACACCAATGGCTATATGACATAAGCTATCCAAGAATGATGAGTATGTTGAAGTGAATCAGACATTGTATAGGTCAATGATTGGAAAGCTACAATATGTTGTACATAGTAGAATAGACATTGCATTAGTTGTTTTAATAGTGGCATGATTTTCTACAAATCCAAGAGAAAATCACTTAATGGTAGTAAAGAGAATACTAAGATACTTGAAAGGAACTGATGACTTTGGCTTGTACTACAAGAGGAGTGAGAAATTTGAACTGAGAGCCTACACTAATGCAGATTGGGGAGGTAACATTGATGATAGGAAAAGTACTAGTGGAGGAGCACTTTTCTTAGGAAAAAATTTGATAACATGGACTAGCAAAAAGCAAAGTTGTACCTCATAGTCTATTACTGAAGCTGAATATGTGGCAGCTATTATAAATTGCACCAATATTGTATGGATCAAATATTTGTTGCAAGGTATGAAGGAAGAGGTAACTAAGCCTATGGTACTCTATTGTGATAATACAAGTGCTATTAACATATCAAAGAATTTTGTAATGCATGCTAAAACCAAACACATTGCAATCAAGTATCATTATGTAAGAGAGTTGGTGGAAGCCAAACAAGTGAAGATGGAATATGTTAGCTCAAAGGAAAAAATTTTTGACATCTTCACAAAAGCACTACCTAAAGATGCTTTTGAGTATCTTAGAGGTAAGTTAGGGGTGATACCCCTAGCTAAGGTTACTTGAAGCTAAGACAAGAACGCCTTGCATCAAATGAGCTAAATGTAGAAGATTCTACACATTGATGTAGATGATGTTTACTTTGGGATTTATACCTAAAGTAATAGATGTGCTAAAGATCAAAATTAGTCATAAGAAAGTTGACAAAGGGAGAAATTGAATGCACTTACAAAAGCTATACTTGCATACTAAGATGCTAATATGTCTTTGGCATTGTTATCAAAGAGGGAGAAATAGCAAAAAACTGATCAACAACTGTTGAAGATAAAGAATAAAAAAAGAAGGAGAAGTTGTGAGAAATTGATAACATGATGATGATCTAGTGATCAAATGAAGATAGAGGGAGATGTTGATCAGAATAGCAAAAAATGAGCAATACAGAGGGAAAATGACAAAGAACATGAATAGAGCATCCAAGAGGGAGAAGCTAAAATGAAGCAATCAGAATAGTAGAAGGAGATGTGAAGCTATAATTTACTTTTTTGCATTTGACTTACTGTTCTAACCTAGCTAGCATTTGGTTCAATAGTTTAGTCTGATGGTTGATCAGTTTGGTTTTCCATCAATGCCAAAGAGGAAGATTATTGAAAATTTGATTGAAAAGCCCATTGTTGAAGATCAAAGAGGGAGATTGTTGGAAAGAAGGAAAATTGATCTTAAAAGAATGTTTTCAATCATTGTTTTTTCATTGATGTCAAATGTACTACATGTTGGAATGACATTTTCTTATTAGATCCAAGTACTATCACTTAGTTGATTGATGAAGAGGATTTTCTCAACAAGATGTAACAAGAAAACCTAAGGGAAAGGTTGAGTTATGATGTTGTAATAAAGTGCAAGAATCAATTAGGACAATGGTTACATGATGTATTGATAAAATTCTCAAAGACATAGAGGTTGGTCACACTTAGAAAATTGGAGGAAGAAGTCATAACAAGGTTAAATGACAAGCTTAAACTAAGATCATTAGTGGGTGTTGAGCAAGTTAGTTAAAGCCGAGAAAACTCTCAGTTGGAGCTGAGTAACAGGAAATTCTAGTGTGTGTCGAGTGATCTTTAGATGTTGAGGGAAGATAAGGTGTCGAGCATCAAAAATTTATTAGTTGGTGCCAAATGACCTTCAAATGCTGAGCATCAAGAAAAACATAGTTGATGCCGAGTAACATAGTATGTACCGAGCACTAGTATTTCAATAGTGCCAAGTTGTTGCATTATTTCAAATGGTGAAGATACATCAAATCTAAGCTGACAAACTGGTTACCTTAAATTTTTTGAATGAGTTGGAAGATAAGGATGATGAGTTGCTAGCATAGAATTCTATGTAAACCATTTTTTGGGTGAATTCTAAAGGATTATTCAAGAATTTTCTAGAGGGAATAAAATATGGGTTAGATGCAATGAATCCTACCTAATCCATGGAAATTGAAATTAAAGAATGGAAGAATTGAGTAGGAAAAGAACTCCAAGACTTCTATTTAAGAAGTCATAGACCAAGAAGAAAAGAGTTGCTGATATTGTCGCTGTTGAAGAGCCAAATCTATGAAGTGGTTGGAAGGGTGTCAAGGAGAAGACATTCAGAGAAGGAAGAGCACAAAGGCTCTACTTCTATGAGTGTTCATGAAGAGATGATTGCACTGGTACATTGAGTATGGAGACTCAAGGAGACTAAGTTTGAAAGGAGGGCAAGCTGTCAAAGTTGCAGAGATTGAAGGCCAGGCAAGGGTATGAGCTAAGAAGTGATCTAAGATCTGCAACATAAGTTGTATGTTGTAGTCAGGTCAAGATTTTTTTCTAATACTCTCTAGAAATTTTATTAGATCTAAAAATCCTATGGACTTAGGTTGGTTTAATAGCCATTTGTAAATCCTTTAGCAGGGTTGCATTCCAAGTGAATGTTCTAAAGTCCTCTAACCAAACTCACTTCTAATAGGGTGGTTAAATCCTCTAACAATGTCACATTTAATAGTGTATTATAAGCCTTTAATAGGGTAGGCCTTTCATAGGGCATCACTTCAAAAGAGTGAGAATTGAGTAGCATGTTACTAGTGGTTTTTTCCAAATTGGCTTTCTACATAAATCATTGTGTTATGTGTTGATTTCTTATGTGTTATTCTTGCATGTTGATTTATAGTAACTTGCTGATTAGAAAAGTTAAAGCTTGGATGAATGAATAGTTGAATGGGCTCACTATATTTAGTAAAAAGTTTGAATAGGACATTTGGACCTTGAATAACTGATTCATCGCCACCCCACACCCCCCCCCCCCCCCCCAAGTTATTCTAAAATAATTCTAATAGCAATTACATATCTAGTTGATCAGAGAAATACAAGGGAGATGATCAGATATCAAATCTCAGAGGATCAAGATCAAGTGCTTGAAATTAGCAATTGAAGATTGTAAGCAATCAGGTCAAAAATTCCTAATACTTTCTAGCCATTGTATTAGATAAGTGAAAATCCTATGTTGATAGGTTAGCTTAACAACTACTTTTTAGATTCTATGAAGAGGCGACTAAATCCTTTAATAGGGTAACACTTCATGTAAAGTGTTTTTAAATCCTCTAACCAGGTCACTATCGACATAATGTAAAGCCTTTAATAGGATAGGCCCTTCATAGGGAAAACCATCAGAAATGGTCAAACATTTATTGCTGCAGTAATTTTTGTGGGTATCATCCTCACCCTAGTTTTACCATCTTATTCCTGAAGGGTTTTTGGGTTACCAAATCTGGTGTTATGTGTTATTTCATAGGTGTTATATTACCAGTTTCCTACCATTTAGCTTTGCCACCTAGCCTATCATGCATCCATGATGTGTTTCATGTTTCAGTATTAAGGAAGTATATTTATGATGAGTCTCAAATTATAGATTGGGATGCCTTGTAGGTGGAGTGAAATAGACACTTAACACTAGAGCCCATTCATATTTTGGGCTGACAGAGGCCCTAGCAATTTGAGGCAGAGAGCTGGACCAAGTTAGAGTCCAGTGGGATTGTTATTATGAGCCGTGGCTTCATGCAAGGACACAACACATATGAGAGCACACTACCTATACCTCTTTGATGAACTCCAAGAAGATGTTCATGCTCGGGGGGAAGGATGTGAGGCCTCATCTTTGCCCATCACAACATATCATAGCAGTTTATTTGTATTTCAAATACTTTATATTTTGAGACCTTTCTATATGTTGGACTATTTTAGACTGTTACTTAGACTATTTGATACTATGGGACACTTTATCTTATTGTAATTATTTATGATGTTAGAACTTATTTATGATGCTTGATGACTAGTGACATTCATGTACTTGGTTGGTTATTTTATTAATGAGTAGGAAATTATATTTAAATGCAAAATTTAGATGGATTGTATATATTTGGAAATCATGAAATGTTGCAAAAGGGTCATATCATGTTTAGTTTGGTAATGTAGTATTGTCTATCGACAATGGTTTAGAAATGGAAAAATGTTATTTGAAATTCAATTGAGAAATGCCTTATGTTTTGATTCAATTATGAATATAGAATTGATTATGGATTTATATATGCATATGATTTATTTATCTTGGACTATCGATATGTGGTTTGAATGTGCAAGAAATAACCATGGTAAAATGGAGAACCAAGGTTATACCTTTGTATTAATTGAGAATGTCAGGGTTAGATCTAATGAAGAGATCTGAACCTCATTGTTAAGTATTTTACTTGGTGAACGTAATGTAAATGGGTGTTTTAGGTTAGATTCTTTTTTGTGAAAATTGATTTTCCACTTGAAATGTTAAATGTATATTTTATAATGTTATTTGACACTTGCATTGTTATGTGTTTAAATGACAAGTCAGGTTGAGATATTGGCAAAAGAAACCCAACCTTATTCCTAACTAGTTAGAAATGTTTAAGTTTTATCCCCTTGCATAAAAATATCTTATGAAGGCTTTAATTAAATTAAATTCTATATTTGAAGTTTAGGGTGACATTAGAGGGCTTTATTTGAGTCTTAGGGTGTTATTTTAGTGAAATTAAGTTACCTACATGTTAGTACTATATTTTAGGGATTTAATTTTGACTTTACTCAAGTTAAAATATCTTTTCTAACACTTTTAAAATCCCATTTTTCAAGTATTGTGAAAATGGAAGAAGACTTATCCAAATCCCCACCTTATCTTTAGTGAGTTCATAATTCCAACCCAATAGGATAACTTAGGTTGAGTTAAAGTGTTTGTTCTCTTTCATGATGGAGAAAAATTAGGATTTGTTTTTCTTTTAGAGGGGAATCGGAAAATAGAGTTGTGATTCACTCACTCTCTAGTTTTAGAGATTTTTGGTTTTGGAGATTGGATTAAGGAAGGATAGAGGGCTCTTCTCAATTCGGTCCATTTACCATATCTTGGAGAAAGATTGGAGATTTCACCATATTTTAGAAATTATGTGTTGTGTTATTATTTTGAATAAAAGATGTGTAAACTTTCATATAGATGCATATGTGTGTTTTTTGTTGTCCTTGTTATATTGTTGGGTGTGGATGAATTTCTATTTTCTTATTTTCATTGTGATTATGAGAGTATGATGTTATGGGTGTGGAAGGACATCACTCACCCTTGGGAGGGAAGAAGTGGCCTTCGAGTGAAGTGGTTAGTTTGGCCTATCCCTTGAGTGCAAAGTCTCTTCCTTGGAAGGAAGAGGGATAAGCATGTAGTATGGGATGCATGTGCTATTACATTGTTATGCACTTTGGGGGTGATAAGGGAAGAAAATTTGTGAGAGTTGGTATTTATTTATTTTCCTTGTGAAGGAAAAAATAGTTTTCTATATATGGCTTCTCCTCAGGGTTTTAGGTACACCTTCACCCATTCTATTGATTGTTCTGGTAACCTATTTTGTAAGCTCAAAAAGGGGGTTAAATGCTATATCTTGTAATTGTTGATTTATGTGTTTTATTGTTACATGGTTGGTCTTGTTTCTCTGAGCTCAGTGGGTGGTCTCATAGAGACTTAGGCTAGGAGCTAAGCTCTCCATGGTTTTCAAGGTTATTTTGTATAGATTTTCCAAATGGATATGTGTTGAAGAAAACCTTGGAACATTTTTATTTTCTATTGGATATTTGAAAATGATTTATTATGAACATTTGTAAAAATTATGTATTGTAAAAGATCAGAAGTAGATCTTTATGTAATTTTGGAATTGTTGTAAGGAACCAATTTTGATTGTAATATTTGAAAGGAATTTTCAATACTATGAATGTTGGAATTACAAATGAGAAATATATACTTCTAAGAGTGTGTGTGTGTGTGTTGGGGGGGGGGGGAGGGTGGGTGAATTAGAAGTTCAAACTTCAACTATTAAAACTTTCACCATTCATTAGATGCATGTAACATATGAACTGAAAATAACATGTAAAGTAAATGCATCTAATACATGTAAGCAATTGTACATAAACATTTAACACCATATATAATTACCCAAAAACCCTCCAAAGAGAAGGTAAAACTGGGGTGGGGATGACACCCACAATTCCTCACTACTGTAGGAAATAAAATGTAGCCAACTGAGGTTATGATGATTTGACCATGAAACATGGTCTACCTTGTGAAAGGCTTTCCCTGTTAAAGGCTTACAAGGGCTATCAAGTTCCACCTTGTTAGAGGAATTCAACACCATGTTATAAGTGTGCCTGGCTAAAAGACTTCAGAATATCCACTTGGAATATCACCCTATTAAAGGATTTACAACAATCTGCTAGGACTACTTTTCCTATAAGATTTAACTAATATCACCTATTAGGATGTTTCAACATAGATCTTATGATTGGCTCTGGTTAGCTGATTAAAGATCAAATCCATACAATGTCCTTCTTGATCCTTTCTAATTTGATGTGACAATTTTTGTATCCTTCTATTCTTTTTTCTTCTCAAATTGATTATGCAATTCAGTCTCTATAGCTTCTAAGTCTTCATGAATGCTTTGTTTGCATATAAAAACTTCTCTATTCTCCTCCTTTAATCCCTTACACACACATATGAAGTTAGGGTTTCATCCTCCTTAAGAAGACTAGAAGACTTAGGGTAAGGTATGAATTTATGGCTGAGATTCATCCTTTTTACCACTTAATCCTTCCCTTTTTATTGATTAGTTGCATGTAATTAACACATAAGGACTATGCAAATAAACTCATCCTAAAATTCAATATGAGACAAGTTTTGTGAAATTGGAAATTGTGGAGGAAGCATATCAATATGTCTTGAAAGTTAAGGAAATCTTGACAAAGAAGCATGAACAAATAAAATGATGTAGGTGTGGTAGATTTTAGAGAGGTAGAGGTAGATCTTATGGAGAAGGTGGTAGATATGATAATTATGTGCAAGATAAGGTAAAATCTAAATGGAAGAGTGATGACAAAAGAAAGACCAAGTGGAAAGGTGGTGATTCTTACCAAGGAGGTACTAGTTCTTACCAAGGAAGGGGTAATTTTTATTCTAGAGGTAGTTTTTGTGGTGATTTTTTCATATGTGGTAAAGAAGGGCACAGATCCTTTGAGTGTAGATCCTATGAAAGTGGGAAAAGTAACATAGATGTTGTGGTTCGAGACACTGAGGGTTTAGCTAGTGGACTTGAGGTTGGAGAAAACTTGATGGTGTGAATAACCTTATGTAATGAGGGAAGTTTTGAAGAACCTATCCTTAGAAGAAGTATTTTCAAGACTAGATGTAAGATGGCTAGAAAATGTTGTAAGGTGATCATTGACAATGGAAGTTTGACAAATTTGACATCAAAAGAATTGGTTACTAAGTTGTAGTTTTAGAGGCTAAAGTACCCCTAAACCCTATCATGTTTCATGGATCAAAGATGAGAATAAGATATTGGTAAATGAACAATGTATTGTGAAGTTCAAGATTGGACATTATTGTGATAAAGTTCTATGTGATATTATGCCTATGGATTTTTGTCATATTTTGTTGGGTAGACCTTGGCAATATGATAGATATGCTATACATGATGGAAGATTGAATCAATATACCCTTTGGATAAATGGGAGAAATAAAATATTGTTTCCTTTGATTGAAAATCTAGATGAGGTTAATTATACTATTGTGAAGATTTGCATGGTTAATGGGAAGCAATTTGAAAAGGAAGTGAAGAAGAATCAAGTCTATTTTTCTATAATACCTAGGAAGCCAATTTGTACCAGTAGTAGCCAAGTGACAAAAAATAGTGGTGATTGAGTGATAGTTAGTGATGGACGAGAAGTAGAAATTGGTAGAAGCTAAGTGCCAACATAAATTGAAACCTTGTTGAATGAATATAAGGAAATTGTTGTAGAACATATTCCTAATGGTTTACTACTAGTAAGAAGTATAAGTCATAACGAGTGTTCTCAAATTTTCATCTCATTAACATCTTAATCGTCATCAAGCGAAAAAAAACAAGAGCTTGCATAAAGACACACCCTAATGTCCCCATACAAATTGATTTACCTAAGGGTAATATAAATATATGGCCTAAAAAAAGGGGAGAATCTAGTCATGCTTGGCAACCTAGAAATAATATAGAAGTAATCTTGCAACCTCAAAGTGTAGAAGAAAAGGGTTTCTCCTCTAAAAGTTCTAACTCTGACAATGCTAGTATCTTGGGTAATCTTTTCAACACTCCTTTTCAAGGAGAAGAAATATGTGAAGATAAAGTAGTCTCATCTATTGGTTATGTTAGATCTAGAATAAATGGTTCAAGAAATATGGCCATGCATGAACTCTCTATAAACTCCTACCTGGGTAAATCTAACCTAGAATGCATCTCTTTCATTGAGAGATATCTTATAGATCTTAGTGAGACCATAGAGTCAGAGGCTACTACTATTAATACCAAAGATCAATATGTGAAGTTAGACGTCCTTAGAAGACAAGTTGTTGAAGAGGATACTAGGTGAAAACACTTGGAAAAAGATAAAGAAATAGAAGTCATGAACACCCTCATGGAAAGGGATAATCTACTTAGGAGAATATCTCCATTGAAAGAACAAAACAAGAGATTAATAAAAAACTACATCTCTACATGCAAATGTATTTGGATATTTGGTAAACCTAAGGTCTAAATGTATGGCATAGGAAAAATCTTTACATAATAAATTTGGGTATGTGAAAGAGAGGCTAGTTATTAGTATGATCCCATTGAGAGGGATAAAGACACATTGAATAAATGTAAACCCACAACTAAGATTCTAGATAAGGGTAAACAAAATATGATTGGTATCCATATAAATGAACCTATCACAACTCCAAAAGAGGTCCCTGTCATGTCACAATTTGATATAGAGTTGGAAAAGGCTAGGAAGGAACATGGGAACCTTTCTAAAGAGTTCAAGAAGGTTGAAAATGAAGCCAAAACTATTGAAATGAAGAAGCAAATTTAGTTCCTAAGATTTTATTTAGTATTAACTATAGGAAAATCTTAGCCTCCATAAGTGTTATGGTTTTGATAGATCTGAAACAATACAAGAACAAATAGTTATCTAGAAACAATAGAAGAAAATACAAAGAACACAAATAACACACAAATTTAACATGGTTCACCCAAAACTTGGGCTACTTCCACCTATAGAGCCTTAAAACTTTCTATTATCTAGCAAAAACATTCACCAAAATTATAATGAATTATGCATCTCAGCTAGTTATAACAACACTTTATGGTAACCTCTAAAATTGACCATTTTAGGGTTTCTACAATTTTGATTTTATGTTATTAGAGAAGGCACCACAATATCAACCCCCACTATGTGATTAGTCACCATGATATAAACAAAAAGGGATGCCCTCTAGTGTTTCTTGTGGTCCCCTAGTAAGTAATGTAGGGATTTATCAATTAGGTCTAGCTTTTTCTTCTACTATAATAGGTCAATAAATTATAGGAAGCAAGGAAAGATCAATACATATACTAAAAATGTTAGACCTAGCTCCACCAGTGCCTTAGGGTTCTAGAAAATTCTTTCTTATATGGAAAGATATAACACAATATCCTTCATAGGAATCCTTGATCATCCCAACCCCTAAGAGATAAAGTCACTAAGTTCACTGGAAATAATATGGTTAGTGAGGAACAACATCTCAAAAATTTGTTAGATATGATGAATGATTATGAAGTTGAATTTGAAGATGTGGTCATGAAATTTTTTGTGCATTCTCTTACTAAGGATGCTAGGGATTGGTTCATAACACTTTTTGATGACAATATTGGTTCTTGGTATGATCTTGAAATGTTTCAAAGAGAAATGTTGATGTAGGAGCATCCTAAGTTGCATTGATATCCTGCATGTTTGTCTTATTTCTTCATTTCTATTGAGATATTTGTTTCTACCAAGCTCCTAGTTGTTGCTAATATATTTTTCTTCCCAAGCTCTTATTTGTTGCCAAGCTCCTCATTGGTGCCAAGTTCTTTTTTGTTTTTAAGCTTGTAGTTGGTGATGAGTTCTTAGTTGTTGTTAAGTGCCTATTGTTGCTAAGTGGATATTGGTGCCAAGTTCTCTATAGTTTCCAATTTTGTGTTGGTGTTGAATTTTTGCATATGCTGAGAATTTTCATGTGCCAATTTTCCCTTGGTCCATCTTTGGTTGAGTTGTCTATGTTTGGTTTTAGTTAGAGCCGAATTGTGTCTTGGTTTGCATTTAATGTAAGGGTTTATTTAGTTAATAATTTGTAACATGCTAAATTGTGGCCATACAAGTATTTAGAAGGGTCTTAGGTAGAGTCTTACACATGATTCATAGATCATGAAGAGTAGAAGTAGAGTAAGAATGCAAAGATCAACATTAAAGATTGAAGTTTAAATTGTAATGCTGGTTATAACTCAGAAGGTCATACATCTAGGCATGTATGTTGATGATTTGATGAATCAATAAAGTGTTTTCTCTTCTATCTCCTTTAGTTTTTTCCTTGGTGCTTTATTTTCACTTTATTTACTCTTGCAGGTTCTTTTGGTAGGTGGGTGTGCCTTTGGCCCTAGTTATCCTTTGTCCTTCCTACGTTAGGTGTTATTAAAGATTGAGGTTCATCCTTGTGGAAGATTGGATTCTATAGAACCTTGAGTTGATTTAGTTTTAAGGTAGAAAATCTAAGGATTTGACCTATAACTTTTAGAGGGTTACAATCTTGCAAGAACCTAATTGTAAAGATTGTTTGAGGTAGAGAAAATACTGACAATGTCACATTGGATACATTGAGACAAATGGAAACCATATTAGATGTTGTAGAGATAGCCCAGAGGTGAGGAGTGAATCTTGATGATGTGAGTGATGATGAAGTAGCAACACCAAACCCTAATATAGAACTGAAGAAGATCAAGATGAGGCAAGATTATTGAGACTATTGTCTTTCACAAATTCAAATCTTGTTGTAGAAGATGTTCCTTATGATGGAAAATTGGATACCGATATTATGTTGGATTGGATCTCTGATATGGAGAAGTTATTTGAGTATGAAAACATGCCTATGTTGGAAATATAAGAGGAGTAACTAAGAGGGGAGGAGTGAATTAGTTATTACAAAAATAAACCCTTGATCCCTTAGATGTCAATATAAAATGCAAATAGATAATTGAATACTGTTGATGCTTGGTAAACACAAAAAATGTTGTAACTCAATAATAACTAGATTGGATCTAGTAAATAATTAGCAAATAAACCTTTAGATTTTATATATGATTACTATTACTTTAACTAAGTTGCTAACACATAAAACAAAATAGCATGAACACATTTGATACCAAGATTTAACATGGAAACCGAATTTGGAAAAAACCAACAATTGCAACTAGTTACTATTTTTCACTCTTCTAAAGTGAGCCCTATTAGGAGCCAACCCTATTAAAGGTTTTAATCACCCTATTAGGAGTGTCCTTGTTAGAGGTCTTGAAAATAATTTAGGATTTTCAAATAGCTGTTAAGACAACTCTATTAGGAGATTTAGATCACTACTACAATGGTTAGAGAGTAACAATGAGATGACCTAATTTGAACACAATTGAATTGATGATTATAGATCTCTGTTCTATCTTATACTTGATCCTTCTTGATTGTATATAGCTTAGCTGCTCCACTAGGATATTCTGCTTATCCTTCAATTTCACTTCCTTTTCTCATCATTAAATCTTCAATAACATCTTCATACTTTACTTTGAAATCACTAATTGACCTTATACTTATATCTTCCACTATTCAAGTTGGCTCAAAGACAATTTAGAATAATTAATATTCATCATCTTAGTCAACTAGAATCAATAGATAGATCAATTAAGATTAATACAACAAAATAAGAAAATTGTTTGTTAGCTAATCTAGTTCGGTAAAAAGTAACTTTGAAATGATTTCCTTTGTTGACCAACAGAAAATTAGTTAACACTGAAAACTCATGAAAATCCTTTAGTAACTGAGTGAGCTCAATTAGTACTAGTTCCATCCAATTTCTTTTGTTAACTGAGCAAGCTTGGTTAACATTCAATTTCTACAACTTTTCCTTCAATGCCTAAGTGAACTCAGTAGACACTACCTTCTAAACTAGGCAAACACAAGGACACTCGATAGAAACTGAGAACTGTCTTCTTTTCCTGAGTGGGCTCGACATATATTGACTAATAATGATATGACATTTGTGTAACATCAAAGACAACATATAATTAATCAATTATATCCAAAAATCTCCCTCTTTGGCATTAATGGTAACACAACATGTCATAGCACATTGAAATTTTTGATTTTAGACTTGAGAACTCCCTCTATCAGTATGAGCTCTTCCTTTCATGAGATTTTATCTGCAATAGTTGCTACCAAGTTTATTTAGAACATTCTCCCTCTTTCAGAAAACTTCTCCTTTGGAAAACTTCTCCCTCTCTAGTTACTTAATTTATTCAAGTTCCAAATATTTTTTAGAGATATGATAGTAAACTTCTCCCTCTTTGACAACAAATGCCAAAGATAATAATTCTATAAATACCAATGTACCTTAAGTATCGATTCATCTATAATATACCCTTGCCAATTTTGCACCAACTTATTAATCTTCAATAGTTTTTGGTTGATGCATCACCAAACTTTATTTAGTGAATTTCAAATAGGGGAATGACCCCTATCTTACTTTTTAGATACAAAAATGTATCCTTAGGTAATGGCTTAGTAAATATGTTTGCAATTTGTTCCTTTGTATTCACATATTCCAATCTAACTTCTTTATCTTGCACCAATTCTCTTAAGAAATTATATTTTATAGCAATATGCTTTGTTTTGGAATGCATTATTGGATTCTTTGATATGTTGATTGCACTGGTGTTATCACCATATATGACAACTGGATCTTTGAGCTCTACCTTCATTCCTCCCAATAGTTGTTTGAACCAAACAATATTAAAGAAATTGATTGTTGCTACTACATATTTTTTCCCTGAAGTGGATTGAGAAGTACAATTTTGTTTCTTTCTTGTCCAAGATACTAGTCTTTTACCAAGAAAGAATGCTCCACCACTAGTTTTTTTCCTATCATCTACACTTCCTACCCAATCAACATCAGTAAATACTTTCAAGTTCAAATTGCCTCCAAGTTTGTACCATAAACCATAGTCTTCAGTACCTTTTAGATACCTTTTGATTCTCTTGATTTCCATCATGTGATTTTCCTTAGGATTTGCTAAGAATCTTGCCACTATTCTAATTGCCAGAGCAATATTAGGCCTCGTGTGTACTACATACTATCATTTTCCAAGCATTGATCTGCATAAGGTCTGATCTACTTCTTTGGAGTCATCATCTTTGGTAAGGTTATGTCCAATACTCATGGGGGTTCCAACAAGTTTTAAATCTTCCATTCCAAATTTCTTTAGTATCTCCTTGATATACTTAGATTGAGTGATGTAGATACCATTTTTGCTATGCTATATCTATAGTCCAACAAAGAATTTTATTTCACCAAACATGGACATCTCAAATTCTATACTCATTTCTTTTTAAAATTCTTTGCATAAGTCATCATTTACTATAAATAAAGTATTATCAACAAATATTTTTGCCAACACAATCTTCTTATCTGGTCCTTTGATATACAGATTATTGTTGTAATTTACCCTTTGAAAATCAATCTATACCAAGCAATTATGGAGTCTATCATACCAAGCTCTGGGAGCTTTCTTGAGACCATATAAAGCTTTTTGAAGTTTGCAAACCATGTCTCCTTTGTTAGGATCTACAAAACCTTTTGGTTGCTCAATGTAGACTTTTTCATCAAGAATTTCATTCAAGAAAGCTTATTTAACATCCATTTGATATACTTTCAATCCTCTATGTGTTGCATATGCTAGTAAAGTTCTAACACCTTCAAGTCTTGCTACAGGAGAAAAAGTCTCACCATAATCAATACCTTCTTCTTGAGAGTGACTTTTGCATACTAATCTTGCTTTATTTCTTGAAACTTTTCCATCTTCATTCAACTTATTTCTAAACACCCACTTTGTACCAATTTCATTTTTATTCTTGGGGCTAGGAACAAGGGTCCAAGTTTTGTTCTTTTCTATCCATTCTATCTCTTCATTCATTGCTTCAATCCAACTTTCATTTTCCAAAGGATCCTTAACACTTCTAGGTTCAAATTTAGAAAGTAAACATGAATCTTTAAATTTTCTTCTTGTCATTGTTCTATCTAATTTGTCTCCAATGATCTAATTAAGTGCATAATGTATTCTAACATATCTTTCTAACACTGACTATTTGGTCTTTGAATGAGTTCCACCATCTTCTTCTTGAATTTTAGTTTCAAGCTCAAGTCCTTTCATCTATGACTCGGGTCCATTATGCTCAATTTGAACTAGTTTGGTAGCCTTTGATTGTGACCTAGGTCCTTCTAGCTTGGGGTGCATTGTCTACAACTTGGTAGCTATTGGAGTTTTTGGGGATTCGGTGTTAGGATTAAACCATGGATAGAAATAAAAATTACATGAAAATATAAACAATATCAAAAAATAATAGATCACATAGAAAATAACACAAGACACTAAGATTTAGCATGGTTCACCCAATCCCTAGGCTACGTCCACCAAATAGCAAGTCTAATATTATTATGATCCAGTGATTACAACCTAATTACAATATATATATAATCCCTTACAACTCAATACCACTGTAAGAAACAATTTTTACATCATAACTTTGAAACAATCCCTAACCCTAAGCCCTTTTATACAAGTATTTTTACCACTTTAGGGTTATAATTAATAATTACATGTTGGCCCAATATCCCAATAGAATAGGGCTCACAATTTTCTTTAAAAAATTATGAAGTATGTATAGTACTTTTCTAATTAGTCACCATAAACTAATAATATCCTACTTGGTGACTAATCAAGCTCCACACTAAACAATAATCTTCCACTTGGAGATTGATCCTATAGCTATGCCACTACTCCATGAGGCTCCCACTGGATCAAACCACTGTGGACTCTGCTATTCTTTTATTCATGTTTAGTCAAGAAGACCAAATGAAGATGAAGAGAAGTTTAGCTTCTCCCTTTGTACTACCTTTGTCAACATATCTGCTAGATTGGCATCTCTATGTATCTTATCTAGATTTAACTATCCATCCTCCAAAACTGACCAAATGAAATGGTACCAACTACTATATGTTTTTGGTCTTTGAATGCAGAGCTAAATTCTTGTCAAGATGAATGGCACTCTAACTATCTATAAACAAATAATTATCATTCTAAGGATGTCCCAATTCTTCTAAGAAGAACTAAAGCCATATCATCTCCTTGGAAGCCTCTGTAGCAGCTACATACTCTTCTTTTGTAGTGGATAAAGCATTAACCTTCTATAACCTAGAAACCTAGCTCATGGCTACCCCACCAATAGTAAAGACATAACCTGTAGTACTCTACCTAGTATCGATATTCCCTACTAAATCTGAGTCAACATAGCCTTGTAAATCAATAGTAGAGCCCCCAAAGTGTAAACACTTATTGAATGTTTCTCTCAAATATTTGAGAATCCACCTGACTGCATTCCAATGCTGAGTTCTTGGATGACTAATATACTTGCTAACAACTCCCACCACATGTGCAATATCTGGCCTTGTATATACAATATCATACATCAAGCTTTCTATAGCTAAAGCATAGGGTACCTTGGACATCTTATCCTCTTCTTCTTGTGTCTTGGGACACATCTCCTTAGTCAACTTCAAATGACTAGGTAAAGGTGTGCTGATAGCTTTAGCATTCTCCATAGAGAAATGTTGCAACACCTTCTCAACATAATTAACTTAAAATAGCATCAATTTTCTATTCTTCCTATCTCTGCCAATCTTCATACCAAGGATTTGTTTTTCTGCCCCCAAATCCTTCATAGAAAATGCATGTGCTAATCAGAATTTCAGCCCCTTAATGTGATCCATGTTAGACCCAGCTACAAGCATATCATCAACATATAAACATAAAATAATGTAGCTATCATCTTCCAACATCTTAAAGTAAACACAGTGATCTGAATGACACCTATTGTATCCATTCTCATGCATAAAACTATCAAATTTTAGATACAATTGCTGAGGTGCTTGCTTCAAGCCATATAAACTTTTCTTCAATTTCACACTAAGTTCTATTTACTTTTGACCTCAAATCTCTATGGCTGAGCCATATATATCTCTTCATCCAAATCACTATGAAGAAAAGGCCATTTTAACATCAAGACGCTCCAAATGCAAATCTTCAATAGCCACAATACTTAAAACAATATAGATAGAAGTCATCTTAACAATAGGAAGAAATATCTCATCAAAATCAATTCCTTTTTTCTCTACAAATCTTTTTACAACTAACCTAGCTTTAAGTCTTTTCTTACCTCCTTCCTCTTCTTTCAACTTGTAAACCCACTTATTCTATAAATCCTTTTTTAATTGTAGGCAACTTGCATAAATCTCATGTCTTATTCTTCAACAAAAAGTCCATTTTTTCTTTCATTGTAGACTCCCACTGAATCTTAGTATCCACCTACATAGCTTCATCATAACATTCACATTCACTAGCATTAGTAAGTAAAATAGAATACAAAGAGGGAGAAAATCTTTTTGGATGTCTAATTTTACTTGTTGACCATCTAACATTCACTGGTATGTGTGGTATTTTTTGTTGCAGTTGTTGCACATCATGAGGAATGGTTGGAACATCATCTTTTGTAGTATCATCCAACACTACATAATCATCTTCTTTCTTCTCATGTTGCTGCAACAAATCTTTATACAACACTTTTTCATTAAATATGACATCTCTGATTCTTACAATTTTATGATTTTCAAAATCCCAAAGCCTATAACCAAATTCATTAATTCCATATTCAAAAAATACACATTTCTTTGACTTAGCTTCTAGCTTGGTTCTATTTTTAGAATCTATGTGAGAAAATGCTTCACAACCAAAGGTCTTGAGAAAGGAATAACTCACCTTCTTACTAGTCCATGCTTATTCTAGAATACCACAACCCAAAGGAGTAGAGAGACCTCTATTAATCAAATATATAGTAGTATTGACAATCTCCACCCACATGTATAAGGGAAACTCAATATGAAACCTCATGCTCCTTGCATGCTTCATTATAGTCTTGTTCATGCATTTAGCCACTCCATTTCTTGTGGAATCCTTAGAATATTTTTCTACCTATGAATACCATTAGTGGAGAATAATCTTCAAATTCATGACTACAATACTCACCACCATTATCAAATCTGAGACATTTTAATTTTTTACCAATCTCATTTTCAACCAAGCATTTTCATTTCTTAAAAGTTTGAAATACATCAGATTTTTGTCTAAGGAAATAAATCCATACCTTTCTAGTTGCATCATCAATAAATGTAACATAATAATGAGAGCCTCTAAGGGAATACACTTGAGCCAATCCCCATACATTGGTATAGACAAGCTCTAATTTCTCCTTTTTGTTTTCCTTCCCAGTCTTCACAAAACTCACTCTCTTTTGTTTTTCATACACAAAACTTTCACAAAAAGCCATATTAACACATTTTAGGCCTAGTAAAACATTCTTTGAATGAAATACTTTCATACCTTTCTCACTCATGTGCCCAAGTCTATTGTGCCATAGTGTTGTATTAGAATTTACAATAGCTATTTGTTCTCTCTACTCAACTACAACAAGTCTTCCTAAAAATTCATTTTTCTTTGAAAAAATTAAAGTAGAAGAAACAATATGACCTGTACAAAGATATAAGATGCCTACTTTCACACCTTTTGCTACTACAAGGGAACCTTTTGAAACCTTCCAATTTTTTTCATTAAAAGTGACTACACAACCCTCATCATTGAGTTGCCATGCTGAAATTAAATTTCTACTCAGCCTTGAAACATGTCTTACCTCATGTACTAGCCAATGATTCCCATTTTGTAACTTAATCATAACTTTTTCCTTTCCAAAAATCTAATAGGGTTCATTATCTCCCAAATAAACAAGCCCAAAATCCCCTTGGATATAATCAATGAAATAACCTCTATGAGGTGTAACATGAAATGAAGCACCAGAATCTAAAACCCATGAATTAACAACACTTCCTAAAGATAGAAGTAAAGCATCCTCTTCAAATTTGTTACTTACCACATTTGCCTCCTTGTCTCCATCTAGTTTATCTCCTTCATTTTTCTTTTGATTCCAACAATGTTTATTTTTATGCCCTAGTTTTTCATAGTACCAGTAGTTATTTGATCCTCTCAATTGAAACCTCCTCCCCTTTGACTTCCCTCTTGATTTCCCATGATTTCTAGAACTACTTCCTCTCTTAGTCATTCAACCTTGACTTTGTGTGTTCAAAACACTTCCTAATATAGATCCACCTAAGGTTTTCCTACAAATTTCCTCACTCAAAATAATGTCGATCACATCATCATATTTTAGGGTACTAGATCTAGGAACATAATTACTCATAGTCATTACCAAGCCATTCTAACTTTTAGGAAAAGAATACAAAATCAAGAGAGCCCTAATTTCTTCATCAAAGTTTATACCCACAGAAGATAAGTAACTAGTAATAGTATTAAACTCATTTAAATGATCTACAATAGATCCATTTTCTGCCATTTTCATATTAAATAAATGCTTCATGAGAAATACCTTGTTTGAATAGAAGGGCTTTTCATATAATGTCACTAGGGTTTTCATCAACTCTTCTGTTGTCTTCACTTTTGTAATATTAAATGCCACTGATGGTGCCAGGCATAATCAAATTCTTCCAAGTGCCTTTCTATCTAAAAAATCCCACTCATCATTTGACATAGATCCCTAATTCTTGGCTTTACCTTCCAATGGCTTCCATAAATCCTTCTAATAAAGATAGTCTTCCATTTGCATCTTCCATAACTAAAAGTTCTACTTATTAAACCTATCAACCCTCAGCTTACCCTCATCTACCATTGCTCCCACTTGACCTTGACACTCCCACTCAACCATGAGAATTTTCTACAAAGGATAACTAAAAAAATAACTTCACTTTGATACCACTTGTTAGGAATAAACCATGGAGAAATAACAAGTACATGCAAATATAACCAATATCAAAAAATAATAGATCACATAGAAAAGAACAAAAGACACCATGATTTAACATGGTTCACCCAATCCTTGGGCTATGTCTACCAAACAACAAGTTAGATGTTATTATGATCTAATGATTACAACTTGATTACAATCTATAATCCATTATAGCTCAATACTAGTGCAAGAACCAATTTTTGCATCACAACTTTAAAATAATCCCTAACCCTAAGCCCTTTTATACAAGCATTTTTACCACTTTAGGGTTATAATTAATAATTACATGTTGGCCTAAAATCTTGATAAAATAGGGTCCAATTTTTTTTTTAAAGAATTTGTGAAGTATGTATAGTACTTTTTTGGTTAGTCACCACAAGCTAATACTCAAGAGTTAAAGCTTCTTTATTTTCAGATGGATTTGGAAAAGTATCAGGTTCGTAGTAAATGAATCTTTTGTAGTCTTCATGTACCTTAGTGCTTTCTTCTTCACTCTTTTCTACATATTCATCAATTCTGACATGTGCACTTTCTATAATTTTTCAAGTAGATAAATTCAAACATTTATATGCTTTACTTTTGTATTAGTATCCTAGAAATATGTCTTATCACCTTTTACATCACATTTTTCTTTTTTAGATTCTTTCAATATGTAGCATTTGCTACCAAATACTTTCAAGTAACTTACATTAGGTTTGTAGCCATATCATAGCTGATAATGTGTCTTGTTTGAATCTTTCTTCAAATAAACTCTATTCAAGGTTTGAACTACTATGTTGATAGCTCCCTTCTAGTATTTGAGAGCAACATTCTTTTCAATCATTAGGGTTCTTGCACAATCCATGATAGATCTATTTCTTCTTTCTACTATACCATTCTACTATGGTGTACCAAGGGTAGATACTTGTCTTTTGATTCCTCTTTCAATGCAAAAATTGTTAAATTCATGGAAGATGAATTCATCACCTCTGTCTAATCTTAGGTATTTCAACTTCTTTCCTATTTCTTTTTTCTACTCTTGCCGAATGCCACTTGAATTTTTGAAAGGTTTCTGATTTTTCTTTTAGGTACATTACTATCATCATTCTAAATGAAAAAAATTTCTCCATTATAAATTTCTATTCCAATAGGTCCACATAAGTTTTTATGAACAATTTCCAAGACTTCTTCTGACTGATAGTCTTTGCTTTTGAAGCTTGTCTTTCCCATCTTACCAATTTGGCAATTCTTGCATAGACCCATACCAGGCTTCTTCAAACTAGGAATACCTCTTACTCTTTTATGTTTTCTTATTTTAACTATATTATCAAAATTTACATGACATGGCCTTTTTTTCCATAACCAACTTTCTTCTACTTGAGCAATAAAACATGAACAATCATTTAGATCAAGATAAAATAGATTACCTTTTGTTTGCTTGCCACAACCAACCAAATTTCCTTTTCCATCTGGCAACTTGGCCTATCCATTGATGAATTCTACCTTGAATCCAATGTTATTCATTTGTGCCACACTTAATAAATTATGCTTTAGTCCTTCAACCCAATAATCATTATCACATACAAGTTTTTTAGTCAACAAGATACATCATTTTCCTTTTATGTTACAAAGTTCATTGTTTCCAAATCTTACACTACCTCCATCATAATATTTAATATGCTAAATTTTTTTTTATCACTAGTCATATGATGTTATCATCCATTTTCAATAACCAATATATCATTTTTTCTAACATGAGAGACAAGTGCCATCTTATCTCCTTCATCACCAGATTCATCTTTCATAGCTATCTATACCATTTCATCTTCACTATTATTAGATTCTTTAGCTATGAAACAAGATTTCTTACCTTTGTCCTTGAAGCTCTTGTAGCTCTTGGAGTCCTTCTTGCCTTTATGCGTATTTATTTTCTTCTCATCCTTCATTTCCTTGTTTGGACACCTAGCAACAATGTGACCAATTTCATCACAAAAAAATCAGATCAGAGGAACTTTACCTTTGTACTTTCCTCTGCCTTTGGAATGCTTCCTTGCAAGTAGGGTTTCAACAACTTCAAGATCATATTCTAAAATTTCTTCTCATGATCCATCTTCTTCACTTCTTAATTGACTAAATTTTGACTTTTTACCCTTTTCTTTGAGTGAAAGCTTAGCTTTAAATGCAGATTAAATATTCTTTGAAGTAGGAACATAGTTATCATAATTGTCTAACTCAAAAGATGTTAATCTTCCAACTACAACATCTAAACCTATTTTGTTATTTGTATCACATCTCATTTCTTGAATAGTGGATACTCTAATTGCATAAATGGGAAGAAGAGTTTTGAGCACTTTACTTACAACCGTTTCCTCCTTGATGTATCCTCTAGATGCTTTGATTACACTTACACTGGCCTTGATTATTTCCACATATTTTTCAATGTTTTCATCTTCTCTCATTTTAATTTGGTCAAATTTTCCTCTAAGGATTTCTACTTTGGCTCTTCTTACATTGTCATCTCCTCCATAGATATCTTTTAGTTTGTTCCACATTGCAAAAGTAGATTTGCAATCTTGTACCTCATCAAATTTAGCATAATTGAGAGCAGATGCAATATCAATCATCATGATATTGTGATTCTTCCCTTTAACAATGTCTTCAACTAATAATGTACAAGTGGGAATCTTATATTTAGCATCAAGATAATTGCAACCTAAATCACTAATGGTAGCCAAATGTAATCTCATAAGTCCTTGCCATGCTGCAATATTGTCTCTGTTCAACATGGGAATCTCTCTTTTGTAAGACATCCTGATCTTTAGCTTAGGTCCTTGAAACTTTTTCTGCAAGCACTAAAAGCTCTGATACCAATTGTTGGAAATATAAGAGGAGTAACTAAAAGGGGAGGGGTGAATTAATTACTACAAAAATAAATCTTAAATCCCTTAGATGTCAGTACAAAAAACAAATAGATAATTGAATATTATTGATCCTTAGTAAACACATAGAATGTTGTAACTTAGTAATAACTGGATTAGCTTGCTAAATAATTAGCATATAAACCTTTAGATGTTATCTATGATTACTATTACTTTAACTTAGTTGCTAACACATAAAATAAAATAGCATGAATACATTTGACACCAAGATTTAATGTGAAAACTCAATTTGGAAAAAACCATCAATTGCAACTAATTACTATTTTTCACTCTTCTAAAGTGAGCCCTATTAGGAACCAACCATATTAAAGGTTATAAAACAAACTATTAGGTGTGACCCTATTATAGGATTTAATCACGCTATTAGGAGTGGCCTTGTTAGAGGTCTTGAGAACAATTCAATGGAATTTCCACCTTGTTAGAGGATTTGCAAATAGCTATTAAGCCAACTCTATTAGGAGATTTAGATCACTGCTACAATGGTTAGAGAGTAACAATGAGATCACCCGATTTGAATGCAACTAAATTACTGATTAAAAATCTTTGTTTTGGCTAATACTTGATCCTTCTTGATCGTATATAGCTTTACTGCTCCACAAGGATATTCTCCTTATCCTTCAAATTCACTTCCTTTTCTCATCATTAAATCTTCAATAACATCTTCATACTTTATAATGCTAAGTTTCTAGAATAGATTGTGTAGAGATTTTTTATCAACGTTTCGAATCACACTCTGTGATCCATCATCATGAAGAGAGAGCAAGAGGTGTCAAACAATGTAAGATGCAGATTTAGCATAGGGTCACTAAATAAATGAGACCAGGAAGAGAGGGACTACACATGCCCCAACGTAAGTCAAAAGAAGTAAAATAAAATAAAGAAAAAAAACAAACAAACATGGGGGAGAGACTAAACCCACCAAGACACAAAGTGAAAGCACCAAGAAAGATGACAAAGATAATAATTAGGACAAGACAATAAACTACTAAAAGCAAGCATATGGTAAGAGTTAGTATATGTAAAAATATAAATATATAGTAAAAGAATATAATACCTATATAAGAACAAAACTGAAACCTATACATAGTATCAACATATGAATATGCCACATAAATGTAAGAATATATACAATATAATACTATAAATTAATAAAAAAAATTGATCTGATGCAAGTTTTTATCATCCACATGCATGCATGCATATATATATACATATGTATGTATGTATGTATGTATGTATGTATGTATGTATGTTTTTATGTTTTTATTTTTATTTTTTATATTTTTATTTTATTTTTATCTTTTTATTTTTATTTTTTTTATGTCTTGATTTATTTATTTATTATTTTTGCACCTATAAATTTTTTTAATTAATTTGTAGTATTATATTGTATATATTCTTACATTTACGTAGCATATTCATATGTTGATACTATGTATAGGTTTTAGTTTTGTTCTTATATAGGTAATATATTCTTTTACTATATATTTATATTTTTACATATACTAACTCTTACCATATGCTTGCTTTTTGTAGTTTATTGTCTTGTCCTAATTATTATCTTTGTCATCTTTCTTGGTGCTTTCACTTTGTGTCTTGGTGGGTTTAGTCTCTCCCCCATGTTTGTTTGTTTTTTGTCTTTATTTTATTTTACTTCTTTTGACTTACATTGGGGTGTGTGTGCAGTCCCTCTCTTCCTGGTCTCATTTATTTAGTGACCCTGTGCCAAATATGCATCTTACATTGTTTGACACCTCTTGCTCTCTCTTCCTGATGATGGATCACGGAGAGTGATTCGAAATGTTGATGAAAAATCTCTACACAATCTATTCCAGAAACTTAGCATTATAAATCATAGATTGTAGAAATTTGATTGCATTAATCTTCATACTTTACTTTGAAATCACAACTTGACCTTATACTTATATCTTCCACTATGTCAAGTTGGCTCAAAGATAATTTAGAATAATTATTATTCGTCATCTTAGTCAGCTAGAATCTATAGACAAATCAATTAAGATTAATACAACAAAATAAGAAAATCATTCATTAGTCGAGCCTGCTCGGTAAAAAGTAATTTTGAAATGATTTTCTTTGTTGACCTACAGAAACTTAGTTAACACTACAAACTCATGAAAATCCTTTCGTAATCGAGTGAGCTCGATTAGCATTGGTTCCATCCAACTTTCCTTTGTTAATTAAGTGAGCTTAGTTAATGTTCACTTTCTACAACTTTTCCTTCAATGCCTAAGTGAACTCAATAGACACTACCTTCTAAACTAGGCAAACATAAGAACACTCAGTAGACACTAAAAAATGTCTTCACTAACTAAGTGGCCTTGACATATATTGAGTGATAATGATATGACATTTTTGTAACATCAAAGATGACACAAAATTAATCAATTGTATCCAACATCCTAATAATATGATAGTGAAAATTGTAGTTACTAGGTTGAAGGGCAATGTCTTACTATGGTGGGAGCATTTGCAAACTAATAGAAATAGGAGAGGAAGAAAAAAGATAAAGACTTGGGTGAAAATGGTGAAGAAAAAGTTCCTTCCTACTAATTACCAAGTTAGCTTGTTGAGAAAGATGCAAAATTTGAGACAAAGAGACATGATTGTGAAGGAGTATACTGAGAAATTCTATAGATTTGACATCATATTTGGACATGCAGATGATGATGTTGAGAAAATTGCAAGGTACATATATGGATTGAGATCTAGGATTGAAGATGAGATAAGGTTTGTAAAATTGGAAAGTGTGGAGGAAGCATATCAATATGCCTTGAAAGTTAAGGAGATCTTGACAGAGAAGCATGAACAAAGAAAAAGAGGTAGGGGTGGTAGATTCTAGAGAGGCAGATGTAGATTTTATGGAGAAGGTGGGAGATATGACAATTCTATGCAAAATAAGGTAAAATATAAATGGAAGAGTGATGATGAAAGAAAGACCAAGTGGAAAGGTGGTGATTCTTATCAAGGAGGTACTGGTTCTTACCAAGGAAGGGGTAATTCTTATTCTAGAGGTGGTTTTTTTGGTAATTGTTTCAAATGTGGTAAAGAAGGGCATAGTTCCTTTGAGTGTAGATCCTATGAAAGTGGGAAAGGTAACATAAATTTTGTGTTTCAAGGAGACACTGAGTGTTAACCTAATGGACCTGAGGTTGGAGAAAACTTGATAGTGCAAAGAACCTTATGTAATAAGGAAAGTGATGAAAAAACTATCCTTAGGAAAAGTCTTTTTAAGACCAGATGTAAGATGGCTAGAAAATGTTGCAAGGTGATCATTGATAGTGGAAGTACTACAAATTTGGCATCAAAAAAATTGGTTACAAAGTTGTAGTTGTATAAGCTGAAGTACCCTAAACCCTATCATGTTTCATGGATCAAATATGAGAATAAGATATTGGTAAGTTAACAATGTATTGTGAAGTTCAAGATTGGACATTATTGTGATAAAGTTCTATGTGATATTATGCCTCTGGATTGTTGTCATATTTTTTTGGGTAGACCTTGGAAATATGATAGATATGTTATCCATGATGGAAGATTGAATCAATATACCCTTTGGATGAATGGGAGAAGGAAAATATTGTTTCCTTTGATTGAAAGTCTAGATGAGGTTAATTGTACTATTGTGAAGATTTTGTTGGAATATTCAAATATGGAAAGAGTGTAGAACAAGATTTAGTATGCAAAGAACATTAATAAATAAAATAAACATTCACAAACCAAAAACTAAATTCACATATATGCTTAGACAAAGAAAGCAAACAATAAGTGCAAACCTCATAAGAGAAAGCACTCCATGCTTTCTTGATTCTGTAGATGTGTCCTTTTGCTGTGGATCTATGCTCAAGATGCTCAAAAGCTGCTTCAATGGAGATGGATAATGGAAAATTGGTAGCTTTGTGAGCTCTCAATTTGGCATTATAAGGGTATGGGTATGACTTTTGGCTCTCAAAAGGGCATGGTAACTTTAGCTCAAAGATTGTTGATGAAATGGCTTGGGATGGGATTCAATTTATAGGCTAAGGGGTAGAGGGATGGAGGGCTTAGATGCAAGGATGGATGAAGGCTTAAGGAGGGCTAGGATGCACTCAAAGGAGAGCACATGGATTGTGCTTGTTTAGCACCAATGGGAAGGTGACACTTGTCACAAGGAGGATGAGTGTGAGAGGGTAGGGTAAAGGGTTGGTTAAAGGCATGATGAGTGGGGTTGAGTATGTAAGAGGGATGTAAGAGGAATGAGTGTGGAAGAGGGAAGAGTGTGGAAGATGGGTGTAAGATTCATGAGTGGGCTTGTAAGAGTCTTTTATGTTTTGTAAGAGCACTCATGACTTAGTGGTTGGGCTTTTTGAGGGGAGACTTTGGTTTGGATTAGGAAAGTCTTAAACTTGTTTAAGGAATGTGACAACATCAGGGGGTGGATTAGGCTTGGGTTTAGGATTAGATTAGAGATGTTAGAGATGTGCAAGTGGATGGCATTAATGAGGGTGGGTGAGTTAGTGGCTAAGCTTGGTTAGTATGGGTGGATGGGGTGGATTAGGCTAAATGGAGGATTAGAGATAGGTTAGGGGTTTTTGAATTTGAGGATTTCATTTATCAAATAGATTTATTTAATAAATGGGGATTTTTGGAATTAGATAGAAGAATAGGATTTAATTGATAAATAATAGATTATTTGATTTATCAATTAGGACTACAGATGATTAATTAAATTAATCAACTAGGGGATGACAAAGGATTAATTAAATAGAAATTTAATTAATAATGCCTTTTTAGATAACTAAATAGGATTACTAAAATAGTGTAATCAAATTTAGGTGTCTACATTTTGCCCCTCTTTGACATAGTGTTGAGACAACATTATTTCAAAGAAGTTTGAATGAAGATGACACGAGGAAGATGTTTTAGCAACAAGGTTGCCCCAGTCTCGGATAAGAAGAGGAGATACTAGACTTAGATGATGCCCCCTCAAGAAGGCGACGGGGAGAGAAATGAGGCTCGATGACTTCTTGAAAAGTACAAGAAATTGAGATGAACTAAGACACAGGTTGGCAAAGAGAAGGGGCTGAATTAGCTCAAACTCTCACTACAGGAGAATGATAAAGGGAAATCAGAGGCACAAAAGTAAAGCAAGCTTAAGACTTTTCAAGATTGGGGGGGGGGGGGGGGGGGAGACGGAGGAGTGGAGCACTATAAAAGGAATCTGTGGAGGAGGGGAGGGATGATGGGATGATAAAAGTTGATGCAATAGGATTTCAAAGAGTCAGATTGGTGGAAGATGGGTTTCAGAGATCCCTAGGACTTGGATTGTGGATCTCGAAAGATGAGGCTTGGTGGATTGATTTGATTGGTGGATCCCTAAGACTAGGATTGTGGATCCCTAAAGCTAAGCATGAGGAGTGATTCAAAGAGATAGTGATGCATAAGCTGGGATAGGTGTTGGATATGGGTGGGGGATAATGGAGATGAAGGGAATCCATTGAAGCTTTTTGAGCAGGGGGATACTTCAAAGAGAAGTACCACCATGTAGTTGAGCACTAGATTTGCTATAGGACTGTTGGTTAATTGCTAGGGTTACCAAGAACATCAAGGCCTTTTTACCAACCGTCCAGAGGACTAACAAACTGACTTGAAACAAACATGCAAGGATTGCCCCAGTATCACACATGAATCCCAGAGGAAGCAATGTGGAAATGACACTAGGTAACCCACAAGCAGAAAAAGAAAATGAGCAAAAGACCTGATCAAGACCTTATGCTCTAATTGCCCCATTCACAGCATACCATGATATGGAAGATCATGGCAACCTTGAGGAGGGAACAAGGAGATTGCTTGGAAAAGATATTTCAAGACCCAAAAGAAAAGATCCCAAATCAAAAGAAAGCAAAAATCCAAAAGAGAACTGTTTGCCAATGAGATGGGTAGAACGAGGTACTAATGGACCAAGATTAGACATGAGGAAAGCTATATCCTGCAAGGACCTATCAGAGAGCACCTAAGCTAATGGATCAGGATGAGCAATGCATCTGGCAAGCTGAACTAAGAAGGATAACACTTTGGTGATAGAAGATCTAGCTAAAGGATGTATTGGAATAGCTAACCAAGGAGGAACTAACACGAAAGCTGGATAGATACAATGGTACTAAGCTAAAGAGGATGTAGAAGCTGACAAACCAAGATATATTACAAATGTACAAGTTTGTTCATGTTTTGGTTTTTTATGAGATGGAAATGTTTGTGAAGGATGGTATGTCTATAATAGTTGATAGGTGGATAGGTAGATGGTTTGCGAAAAGCTTAAGGAAAATGGGATTCTATGTGTGCATGTGATAGGATACAGGCTAGGATACAAGATTATTCACAAGCTAGAATATGGTACAAGTTTTGGACAAGATTCAGATATATACAAGGTATGGTACAAGATTTACAAGGTATAATACAAGCTTTGGTACAAGATTTACAAGCTGTACAAGAGGTATTGACAAGCTCCATCAGATTTTGGATATTTGATTGAAACACCAAAGGAACAAGCAGGTGTTTTATGGGATGGTGGGTGGATGGATGAGGGATAGGATAGTGATAGATACTAGATTAGTCTTTAGCACACAAGGTGCCTGAATTACCAGGTTTTCACCAAGGTACCTATCCAAGGCGCTTGAATTGCCAAGTTTTCACCATTGGACGCTTATTTCTCTTTACTATTTTTTTTTTGTATTTTTCAAAAGCTGGGTATACCAAGGATCTTCAAGCATAGAACTTCTTGAGATGAATGATGTTAGTGGGATCATTCAAGAGTTCTCCTTCTAGTGTAGATAATTGATAGGCTCCGGAGCCAAAGGAGGTAGTAACCACATAGGGACCAAGCCATGTAGGTTCAAACTTGCCTTTCTTTTCTCGATCTGCTTGGACTTTCATATTTTCTTTGAGGACCATGTCACCTGGCTGAAAGTGTCATGGGAGAACCTTCTTGTTGAAATTCCTTTTGAGACAAGTTTGATAGACTGTGAGATGGTCATAGGCTTGTTGTCTCTTCTTGTCTAAGAGATCTAGCTGGGTGAGTTGAGCTACTCTGTATTCTTCATCTGAGATTTTCCCTCGCAAAGATATGCGTAGTGAGGGAAGTTCAACTTCTATAGGTAATACCGCTTCGGCACCATAGACTAGGGAGTATGGAGTTGTGCCTGTGGATGTATGGAAGGAAGTTCGATAGGCCCATAGAGTCGAATTTATTTGAAGGTGCCAATCACAGCCAGAATCATTGACAACTTTCTTTAGGATTTTGAGGAGGGTTTTATTAGTTGCCTCTGCCTGGCCGTTACCTTGTGGGAAATATGGGCTAGAAAAGCGGTGATGGATGTGGAGGGAAGTGCATAATTCTTCCATGTTGAGATTTTCAAAGTTACCTCCGTGGCCAGTGAAGATGGTGGATGGGATGCCGAAGTGGCAAACAATGTGGTACAAGATGAACTTGGAGACTTGAACTCCTGTAGCTAAGACTAGGGGGACTGCTTCCACCCACTTAGTGAAATAGTTTGTAGCTGTTATTATCCATTTATGTCCATCAGATGAGAGAGGTGTGATAGTTCCAACTAGATCAAGGCCGCAACAAGCAAAAGGCCAAGGTGGTGCAATAGGTTGTAGATCCTGTGTTGGAGCGTGCACAAGATTTGCATGCTGCTGACATAGGAGACACTTTCTGACAAAGTCACAAGAGTCTTCTTCAATGGTAGGCCAATAGTAGCCTGCTC
This sequence comes from Cupressus sempervirens, assembly GCA_028749045.1. Lineage (NCBI taxonomy): Eukaryota > Viridiplantae > Streptophyta > Pinopsida > Cupressales > Cupressaceae > Cupressus > Cupressus sempervirens. The sequence goes on along the minus strand of CM053792.1, from coordinate 976,678,970 downwards.
TAAGGATTTGTCATTCTAGGACAATACCACTTGTGTGGGCACCACAAAGTCCAGAATGTACTTCTTTTAATGCCATCGCGGCCTCATTTTCATCTAAACATCAAGAGAGAGTATCATGATAACCCCGACGATATAGGGTATTGGCTATGATAACATAGCGGGATGATTTTCGAATGAGGTTTTGGCGTTGGGTACGTGTGAGGTGAGGGGATATGATACCATCGTTAAGGTAAGCATGAATTTCATGGTACCAAGGGGATTGGGGACCAACCAAGATACAAACACGGTTTGAATCCTCATTCACATAGGCAGGTGTGAGGAGTTGCTCAACCAAAAACTCATACTGCATAGCTTCTTGGGGAATTTCCAAGAGTGAGCCGATAGTGGCCATGGCATCTGCTGCCTTGTTCTGCATTCGAGGCACTTGTGTAAACTGAAGCTTTGTAAAATGCTGGGTCAGCTGATCAACTAGCTCTTTGTAGGGTAATAGCTTTTCATCTTTGGTTTGATATTCATTTAAGACTTTTTTGATGATGAGTTGGGAATCGCCAAAGATTTCTAACTCAGTGATATTCCATTCAGTAGCTATCTTTAACCTTGCTAGAAGAGCTTCATATTCTGCTATATTGTTGGTGCTGGGGAATTGTAGCTTGAAGGCTTTTGGAATGTAATCTCCTTGAGGTGTAACTAATAATATTCCTACCCCTGATCCATGAGAGGTGTATGAGCCATCAAAATAAAGCTTCCATGGGGGTTGTTCTTCAATTAGGCAGATATGCTCATCTGGAAATTCTGTGAGCAAAGGATATGCATCTACTAGAGGTGCATTGGCTAGGTGATCTGCTATAGCTTGCCCTTTGATTGCCTTTCTGTCCACATACTGGATGTCAAACTCACTTAGTAGCATAACCCATTTGGCCAAATGGCCTGTAAGTGCTGTTCTGGAGAGCATATACTTGAGAGGGTCAATCTTGGAGACTAGTTGGATGCTATGACTTAGCATGTAGTGGCAAAGCTTTTGAGTTGAGAAAACAACTGCCAAACAAGCTTTTTCCATAGGAGTGTAATTGAGTTCATAACCAACTAGGGTTCTACTGATATAGTAGATGGCTCTCTCTCTACTATAATCATCATGTTGTGCTAGAAGTGCTCCTAGGGCAGTAGGTGTTGCTGATATATACAAGATCAAGGGACGACCAGGAACTGGTGGAACCAAGATAGGGGGATTGGTGAGATACTGCTTGAGCTGATCGAAGCTGCGCTAACATAAAAGATCCCACTTGAAGTTCTCATTTTTCTTTAACAAGTGTGAAAATGGTGTACACTTATCTGCAAGTTGGGAGATGAAGCGCCATACAGATTGAAGTTTTCCCTGAAGAGAGCGAAGCTGTCGCAGTGTCTGGGGAGGAGGCATGTCTAAGATAGCTTTGACCTTTTTGGGGTCGATCTCTATACCTCATTTAGAAACTATGAAGCCTAGAAGATTGCCAGATGTGGCATTCACTACCCCTTGGGCAACCTTTTGCTACACCATGATGCCTTTTTGCCTAAAGAATGCTGGGGCTACCTATCAAAGAGCTATGACAGCCATTTTCCATGATCTTATCCATAGCATTTTGGAGGATTATGTGGATGATATCCTAGTCAAATCTCACACCTTCATGGATCATCTTGCTGACCTGGAGAAAGTCTTTGATAGGTTGGCCCAATATCATCTCATGCTAAATCCCAAGAAGACACACTTCTTGGGATTTAGCATGAGATGATATTGGGCCAACCTATCAAAGACTTTCTCCAAGTCAGCAAGATGATCCATGAAGGTGTGAGATTTGACTAGGATATCGTCCACATAATCCTCCAAAATGCTATGGATAAGATCATGGAAAATGGCTGTCATAGCTCTTTGATAGGTAGCCCCAACATTCTTTAGGCCAAAAGGCATCATGGTGTAGCAAAAGGTTGCCCAAGGGGTAGTGAATGCTATCTTATGCTGGTTCTCTTCTACAATCTTGATCTGATTATACCCAGAAAATCCATCCATAAGGGACAAAATTTCATGTCCAGCTGTAAGATCTACAATCATATCTATGTTGGGCAAGGGAAAATCATCCTTTGGACAAGCTTTGTTAAGATCTCTAAAATCAGTGCAGATTCTGATGTCACCGGAAGGCTTAGTGATAGGGACCATGTTGGAGATCCATTCTAAGTAGTTGATAGGTTGGATAACCTTAGCAACTAACATTCTTTCTAGTTCAGCTTTGACTAGTAAGGCCACCTTGGGGTGCATTTTTCTAAGCTTTTGTCTTACGGGCTTGATCTTTGGATCGACTACAAGATGATGAACTATAAGCTTTGGATCAAGTCCTGGCATGTCCTGATATGACCATGCAAATTGGCCAATGTTCTCTTGTAAAACCTCAAAGAGGAGGTCAGCTTGGTCTTGTGATAGGGATGCAGCAATGTGAACAATTCTAGGGATCTCTAAAGAACCAATGTTGACTTCTCTAGTATCCTCTATTAGAATAGAAGACACCTCTGGTTGATTATCTTGAGGAGGTAATACTAAATCCTCATGTTTTGCTTGTGGCTCTAGATTTTCTTGCTGAGGGGTTCTCTTTGCTGCCTTAGCTAGTCCCAGATTTACCTTAGTTCCATTTTTGGGTGTATCGAAACTAGGTTGGGGATTTTCTCCAAAATACCCCTTGGGATCTAGCTTGTAGATGTAGGTAGAATTTGGCTTTGTCTTCTTATGAGGAGTTTTAGCTCCCATGAATCTTAGAAGCGCTTCCTCTTATGCGAACTCATCAATATGTATGACACTTGGTTGGTCCCAATCTATGAGTTGTGGATGAGCAAGTGGTAGGTCAATGAGATGGATGGATAGTTCTCGGAGAACAAAGTCTCTTAGGAAGACTTGGTCTAGGATATCGTCGTAGGCTCTCTTTTCAACTTCCTTAGGAATGTCTTCGATTTCGACAAGGTCACGGTGGATGTTCGAAAAAGCGTGATCGTTCTCGTTGGTACCCCCTGTATATGAGCAATGTTAGTATGCTAATAGAAACCAAATTTAAATAAAGCTTCTACAAACTAAACAAAATTCATAAACTTCAAGATAGACTAAGATGAGCTCTCAATTGAGAATATGAGCCATTAATGGACTCTCTCAATAAGAAGCTCTCTTGTTGAGTAGCTTTATCTAAATGGATAGGATGTATGCTCAATATGCTTCCAAAGGCTTCAATGGATGATTGTGGATTTTTGGTGTGGATAGATGGCTTTAGTATGGATTTGGCTCTCAAAATAGCATTATAACTTTACTTCATGGATTGTGTTAAAATGGCTTGGGAGAGGATTCCTTAAATAGGCAAAGGGCTTGAGGGATCAAGGGCTAGGATGCAAGGATGGGAAAAAGCTCATGGAGGGCTTAGATTGCATGAGAGGAGAGCACATGGATTGTGCTTTCTTACAACCAATAAAAGAGTGAAACATGTCACATGGTGAGAGGATGGAAGAAAGGGGAAGGATGAGTCAACAAAGGAGGCTCAAGGGATAAAATCTTCATAAAGACCCTCATAATGACTTGTAAGAGCAATAAAAGGGCTTGTAAGAGTCATTTATGACCTAGTGGACTTCATAAAGTTTTATGGTTGAGATATTTTGAGGGTGATGAGAGAAAATTCGACTTGGACTTGATTAGGAAGGTTTTAAGCTTTCTTAGGCTTGTGCAAATGATTAGAGGATGGATTAGGATAGTTTAGGATTAGCTTAGGGATAGGCAAGTGGATGGCATTTAATGAGGGTGGGTGAAGGAGGAGATATTTGTTAACTTTGGCTTGGGTTAGTAAGTTTTCACCCATGTTTAGGGAATGTGACAAGGTTAGGAGGGGATTAGGATTAGGTTTAAAGACATCTTCTAGAAGAGTCTAGACTTTGGATGAGGATAAAGACTTTCTAGAATAGTCTAGAATTTCCTAGGATGAGGATGAAGACTTTCTAGAAGGGTCTAGAACTTCTTAGGATGAGGATAAATTAGATTTTTAGGAAATAAATAAAGTTTTATTTATTTCAAGGGTTTGGGTTGAGGAGATATTTATTAAAACTATTTTAATAAACATGAGGATTAATATTTAATCTTAATTAAATATTTTGAGTTGGGATTAGGGGTAGGAAATGATGGGATTAGCCTTTAATCAAAATTAAAGAAGGATTAGAAGATTTTGGAAGAGGTTATTGGTCATAAGGAAATTGGCCAAGTTTTTGGGCAAAAAATAAATTTTTTATTTATTTTAGGATTTTTGTCAATTTATTAATTAAATAATTAATAAATAAGGAAATAATGTTTAAATAAGATTTAAACATTTTTGGGAGGGATTCCTTAATTAAATATTTTTAATTAAGATAAAGGGATTTAATGGCATGAAAATTAATTAATTAATTAAATAATTAATTAATTAATTAATGATGATGTCATCAGGACTTTTTTAGGAAATAACAATACTTTATTTTCTAAAGGTTTTTAGGTGTCTACACCCCCAGTTGTGGGTATGCCAAAGCCAAGACCTGACTTTATTTCCCAATTATGTGCTTCGACATTGCATGCCCCTTTCTTCTGGTCCTAGTCCACCTCCTTGATAGTTCCATTTTTCAGTGATGAGCTTATGTTGTTGGGGATACTTCTGGCTGAAGTGACCAAGGCGTGCTTGATTTTTTGGAGGTGCATCCTTATGTAACCAATTGTTGATATCTGGAGTGAGCTCTTCATGAAGAGGGGTTTTTGAGGACACAAAGGTGGTTGGGCCAAACTATTTGTATCGAGGAGGTGGAATCTCCCTAGCTTTGTGATATGTCAGTCGTCCATGGGTATGTGGATCAAGTGGGATTGCTCCAACATCAAATGCATCTGATAGACTATATTCTCCACAACCTTTGTTGTTGATCTTTACGGTAGATAGGGTGGAGCCGAGGATGGTTTTTATGTCATTACAAGTGTGGGATGAGCTGGTGATGGCTATGTTGATGTCTATTCTAGGGCAATGGTTTGTATATGAAGCTTCAACCCCATTGTAGTAAGTAAAGGGTTCTGGATCGGCGTGGATGGTTACCTCAGTGCCCTGATGTGAAAATTTGATGCACTGATGGTAGGTGGATGGAACGGCCTTCATAGCATGAATCCATGGGCGACCGAGGAGGATGTTAAATGGTAGGTTTAGATCAACAACATGGCAAACTATCTCTTGAATGATTGGCCCAACCTTGATTGGTAGAAAAATAGTCCCTTCTGTGGTCCTTTCCAAGTTGTCATAAGCTTTGATGGTGATAACCTCACTGATCATATCTGCCTCAGTATACCCAGCTTGTTTTATGAATTTTAGGGTGCAAATGTTCAAGGCTGATCCATTATCTATCATTACTCTTTTCACGGCAAAATTGGATACCATGATGGCTATGCGAAGTGGAAGGGTGTGATCTAGCTCAACCGCGGGTATGTCAGTGGGTTTGAAAGATAGGGCACATGAGGATGAAAGGTGTCCAACAAGATTACAAAAATTAGTAGCATTGATATCAGAAGGGACACGGGATTCTATGAGAGCACTGTCAAGGATGTCTTTGTACACAGGACTAGTGCGGAGAAGGTCTAAAATGGATATTTGGGCTAGCATGTTCCCAAGGTGTTCCAAGATATTGTATCGGCTTTTTGATGGAGCTGATGGTGTTGATGAAACTGGTGGGCCTGCGATGTTAAATCGCGCTCTTCGAGTGGTGACCGCACACTCATTGTCTGGTCCTCGAATATTGATAACATTGACAGAAGGCTCTTTCTCAGATATACAACCTGTAAGGCTACCATGGTCTATATAGGATGAAGAGTGGTCATTGTTCTTCCCATGCTGTTGGTTTGGCTGGCAGTTGTTGGTGTTGTTTTGGATAGGTGCTTTTCCAGGATTTTGGTTGTTGTGTGGAGGAAAAGCATTTTGATAAATCCGTAAGCCTGCATTGGGAGAGGTTTGGGCACCAACAGTGATTTCCTTCCGATCAATGAGGTCTTGCACATAGTCTTTTAGTTTCATGCATCTGAGGGTGGTGTGACCGTTTACCCTATGGAACTTGCAATACTCATTGTCCTTGTACCATGCAGCTTTGGATTGGCTTGGATCAATTTGCTGGGTAGGAGGAAATTTGATGAGGTTTTCCTTAGCCAATTTCTCAAAAATAACATCCAATGGCTCACCAAGGGGTGTATAGTTTCTAGGTACAGGTTGGAATCTGGGCTTTTGCCCTGCAGCTACATTGATAGCATTAGCTTGATTGTTAGACCCTTGAAAATTGGGTCTTGTATTGTGGTTTTGATAGCTTTGGTTATTTCGTTGTTGGTAATTGATAGCTTGTTGGTTGTTTGTTTGATATGGTGGGTTAGACTAGTTTTGAGAAGGACCAATGATATTCACATGTCTGGTGTCAGTAACCCCATCTGTTGCAACATGCTTGTTTTTGTTCCAATACCTAGACTTGTCATTGGAATGTGATTGATTTTGGTTGGCCTCTTTGTAAATCTTTACCACACCATCTTTGATGAGTCCTTGCTCAAGGATCATTCCTTTCTCTTTGATATCCTTATAGATTTGCAAACAGTTCATGGTCATGTGGTGAGCCAAGCTGGGATGTGCATTATCAATAAACATTTTCACCACATGGCATTTTGGCAAGGTGCAAGATATGCAGGTGGTAAGGGTTTACCATCTTTGTAGGTATTCGGCAAGGCTTTCTCCACCTTTTTGCTTGGTGTGGACAAGATCAACTATTGATAGCTCTGTTTCAACAAGATGGGCATATTGGGCTACAAATGCCTCAGATAATTCAGCAAAGTTTTTAATTGTGCCATAGGGGATTCTATAAAACCATTCAAGAGCTGGTCCAACCAAGCTTTTGGGAAAAAGGCGCAAGAGGAAGACATCATTGTATGCCACGTCCTGGCAATGCATGTAAAATTATTTGATATGTGTGACAGGGTCTCCTTTTCCTCTGAATTTGTCAAATTTAGGTACCTCAAAGTGTTTGGGAAATGGTGTCGTGGTAATGGCTCTGTCAAATGGGTAAGGACACACATTCTCAAACTTGAATGTCTTTGGATCATTCCCTTCTTGGATGGCTTTCAGAGCTGTCTTCATTTGCTCCCACTCTGAATTGATAGGTGATGGTTGGGGTGCCCCCAATGTAGGAGTTCCTTGAGGTAGGTATGTGTTGGATGGGGCCACTGAATATGGATGGCTGTGAGGGATTTGCTGATAGAAATTGTACATTTTTTGGGTAGCTGCATGGTGGATGATGGGTTGTTGAGGGGGAGGTGGCGCATATTGCTGCATGTGCTGCGAGGCTTGCTGTTGATATGGGATTTGAGGTTGGGATTGAGGAACATAAGCTAGCTGTGGGATAAATGGATTGCTTTGTGGAGGTAAGGTATAAGATGGTTGTGAGGCTTGGGGAAAGGATCGGAGGGCTTGTGGGGTTTGACCAATATATGTGGGTTGTGTCCCCATTTGGGATGGTATTTGCAAATAATTGGTGGTTTGCTGCGGTGGTGGATTACCTCTTAGAAGTGGCATTGAAAAGTAGTTGGTAATTGGAGGTAATGGATTAGTTGGTGGTGGAGGTGGTGGGAATTGAAAGCTTAAGAATGGAACTAATGGGGTTTGATAGCTTTGTGGCTAGATTTGGAAGCTTGGTAGAGTGGTGGTGGGAGCTGGCGTCACATGGGAGCTTGGTAGAAGATTGGCAGTAGCTTGTGGGTTTTGATAGCTTTGTGGAGTGAAGGTAGTAGCTTGTGGATTTGTGGCTGGTGGTATTGAGCTCCCAAGACTTAATGGAAATGATGGGATTGTACTTTGGGCTATGGTGAACAAGCTGGGGGTGATGAAAGGTTGATTACTTGGCCCCATGGGTGGCATCCTTGTTGTATATTGCTGAGGTTGGTCAAAGATGCTAGCACTAATTTGGGAGATGGGTGGATTTGGAAGGCTAGGTGTGGGAGCAGCAGCAATAGTGAAGGGGGTGAACGGTGAGGTGTTTTGGGTAAAGGGGGTTTGGAGCAGAGAGGTATGAACCAAGGATGGAGTGGTGGTGGCTGGGTTGGCTTGTGGCATGGAGATTTCAACTTGGGTGGATGATGGTATGTTTGGGTCTGTTGGGTCATATGGATTGGCTGGAAGCTCTTCTTTTGGAATATATTGAGGATAATTTGGATCATAAGAGCCTATGGGTGGTGGCAGCTGCCCAAAAAATGGGTGAGATGGATCTGATAATGGAGGGGGTCTTCCAAAGTCAGAGGTTCCTACATTGTCCCTTCGAAAATTAGCCATGATTGTCTCTTTGTTTTTGTCTATAATGGCGTTTACCAATACTGCATTTCTTGGTTGGTTCATGAAAGCTTCAATGTCAGTAGGTGATGGCATAGCTTGTTCTGGGCTGAAGGATGGCTGAGTGCTCAAGGGGGGTGAGGTTGTTCGATCCAAATGATAGGGCTCCATTGTTTCTTTCTTATTGGCTAAGCGAGTGACGGGTGGCATGAAAAATGCTCCTACGGATGAGATGCAATAATGCTGATGGATGCAAAAGGGGGAAGGCTTTTCTATGCAAATGATTTCCTAAGTTGAGGCAAAGCTATATGACAAAACCTAAGGAGGATTGGGTTGGGGATTCTAACTTCAAAGATATGTTGTCAAAGCACAAAAGGTCTGCTTTCCTATGTGCAAGCTTGGTGGTGATTGTGTCAACTTAAAGATAGACTGATGATCCTTTAGGAAGAACACAAGATTGACCACTTGCGGGTCCCAACCTTTAGCTCAAGGTGATGAGGGATAACAAGTGACAAAGCTAGATTACCCTAGACAAAGCTCTGTCAAAGGGATAACCTTGGTGAGATTGGTGGATTTGGAAGATTTTAGGAATGGAAAACTTTTAGCAAGGTGACAACAATTTTGAAAGCTTAGATGTGCAGATTTTTGATTACTGGCTAGATGGTATGATTCTAAATGATATGGATGAGCTAATAATGCTTAAGGGGATAACCTAAGATGGCTGGCTTTTCTACAAAGATGACTCTAAAGTGAAGCTTATCCAAGAAGATGTGGAGAAACAAGGGTGTCTAATCATAGAAATCATGCCTAGTTGGTAAGGCATAAGCAGGATTAACTCCTGGATGTTGGCTAAATTTGATGGTATGCTCTAACCAGGCCTCTTGAAGTGCTTCGTTGGTAGCTTTTTCCTTTGCTTTGTGGAGTTTGGCAATTCGTGGGCTTGGTGTTATTTATTTTCTCTTGGCTAAAAGTTCTTGGTATGCTAGAGATGGCTTGAGTTTGACCTTGTGAAACTTCTATTTGGGTTTGGGTTGTTCCGACATAAATTCCTGAATTTGCTTGGCTTTGGGAAAAATCTCAGTTGTTTTGCTTCAACTTGTTCAACTTCCAAAATAGGCAGTGACTACGCTAAGTGTGCCCTAAGCTAGGATTGACAAAGTTTGGCAAACATTCATTCAACAAGTAAAATAAAAACAAGCAATAGATAAGAACACCCAGATAGAAGTTTGTAGTTCTCAGAATGTGATACTTGCGCCAAGGAGTGTGTATGTTCTACAAATGTTTCGATCAGTCACTCCAAACACATTAACATCCTAGATGGTTTTCTGCAAGGCTGACAATTGGTTTAGCTAGGGAGTCCTCGATATATGCAAGGTACGTGAGGCCCAAATCCGTAGATGAGACCAAAAGGATGTCACACAGCCGAGAGGAGCGGTAACCCACTTCTCCTCTTTCACTTCTCAAGGGTATAAAGTTCCTTGAGGCTTAGCCCGAATGACAAAATCTTGATCCCAAGAGAGGTGTCTTTTGATTCACCTCCCGATTCTTATACTCCGTTGAAACGCTGGAGTTGAGGTCATCCAAGGGGTGATGAAATCCCCAAGCAGGCCTCATTAAAAGAAACAAGGTTTTGGATCCTAATCTTATGCACCCAAGATGGCCTCAAAAGATGACAAGGGGAGAGAAGACTTGGATGACCTTGGGCTAAAAAACATGCTTGTTCTTTTACCAACTGACTCTTATGTGTGCTAATCTAGACTTTGCAAGCACTCATGTTTAAGAGACAATGTTCAATTCCAACTTGAAGTGCCAACAAAAGTAAATCGATCAAAGAATGCAAACAATAAGAAGAGTTAGGGTCAACAAAAGCAAACTCACGCGCTCAGAGGCCCTTTGTGTCAAGTATCGATTAATTTTCTTTAAGGCATTCAAGATTGAGTGTGAGTTTGTTTTAAGCCCAAAACAAAAGTGTGTGAGATTCGATTTCAAGCGCACACCCGGAGGCTCTCCACGTCAGTTGTTGTTCAATTTTAGTGCCCAAACTTGAAGTGTGATCGATTTAATCTAGATTTTTGGCCATTTAAGAATTTTGATAATGTTAAAGAAAACGTTCAAAGACCAAGTGAGTGAGTTAGATTGTGGAACATTTAACACCTTTTTCAAGTAGACCCATCCCCATAAATGGCGCTGAGATTGCAACCAATGGTTAATATTTGATGAGTGATTAGAAAAGAGGTGAGTCCAAGGAACTACTCAAATTGATTTTTGTAAATTTGTATTTTAACTTAACAAAGTTTCTTAAATGTCCAAAAATCAAACTTTACCTAGATTGCATGTGGAAAAGAGATTTGTTTTGTTCAATTTTAGAAGCTCCAAATGAAGTGTTTGATATTGCAATGGTTAATTGATCCTTGGCATTCAAGATTGGATTTGTTGTTTTAAGCATGCATTCCAAGGAAAGTTGATTTTAATCCATGACATTCAAGAGTGTGTTTTGAGCAACATTCATTCAATGGAAAATGTGTTTAACCATTCAAGTTCATTTTTTTAGCAACATGCATTCAAAGACAAATGGTTAAACATTCAAGTTCATTTTTTAGCAACATGAAAACCTGCAAGAAACATGGTTAGTGGTTCCATATGTGCTCCAACCTGCAATGAGACAAAAAAAAAGCAATTTAGTTAGTTAGCCAAAATTTTCAAAAATGAGAGCTTAACTATGGAAAAAAAAAATTTAACTTTTTTTGCTATTTTTTCTACGCGTAAAAATGCTTAAAATGGTCTAAATCCTACGGAACCACTAAAAGTCAAATTTTGATTTATACTAGATTTTTTTTTTTTTGGCTACAAAGTGCAAAAATAAAGATTTGAAAACAGAAATACAACATAAGTAGGCAGAGACGACAGTCTATCAAGCGGAGATGCCAAAATATGAAGACGCGAAAATACAGAGACGCTAGTATTCGGAGACGACAGAACAGATTTGCGGCACAGAAAACAGGTGACAAGTAGAGACGCCGATTTGTGCAGATGCAAATTTTCGCAGACAACGATTTGGATTGGCGGTGGCGAAGATGTCAATTTGCGCAGACACGGATTTTTGCAAACATCGATTTGCGCAGATGTGGATTTTCGTAGACAAAACAAGTTGCAGATGCCAAAACTGCGCAAAAAAAGTTTTAAAATGCAAAAAAATAATTTTAGATGGTATTTCTTCTTCCTAAGTGCATTCTTTAACCTGCAAAAACAAGAAAAACACCCTCACAACACACTCAAACAACAACAAACATTACATGGTTAGGAAAAATGACATATAGATGAAAATAGATGATTAAATGACCCATAGTGGGGTCCCACCGGGCGTGCCAAAATGTAGAACAAGATTTAGTATGCAAAGAACATTAACAAATACAGTAAACATTCACAAACCAAAAACTAAATTCACATATATGCTTAGACAAAGAAAGCAAACAATAAGTGCAAACCTCACAAGAGAAAGCACTCCATGCTTTCTTGATTTTGTAGATGTGTCCTTTTGCTATGGATGTATGCTCAAGATGCTCAAAAGTTGCTTCAATGGAGATGGGTAATGGAAAATTGGTAGCTTTGTGAGCTCTCAATTTGGCATTATAAGGGTATGGGTATGACTTTTGGCTCTCAAAAGGGCATGGTAACTTTAGCTCAAAGATTGTTGATGAAATGGCTTGGGATGGGATTCAATTTATAGGCTAAGGGGTAGAGGGATGGAGGGCTTAGATGCAAGGATGGATGAAGGCTTAAGGAGGGCTAGGATGCACTCAAAGGAGAGCACATGGATTGTGCTTGTTTAGCACCAATGGGAAGGTGACACTTGTCACAAGGAGGATGAGTGTGAGAGGGTAGGGTAAAGGGTTGGTTAAAGGCATGATGAGTGGGGTTGAGTATGTAAGAGGGATGTAAGAGGAATGAGTGTGGAAGAGGGAAGAGTGTGGAAGATGGGTGTAAGAGTCATGAGTGGGCTTGTAAGAGTCTTTTATGTTTTGTAAGAGCACTCATGACTTAGTGGTTGGGCTTTTTGAGGGGAAACTTTGGTTTGGATTAGGAAAGTCTTAAACTTGTTTAAGGAATGTGACAACATTAGGGGGTGGATTAGGCTTGGGTTTAGGATTAGATTAGAGATGTTAGAGATGTGCAAGTGGATGGCATTAATGAGGGTGGGTGAGTTAGTGGCTAAGATTGGTTAGTATGGGTGGATGGGGTGGATTAGGCTAAATGGAGGATTAGAGATAGGTTAGGGGTTTTTGAATTTGAGGATTTTATTTATCAAATAGATTTATTTAATAAATGGGGATTTTTGGAATTAGATAGAAGAATAGGATTTAATTGATAAATAATAGATTATTTGATTTATAAATTAGGACTATAGATGATTAATTAAATTAATCAACTAGGGGATGACAAAGGATTAATTAAATAGAAATTTAATTAATAATGCCTTTTTAGATAACTAAATAGGATTACTAAAATAGTGTAATCAAATTTAGGTGTCTACACAGAGTACTTATGAGAGGCGGGGGGGGGGGGGGAGGGGGTGAATCATAAGTATCACACTTTAGTCAATAAAACTTCTATCTTAAAGTAAATTGCATACATGTAAATATATCAAATAAACATGTAACAAAACTCATGCATCAATAACACTCAACACTGAAATTTTGGTAACCCAAAAACCCTCCATGAATAAGAAGGTAAAACTGGGGTGGGGATGATACCCACAAAAATTTACTGCAGTAATATTATTCAACCACTTCTGATGGTTTACCTTGTTAAAGGCCTGCCCTGTTAAAGGCTTTACACTGTATTAATAGTGACCTGGTTAGAGGATTTACAAACACTTAACATGAAGTGTCACCCGGTTAAAGGATTTTAATCACCTAATCAAAAGGATCTTACAAAATAGCTATAAAGCTAACCTATCACCATAGGATTTTCATTCTAATACCATTTCTAGAGAGTATTAAATACAATAAACTTGATAGATTACAATCCTTGATTGCTGAATGCAGGCTCCTTTTTCGCCTTCTCCTGATCTTGATCCTTCGTGATCTGATAACCCTTGCTTCTAAAAATAGATTTTCTTATGAACCCTTGTATGTCCTTCCACATATGTACAATGAAATTTCATCTTCCTTATAAAGACTTCAAAGACTTAGGGTTTGATTTGGATCTACGATCCATATTGAATCTCAATTTCCCGCTCAATACTTGTTTTTTTTTTATTTTTACTGATTGGTTGCATGTCTTTATTATTTTTCTTATTGGCTGCATGTGAGTTGCACGAGAAAAATAAAAGATTCAATTATATCATTAAATCCTTCAAATTTTACCTTCTGTCAGCTGCAAAAACTATTTGCACCATAGTTTGTGCAATTTCAAACTTTTATGCTGATCTACTAAGTTACTCGGCTCCTGAAGTATTTTTGATACTCAGCACATGTTGTTTCCTGGATAGCTCAGCAGCTAAAAAAAACTATATCATTCGATACATGTTGTACTCGGCACTTGTTATCACTCGACACTTTATCTTACTCGACACTTACTTTTGATCTTGGTTAAGTGTATTGACACTCAGTTGTCAAATTTATTCTTTAAGCTAACAATCTCTCCCTTTGACATGAGTGACAAAAACACTTAATTAAGATCCATGTGACTCAGTAATTTATCCTTCATTCAAAATTTTCTCCCAAAATTTGCTATCCAAAATTTACTATCTCCCCCTTTTATCATACTTATCATTTCATTCCTATACTTAACTCTTATTACTTATTCTCCCCCTTTTTGACACTTATGTCAAGGGTCTTACAATGAAATGCCATACTTAGCCAAAAATGTGCTATTTACTTCAAGGAGTACCTTCAAAGCTACATCCCAATTTGCTAATGCGAAATCTAATGTCTTATGCTGGATGGCAATCTCTACTGCTAGGCGTACAAGTCCATCAGATGAAGAAAGATTGGGGTCTTTCCTGAGGACTGTCTCTACATTTATCTGTTCCTTGCGAAGTAATTCCAAATAAGGAGTAATTGACGATTGAATTTGTATCAATTTTGCTTTTGTGGTTGCCTCCTCTGCTGCTAAGACAGCTAACTCTCTTTGTGTGTGAAGCGATTGGACAAAATGCTTCTCACTCTGAGCTAGATCTATGGGGAGTTGCATGCTAGAAATTTTCAAATTGTTTTCCAAGCTCAGTATTTTTTGGCTAGTGTCCTATGTGAATGTGGAAAAATCACACAACTTGTTGTACAGGAAAAAGATGTTTCTTAGTACAATTTTAACTGTTTTAATTTTCTTTGCCAGTTCTTCTTTAGAAAGTGCTATATCACCGGATATTTTACTATTTACTTTACCTTGGAACTTCTTTTCTGACCATTCAAGCAATCTGGCATTTGTTTCCTAGTCTTCATTAGTCACCTAGTCAACTATATCAGATAGTTGCTCTATAATTGGTCTTGACTCATTTGGAGATTGTAAGCAAAAAGCTTCTGTGAATATGTCTTTAATTTCATTCAAGGTAAGCTTATGCTTGTATTCTTTTCTTAGTGCTTCTTGTCTCCTTCTTTTGTCTAATGCACTCTGAATTTCATTAATCTTTTCTTCAGCAAGAGTGCTAGATTCATAATATGGGATCTTTATTTCTTCATCAAGCTCAGGAACTCCATAGTGAAGTTTCCTGACTGCCTTTGATGAGCTCAAGCCTAGTGTCCTGATTTGCAGCTATAATCCATCTATGCTCAGCTGCTGAAGAGTTTGTGTTGGAGTACCAGATTTTGGTAATGCAACCAGTGTTTATATTGTAGTCTCCTCCTTCTTATTTTTCTCATCTTTTTCTTCAGCTTGAATATCCCTTTTATGATTGCTAGGTGGGGTTGAACTTGTTGGTTGTTCAGATGTTTCTTTTATTTCTCCTACTATTGTACTCGGCACTTGGAGTGTATAAGTGACTATACTTGGTGGAGGTGGTGGTGGAAGAAATAGAATGCCAGTAGTTTGTATGGTTGAGGGTGGCACTAGTGCTTTTACCTTGACTTCTGGATTTTGTAATTCATCAACACTGACCAATATAGGATTTGAACTTAATTTTGCTACTAGTGATGATTGGTCAAGGATTTCCAAATCCTCTGTAGTTAATGGATTAATGTTTTGATTTGAAGTATCTATAATATCCTTTATTTTTATGATATCTATAGGTGTGATGGTGGCATGAGGAGGACTAGGAGGAGATACCTATATGTCTTGCATACTTTGATCTTGTGGCTCAGCTGTATCTTTCTCTTCCTCTTTCTCCTCATTATCTGCCTCTTCTTCCTTTTCTTCTTTACTCTTCTTCTCCACTAGTTCCTTCTCTTTTTCTTTGGTTTCTGATACTTTCTTTTCCTTTGTCTTGGCACTTGCCTCTGCCTTATATTCTTCATTATATACATCTTCAATTTTCTTGTAAACTATTTTCCACAATCTTGTGGATTTAGTAACTACCTCTTCAATTTTATTCTGTAATATGTTGAATGCTCTATACTTGGGAGTGAATTTTTTATTATGCCTTTTTACAGCATTTATTATTTGATCTTTAGTCAAATTAGGCAACAATCTTGCTAATGTTGACTCCCTTATTTCATTTTCCATTTGTAAACAAAAATGCCATTTATCCTCTACAATTTTATACAATTCTCTTGGCATAGATTCATCTAATTCTAGAGGTGTGTGCTTATACTCAGCCATCATAGCATACATAGATTCCTCTAATTTATTTTTCTCTTCTTTGGTGAGCTTAGAAAAATTTAGGTTTTTTAGACCTTTTAAATCATTATTTCTAATTTTTGAACATAATTTATCAACAACAGTCTGGGGTTTGTGTCTTACCACTTGAAATTGACTATTATCCTCTGACTCTATTTTCTCCTCATCTATTTTAGGCTGGGGAATAAATTACCTTTTCTTTGACTTAGCAGCAGTCTTCTTTGAGTCTTTCTTCTTTCCTTTTGCCTCCTCTTGGGCTCTTTGTGCTGCAGCCCTTGTGGTAGGTCTCTTTGGTGCAGGGGCAGCTAATTTCCTCCCCTTGGATTTAGGAGCAGAAGTAGTTGTGGTCTTTCTCTTAACTGGTGCTTCCTTGGCTTTTTCTACCTCAACACTTTCCTCTTTGTCTTCTCCTAACCTTTGAGTCTGACCTTGAAGTTTATCTCCTTCTTCTTCAATGTCTTCTCCCTCTTCTTCTGTTGTTCCTTCTTCTTCTTCCATGCCAAATTTTCTTTTGATTTGTCTCACCATTTTCTCTTTCTTCTTTAGTGCTGAAGCAGTCATCAAATCTGTTATCACCTTTGATTTGACAACATCATAGGTTCTAATTTTTTTTGCATTTTTATTAGCTTCTTCTGCAAGTAGAGCTATTATTGGTGTAGAGGCTTGATCAACATCAAGTTCATAACCTAGTGACCTAAGCCATCTTACTCAAGGTATAACTGCTTGTATGTAAGTATAATCTATATCTACAAGAAAAAAAATGTCTTTTTCATATTTCTCTATCAATTAGACTGAAATTCTCATTCTTTGTTTCATGGAATTTTTGAAGTCCTCAAAATAACCAGTCATTTGGGCATCAAAATTTTCACCCATCTGTTCAATGTATCCATTAATTTGTTCAACAATTGTTTTATCTGGATTCCGTCTTACCTTACCCATAGAAGGAAATTCTTTCATCAAATAGAAAAAATGCACATCAAAACTGATCCAAATTTGCATTGAGCTCCCTTGCTCTTCCTTATAGCTCCCAAATTTTCATTAATCTATTGAAACATGAGCTCTGCCAAATCATAAGTGTGATCCCTTTTGATTATCTTGTATGCAACATCAACTGCTATACAAGGTACATTGTTTAACCTGCTTGATTGATAGAATTTATGTGAAATGATTCTCACAACAAAATCTAGTAGGGGATCTATGACTGTGTCGATAGTCATTCCTCTATTGTTCCATTTGGCACCTGTATTTTTCTCTATTACTTCCCTTTTGTCACTTCACAGGGTCTTTGGCTGATCTAGGGTTGGAATACCAGTAACCCTATGAATAGTTTTCTTGGTGAATTTTACTGGCCCTAACTCTAACCAAAAAGCTCCATCATGTATTCAGCTCAAAACTATCCGTACCCATTCAGTTTTGAAAACAGTTGGAAATGCTAGGGTTTTGGTCAATCCTTTTCTTTCTATTATTGAAAACTCATTTTTCAGTACTTTTTTTTCACATAGTTTATCATATGCATTATGAATTTCTAAGTCTCCTATGGCACCTATTTTGCAATTGTAACATCTGCAAACATCTTGGACCATAACAACTTTACCTGGAATAACTGATAATGCACCTGCAGGATCATTCTTGTATGCTACTTCTGGAATGGGCTTAAATTCAGGTTGTTTAACTTCATTGCTGACCAACTGAACTTCATGACTCTCTATACCCTTAGTGGTTCTTGACCCAGGTGCCATTGTTTTCCAAACTAGGGTTTATAATTTAAACAAGTTTATAAGTCTTACGTAGCTTGGCACTTAAGTAAAATACCTTAAATCGATGAAATTTGTCTTGAATCATTGTTGAAATATTCACAAATGGCTTCTGAGCTGATCTTGATCTTCTTCGCTCTTTTCGACTTTCCTTCTTGTTCGAATGGTGGGAAAATGATCGAAAATTGGATTTATGTACCCTTCAAAATAGAGTAAAATATGCTTAGTACACTGCCAACTGTCTACTCGGAACTTGAAAAGTTTCATCATGACTCAGCTCCCATTATGTTTTACTTTACTCAGCTCCTATTGATATTTCATATCTTGGCATCAACTATCAACTTGATTGTTGTTAGAAAATTGGCTCCTAAAGGCAAGTTTGACATATCTTTTGACTTAGCATCTTTGTTTATGCTGATTTCATTTTTGCAGTTCTTATATGTCTTGGGACTGATTTATGATGTAACTTGGTTTATCAATCCCACACACTTATTCTTTGCTTAATTTGATGAAGTGTGATCACTTGACCTATTAGGTGAAGTGATCTCTATACTTGATGTGCTATACTCATCTTTCTTCCTCCATGTCTTAGTCATTTCACTTCTAATATGTCCAACATCTATCTTTACCTTTCCATTGCTGAACTCATAACTTGATGCCTTTGACCTTGTTGGGCAATTCCTACTGACATGACCAATTTTTAAGCAACTAAAACATGTGGTTTGACTCATTTATCTTTTGTAGTTCCCTCTAAAATGTGTTCTTATGCAGTTCTATGGGATATATCCATATTCTTGACAATAGTGATAGCTGTACCTGGTGTTGTAATCCCAAAATTCATAGTTTGATGTCTTTGCTGGTTGATTTACTATCCACATAGACTTTGATCTACATTCAAAATCCCTATGTCCATAATTTTTGCAATTATAACAATGTCCATCAAATCTTGATGTCTTGATAATTTGGGTTCTGCATTCATATGCTTGATGACCTTGCTTCTTGCATTTATGAAAATGATTTATGCTTTTGGTTTTTTCATGCTGATGGGCATTCTTGCTTCTACAGACATTAGATGTATGTCCTTTCTTTCCACAGAAATGACATGTAGGTTTAACATCTTTACCTTTTTTACTTCTTTTTTCTGCACTCTTTGATGATTCTCCAACTTCAGTGCTATTATATCCAAGCCCTATTGTATCATGGGTTGATCTTGGAGATTTCAGTATTTGCTCAAAATATTTGATGGCTTCACTTGATTTGTTGAGTTTTTTTGTCACCTCTCTTTCTCTGTTCAATTCATTCTGCATTTGTTCCTTCTGCATCTTCAAAGTAGAGATCTCAATATCTTTCATATTGAGTTCATGATGAAGATTCATCATTTGAGCAAGTGTATCCATCTGCATGTTTGAGATCCTTATCAATTCAATACATTTTTCTTCAAGTCTGTTTGCAAGATTCCTTTTTTCATTTTCCATCATGACCTTATCATCAACTACTCTTTTCTTTTGTTTAGTAATTTCACATATCATTATAGCCTGTGATTCATGTTCCATCTTGAGAGATATTATCTCATCTACTTGAATTTTATTTTTCTCCATCAGTTCTATTGCTACATCAAACTCTTTAGTGTCTCCACTAGAAAATATGTTGGTGGTATCAATCTCCTTGTAGTATATATCATTTTCAGCTATGGCTAGATCCTTCCTCTTTTTTAATGAGTTTCTCAATTTGTTTCTGAATTCCTCCAAGCTATGCAGAGCAAGTTGCACATCTATCACCTAATTTTCAATGATCTTTCCAAGTTTGAAAGCTTCCATCTTTAGATCTTTTCCTCCAAGCTGTTAGGATTTTTCTTATGAGAACCTGGCTTGCTCTGATACCAATTGTTGGAATATTCAAATATGGAAAGAGTACTTATGAGAGGGGGGGGGGGGTATGAATCATAAGTATCACACTTTAGTCAATAAAAATTCTATCTTAAAGTAAATTGTGTGCAAGTAAATATATCAAATAAACATGTAACAAAACTCATGCATCAATAACACTCAACACTGGAATTTTGGTAACCCAAAAACCCTCCAAGAATAAGAAGGTAAAATTGGGGTGGGGATGATACCCACAAAAATTTACTGCAGCAATATTGTTCAACCACTTCTGATGGTTTGCCCTGTTAAAGGCTTTACACTATATTAATAGTGACCTGGTTAGAGGATTTACAAACACTTAACATGAAGTGTCACCCGGTTAAAGGATATTAATCACCTAATCAAAAGGATCTTACAAAATAGTTGTAAAGCTAACCTATCACCATAGGATTTTCATTCTAATACCATTGCTAGAGAGTATTAGATACAATAAATCTGTAGATTACAATCCTTGATTGCTGAATGCAGGCTCCTTTTTTGCCTTCTCTTGATCTTGATCCTTTGTGATCTGATAACCCTTTCTTTTGAAAAAAAAAATTCTTATGCACCCTTGTATGTCCTTCCACATATGTATAGTGAAATTTTGTCTTCCTTATAAAGACTTCAAAGACTTAGGGTTTGATTTGGATCTACGATCCATATTGAATCTCAATTTCCTACTCAATACTTGTTTTTTTTTTTTTTAACTGATTGGTTGCATGCCTTTATTATTTTTCTTATTTGCTTCATGTGAGTTGCATGGGAAAAATAGAAGATTCGATTATATCATTAAATCCTTCGAAGTTTACCTTCTGTCGACTGCAAAAACTATTTGCATCATAGTTTGTGCAATTTCAAACTTTTATGCTGATCTATTGAGTTACTCGACTCCTGAAGTATTTTTGATACTCGGCACATGTTGTTTCCTAGATAGCTCAGCACCTAAAGAAAATTGTATCATTCGACACATGTTGTACTCAGCACTTGTTAACACTTGGCACCTGTTGTACTCAGCACTTGTTATCACTCGGCACTTACTTTTGATCTTGGTTAAGTGTATTAACACTCAGTTGTCAAATTTATTCTTTAAGCTAACATATTTACATTGTTAATGGGAAGCAATTTGAAAAGGAAGTGAAGAAGAATCAAGTCAATTTTTCAATAATACCTAGGAAGCCAAGTTGTACCAGTAGTAGCCAAGTGACAAAAAATAGTGTTGACCAAGTGATAGTTAGTGATGGATAAGAAGCAAAAACTAGAAGCTAAGTGCCAACAAAAATTGAAACTTTTCTTAATGAATATAAGGAAATTGTTGTAGAAGATATTCTTGATGGTTTACTACTAGTAAGAATTATAAGTCATTATATGCATCTAATTCCTGAAGCTATTTTTCCAAATAAAGCACCATATATATTGACACCTATAGAGAATGAAGAACTTAACAAACAAGTGCATGAGTTGTTGCAAGAAGGTTTGATCAAAGAAGGTTTGAGTCCATGTTTTGTACCTATTGTATTAGCACCTAAGAAGAATGGAGAATGGAGAATGTGTACTAATTTCAGAGAAATTAACAAGATCAAAGTGAAATATAGGTTTATTTGAGTGGAGAAATTTATTTTACCAAGATTGATTTTAAGAGTGGCTATCATCATATTAGACTCGGACAAGGTGATAAATGCAAGAGCTTTCAAGACAAAATATGGTTTGTATGAATGGTTGGTAATGCCTTTTGGGTCAACTAATGCACCTAGTACTTTCACGAGGTTGATGAATGATGTTCTCAATAGATTTTTGGGTAAGTTTGTGATTATTTATTTGGATGATATTCTGATATTCAATAAGACTAAGGAAGACATTCTGAACATGTTAGACAAGTATTATGAAGATTGAAAGAGGAGAAGTTGATGATTGACTTGAAAAAGTGTTCTTTTATGCAAGAGGAATGTCATGCCCAAAATTATAGGGCAAAACACAACAATTTTTTTTTTAAAGTAACATTTCGGCATAACATAAGGATTTACACATTTCTATACTAGGTTATAGAAGACTAAAAGTTTGGTATACCTGTCAGTTATGATTTTAGGGTCACAAAAAAGAAATCTTAAATATTTAAATGAACTAATCCTTAACAATGTGGTGGGGCCTCATTCTTACTCCTAGGGTAGATACCCAATGAATTTGATAACATTACGATATATTTTTGTGATGGTGGCATAGGCATCGAAACCTACATTCTTTACTAAAGGCATTGGAATAGGTTGATGAGTCACCTAAGAATCTACTAAACATTTCCTAACTATAATGTTTATGTAATTAATTCACTTATGGGAGAATTATATAAATAATAATTTACATCACCTTCTTAGAATTTCTAAAAGTCCATGTATTATCATATGTATTTGGATATATGACCAATGAGAACTTCTATTTGTTGATGTGTTTTTCATTCACATGGTCAACAAGCTCTAGGTACTATTATGGTCAAGGTACATATGGGTCGAGTCTGGATTGAGTGAATAACCTTAGAATAATGTATTGCATTCATAATTGTAACATAGTTACTTTGAAAAAAAAAGGCTCATGTATCCAACTAAGGATGATTCATAAAAAAAGAGAGTAAATAACACTAGATAAAATAGAACTATAATGTATACCTTACTAACATTTAATTTATTTATTATCCATATAATGATATTTCACAAGATATATAGTGATATATGTTGATAACATACATCATTTGATTATGTCACTTAGACTATGTGATAACCAACATTTATTATATATATATATATATATATATATATAAAATTTAACATCACATAATAATAATATATTTATAGTCACATCCTAATATATCTCACTCTACATATCCCAAATACCAAGTAACCAACTAACTTTAACATTAAACAAGAAACTATAACTTGCTCTAACAAAGACAATACTAAAATATATAACTACTAAGTGTCTTTGATACCTATCTTATTCCTTATCCCTTAAACTATTCTCATAGTAACCATGACCTATTTCATTTTCTATCATATATACTAAATAAATTAATGATTAACATGAACTAATTCATACTTTTCCTAACTACTATACTAGCAAAACTCTCCTACTTTCCAAAATCCCCTATACTCTAACTACCCACATGAATGCCCTCCCTAGCTCTCATCTCCCTTCACAAGGCTAGGTGGGTGGTGGCCTATCTTGGGCTCCCAAACAACACTCACATGGGAGGACATACTGTAAGGACCACAATAGTACCCTATTATAGACCTTGTTGAAATAAATATGATTATGAGTTAATTAGGTTATGCTTGATATTTTTGTCATTGATAATGAATTATGAGACCCTAGTAGGGACTGATTTATATTTCAATTGTTATAAGTCTAATACTCATTCAATAACATTAGGATTACAAGAAAATGAAACTCTATATGTTCAATCTAAGGATCAAGGAATTTATAGAATGAATCACTAGCGAAAATTAGGAAAGATGAGTTAACATTTTCTCTCTCCTAAGTAATAACAATGGATGTAGCTTATAACATCAACAAAACATAATGGTTGCATGCATAGATTGGTTTTAAAATATGATGACATAATTTGGAAACATTCAATGACACGAGGAATTAATCCTAGGAGCACACACACACCAAGTAACGAGGTAAAAAAGACATTATTAGAAATATTATCTTGGTCAGTTGATTTGAAAGGATACTAGCTAACAAGTCTACACAATAGTGATTTTCACTTATGACATATATACTAAGATTGATTTTACATGTTTTTATGGTATGACCTCAGTGTTTCATAGTTATGATAGATAGGGATTGTGATAGTATTTAGAACGGTAATTTTAGTATGATAAGAAAGAAAAAATGTTGATACCCATATGATTGATATGCCATGTTTTAAATATGTACTTAGATGAAAGTTAATTGAATATGATATTGTAATGTTTTGTTGATAGTACTTAGAATAGAAATGATTAGATGAAAGTTAATTTTATATGTTAATGTGAAGTATGAGATATTGGGTTTATGCTACACTTATATTATTTTATTGGGCTACTGATGTTTAAGTTGAGTGTGCAGGAAAGTTGAACCATGGAGATTATTGGGGAAACAAGGTTCAATCCTAAGTGAATATGGTAAAGCCAAGGTGAATCTTTGGAAGATTCAAAACCTCATTGTATTGTGTTTATTTCATAATGTGATTGAGTACGGATGTTGTAAGTTAAAGATCATAATAAATCAGAGACATGTCATCGTGATGTGTAAGAGTTTTAATGTATGTGTGTGTCACTTGACACTTGTGTTGTCTACGTGCAAATGACATGTCATATAGGATTTTGGGCATGAAGTCACTTAACCTAAATTTATCCCCATTATAAAATTAAGTTAGCCCACCTTAGAGAGTGTTAGGATGAGTCACCTTCATGATGGAATTCAAATTAAAACTTTTTAGGAACCTTAGAGAACCTAAAAGTGTTTCCCAAGTATTATTTTTGTAAAAATAAGTCACCCACATAGTAATAGTATGGGTTAGAGGTCTAAATATAACCATAAGTTGGCCTAGGGGACTTAGGAGACCCTCTAAATTTGTCATTTTCAAGCCCATTCGAAAATTAAAGTGACATATGACCTCTTTCCTCATTCAACCACTTGGTTAAGTTCCTATTGGTAGAAAGGTACAAGGGTGTAAGAAGGGTAGGTGGGAGTGGAAATGTAAGTCTTTTTAGGGAGCTTGTGCCAACTTAGGGGTTGTTCACCCACTCTCTAGTAGTAGAGACAAAAGAGGGTTATGGGAGAGGAAGCTTGGAAGCCAAGGAAGGAATGATCTTGATCACCATTTGATAACCATAGCTTGGAAGGAGGTTAGTGCTTCATGCCATGTTTTCTTTATCTCATGAAAGTTGAAGATGAAAATTGTAAGAGTGCTTCCTGTAGGATCTATGTGTTTGATAGGGTGATGTTGTAAATGTTGTGTATGTGAGTGAGCATGTTGAATCTATATTGCATTTGGTTTTGTATTTTTCTTGGATTGTGCTTGTGGATTGAATGTTGTGTTGGGTGTGAAGGCTTCACTCACCCTTGGGAGGGAAGAGAAGCCTTGGGGTGAAGGTCTTAGTTGGGCTTAACATTGAAGTTGAGAAATCCTCCTCTTGGAGAGGGGAAAATTTTCATGGAGTATGGGCTCCATTGAAGCCATATGCCTTTCTACTATTCTATGGGAGGTATACATGAGGATGTGTGAAGAGGAGTAAGTGATGATAGCCTTGTTGAGGAATGTGTTATTGATAGCCTTGTTGAGGCATGTTCTTGGAAGCATTATTGAAATATTGCAAGTGCAAGAGTTGTTTTTCAGAAGGATATGGCATTCTCCTCCTTGAAGAGCCCACCTTCACCCAATGTTTATGAATCCATCTATGAATCATTGTGCAAGCCTAGGTTGGGGATTGCAAATGTGATGTTAAAACTATGGTATTCATGTTGGTTCTTGTTAATGTGATGTTGTTTGAATGTATCCTGAGTGAGCCTTCTTCCCCTAGCATAGGGGTGGTCTCCTTAAGGCCTAGGTTGGGAGGTGAGCCTCCATCGTTCTATAATGTTGATCTTTATAGGGTGTTGATGCACTTGGATACTAGGAAGTCATGAAAATTTCATTGCATAAGGAAGTAAATACAGTTGATGATGGAGATACAACTCCAACTTGCTATGTGTTCTATTGGTGTTGTGCAAGAGTATTGTGCTATTCATTCTCAACTGAAAATAGAGGGATTGTGAACATTTATGTGTTGTGTACGGTCTACCCATTTGTGTAATTTTGTATGGTGATTCACCACCTTTCTATGCATCTTGGAAGTTATTGTAAGAAGTATACGACGTGGTTGAGAGATGTGATGTCTTATTTTAAAGTTCTTGATCTCCTCCATGTTTATGTAGGTTTTCCAAATGGATTTAATATCATGAAAGAACTATAATGGTAGCAGGATTATCCTCATTGAATTTTATTATCATTTTGGCTCAATTATGCAACAGTTGTATATGCAAATTCAGTTTTAATTCATCTCAAGAGAATGCACTATTAGTTCTCAAGTTAATGGTTCCAATGATTCCAAACTTCATAAGTCATAGATTCAAACAATCAGATAGTATTATATATAATCTAGTTATGAAATTTGTATATGTTTATGCATTGAGTCTAATGTTCAAGTGTGGAAAGGATGCATCAACTAGACTATATATATAACATAATAATAAGTAACTCCTAATTTATCATTACAACATATTATGAATACCTTGAACTATAGAAGTAGAATAACAAATAGATCACATAAAATATATAAGGCTTAAGGAAAAAGCTTGCTGTAGGTGCACATTTTATTATCTTGAAAATGTATTGGAAAGGAAAATAAACCTCTTCTCATAATACAAACATTAAAATAATCAAGAATATTTCTTAGAATCATAGAACCCTATATCCTATATGACATATTTTAACACAATAAACACTTTATCATATTAATTGCAATGGGGGGCTCATATAGGACACGTAACTCAAGTCAATATTCCATCAAATCAAAGGAATTTTAAAAATAAAATAAAATTATATATATATATATATAAGATCAATGCTAAAAAATCCTAGACTAGTAGCAAGTAGTAATAAAGGAATAGCACTGACAAATCAACCTACTACATAATCCCACCTAGGCGACCATCTATCATGACTAAACAAATTAAAAATTTCATGCAAAGAAAAAAAAGTGGATAGCGGACCCCACTAGGCGGCTACATGTTGATGAAAGGGAAAGTGGTTTTATATGCTTTGGAAACATGACTTGTATTATCCCCTAGGCACCCAACACTTGTCAAATCATTGCAAAATTAAATGAATCATATTTCCCACACTCCACGCCTAGAAAAAAGGGAGAGTTAGGTGCTAGAGAAAAAGAGGGAAAGAATTAAGTGCAAGGGTATGACTTTGTCAGTCCAAGTCAGCCTAAGTATAGTTTAAGATCTTTTGTTTATTCCTTGCATGTAGGTATTTGATGGGGAAGGTAACACATTTCATTGCTTGGCACGTGGGTCTAGGAATTAGTATATATTAGAAATTGCTTCTTGTAAATAAAATGCAGATTAGGATATTTATATGTGTTAGAGGGTTAGGAATTAATGGTATTTTTGTTATGGATAGACAAATGCATAAAATAGTTAATTGTGACTTGAGGGATAGGAAGTTAAAAGTTGGTATGTGAGGATGAGGCATTAACAAAATTTAAGGGATAATGTTCGAATGAAAGGGGGTAGACTAGGCTAGTAAACATCAGGAGCTTAGGATAACGTTAACATATTATATGGGGCTTATGTTATGTAATGTAGTTTGAATTTGTGTTAAGGGAGAGTTTTTTCGCTCTACTAGGGTTTTCTTGCTTCATGCGAACTTGCAATTTTTTTTGCATACGACCTTCCACTTGCACTCCCCTTCTGTCGACACTTGTCATACTGCATTTACTATAGGAGCTTTAGGTTAGGATATAATGGCTCCGACCAGTGGTGAACCAGTTGTTTCTAGTGTTCACGCTGTTGCTTCGGACTGCCATGGCGTCGCCACCGAAAAATGCCCGCGCAAGTTTGTCCCAAAGGTTTTCCATGAGGTAATCCTGATATTGTCCTTCCTTTGCAAGAAGATGCTGCATGTGACTGGTTAGAAAAACATACCTTGATAGGATATTTTGTTGGTAGGACCCCCCCTGAAGCTATGCTCAAAGAATGGATCAAAAAAAGCTGGACTCCTCATGGCATCCACCTTGACGCTGTGCAAAATCTTACCAAAAGTTTTTTTTTATTTTGCTTCGCTAACCCATTGCAAGCTAACACAATTTTTACCAATAGCCCTTGGTCTGTGCGTTCCTCTCTGCTTGTTTTTCAGAAATGGTCCTGAGACTTCTCTGTCTCAGATGATAAAAAGCTTAGGGTTCCTATTTGGGTTGAATTCCCAGGTCTACCCTTGCCCTACTAGCCTTTTATTAAGTCTATTTCCCAAGCCCTTGGAAAATTTGTTACCAAGGAGCCAGAGAAATTTTTTAATATTTGCCCTCAACGGCGTGTTTGCATTAAAGTTGATCTTTCTAAAGATCTCAAGGATTCGGTGGAAATCTAGATTGGTGCTCAAACCTTTGCATAGAAGGTGCTTTACTTGAACCTACCTAACACCTATTATAGGTGCTAGTCTGTAGAACACAAGATTAGGGACTGTCCTTTTGCCACACCTAGGGTCAAACCCTAGCCTAAAGCAACGCCTGTCAAGTAGGTCGAAGGAAAAAAAGAAGATTGGGTTACTGTTGGGCACAAAGGCAAGCCTACCTTGAATCCTTTGGCCCTCAAGCCATCTTATGCAGCTATAACTACAATTCCTCCTACTTCCATCGAAGTGTCAGTGCTTGCTAGCGTAGAGATGCTAGCGGCTTCTGTTGCACCAGTTTTAGTTCCATAGGTTTCAAACCCTGTTGGCTCGCAGGGGATTAAGGCAACCACCGAGACCTCATCCTTGGCTAGGGCTCATTCTCCTCTTGCAGTCTCTTCCATAGTACCACTAGCAACAAGGAATTCTTATAGTCCTCCTAGACATGCAAAGATATCAAGGGTCAAATGGCAGGCTGTAAGTCCAGAGGATTTCTCATTTGACTTTCACCTAATTTCTACCTTTTTGCAGAATAGTTACTCCTCTCTCAAGGACAAGGATGATATGGAAGAGTTTTCATGAACTTCCTCTCTTGGAATTTTCGAGGTCTTACAGACCTCCCCAGAAAATTCTATGTCCGAGATACCCATCACAGACTTGGGAATTTAGATTTTCTTTGCCTGCAAGAAGTTAAGATTTTTGGTTTCATGCTTTCTGCTGCATGTCACATCATTTGGCAGGATAGCGTCATGTTTTCTTCTCAGCATGAAGCTGGCCGAGGTTGTGTAGTTACTCTCCTGTCACTTCGCTTTCATTCTGCTATTATTTCTCATGGTTCTGACCCCACACATTGTATTATTTGGCTTTTTCTTTCCATCAACAATCATTCTTTTGGAGTCATTAATGTTTATGCCTCCAATGATGCTATGAAAAGGGCACAAATATGGGTTTGGCTTACTGACAACCTGCCGCTAGCTACTTGGGTCCTGTGTGGGGACTTCAATATGGTTGAAGTGGCCTCTAACAAAGATGGCATTCTGCCTTTTTTTTGGACAGCTAGGGAAAGAGAAGCCTAGTTTTACATGCATCATAAATTGGGCCTCTTTGATCCCAATACTAGCCACTGTCATGATAATGGGGTTTGGCACACTTGGTCCAATTTTCAAGCCAGTCCTGACCGCATATTGAAACGTCTTGACCATGCTATGATCTTAGTGCAATCTTTTTTTTTTTTTGAAGATCGTGATCTACCTATCATTCCCCTAACAGATATGATGTTGTTAGACCACTATCCCATTTATTTTGGCATTTCTTAGCAAACAGTTGTCCCCAAAGTGGTTAAGTCTCAATTCTTCCTCAACATGTCTATGCTATTGCATGCCTCCACCATCTCCCACATACAACGTGTCTAGAATTTGGAACCACATCCTCATTCCCATCGAGGTTGGATTCAATGGTGGAATGATGCCATTACCAGAATGACTCATTTTTTGTGCATCTACGGGCGTCAGCTAGAAATTTTTAGAAAATGTTCTTATGAAGCCAACACCCTTTCCCTCAAAAAAGCCTCTGAAGTTCTCACATTCAACCCCTTTGATGTGGATCTACAACTTCTACTTGCCAAGCTTCACCATGAAAAGAAAATTGCCGATAACTATGCTGCCCGAGGAGCTCAAATCAAAGCATGTCTCCACTGGTTGGAGGTTGGCAACAAAGCCTCGAAGGAGTTCTTCCAGGATCTCTAAGCCTGTCATACCAATATTGGGATTAAAAAGATAAAATAGGGAATTGATGTTCTTTCCAGTCTGCCAGACATCCTGCAAGCTTTTTTTCTTCACTATGAGAACATTTTTGCTTCGCAGGGCCATTCAGTTGCTCAGGAGGAGGCTCTCAGAAAGTGTATTACTGTTACTCCAAATTGCCTCGTGGTTGAGCAACACACTTTCTGTGAGCAACTTCTTTCCCTCTGGGACGTTAAAGAGGCAGCTTACTCCATGGCGGATGACAAATCCCCTGGGTGTGATGGATTTCCCTGTGAATTTTACAAACATCTTTGGGAGCAAATTGGTCCCAATCTACACAAAGTCTATCTTGAAGCATACCATTCTAAAAGCTTAGGAGCGATCATAAATAACGGCAATATTAAATTCATACCTAAAGCTAGTGATCCTAAGGACATCTACAACTGGAGGCCCATCACCCTCCTAAATGTGTCTTATAAGATCATTGCTAAGGCGCTCTCTCTCAAAATCTGCCATATGCTTCCTCTAATTGTGCAGCCTGAACAAACTGGCTTCATCAAATCCAAGTATATTCTTGACAACATCATTGTTGTTTGGAAAGGTATGGAATGGGCTCGTAAGTCCAAGCAGCAAGGTATCTTTTTAAAGATAGATTTTGCTAAAGCCTATGATCGCATTGAATGGCCTTTCATTTTGGCTATGCTTTAGGCTCTGGGTTTTGGTCCCAATTTCCTTCAGTCCATGGAGATGCTCTTTGGTGATACTAATGCTTGTATCACCATCAATAATTCACAATTTGAAGCTTTTGGACTTTTTCATTCCATCAGACAAGGTTGTCTGTTAGCTCCAGCACTTTATGTCCTTGCTACCGAAGGTTTTGGTTATTTACTTGCTCACTCTGTGTCTTTAGGGCTGGTATGTGGCATTTCCTTGCCTAATTCTTCCTCCCAATTAGTCAATGGTCATTTTTCTGATGATTCTTTTCTTACTCTTCTTGAAGATGAAGAAAACATCAAAAATGCTTTAAATTTTCTTGACACTTTTTGTCAAGCCTCTGGCTCTGCCATTCAATGGCATAAAATGCTCTATTACCAATAGTCTTTTTTGCCAGCTCCACCTTGGCTCAGCCAATTCCAATGGAAATGGGTTACTCATGGAGAAATTTTCCACTTTCTTGGCATTCTCTTTGCTTTCTAGGCTTCCCCTGTGGAACTTTGGAATGCTATGCTTACAAAGATTACCAAAAAGCTTGATTATTGGATCACTAAGCCGCTTTCTCTTGCTGGTAAATTCCAGATTTGTTCTAAGATTTTGGCTGCCACCCATGTGTTCTATTCTTCTTGTTGGGCTCCCTCCAAAGCTTCCTATCTCAAATTAGAATGTTTTCTCAGAGATTTTCTTTGGGCCTCTGGTTTTGACCATCATGGTTTTCACAGAGTTGCTCGGGATTTCTGTTGTCTCCCAAGGGAATCTGGGGGTCTCGACCTACTTTCCACTCGAAAGAAGGGCCTTGCCCTCTGTGGTAAATGGATTATCAGAGCTATTTTTGGAGATGAAGCCTAGAAAATTCTTGTTAGGCATTGCATCTCTTTAGGCTTCCTTGCTAACAGACCAGCGTGGAAGGGGATTGGTTTTTAGACCCTTCTCACTATGCGTGAACCAGTGGTCATATAGGGCTCTTTCATTATAAAGAGCATCTGGAAAGCCTGGGAAGTTGTTAAACCTTGGCTTCATCTAGTTGGTAATGAGTTTCACAATGGGCTGTCCTTAAATCAACAGAACATTTGGTGGTCTCCCCTGTTTGCCTTCCAGGGTATTCCTCTTGCCAAGACTCAAGGTGCCAGTGCTTTGCATTTCTATAAATGTGGCATTCACACTACTAAGGACATTTTTTCAAAAGTCACCATGAATTTCAGGTCTTGGGAGGATATGCAAGTTCAATACCGCCTTGTACATGCCATCACCAGACTTATGAGCTTCTGTTGTCTTCCATCCCTGTGCACTTACTTCATAAAGTGGGGATTCAGTCTGTTCAACCTTGGTGGTATGATTGGAAGTGGTTTCTTGCCACTCAATTTACCAATTATAAGCCCAATATGGGATACAGATGGCTTTCACCCCACCTTTCGATCGTGGACATGCTTAATCAACAGTGGCAGTTGCATTCTTCACTTTCTCAATGGAGAAAATAGTTTGACACCATTTGGAGTGCCATTACAGAACCTAAGATTGCTCACTTTTCTTGGTGCCTTGCTTTCCAAGGTCTTCCCCTAGGGCCTCAGCTCAAACACATTAGGGTTCCTGATCCCAAATGCCCCTCCTGTGGCCAACTTGAGTCCTTTTTGCATATTTTTTGGTTTTGCAAATGTGCTTAGAAT
This sequence comes from Cupressus sempervirens, assembly GCA_028749045.1. NCBI lineage: Eukaryota > Viridiplantae > Streptophyta > Pinopsida > Cupressales > Cupressaceae > Cupressus > Cupressus sempervirens. Next base: position 976,646,877 of record CM053792.1, on the reverse strand, counting down.
TATTGGCACTGGATCCATGATTTTTTAAGCCTTTCAGGCTTGAACCTTTTTCATGGCACATGATCTTGCTAGGTGATTCCCCCAGATTTCCTCGAAAGTTTTCCCAGATTTGGCATACTTTCAGGATGGAAATTTTGTTTTCTCTATGGAAAGATAGGAGTGCAATTTTATTCACTCACAATTTTTTGGATGTTAACATTGTAATGTACACTAAGGCATGCATTTGTAACAATATCATTATGCAGATACAGGTGCAAGCTAATAAAGTTGCCCTAAAGGTTGCCCACTTACAAGAATTGTTAAACCACTAGAGCAATGCTCCTTATACCATTGCCAGAGTGCCTCCGAATGCCTTGGCTGATGCCTCCTCATCTTGCGGTCATCATTCAAGACACTAGTCCTCTGGTCACCATTTGCACATGCTATGCTCCTAGGGTCCACGCCACTGCTCTCCCAGTGGTGGTCATGGCGATTGGAGGTGTCACTCTACTTCCCCACCACGTGGTGGTTCTAGCTAGTCCCTGGCTCCCCCCCTGGGCAAGCTTCTGGCTGGTCTCTATCTCCTTCCCCTAGATGGGCACACTCTGGAAAGTTTCCTTGGCTGGCTTTGGCAATTTCTCCTCCACGGCTAGACAAGAAGGATGCAGAGACTGCAACTACCCCAGATCCTGCGGATGCTGCTGACGGCTGGACTGTTCCTAGTCTGCCTCACAATCCCACTGATGTGTGGGGATTTCCTGATAAAGATGATCCTCCTCCCTCTACTGGTACTGCCTTGGCAGCATGAGGTTTTTTTTTTTTTTTTTTTGATGAATAGTTTATAGTTGCTGGCTGCGGCCATGTTGTTTGCTCTAGCTTCGGCCGATTAAACTCATTCGTGGGGTGATCCTGTATCCCCCGACCCTTTTTTGTGAATTGTAATCTTAGTAAATTTTATTAATTGAAAAGGACTATTCATCAAAAAAAAAAAATTGTGTTAAGGGACATATTATTTAGTGGCTTCGCTAGAAATTTATATGTAAAGAAAAGTTAGCAATTTTATAGTATCACCTGGACATAATGATTCTATTATGTGTGTGTTTTAATAGGAATAGGATAATTAGGATGTTAGATTTGTTTTAAAGAAAATTATTAGTTTTGGTGTTGTGAGGACATTAAATTTTTTTTAACAAAAAGTATAGTGTTAGGTAATCTAAATATGGATAGATAAATGGACATGATGTAGGTTAGAAAATATAGTAGATAGTTGATAGTATTGGAATTTGAAATAATAACAATAATAATAATAAGTAATAATTATGGAAGTGATAAAACAAGTGGCTAGTAGGATAATTTTAGTAGAGATGCATTAGAAGATGAAATAAATTAAATTTATAGTCGATTATAATTAAAAATAGATGTTAAATTTATTAGTAATTAATATCGTAGTTAGACATTAAGATTTGTGATAAAATTTGGTAATAATGTGTAAATTTAGTATGAATAATTTAACAATTGATATTTCCTAATTTAAGTATATATCACATTTATAGGTAAGTAATCTCTTTGCAAACTATGACCAATAAATGTAACTTAAGTAATAAGTAATATGATCTATAGGAAAAGGTAAAATATGACATTTGAAGTAGTACATTAGTTAGGACATGGAAAATAAATAAATATATTTATATATCAATTGAGGGATTTCAATTTGATGATACATAATGATGCATAATACAAAATTATAATTCCAAGCTTTAGGTGATCACCCAATTAGGAAGTTGCGCAAAAGAAGTTGATGAAAGTTAAGGCTTGTAGGATTGGGTTAACATCAATGAAGCCAGTGGAGAATTCCTTGTCAGTAAACAAGCTTATTGGGGCATGTATGCCTAATTAGTTTTAGTGTTAGGATCATTGAAAGAAAAAAAATCATCATTGATTAAGGAATGGTGAATGATAATTCAATTATAGTAGTTTAGAGAATAAATAATTAATTTTTAATACTACATGTTCAATAGAAATAGCCATTATGAAATAATTAACAAATTGATGTAATAGGTAAGGTTTAAAAAAAAAAATTGGTTGTGTTTGTTCTATGAAACATAGGGCATGACACATACATGGGCTTACATGCCCAATTTTCTTCAAAGTTTAGGAATGTGTTTTCTTTATTATTATATGTGTATATTTTTAGTTTGATATGAGAGACCTTTTTCAATAGGATAAAGACTTATGAGTTGTGGAATTTTTGATAAAGACATGTTAGGTTATGTTATGTCCTCTGCACTAGACTCATGTGGCTGTTGGAGTTGGGCATTTAAAATTTGATAATTTTATATGATTTTTTCTTAGAAATGTGGGTGGTGCCTAGGGAAGTGCTAAATGAAAAGATGGGATTTTTTTTTGTAACAGTATTTTCTTCTTTTACTTTAAATTAATCTAAAATATGTTTGAGGGGGAATTTTTTTTAATATATATAAGTTTTATGTTGTTCCATTCCATGCACATGATTTCTTGGGATTCATTAAGTATTATAAATTGATAATGCATGGGTTTAATTATATTGTTGTTCCCTTCCTGCCTTTTATGAAAAGATACTAAGGGAATATTCTCTAATTTTTTATTAATTTGTAATAGGGAGGAGATTTAATTGCCTCTCTCATACAAAATTGAGAGACTAAATGTGCATCTACAACAGAGTTTCATTGTGAGTTTTATGCATTTCTCTCCTTCTCATTTTAGGAGACCATGATTATGGGTTACTAATGGTCTGATTTGACTCCGCTATTTCTTTTAATTGCAAGTTTTATATTATGATTTGCATCCATCTAATATAAGGATTTATTGGTACTTGAAAATGATTTCAATATAAGAACTTTTTATTTCCATTGCATCAAAATACATAAGTGGAACCTTATGATGGAATCACTTAAGCTTAAATTAAATAACTATTACAATGATTCTCTCACATAAACAAATACATAAGATGCAACTATTGATTAATCCATGAACCTACATGAGGAGAAATAACTCATTTTCATAACTTCAACATGGACTTCATAGCAATGGGTATTCCTTTTCATGTGACTATTTCTTCCTTCCTAAACCACTATGAAGGTGATACAAACTTTCTATTGCACTATCAACCATATACATAGCATCACATATCATTTTCTACCTTTTTAATACTATAAAATAAGATGGAAATCCTTTCCTCATAACATAGGACACAATGGAGTTTCTTCCATCACAACACATTACAAATGAAATGGGAAGGATTGATTCCTTCAACTACATGATACATCACAATACTTGATTATTCAAAAATGCCAAGAGTAAAACCATATCTTCTTTATAGATCCCATTCTCAGAAACCTAAAAAGAATGTAAAACCAAGAACCATGGAGGCTTGCCTCCCATCATAGGCTTCTAAGAAGCCACCCACCAAGCTAGGGAATGACCCATACAGGTTACACTCAAGCAACTAATCATGCATATGACAAACCATCACAATACATATACAATCCCTTCAAGGTTTAACATAGTGATTCACCATTGGAATCATGAAATAATGGGTGAAGGTGGGCTCTCCAAAGAGGAGAATGCCATATCCATATACACATATACATTTTCAATTGCATAATGCCTCTTCAAGGTTATCAAAATTCATCCTCCTCATCACATCAATATGCTTATACTTGCCATAATACAAATGCCTCTTCAAGGCTATCAAAATGCATCCTCATCACATCAATACATTTATACCTCCCACAATAACAAACAAGGAATATGGCTTCAATGGAGCCCATACTCTATGAACAACAAAACCCTCTCCAAGGGGAAATCTCTCAACTTAAATCTTGAGCCCAACTAACCCCTTCACCCAAAGCATCTCTTCCCTCCCATGGGTGGGTGAAGACTTCACACCCATTTACATCCACACACATAAAAATAAGGGGAAAAAAATTATGCAGGAGAAATCCATCACAAAAATGGCACATACCCATAGTCATACACAACCACAATACATGAACTTTAACACAAAATGAGAAAGAACAACATCATTGAGAAAGTGCATTGATAGTTAGGGTATGGTCACCAACCATAGTCCAAGCTAAAGACAAAAATGAAAGTTTTTGTAGAGCTCCCTTCCCCTTTTTCATTCCTCCTTCAAAACTCTACATGTCTCTAAACTTAGAGAGTGGGTGAACACCCCACTAGTTTGTCCAACTCTCCCTAAAAATGCTCTCCCACTAACTATTTTGGCAAAAACATCAAGCCATTACCTCTTGATCTGCCTCACAATAAGTGTATCATTGTCATACTCTAGGCCATGTTTAGGAATAATATATTCAAACTAAGGACTATTTTTCCCACTATTAGGTGCATTTAATCTTGTTAACCCAGGGACATATACTTAAAATGGTTAGCACAGTATGTGCACTAGGTCTCTTAATGAGTCACTAAGCTTATGCTACATGAAAGTAAAATGCAAGGAAAATAAATTACACTATTGCTACAAGAAACTAACACACTTAACTCTATGAATACTAGAAATACAATGAAACGATAAAAAATATTCCAACTTTATCCACTATAACTATTCACACATATGCTGTAAGAACATTTACAAAGTGCGATGCTACAAGAAGGAACTTACGACACTACGAATGCTTGGAAATAAATCTATTCCATCCTAATATAATCTACCTTCCAAGTGGGCCCCCTTGGTTAGCTTCACTAAAATACTAACACAAGAGAGAAGCCAAAAACTATTTCATTAGATTTCAAAAATTTATTACATAACACAGAACTATAAAAACACAACTATAAAAGTTAATAGTCTATTCTCATAAACTCTTTCTTCTAACTAGCTAAACTAAAACACTTGGGTCGATTCCTATATCTAGGAGATCAACACTTATTCCATAATAGAAAAGTAAATGACCTAGCTTTAAATCCATAGGAGAGAAAGAAATAACTCAAGGCGAGAAGAAGGAATGATGACTTAAGGCAAGAATAATAAAGTTTGAACATCCACTCGCAATAGAATAAATGTAGAGAAGGAAATAAGTCTTCATAGTTCCTCCTTACTCACTGTCCTATCTTCTAGAACCATTACAACTTTCCTCCACTAGGGCTACTCCTTAGCATTCTCTTCTCCTTGAATGATGTTGATGCTCAACTTTTGAATTCCTCAAATCATCTTTCAATCTTTATTAACAGGTTAGTTACAATACAAATACATGTTTGCAAATAAACATTTATCAAATTAAATTCAAATATAAGAACACACATTTTGATAACTATATGAAATATTGCATAATATTTATAATACTAGCAAATGATGGCATAATTTCTACCCATAGGTTTATCATAGGTTTGGTAAACATAGGTCCACAAATATTTTCACAAAGATAAAACAGAGTATCAACAAAGTATCTTAAAACTATCATGAGATACAGGCAATATTTGGTCTCATCATCTGCCCCCTACTAAACTAATGCTTGTCCTCAAGCATTGCACTTCCTTGTTAATGACCTGAAGTCTTCAATCTTTGTCCTTCCTTTTTTATTTCTCTTGAAAGTGTAGTAAAATCCTCTAGTTTTTTCCCACACTTCCCTTTTGTGATCTCCCTGTAGCTTGTCGAGTCTATTGGCATTAATGTCATACAAAGACCATAGGAGAATTGGAGGTTTCATGGTTAGGGGACACCACAACTCTGGTATAGTTTTCTTCCCTAACTCTAAATATTTTGGAACCTTGTAAAGTACTACCTCCAAGTTGATGGGACTATGTGGTTCTAACTTTTTAAGATATTCAGGTAGTCTGGCCCATCTACTCTTAGCACTAGTCATAGCTCTCTGGAAAGAAAAGTAGGGAAAATTTTCATAATCAGCATAAACCTTAGCTTTGGCAACAAAGATTCTATCCCTTACTTCTAGATTCTTCTTTCCATAAGTTAATGTGAACCAATATTTGAGAACTTCATTTGGCTTGTTACTCTCTGCTCTTAAAGGCAAGGGTTTTGTCCTTTCCTCATCCCTATAATTATTCAACTTCCTATCATAATTTGCTTCATTGGACATCCAAGACATGAGGGCTATTAAGTGTATATCCCCTATGTAAATTAAGGGATTACATTGAGTCTCTGAAGGGATAAAAAAATTATGAACATATAATTCACAAAGTAAATTCTGCTGCTAGGGTGACAGAGTCTGATATAGTCCATAAAATTCTTGTGTTAATTTGAACTCTGTATTAATATTCTTAAGAGTTAACATTAATTGAAACAAAAGAAATTTTTCTTTCAAATAGATAGCATAAACTCTTGGTGGTGGTCTACAAGCAAGGGCCTAATTAGCTAACTTGAGGGCATGGTCCATTCATTGCTTTTGGCTTGCTAACTATTCCTTTAAATCTACAATTTCTTCACCTTGAGATGCTAGAATCTTATTCATCTTTTTCTTCTCTTCTTTCCACAAGGCCTCAACAAATAGATTATATCCATATAAATAAAAAAGGAGTTTTTCTAGTGTGATAGAACTATTTTCTTCTTCATGATCTCTTTTCCTCTTTCTCCATTCCTGCCATAAATTTTCTACAAAGCTAGTAATTACCCTAGCCATCTGCATGCATTAAACCTTCTCATGGCTTCTACATCTAAGAGCAATGCAATATATTCTACTGGTTCTCTACTCTACAACTGTCCACCCATTTTCTTAACACTTCTCTACTTATTCTATTTTCCCCCTTTTGACATCAAGTTGCTTCATTGTTTTATAGGCTCAACTCACACTTCTTTATTTTAACAAGAAATTAATGTCATAAAAAATTGTTATGCACAATAATATGGCTTTTAATGAAGGTAAATCATGAATATGTGTGAGAATCATTTAAAAATAGAGTTTGGATCACATAAAATTTAAACACAAGTCACATCACAGCTTGACACAAAAAAAATTCAAAAATAAGGGGTACGACACCTCACTTGTGTACTTATGGTGATTAATTTTAATTAATAAAGGGAATGTGAAGATTTGGAAAAATCTTTACTAATAAATAGAAATTTCATTGGATATTAGTGACCTTCCTTGCCCCATGCTAAATATGGACAAGTGTCCACACTTGTCAAACCTAGTATAGGTAAGGGACTGGCATAATGTCACCATCATACAAATTATGTAGTATTAAATATAATTAACAAAATCTATGAACTATAAGTGAATAATAATTTGAAAATGTTATACCTATGAACCTAATTTTTGCACATATAAAAAAAAGGTGGCGGAAGTGATATCATCATTGGCAACATCTATCAGCATTTCATGGGGTTTATTAAAAACATGAGAAATTGATGACGTGGAAAGTGGGTTGATGGAAGATAAATAAATGAGATGAGGCGGATGGGTGGAAGGTAAAGAGATGAGATGGAAAGAAAAAGTGAATAGAAAAGTGAACATTATGTGAACATAAAGCCTTTATTATGAGCATGCACAAAGAAACTAATGTTGAAGAGCAGCAGTTAGAAGGTTGACACCTTTAGCTCCAAGAAGACTTATCTAATGTATATTTGAATCTGACCACTGAAACTATGGTAGGAAGTCCTCTTTGGTTTGGGGCTATTTATATAATTTGAGTCTGTGACCATTGACTAATAATTTCAAAGGTATTGGATCAATGGTAGTTAGTTGAACAACTCCATTATCAAAAACATGACTAATTTCATATGGTCCTAGTCATCTTGTCTGTAGCTTTCCTGGTATATCTCTAAATTGTGAATCATATAGTAATGCCCAGTCACCAACTTGAAATTGTTTGCTTATAATATGAGATGTTCTCTTTGTGCTATAGGAAGTTTGATATAAAATGTCAATGTTGTCCTTAAAGTTTTATGTTCAAATTCAATTGGAAGCATTGCTACTTTTCCAACAAGAGCTCAAATGGTGTGAATCATGTAGTAATCTTTCATGTTGTTCTATAAGCCCAAATAGCTTCTTGTAATCTTTTGGTCCAATCCCTATGGTTCAAATGGACTATTTTGGTTAGGATGTTCTCCAGCTCACAGTTTGTGACCTCTGCTTGTCCATTAGCTTGAGGGTGATAAGGACTGGATTTTTGGTGCCTAACGTTATACTATTTCATTAACTCTAAGATTAGATTAGAGGTGAATTATGCACCTTGGTTAGTGACTAGCTCTTTGGGTACACCATAGTGAGTAAAAATTTCTTCATAAAAAAATTCAACAAGTTTTTCATCACAAGCATGCTTCACAGCCTTAACTTCAACCCATTTTGTTAGGTAATCAATGCACACAAGAATATAGGATTTCCCATTAGATGGAGGATCAATTGGACCAATGAAGTCCATTCCCCATTTTTCAAATGGTGTTAATGTCATCTGAGGATTAAGAGGCATTTTAACTATTCTTGTTGGTTGGCCCATCTTTTGACACTTGTTACACTTCCTTGTATAGTTGACTACATCCTTGTAAAGTGTAGGCCAATAATAACCAGTTGTCAAGATTTTTAAAGCTATTATTTTTGCTACAAAGTGTCCTCCGTACGGTTCATTATGACATGTATGTAGAATATCATATGTCTCATCTTCTCTCACACATCTTCTCATAACTTGATCAGGTCCAATGTAGAACAAGAGATTATCTATCTAGGAGAAATGGAAACTTTTCTCTATAAGCAGCTTCTTTTCCTTGTAAGGAAAATGTTATCATATTTTATTGGTTAGAATGTAGTTAGCAATATCTGCATACCATGGAGTTTGAACAGCAATATGAAATAAATGCTCATCCAAAAATGCATCATCTACCAAAATAGTGTTAGTATCATCATGATGGATTCTCGATAAATAATCAACTACAACATTGGCTTTTCTAGGCTTATCAACAATAGTTATATCAAATTCTTGCAATAATAGTAACCATCTTGCTAATCTACCTATTATAGCAGGTTTATTCATGAGATATTTAATTGTTGCATGATTAGTATGAAAAAATATGGAATAGCTAGTTATATAATGCCAAAAAAAAATTAGGACATAAACTATTGCTAACAATTATTTTTTTGTCACTATGTAATTTAGCTCTGGTTCATGAAGGCTCTTCTTGATATAATAGACTACATTTTAAAGATTTTGGGATTGTTGTGCTAGGATTGCACCTATGGCATACTCAAAGGCATCTATATATATGTGAAAAGGTAAATTCCAATCAGGGCCTTGTAAGACTGGGGTTGCAATCATAAGTTTCTTAAGCTAGAGGAAGGCTTCATCACATTCAGATGTCCAACTAAATTTAGCTTCACAAGGGACTAGCTATTTTGCTAAAATCTTTTATGAAACATCTATAATATCCAACATGACCTAGAAAAGATCTTACGTCTTTTGAATTTGTAGGTATGGGAAATGTTTGAATTAACTCTATCTTAGATGGATCCACTTGTATTCCTGCAGCTGATATGAAATGACCAAGTACCACGCCTTCCTACATGAGCATGAAACACTTTTCACTATTAAGTGCTAAGTTATGTTCTTGACATCTTACCAAAACCTTTTTAAGATTCACCATTGCTTCTTTAAAAGTGACTCCAAATGTTGTGAAGTCATCCATGTATATTTCCATACAATCATGTGATATATTAGCAAAGATGCTAATAACTACTCATTGGAATGTTACAGGAGCATTACATGGACCAAATGGTAAAATAGAGTATGTATAAGTACCCCATGGACATGTAAAAGTGGTTTTGTCTTGATCTGTAGGAGCAATACTAATTTGGCTATAACCACTATACCCATCTAGAAAAGAGAAATACTTATTTCTAGCTAGTGTGTCCAGAACTTGGTCTATGAATCGTAAAGGAAAGTGATCTTTTTTGGTAGCTTTGTTCAACTCTCTATAATCTACACAAATTCTTCATTTTCCTCCCTTTTTAGGCACTATGACCAGGGCTAACACCCATCTACTATGAGATATAGGATAGATAAAACCAGTATCAAGCAATTTTTGTAATTTAGTTTTAACTATTTCTCTAAGGCTTAGATTTATCTTTCTCTAGGGTTGATGGAGTGGTAGACAACCTTCATTGATGTATATCCTATGAGTGCATAGTGTAGAAATCAATCCTTTCATATCACTATAGTCCCATGCAAAGGCCTTTTCATGCCTTCGAAGCAATTCTTTTAACTATTACATCTATGTGGGTGTTAATTTGGGATTAACATGGAGATTATGACCTTTAGTCAGTTCAATAGTAGTGGTGGAATCTATGATAGTAGCTTCAAAGATTGGACTTACTTCTAATTCACAAGGTAAAAGTGGATAAAGAATTTTAGGTTCTTTGAGAAAAGTACAATTCTTATCACATTCCCCATATGTGATTAATTCCAACATAGAACTTTTAGATACATCTTTTTCTACCACACAACTGTTAGAACTAGGATACTCTAAAGTACTAAATCTTCCTCTTGCAATTTTAGAAAAAATTGTCTATGTAACATTGTAACATCATGAGTAAATTTAACTCTTCTTCTTCATCTCCTAAATTTGGCCAAACATATGTGCTTAAATCTAGTAATGGTTGGGCTAGAGGATATAAACCAAATTTCTTTATTGCTTGGCCATTTGATATGGTCATATTCCTTGATTTGCAACCTATATTTGCATCAGTTGTGGCTAACCATGGTCTACGTAGGATGATAGGGTAACCAAATAGATTAACTTTAGGGGATGAAATCATGAAATTTGTAGGATATTATAGAGAATCTAAGGTTACAACTATGTTTTCTATCATCCCATCAGGGGTAATAGTAGAACTATCTGCAAATTGCAAAATTGTTGGTGTAGCCCTTAGTCCTTCTATTTTCAGCTTCTTCATAGTATCCTTGGTCATAACATTTATAGCATCTCCAAGATCTATTAAATTGTTTTTAACAAACTGACCATTTATACTAACATTCACTACTAGACTTCCTGGATCAAAATATTTTGGTGTGATCAATTTCCCTAGCATGGTGTCAACCAATTGTCCCGCAACATGGACTGTGGTGGGGTCCTTTTTCTTCTTTCTAGGTTTCTTCAAGTAGACTTCCCTAATAGATTTTCCATAAACTAGAACATCCTTAATGGCTTAAAATAGGAGTATTTGGCCATGTATGTTTTTTAGCTTATCAACAATATTAAAAGGTTGTTCCTCTGTTTGTTCAAGTATCTTTTTTATCAGCTTTTTTGGAAAAGGAGGTTCCATTGTTGGTTAAGCTTGGGTTGACATAGTAACATTGGTTGAGTCAATGATTTCAACAATTGAGGGTTTTGATGCTACAAGAGAGTATGGTATTTCAATTATAAGAGGTGGCTTAGACACTGGTAAAGTTGTACTAGATCTCATATTTATATCAGCAACATTTAGGGTGTAAGTAGGATACTGTTGAGCATTAACACTGTACATGGGTTGTTGTGGCTATTGGCTATTTGGGTTTGGCTGAGGTTGTGTAGGAAACTATGTTTTCTTTTGAGATACAGGATTTTTAGGTGGTGGCATTAGAATAGGTTGTTAAACTGGAGGTGGTAATTGTGGAGCACCAATATTTTGGTTAGGCCATTGTTGAGATCCTCTCCATTGGGTTTTAGACTACCAATTCCCTTAGGGTGGTTTCCATTGGTTACTCTATTGGTTAGGTCAAGGTGGTTGGGAATTTTGAGGCCATTGGGATTGTTGTGGGTTGTTTTGCCTAGCATTGTTCCAATTGAGTTGATTTTCTGGAGGACCTTGGGGATTACGATTTTGCCATTGATTACCATATGAATTTGAATTTTTCAAGAGGTTTTGAGGCATACCTTGATGTTGGGCCCATGCTTGACATTGAGAAACAAAGAATACTTGTGCATCATCTCCATCTATCTTGACATACTTAGTTAGAAGATTTTGGTTCTCCATGCTTGTGACCAGTTTACATTGGAAATCCTTCTTTTGCTTCCAATAATGAGGGTAGTATTCAGCTAGTTGTAACTCAACTTTTGCTTGCTTCTTCTTTGCAATCATTATGTCCAAATGTGTAGTGACATCATTGATGTCTTGTTTAAAATTTGACAATAGGTTAGATACCTTGAGCTTTGAAATGCCTTGATTGATTCCTTAGTGACTGTGGAACTTGGCCTTTCTTCATGTTGACCTTGAATAGTTATAACAAATCTTCTTGAGGTCATCCTAGGAAGTTTGATATACATCACCACCAACCAATAGGTCTAGTGTTTCTAAACAGTCATCATTCACACCTCTTCAAAAGACTAGCTTTTGTGAATCCTCAAACAACACATGCTGAGGGTTCTTCTACAGTGTATATAGAAAAGGTGAAACATACTCTTCCAATGTTTCTTCCTACTTTTGGGATATCCTAAAGATATCATCTCCTCCTGAACCAAATGCTTTACAATACTCTTTGTACTTATCTAGAAATAGATTTTTCATCTCATCCCAATTTCTTGTTGCATTAGCTCCTAAGCCCATGAACCATCATAGAGTTGATTCTTTCAATGTTGTTGGAAACAATTTAAGCTTATGGGCATCAGTATTGTAGTTAAAAATATGACAAAGTATATTAAATTCAAACAAGAAATTATTAGGGTCTTCAGTTGCAAGGCCATAGAACTTTGGAATAGTAGTGGGAGGTGTGTTCTTAAGATTAGCATTGGCTACAAGACTTGGAAGAGGAAATGGAAAAGTAGGTTGTGACATGATTGGAGGTATTAGATAATGAGGTTGCTGCTGAAAAGGGACATTAGGTATTGGATGATTAACAACTGGTGGATTCAGAGCAGTGTTAGCAAGAAAATTGGCCAATACTTCAGTGAAAGGTTGAAGACTACTTGTATCTATTGGGTCAGCTCTTGATGATGATGCTATGGGAAAAATAGGGCTTGCATCTTCAAAAGGTAACTCACTTCTTCTTCTTCAATTTCTTTGTTCAAATTAATAGAATCCAATGGAAAAAATCTGCCATATTCATCTCATTGTCTTCCTCTTTGGTGCATGCAATTAAACTTTTCACACTGGTGAAAGAAACTTCAAACTGGAGATTTCTAAAAAAACTTATCTAAGAATTATGACTCAAAAATGCTTCTAGCTTGACAACATCCCTAGTAATGGCACCAAAAATGATCTACCTCACAATAGGTGTATCATAGTCATGCTCTAGGCCATGCTTAGGAATAATATATTTGAACTAAGGACTATTTTTTCCACTATGAGGTGCATTTAATCTTGTCAACCCAGGGACATATACTTGAAATGGTTGGTACAGTATGTTCTCTAAGTCTCTTAATGAGTCACTAAGCTTATTCTGCTTGAAAGTAAAATGCAAGGAAAAGAACTTACACTATTGCTGTAGGAAACTAACACACTTAACTTTTTGAATATTGGGAATGTAATGAAAGTATAACAAATATTCCAACTCAATTCATCCACTATAACTGTCCTCACATATGCTACAAGAACATTCACAAAGTGTGATGCTACAGGAAGAAACTTACAACTTCTACTTACAACACTACGAATACTTGGAAATAAATCTATTCTATCCTAATCTAATTCACCTTCCAAGTGGGCCATCTTGGCTAGCTTCACTAAACTGCTAACATAAGATAGAAGACAAAAACTATTTCATTAGATTTTAAAAATTTATTACATAACACAAAACTATAAAAAAAAAACTGTAAAAGTTAACAATTTGTTCTCATAAACTCTTTCTTCTAACTAGCTAAACTAACACACTTGGATCAATTCCTATATATAGGATTGCAACACTTATTCCATAATAGAAAAGTAAATGACCTAGCATTAAATCTATAGGAGAGAAAGAAGGAAATAACAACTCAAGGTGGGAAGAAGGAATAATGGCTTAAGGCGAGAATAATAAAGTTTGAACATCCGCTCACCATAGAATAAATGCAGAGAGGGCAATAAGTCTTCATAGTTCCCCCTTACTTGCTACCATGTCTTCTAGAATGGTTACAACTTTCTTCCACTATGGCTGCTCCTTAGTGTTCTCTTCTCCTTGAATGATATTAGCACTCAACTTTTGAATTCCTCCAATCATCTTTCAGTCTTCATTAATAGGTTAGTTACAATACAAAGACATGTTTGCAAGTAAACTTTATCAAATTAAATTCAAATATAAGAACACACATTTTGATAACTATATGAAATATTGCATAATATATATAATACTAGCAAAAGATGACATAATTTCTACCCATATTTTTATCATAGGTTTAGTAAACATAGGTCCACAAATGTTTTGACAAAGATAAAATAGAGTATCAACAAAGTATCTTAAAACTATCATGAAATAAAGGCAATATTTGGTCTCATCACCTCTTGCAACCTTGTGCTCCCCACCCTCCCCCCCCCCAAAGTTTTCTATTGTTGATTTAGTGGAAACATGGGAAAGAACTCATATGAAAACTCATTTTTTTTAATTGGTGGAAGAATACATTGGTAAAGGCCCCCCCTAGTCTAGCTAAGCATTAACATGGTCAAATTTAGGCCCCTAACATGTTATGTTAACATATGGATAGCTTATTTTCATAAAAGAAAAACACTTTGGGACCACCTATTGACCCTCTAGAATCCTTGTCAAGTTTGAATTCAAAATTCCGCTTGATGGTGACCCATCCTATCCTTTCTCCAAGTGGATTGCTTAAATATTTTGAAAGGCAATTAGATTAAGATTAAGTGCTTCCATGACCAAAACCCTAGGTGACATTTCATTAACACAAAAATAATCACAAGTGTCAAATGACACATTTAAAACACATTACACATCACCATGACATGTCCCTAATGTGTTTATGAGACTAAATTTACCACACACATGCAAGCTTATATTTACAAAATAAAACTCATCACAATGAGGATTTTGAATCATACAAAGATTTTCTTTGGCTAAATTATGTCCACATAAGTTTGGACCTTGTTTCCTTGATTAAATTACATGGTTCAATTGCCTACACACTAAATGTGAGCATCAGTAGTCCAATGAAAATCATATAAAAAATTACATGTGTATAGATGCATGACAATTTTAACATTTCATAATCAACATATTCAAATTTACATAGTTAACCTTTCTTCTTCTTTTTTCTAATCATTTTCATATAAAGAGCATTCAAAACATTAAGATATCAAAATCTACATATCAACATTAATCTTTCCTTATCACAATCAAATTAATATTCTAAATCACATCAAAATCCAATTCCTATCATAATGGTGAAATAAAAATTCTATAACTATTAAATCAGCCAACTTAAAAATTAGTTTCGAATACATATCTTAGGTGAAAATCATGAAAATGTAAACATCACACCTAGTATCCTTTGATTCAATTAAACATAGTGTGATTATTAGCATCATCTTGTTATCGTTATGAGCCTACAAATCATAAGTTGTATCAATTATGTGAGGTAATCAAGATGTTTGTATACTCATGTCACATAGTTTCAAAATCAATCATCGAATATATCCATTACATCTTGTTAGCCAATATATTATATCTAGATGAAACATCACATCTTACTTATCATTCACCACAACATAACCATCTAATACTACTTTCATAATAATTGGCTTATTATGTTTACATCATATCGAGTTCTATAGTGTAGACCCTTATCCAATTTTGATAACAATTTCCATCTATGCTATTGATGATTCTTACAAGGGTGGTGTTGATTCATCTTTTTTAAATAATTCATTATCCTAATAGAACATAAAATACAATGAATCCACTGACCTAGTTTCTAGGTTATGACATTTCAAACCTTTATTCCATATGGTCTTAACTCATCAACCTAATGCAACTAAATAGGTTATTTAACCTAGCAATAACTAAAATCTATATCCATCTCAAGAAAAATCTTGTAGTTCATTATTGATACATAAATTATTTCTCATGACATACATAAATTCTAAAACCTTATTACCTTCATTTTATCATAAGATGTAAGGATAACTCTATATATAATTCACATCCTCTTCACAAGAAACTAAAACATATCATCTAATGTCCTTTCTCTTTCTAAATCCTAATCATATCCATAATATTTAGGGTTTGTAATAAGGTACTAGGGAAGGGGCCTTACAAGGAGATTGCATATTTGGGATTTTAGTAGATGGTTTGAGAATGGAGTTTGAGAAAGTTAAAAGAAATTTTGGAATGGCCTACACTTGAGAATGTGGGTGAGATAAGATCTTTTCATAGTTTGCCTAGTTTTTACAAGAAGTGTATAAAGAATTTTAGTTTTTTTTATAATGCTATGACTGAGACAATGAGAGTAGATAAAAAGGATTTCAAGTGGACACATGGAGCTAATAATAGTTTGGAGACTTTGAAACAAAAGGTCATTGAATTACCTATATTGGCTTTGCCTAATTTCAATAAAGTATTTCAAGTTGAATGTGATGCAAGTGGTAGTGCAATAGGAGTTGTCTTGAGTCAAGAAGTTAAACCTATTTCTTTCTTTAGTGAGAAGTTGAATGATGATAGAAGGAAGTATTCTATGTATGATGAAGATTTTAATGCAATTATTCAAGCCTTAAAGAAGCGGAGACTTTATTTGATTCCTTAGGAGTTTTTGTTGTATACTAATCATAAAGCTTTATAGTACTTGGGAAATTAACATAAATTGTATTAGAGACATATTAAGTGGGTTGAGTACTTGTAGAGTTTCACATTTTTTACTAAGCATAAGAGTGGATTCACTAAGTAATTTTTTGATGCATTGAGAAGAAGATGTTCTTTATTGACTGAGATAAAGGTTGAAGTTCTTTGTTTTGATGAGAAAAAGGAGTTGTATGATATTGAGCCTAATTTTTATGAGGTTTAGAGATAGTACAGAGCACCAAATATATCAAATAACATAAGTAATTATGATGATTATTTTATTCAAGAAGGTATGTTGTTCAAAGGAATCTAGTTGTGTATACCTAGAAGTGATATGAGGGTTAATTTGATTAAGGAAAAACATAGTGGTGGATTGGCTGAACATTTTAGAATTGATAATACATTAGGTTTGCTGAAGGATAAGTGTTATTAGCCACAAATTTATAAGGATGTTCAAAAATTTGTAAAAAGTTGTGGAGTTTGTCAAGTTGCAAAAGAAGTCAGAATACTAGTTTCTATACATCTATTTTTGTTCCTGAGAAACCTTTGAGTGACATCATTATAGATTTTCTTCTTGGATTACCTAAGAAAACAATGGGGTATGATTCTAGATTGATTGTTGTGGATAGATTTATAAGATGACTCATTTTATACCATGTAAGAAGACATTAGATGTCAAGCTTGTTGCTGAGATTTTCTTCAAAGAGATTGTTAGATTGCATGGATTACCAAGAAGTATTTTTTTGATAGAGACAGTAAGTTTCTATGGGTACTGAGTTTAAGTTTAGTTCTACATTACATCCATAGATAGATGGATAGACATAGGTTGTGAATATAAGCTTGGGTAATTTTTTGATATGTCTAGTTGGGAATAAACCACATAATTGGGAGTTGGTGTTGACAAAAGCTAAGTTTGCATATAATAATTTTCTGAATAAGAGTACATGGAAAACACCTTTTGAGATTATTACTAGAATGTAGCCTAGAGGGATATCTAAATTGAGGGATGTTTCTAATAAAGAAAAGAGAAGTGTCGCAGGGGTAGAATTTGCTAATTTTATGGATTCTTTTCATAAGTGAAGTAAGGAGAATGTTGATAAGTATAGAAAACATCATATTTTTGAAGTTGGTGATGAAGTGATGGTTCATTTGAAGAAAGGAATATTTCCTAGTGGAACATACAGTAAGTTGAAGATGAAGAAGTTTGGACCTTGTAAGATCTTGAGGAAGTTTGATAGTGGTAATGCTTATGAAGTTGAGTTACCTGATGCCATGGATATATCTCCTATATTCAATATTTTTTATTTTTATAAGTATCATTGGTCAAATGATGAAGTTGTATCAGATGATTATCCTAAGAAGAAAATTGAAGACATTGAATAGGTATTAAATCAGAGAGTTGGTAAAAGCACAAGAGGAAAGGATTACTATGAGTATTTGGTGAAGTGGAAGAAAATACCAATTAAAGATGCTATATGGATTTTCCAATTTGATTTGGATTTAGCTCAAGTTGTGACACTTGCATGATTCAAGAGAATCATTTCTTCTGATGTAGGAGCATATAAGTATCATGGGTCAAATGATGAAATTGTATCAGATGATTATCCTAAGAAGAAAATTGAAGACATTGAATAGGTATTAAATTAGAGAGTTGGTAAAACCACAATAGGAAAGGATTACTATGAGTATTTGGTGAAGTGGAAGAAAATACCAATTAGAGATGCTATATGGATTTCCCAATTTGATTTGGATTCAGCTCAAGTTGTGACACTTGCATGATTCAAGAGAATCATTTCTTCTGATGCAAGAGCATCCTAGGTTGCATTGCTATCCTACATGCTTTTCTTGTTTCTTTGTTCTTGTCAAGATCTTTGTTATTGCCAAGATCCTAGTTGTTGCCAAGATCTTTTTTGTTGTTGAGCTCTTGGTTGAGTTCATTGTTATTGCTGAGCTCATACTTGGTGTCAAGTTCTTAGTTTTTGTCGAGTGCCTATTGATGTCGAGTACCTATTGGTGTTGAGTTCTCTATAGTTGATGAGTTCATGTTGGTGCCAAGTTCATGTATGTGTCAAGCATTTTCATGTGCCAGTTTTGCCTTGGTCCTTCTTTGGTCGAATTGTCAATGTTTGGTTCTAGTTTAAGCCAACTTTGTGTATTTGTATTTAATATTTTTTTAGTGTTGACTTGTGTCTTGGTTTACATTTAATGTAAGGGTTTATTTAGTTAATAATTTGTAACAGGCCAACTTGTGGTTGTGCAAGTATTTAAAGGGGTCTTGGGTAGAGTCTTAGGCATGACTCATAGATTAGGAAGAGTAGTAGTAGAGTGAGAATGTGAAGATCATCTTTGAAGATTGAAATTTGAATTGTAATGTAGGACATAACCTAGAAGGCCTTACAGTTGGACATGTATGTTGATGATTTGATGAATCAATAAAGTGTTTTTCTCTTCTATCTCCTTTGGTTTTTGTCCTTTGTGTTGTGTTGCCACTGTGTTTACTCTTCCAAGTGACTTTTATAGCTAAGTGTACCTTTGGCCCTAGTTATCCATCATCCCCCTAATGTCAAATATGGAGACAACACTAATGTTGGTTTTGTGTTGAATTAATTTAAAAACATCATGAAAAACCCAAATGAATCTACATTTGATTTTAATGTTAGGTTTTAAAAGGGGATGTACAAGTTATTTCAAGTTATGAGATTGAATGAGAATGTATGCTTGACTACATATGTTAATGATTTTGATAGAAAAATAGCCTATATACTAAGGGATAAGGATTCTTAAACATTGAGAGATGTTTTTAGACTAGCTATGAACATTGAAAATAATAGAAGAGCTTTGGGCAAGTTAGGGAGAAGAGATTATCCAAAATTATTTAATCCTCAACATAATAAGAAGGAAGGTGACAAGTTTTTTGCTAATAAGAAAACTAAGGAGGACAAAATGGACTAGATGTTAAATCTATTGAAGAATATGAAGCGTCCAGCTGGAGGTGCCAATGTGATGCATACTATTGATAAACCTCAATTCAATAATGATTTCAGCAGACATAATAGATAGAAGAATTTTTCTTATTACACATAATGGAGGGATGCCAAATCTATTAATAACCTTGCTAAAGGTACTAATGAAAAAATACACCAGATCCATTGTAGAAGAGGTGCCTTGGTATATGGCTTGTTGATGTAGGAGCATCATGGGTGTAAGAGAAATCTTGCATTACCAAAAAATATTTTGTTTTTGTTTCTTGAATAAGGGATGCCTCAGTGTAGAGTTTTTGTTTCTAGAAGCTTTCTACTTAGTAAGTCAGTCATACAAGCTTGGAATGTCATAATTTCAGAGGTGGATGTTCATCTTGGATATATCAACCTACCAGTTAAGGCTCAATGTCATATCATGAGTACTCATGGATTAATTGTGGATTTTTAATGTACAATTTTGGTATAAAAGCTTTAGGTTCATTGTTGAAATCCTAAACATGCCCATATGAGGCACAAAGACTTGATAAATGGGCAATTGCACAAAATTGAGCATCTAGACTAGTAGGCGAGGATTATAAAAAGTTGTTATAATAACCAATCAAAGAAATGGGTGAAAATTTATCACCTTCCAAAGTTGGGATGACCAAGAATTCAAAAATAAATGTCAAAGGTAAATTTTGGAAGACTCTATATGTATTGTTAGGGTCTGTTGGCCCTAGGCATTAAGTTTGAGTGTCTAGAACCTCCCCAGGCAGCATAAAATTGCCTATTTAAGAAATGCACATGCATTGTCTAGGATAGCTCAAGGTGATAGTTCGTAATTTTTTCTTGCAGATTACTGTAATGAAGTTTCCCATGTGGATTATCATATTGTAATTTTGAATTCTATAATTTCGCATTTGTTTCAAAAATAAGAAGCCCATATTTTGTTCTCATAAATTGATGTTATTTATGTTAGGAATAAGGTGTCTCAACCTTGTATAATTCCTATTCTTATTATTTGTTTTGTAAAAATGTATTTCTTGCAAATAATGTTGATGTGTCGACATCTTGAATTGTGTGTAAGGAGATCATGACTAAAATGGTTATGACGGATTCCTATGACATGTAAGAGCTATGTTAGGAAGATTCAATGATAGGTGAAGACATGTGGGAACTAAGATATTTGAGTACTGTACATTCTACCCCAATAGTGGGGTTCGCAAAATTTTTTTGGGGGTTCTTATTTTCTCGAAGAATGGTAAAAACCCTAATATGGTTTACCTTTGGGAGTAGCCCTAAATTGAAGCGCATGTTATAAGCATTTTTAGGGTTGTGAAGAGATGCAAAAAAGGTGTATTGTTGGTATTGCAAATAGCTACTGGTGTCTTCTGTTGTCAATGTTGAACTTGCATTGCAAGTGTATTGTAACCTTGTGTTGAAGATAATACATTGTGCAGGTTCTGAAGGGGTGGGGTTGTTTTACCGAAAGGTTTTTCCCCACCAAAAAATCCTTGTGTTATGTGTTCCTTTCTCTGTCTACTTTTTGTATGCATGTTTGGTTGTAATATTGTTGTTTACATGATATTGAATTCGTAAGTGTAGAAGATTTTAATAGGATTTGCAGCACACTTTCCTTATGAGATTAGCACAGGAAGCTATTTTTGCACCTGAGTTTCCTTATAAGTGGTATCAAAGCTTGATCAACTTTTGATCCTAGTTGTTGGGTAGGGTTTTTTGAGCTAATCTCAAGTTGAGTGGGAGTCTTGTGCAAAGCATCCTAAATCTTATTTGTATATTAAGATGGCGAGTTCATCATATGGAAGAATGGAGGTGGAGAAATTTAATGGCACTA
Organism: Cupressus sempervirens; assembly: GCA_028749045.1. NCBI lineage: Eukaryota > Viridiplantae > Streptophyta > Pinopsida > Cupressales > Cupressaceae > Cupressus > Cupressus sempervirens. Next base: position 976,625,406 of record CM053792.1, on the reverse strand, counting down.
ATTTTGAGTTGTGGAAACTCAAGATGGAAGACATGTTAGAAGATCGTGACCTATGGGAAGTGACTACAAGTGATACAAAACCAGTAACTATAGCTCAAGAAGATTGGGATATCAAAGACCGTAAAGCTAAGGTTCTCATTAGACTCTGTTTAACTAATGCAGTCCTTCTGAATGTTCTAGATGAGAAAATTGCATATAGTTTGTGGGAGAGACTTGGGGCCATGTATCAGGCCAAACCTTTGGTGAACAAGTTGTTCTTGAGGAAGAATTTGTATTCTCTATGAATGGAGGAAGGTGGATCCTTAACAGATCATTTAAATGCATTTAATCTACTAGCTGCACAGTTGACATCAGCTGGTGTCAAGTTAGAGGAGGAGGATCGTTGCTACACACTTTTGTGTTCTTTATCAAATTCATGGGACCATCTTATGATGGCTCTCAGAAGCACATTAGTCACCTTCAAAATGGATGATGTGGTGTCTTCGCTGCTATCAGAGGAGATGCAAAGAAAGGCTTCTATTTTGGAAAAAGATGCCCTTGTTGTTCATGGGAGATCCACAAAAAGAGGGAAGATTAATGACAATAAGTCTGACAATAAGGGTAGATCCAAATCCCATGGGAAGTCAAAGACTTCCAATAAGTCCAAGGCAAAATGTTGGAACTATGATAAGACTAGGCACTTCCGTAAAGACTGTAAAGAGCCTAAGAAGAAGAAGAAAGCCTTAGATTCTAGTTCTGAAAAATCTCAAGAAGATGGCGATGCATTCATCATAGCTTTGGTAGCCCATGCATCTAATGATATGTGGTTGGTTGACTCGGGTGCATCTTTTCACATGACCTCTCATCGAAACTAGTTCTCAAGATATGAAGAGTTCGATGGTGGAAATGTGTACTTGGGTGATGATTCTCACCTAAAGATAGTTGGACGTGGAAGGGTCACTATCAAGTTTCCTGATGGATGAGTAAAGGGAATCAATGGAGTAATGCACATTCAAGGTTTGGCACGAAACCTATTATCTATAAGTATGTTGAATGATGTAGGTGTGCAAGTTTTTTTTCTAAAGATGGATGTAAGATGATGAGAGGAGCTATGGTGCTTCCTAAGGGTACTAGGAGAGGTACTTTATTTCAGCTTGATGCACACATTTCTCAGTGTAATAGTTCTTCTATTTCAAAGAAGAGAGCAACTATCACTTCATCCCCACCATCTGAATGAGCAGTAAAGAAGACCGCGGTTAGAGGTTCTGATGGTAGTGCAACAAGTGTACCTAAGGGTGTAAACACTTTGGAAGGAAAGCTTCCTACATAAAAGACAATGTTGTGGCATTTGAGATTTGGTCACATTGGTGAGAAGGGTCTCAGAACCCTAAAAAATAAAAATCTCGTTGAGGGGTTAAATGATTGCAATCTCAAGTTCGACTTCTGTGAACACTGTGTATATGATAAACAAAATCGTGTTTAGTTTTACTCTAGTTCTCAAAAATCTTCTGATGTTTTAGATCTTATTCATTTTGATGTATTTGGTCCTATAAAAGTTCCTTCAATCTCCAAGTCTATATTTTTTTTATTTTTCATAGATGATTATAGTAGGACATGGATTTATTTCCTTAAAATTACGACACAAGTCTTTAGTCGATTCAAGAAATTTAAAGCCCTTGTAGAGAATCAAACTAGTAAGAAGATTAAGTGTGTTCGAACTAACAATGGTGGTGAGTTTTTCTCAGTAGAGTTTGAATAGTTTTGTAAAGAACAAGGTATCGAGAGGCATAAGACAACTCCTTATACCCTAGAGAAAAATGGAGTTGCAGAGAGAATGAATAGGACACTGATGGAGAAGGCTAGGAGTATGCTTAGTGGATCTGGTTTAGAACAAAAGTTTTGGGCTAAAGCTGTGGCCATTGCTTGCTATCTGGTTAACAGATCTCCTACATCAGCTCTTGTTGGTAAGACACCCATGGAGGTGTGGTCTAGTAAGAAGCCTTCAATTAGACATCTTCATGTTTTTGGTTGTGAAGCTTATGGACATGTTCCAAAGGAGAAAAGATCAAAGTTGGAAAACAAAGCTATTAAATGTATTTTCATCGGGTACAGTGCTAGTGTGAAAGGATACAAGCTTTGGGATATTGTGACTAGTAAGGTGTTGTATAGCAGAAATGTTATTTTTAGAGAGCTAACATCTTCTCCTATTGTGCTACAACCAGATGAAAAAGAAAAGGAAAAAGATGTTGTTCAGTTGCCTCCTACCCCTGAGAAGACTGAACAGAGAGACCATGTTGTGTCTAATGATGAGGAGAGCTCTAACAGCTCTGATAGTTCAGAAGAAAAGGAAGAACAACCTCAAGCTCAGCCTTTGAGGAGATCCATGAGAGAAAGAAAACAACCAAAAAGGTTTGGTTATTCTATGTTAGATTCCAGTTGTGCTTTTGCTTTGATTACTAACACTGATGAGCCTAGATCTGTGAAAGAGGCTTTGGGCATGGAAGATGTAGGTTCCTGGATTGAGGCTATGGATGATGAAATGGCTTCATTAGAGAAAAACAAAACATGGGACCTTGTACCTTTGCCTAAAGGGAGAAAATCTATTGGTTTTAAATGGGTGTTCAAGAAAAAATTCTATTCAGATGGCAGTGTTGAAAGGTACAAAGATAGATTGGTTGCAAAGGGGTATTCATAGGTAGAGGGAATAGATTATGGTGAAATATTCTCTCCTGTTGCAAAGTTGACATCCATTAGATTTTTGTTATCTCTTGCTGCATCATATGATTTAGAGATAGAATAGATGGATGTGAAGACAACTTTCCTTCATGGCAATTTGGAGGAAGAGATTTATATGTCACAACCTGAGCACTACATTGTTAAAGGTAAAGAATCTTTAGTTTGCAAATTAAAGAAATCTCTATATGGTTTGAAGCAGTCTCCTAGGATGTGGTACCTTAAGTTTGATGCCTTTGTGTTGTCAATTGGTTTTTTAAGATAAAAATCAGATCATTGTGTTTATTTTAGAGTTGAAAATGATCACCTTCTTATTGTTGCATTATATGTTGATGATATGTTGCTGTTTGGGAAGGGTAAGGGTATATTTTTTATTTTAAATATCAAATGTCAACACAGTTTGAGATGAAAGATCTTGGGGCAGCTAGGTACATCTTGGGTATGGAAATTAGTAGAGATAGGTCTAACAGAAAACTTTGGTTGAGTCAGAGTAAGTATGTGAAGTCTGTGTTGGACAGGTTCAGCATGGTAGATTGTAGACCACTATGTGTTCCTATTCTTGTGGGAACAAAGTTATCTGTAGATGATTGTCCAAAATCTCCTAGTGAGGTGGAGGACATGAGTAGAGAACCTTATGCTAGTGTAGTTGGCAGTCTTATGTATGCTATGGTCTGTATTAGACCAGACATTATCCAAGCAGTGGGAGTCCTGAGTCAATTTATGGCTAATCCTAGATGGATACATTGGGATGCAGTTAAGCGAGTATTCAGATATTTGAGGGGTACATTAGATTACTCCATATGTTATCTTGGTAACTCTTCTAGATCTCCACATTCAGTTTGTATTCATGGGTTTGTGGATTCAGATTGGGCAAGTGATATTGACCGTAGGAGATCCACCAATGCTTATGTGTTCACTATGTTTGGTGGTGCCATCAGTTGGATGAGCAAGTGACAACCTATGGTTTCTTTTTCCACTATAGAACCTGAGTACATAGCTGCTACTCATGCTTGTAAGGAAGCCATTTGGCTTAAGAGATTGTGTTCTGATATTGGTGTTGATGTAGAACAGATTACTATTTGATGTGATAGTCAGAGTGCTATTTGCCTTGCAAAGAATACAACTTTCCATGCCAAAATGAAGCACATTGATGTACAATATCATTTTGTGAGAGATATGGTGGAATATGGAAAGGTAAATTTGGAGAAGGTAGATACTATGAAGAATGTTGCAGATGCATTAACGAAACCAGTGGGCACTGAGAAGTTCAAATGGTGTTCAGAGTCTATGGGCCTTTTGGCTGATAGTGATTAGTTCTTGTAATGTTCCTGTTGCTCTTACAAGGTGTTTGACAAGTGGGAAAATGTTAGGAATAAGGTGTCTCAACCTTGTATAATTCCTATTCTTATTATTTGTTTTGTAAAAATGTATTTCTTGCAAATAATGTTGATGTATCAACATCTTGAATTGTGTGTAAGGAGATCATGCCTAAAACAGATATGACGGATTCCTATGACATGTAAGAGCTATTTTAGGAAGATTTAATGATAGGTGAAGCCATGTCAAAACTAAAATATTTGAGTACTATACACTCTACCCCAATAGTGGGGTTCGCAAAAAATTTTTTTGGGGTTCCTATTTTCTTAGAGACTGGTAAAAACCCTAATACGGTTTACCTTTGGGAGTAGCCCTAAAGTGAAGAGCATGTTATAAGCATTTTTAGGGTTGCAAAGAGATGAAAAAAAGGTGTATTGTTGGTACTATGAATAGCTACTAGTGTCTTCTGTTGTCAATGTTGAACTTGCATTGCAAGTGTATTGTAACCTTGTGTTGAAGATAATACATTGTGCAGGTTCTGAAGGGGTGGGGTTGTTTTACCGAAAGGTTTTTCCCCACTGAAAAATCCTTGTGTTATGTGTTCCTTTCTCTGTCTATTTTCTGTATGCATGTTTGGCTGCAATATTGTTGTTTACATGATATTGAATCTGTAACTGTAGAAGATTTTAATAGGATTTGCATCATACTTTCCTTATGAGATTAGTGTAGGAAGCTATTTTCGCACTTGAGTTTTCTTACAATTTATTTATTTATATTATATGTTTATAGTATTAAGGGGAGAAACCTTCATCAAGTGGTATTAGAGAAGGAGTTTCTAAGTGTGTAAATAGATCATCGACTGTGAGGTAGTTACACCAAGACCATGGTTTGGGTTGAGTGTATAGATAGATTACCAATTGTGACACAATTTGCACTAGGGTTTCAATGGTAGTACAAAGTTGCCTCCACAAAGAGAGCATGGTGGGAGAGTCATAGGTGTTACTTTTATGAGGATAAGAAGGAAATGATAATCAAGTGGTAGTAGATGAAGATCTTAACCTAGAGGAGGAAAAAAATTTAATTCTATTTCCAAGATTGGAAAAAGACCTAAGTTTGATGTTCCCACATTTTTGGGAAATCTTAACCTAGAGGAATTGATCAATTGGATCAATGGACTAGAGAGTAATTTGTATATGAATATATTGATTATCTAGATAGGGTCAAGCTTGTGAAGGCCAAACTAAATGGGTGCATGAAGATCTAGTGGCAAACAATCCAATTGGAGTGAAATAGAAGAGGGAAGGTCAAAATCACTAGATGTGATTGAATGATAGATAAATGAAGAGACAATTCATTCTCATGGATTATGAGTCTGATCTAATAAAGAAAATGCAAGCGTTGAAGCAAGTGGGGAGATCTATTTAGGAGTATACCAAGGAGTTCTACCAAGATCTCATAAGAACCAGACATGCGAAGATGATAAGGAGAAAGTTGCCCATTATCTTAATGGGTCAAGGCCAAGAATTTAGTAGGAGTTAAGCCTAGTTTGAATGAATAGTATTGAGGAAGCACACCAATTTTCCCCAAGAGTTGAGGAGAAGCTAAGAAGAAAGTTTGATAACAAGAATACTAAAAGAGGTCCTGATGAAAGATCTGGAGGATAGTTGTATGGATGCCAAAATGATGATTAGAAGAACAAGCATGAGGCTTGAAGTAGTAGTCAGAACCAAAGGGCAAAAAATTCCAATCATTTTTATAACTAGAAAAATAGAGATCAGAGAGGAAGAGGAAGAGGGAAAGGATCTGGAAGAAGACATTTTCATGGAAAATGATTTTACTGTGGAGAAGAAGGGCATTGAGAATTTCAATATTCCCAGTGCCAAGGGAGAATAGATCAGAGAATAGAAGGCTTGGCTAGAACTATGAATGTTGATGAAGATGCCAAATCATCCAATTCTAAAGATATTGAGAGAGGATAATTCCTAATTAATAGGAGAGTCTTGTTGAGTGGAGAGAATGAACCTAATTAAAGGAGGAGCTTGATTTGCACGAGGTGCAAATGTGAAGATAAGTGTTGTGATGTGATTATTGATGGTGGAAGTACTAACAATCTAGTGTCAAAAGGATGGTCAGAAAGTTAAATCACAAGAGGTAGAAACATCCACATCCATACTATATTTCCTAGGTGTAGGATGACCACAAGGTCATGGTCAATGAGCAATATCTAGTGGAGTTCAAGATTAGAAGCTACCAAGATGAGGTGCTTCATGATATCATACCTATGGACATGTCATATTTTTTTGGGTAGGCCACAATATTTTGACAAGCATGATGCACATGATGAGAAAAAAAAATACCTACGTTTTGATAAAGGATGGAGTGAAACATAAGTTAAAGTTATTAAAGGAGAAAGAAGAAATTGTATGTGGTGTTGCCAGAATATGGTTTTTTGATGGAAAGGATTTTCTCCAAGGTACGAAGCATGAGTATATGTATTTTGATGTAATCCCAAAAGATGGTAAATAAGAAGTAGAGGAGGTACTTGTAGAAGTTGTAGATTTATTGGGAGAGTTTTCTGATATAGTGTTAGATATCTTACCTGATGGATTACCCCAGTGAGGAAGACTAGTCACCAAATGGATTTGATTTGAAGAGCTAGTTTTTAAAAAAGGTGATGCATAAAATAACACTAACAAAAAGTGAAGAGTCGAACATGCAAGTTCATGAGTTGGTATAGAAGGGGTTGATTCAAGAGAGTCTAAGTCCATGTGTTGTACTAGTAGTATTAGCACCAAAGAAGAATGGATAATGGAGGTTGTGCACAGATTTGTGGGTATCAACAAGATTACAATAAAGTAAATATTTCCATTGCCAAGGATAGATGATATTATGGACTATTTGAGTGGAACTATGTATTTCACAAAGATATATTTGAAGAGGGGGTACCATCATATTCACATCAAAGAAGGAGATGAGTGAAAAACTTCCTTCAAGATGAGGGAAGGATTGTACAAGTGGTTAGTCATGCATTTTGGGCTAACCAATGTACTGAGCACTTTCATGTGGCTCATGAATAAGCTACTAAAAGAGATTATGGGTAATTCTGTCATTTTTTACCTAGATGATATTTTTATCTTTAGTAAGATATTTGAGGAGTATTTGATATATATTCAAAAGGTGTTTGATAAGTCGAGGAAAGAAAAGTTACTGATAAACCTAAAGAAGTGAAATTTTGTGAAGAAGGAGTTGGTGTACCTAGGATTTATAGTTTAACCAGAAGGTATGGAAATGGACCCAAAGAAAGTGAAGGCTATGCTTAAATAGCTTACTCCAAATAGTGCTACAAAGATAAGATCTTTTCATGGACTGGCTAGTTTTTATAGAAAGTTCATAAGAGGTTTTAGAAGTATTCGTGGACCTTTGACTGAAATAATGAGAGGGGATAGGAAATAATTTAATTGGACTATAGGAGAAGATAAGAGTTTTAATCTATTGAAATTGAAAGTATAGAGAAGCCTATTTTAGCACTTCCATAATTTAGCAAGGTGTTTTAAGTAGACTGTGATGCTAGTAGTACTACAATAGGAGCTATTTTGAGCCAAGAAGGTAGACCTATTGCTTATTTTAGTGAGAAGTTGAATGATGCAAAAAGAAAATATTTTGTTTATGATCTATAAATTGTATGCTATAGTTTGTTAGTGTCATTTTTATTTCCTAGTAGGTTATTTATTTTTCCATATATTAATAGGTTTTTGCTTCATTTTTAATAATCTTTCTTAGGTTAATAAAGCATGTCTTATTAGGTAAATGGTTGAGAGATGTCACCTTCCTATATGTGAGCATCCATTAGCTATCTTGGGAAGATACTTTGATACCTTTAGTCTAATAGATGGTTGCTCCTCATTAGTCAGTGTTGCCACCTCCTCCCTCTTCCTAGCCTATATAAGCATGCTACCTAGCTTGTATTTGCATCTCTTGCTTTTGCATCCTCTTAATGTTGTTTTGCTTCTAGAATTTGCATTACACTCTTGGAGACTAACTCTGTGTTGCTATTTTGATTTTGTATCATTTGCATTCATAGTTTAAATATTTATTCTTTGCACTAGTTTTCTGGGTTATTAATCTTTTTAGATTCTAACATGGTATCATAGCTTTTCTATGTGCAAGAGTATATTTTAGTTTCCTTATTTGAGAAATTCAAGGGGGGTTAATAAATCTTATTGTAAGTTTTTGAAAAATCTAGTATGCTCTTCTCTCACATCTTTAATCTTTGGGTGATTGCAACATTTTTGGTTATATTGGCAAGATTTCTATTTGTTCCAATGCATCCAAGAGGCTTGAGAAAGTCAAATTTGGCTTTCATTTCACCGAGATTAGAGATTGTCATACAAGTTGCAAAACTGGGGTTTCAATCTCAAATCTAACAACCAACTTGTGTATTTTTTGTTTTCAATCAATATTACAGGTTCCAACATGTCATTTATTGACTCAAGTAGTTGATTCAATCTTTTCATGATGTCTTTTGGTTGCTAGGGTCATTTTTTGGTGTTAAAGGCATCTAATTTACACTATGGCTACATCTTCTACACATCAACAAGAAAAATGCTTTATGGGTTTGTTCACAACCCCAAAAAACCCTCTAGGTATCCTTTAATTTTTGCATGCAATCTATATATTTTATAGATTCAAGCGTGGAAAGCTATAGCCTTACCCCTCTCTATTAGCAGTCGCAATTTTGAATGCAGTTTTCAAATGCCTCATTCTTGCTCATATAGATTTTGATTTCAATGATTATTGTTATGATATTGGCTATTTTTTTGTGCTCTATCCACTAGTGTAGTCATTTTTTTTATTTTCATGCATAATTTTTTTAGAAATTGTAGATTCTCGGTGGTGAGTTTGCATAGTTCTCATTTTGGAAATTTTGGAGAATCATAACTTTCTCATACAACCTTGTATTGAGGTGATTCTTTTTTTTAAAGTGCATGATTTTTTGAGTAGATTGCAATGGTGCTATTTATTTCCTTGAGTATTGTACCCAAATTTCACTTTGAGCATATGCTCTTCATGAGGGTTTTTGTAATGCATTAAAATCAAGACCACTTAATATTTCTTCCTAGTGGTAATTGTAAATGCACTAAAATAAAGTGACAAATCATATTTCTTTAGGAGGGGGGGGGGGGGGGGTGTGGTTCTTTGATTGAATAAAAGGGGGGGGGGGGAGGGGAATTATCGTGGTTGAGTTCTCTTCTTTTTATCATTTCTTCATCATGGATCAAAAAAATATGCCCATCCTAACTCCATAGAATTACTTTGAGTAAAAATCATGCATGACAATTCACTTTAGGAAAGTTGGATTAAATATGATAACTATGGGACCTTAAATTGAACCCGATAAAGATGAACATAAACCTAAGTGTTTTAACAAATATGATGAGGCATATGGAACATTGTGTTTGTCTATTTCTCCTGACTTGCTATTTTACATTGAGTCTTTGAATACACCAAATGAAATATGGATAGAGCTAGAAATACTATTTGGAACACAAGATTCAATGAGGGGTCATATGTTGGGAAAAAAACTAATTAGTTTAAGTCTAGACAATTTCAATAGAATCAAGGATTTCTTCACCAAATTGAAATCACTAAAGTTGCAGTTAAAACAACGTGGAATCAAAAATAAAGATGAACAACTGATTCTTAATATTCTCTCTAAGCTAAGTTTAGATTATTTTGTATTTGTCTCTACCTTCTATGATACTAAGGGTGCACTTGGTACTCAATTCACCATGCCATGTTTAGATGATTTTTTTATCAATCTCACTCGAGAACAAGACAAGCTAATCCAGATGGGAACTCTTGAGTCCTCTAAGTCACATACCTTGGCTACCAACCAAGGCACAAAAAAACAAAAAGGATAAAGTAGTAACAAAAATAGTAAGGATGAGAAACAGAATAATAGTGAGGAAAAGAAGTATCAGATACCAGTTGCTTCAAAAGAAACTATTGATACCCCATCTTCCAAGGGCAATAAGCCTAAGAAAGAAAAGGTCAAATGTGCCTATTGTAAAAGACTCAATCATGATGAACATAAATGTTTGAAGAAACAAATTGATCACTTGACATAAATTCTTGAGAAGAATAATATCAGTGTTCTTGAGTCTATCAAACAAAGTTCTAATGAAGGGTCTAACAAGGCAAAAGGAAACAACAAAGGTAAAGGAAAGGACAAGGCTCTTGTTGTAGTTGCTTCCTCACCATCCACTTGGGATCTTGATTTGGGTGCTTTGCACCACATGGCTTCATCTAAGGAATAAATTGCATCCTCGGAGCCATGTACTATGCCTTCTATTTTGATGGGTGATGATACTCCTATTTAGCCATGTGGGAGAGGGTCTATTGATGTGGGGGATGGCACATTCCATGATATTCTTTGTGTACCCTCATTATCAACTAATCTCCTATTAGTATACTAGATCACTCACATAGGTTTAGGTAAGTAATTTGATTTCACTTCTAATTTAGTGGAGATACATGAGTTGCATAGTGATTCTATAGTTGCAGTTGGAAGAGTAGATCACTAGTCATGACTCTATCTATTTTCTCACTTTGTTCTTGATCCTCCTTCAACTATATTTCTCACTCACTCTAATGATATGAGTAAATTATGGCATGAGCAATTTAGCCATCTTAAATTTTTCTATTCGCATCAGCTCAACTAGTAGGGCATGGTCATAGGGTTGCCTTTAGTTTAGTTCTCAGGGAATGTTTTCCAAGGTTGCATTCTTGGTAAGCATTCTAAGGAAAATTTTGACAAAAGTAAGGCATGGAGAGCTTCATAGATACTAGATTTAGTTCATAGTGATTTGGCTGGTCCATTTCAACATCCTTCTTGCAGTAGGGCTGAATATTTCCTCACATTCATTGATGACTTCTCTTGATATACTTGGGTGTACTTTATCAAATAGAAGTTAGAGATATTTGATCATTTTCAAGACTTCAAAATTTTCATAGAAAAGAAATCTAGGAAAGCCATCAAAGTTTTGCACACAGATAATGGTGGTGAGTATGTCAACTAGTAGTTTGAAAGATTTTACACTTTAGATGGGATTGATTTATAGCATTCATTTCCATACAATCCTTAATAGAATGGTGTTGCAGAATGGAAGAATAGATCCTTAAAGGAAATGGAAAACTATATGATTCACTCTAGATCTCTTGCACCATAGTATTGGGCAGAGGCCATTAACTATGCTTTTTATATCCAGAACCATGTTCCTCATTAAGCCTTGAAGGGAGTTACTCCTTTTGAAGCTTGGAGTGGTTGAAAACCATCAGTTAAGTACTTTTGACTTTTTGGCTCTCCTGCATGGGCCCACATTCCTACAAAAAAATGCAAGGCCTTGGATCTAGAAAGTAGACCTTGCATATTTGTAGGTTATCCTAATGGTGTGAAGGGTTATCAATTGCTCCACCCTACTACATATGATTTTTTCATTGAGAGGAGTGCTATATTTGATGAGGGATCTTCAAGTTCACTTTCTATCACTTCTCCAACTCTTACTTTGACATTGGAGTCACTTGGAATACATGACATATCTTTTGATGAGTCAGATTCACTTGAATAATATTCTACCTCCACTTTCAATATAGAGAGTGATTTAGAGAACTCACCTCCTTCCTCTCCTATTCATCATTCAGATGATAATGATTCCCTTCTAGAGTCTCCATCTTTTGGTCCACTTTGGGCTAGACAGACCTTGCAGTCTATAGGTGATTGGGTTGGGGATCCATCAAACACTAGGTAGACTTATTCACAATTCTAGGATACTCCACATGTCTTCATTTCTACTACCTTAGATCCATACTCCTTTCATGAGGCTTATAGTATTCCTAAGTGGGATACAACTATGTAGGAAGAGCATAGTTCCTTGATGAGGAAACACACTTGGGATCTTGTCCCTCTTCCTAAGTGAAGAAAACTTGTTCAATGTAAATGGATCTATCAGAAAAAATTTATAGCAGATGAATTAGTTGACAAAAACAAGGCTTGCTTGGTTGCCAAAGGATTCTCCTAGGTTCTTGGGATTGACTACTCTGATACTTTTGCGTCAATTGTCCAAATGAATTCCATTCAACTTGTTCTTGCCATTGCTACAACTAATCATTGGGAAGTACATCAGATGGATGTGAAGAGTTCTTTTCTTCATAGTGACCTTCGTGAGAAGATCTACATGGAGCAGCCATAGGGATTCCTTTAGGATTCTTCACTTGTGGATCATCTTTAGAAGTCTCTCTATGGCCTCAAATAGGCTCCTCAGGCCTAGTATGCCAAGATGGACTCCTTCCTTCTATCCATTGGGTTCACTCAATGCCACTTTGATCCTAATGTCTACATTCTACAACAGGGTGATTAACTTCTATTTTTGGTTTTTAATGTTGATGACTTGTTGATCATAGGAAGTTCTTCACCCACCATTAAGGCTATCAAAGTGGCCCTTCAAGACAATTTTTTGATGACTGACTTGGGCTTGTTGTATTACTTTCTCAAGATTGAGATCTTTTAGTCTCCTTCTGAGATCACCATCATAAAGTCCAAGTATGCTCTAGATTTACTCTCAAGGTTTCATATGGAAAACTATAAGCTTGCATTGACTCCCTTCCTTTCTAGAGTCAAACTTCAGGCTCAATGTTCTTCTCCACTTGTTGATGGCACTTTGTACTACAAACTTGTTGGAAATCTCATTTATCTATCTCATACAAGACCTGACATCTCATATGGTATAGGCACGGTCTCTTGATTCATGCAAAAGCCTCATGAGATGTACTAGAAAGTAGTCAAGCAGATCCTTCACTACATTAAGGTTTCTACAGTTGTGGGATTCACTACACAAGAAGTATCGAGTTTGATTTGGTGGTCTATATAGATTCAAATTGGGTGAGTGATTCTCAAGATCGCAAGTCTACTTTAGGTCATAGCTTCTCACTTGGTTCAGGTCTTGTTTTTTGGTCAAGCAAAAAGTAGTTGTCTATTGCCCTATCTTCTATTGAGACTGAGTATTAGGGGGCTATAAATTCTACCACTGAGGCCATTTGGCTTCAACATCTTCTTATTGATTAGACAGCCATCAGTCATATTTTGTGATAACTAGAGTGCTATTTAGATCTCACAAAATTTGGTTCATCATCAGTGGACCAAACACATAGAGGTCCACATGCACTACATCCAGGAGCTCATTCATGGTCACATCATCAACCTTCTCTATTGTCCAAATTTTGAGCAAGTTATTGATATCTTCACCAAACCCTTCACTAAGAGTAAGTTCCTTCATTTGTGAGCTTTGTTGGAGGTGTGGGATGCTTCATCTTTTGGGGGGGGACTATTCCTCTCACTCAGAGTCCTGACATTTTTTTTGGGGTCTCTTTTCTCTCTCTTTTGGGGGAATTTTATGTACATGGGTATCTCATTAGGCTTGACTTTCTGGGACCCATTTCTACACCCACCTAAGCTTTGCTTATGGGGGGGTGTTAGTGTAGTTTTTTATTTCCTAGTAGGTTATTTATTTTTTCCCTATATTGCTAGGTTTTTCCTTCACTTTTAATAATCTCACTTAGGTTAATAAAGCATGTCTTATTAGGTGAATGGTTGTGAGGTGTTACCTTCCTACATGTGAGCATCCATCAGCTATCTTGGGAAGATACTTGTCTATCTTTAGTTTGATAGATGGTTGCTACTCATTGGTTGGTGTTGCCACTTCCTCTCTCTTCCTAGCCTATATAAGCATGCTACTTGGCTTATATTTGCATCTCTTGTTTTTGCATCCTCTTAATGCTATTTTTCTTTTATAATTTGCATTACTCTCTTGGAGACTAACTCTATGTTGCTATTTTGATTTTGTATCATTTGCATTCATAGTTTAGATACTTATTCTTTGCACTAGTTTTTTGGGTTATTAATCTTTTCAGATTCTAACATAGTTTAGGCATTGAAGAAGTGGAGAAACTATCTTCTTCCTAAGGAGTTTCTTTTGTATACTGATCATCAAGCTTTGCAATGTTTTTTAATAGTCAAGGAAAATAAACTAGAGGAATTTGAAGTGGGATGAGTTTTTGCAGAGTTATACATTTGTTTTGAAACACGAGAGTAGGAAGTCAAAAAGAGTTGTAGATTCTCTTAGTAGAAGACAACGTTTGCTAACATAAATACAAATTGAGGTGGCTGGGTTCAAAGAATTAGTAATTTGTATCCAGAGGATCCTAATTTTGGTGAAGTGTGGAAGGCTTGTATAGAACCTATTACAGTTAGCAGGATGAAGTGGTTGGATTTCATAATCCAAGATGGTACTTTCTTCAAAGGATGTCAGTTGTGCACTCCTAGAAGTTTTATGAGGGAGAATATAATCAAGTAGAAGCATAGTGGAGGATTGGCTAGAAATTTTGGGAGAGATAAGACCATTTCTTTGGTTGCTAAGAATTATTATTAGCCATAGTTGCAGCAAGATCTGAATAAGTTTGTGTAGAGTTGAAGAGTATGCAAGATGCTAAAAGAAATAAAGAAAAGCATGGGGTTGTATCAACCATTACATGTACCAGAGAAGCCATGGTAGGATGTCAACATGGAATTAATTCTTGTATTACCAAGGACTCAATAAGGACATGATTTTATTTTTGTGGTGGTTGATAGGTTTTCAAAGATGGCACATTTTATTCCCTCTAAGAAGACTAGTGATGTTGTTCATGTGGCAGAGTTGTTTTTTAGAGAAGTAGTGAGACTACATGGTTTTCTAAATAGTATAGTTTCAAATTGAGATACCAAATTTATTGGGTATTTCTAGCATACATTATGGAAAAAATTGAAGACATTTTTGAAGTTTAGTTCTTCACATCATCCATAGACTGATGGAAAGATAGAAGTTTTGAATCATAGTTTGGTAAACTTGTTGAGATGTTTGGTTGGAGATAAACCAAAAGGATGGGATCTAATTTTACCATAGGAAAAATTTGCATATAATAATTATGTCAATAGAAGTACTAGTAAATCACCATTCTAGATTTGTATATGGGAGTAGTCCCAGAAATTCTTCTAAATTGAGACAGTTGGATAAAGGAGAAATAAGTGGTGCTAAACCAGAAGAATTTGTTGAACATTTGAAGAATATCCATGAAGAGGTGATGAAGTACATTATTAAGATAAATAGATAGTATAAAAATAAGGTAGATGTGACGAGGAGGTATAAGGAATTCTAGATTGGAGAGAAACTCATGGTTCATTTGAAAAAGGAGCATTTTCCAATGGGTACATATAATAAGCTAAAAATGAACAAGTTTGAACCATGCAAGATAGTGAAAATGCATGATTTTGGAAATGCCTATGAAGTGGAGTTTCCTACTGAATTGAATATTTCACCAATATTTATCATTTCAGATTTGACAAACTATAATGAAGGAGGTGATGAAAATGAAGTTGCAGAAGTGCAATAGAGTATTCTAATAACTTATTTGGATACAAAGGATGTTGAGGATATTTCCAATTAGTTGTGTTGGAAAAAGTACAAGGAACAAAACTTATGAAGAATATTTTGTCAAGTGGAAAGGGAGGCCAATAGAAGATTTATCATGGCTAGCAAGGGAGGAGGTTAACCATCTTTGTTTTCTTATGAATACATGAGACATAATGAGGTCACTTCTCAAGTTACCCCAGGTGTTTGATGTAGGAGCATCTTAGGTGTAAGAGCAATCTTGCATCAACCAAGAATATTTCATTTTTGTTTCTTGAATAAGGGTTGTCTTAGTGAAGAGCTGATGTTTATGGAGGCTTCCTACTTAGTAAGTTAGTCATATGAGCTTAGAATGTCCTAATTTCAGAGGTAGATGTTCATATTGGATATATCAAACTACTAGTTGAGGCTCAGTGCCATATCATGAGTATTCATGGATTTATTGTAGACTTTTGGTGTAAAATTTTGGTATATAAATTCAAGCTCACTGTTGAAGGCCTAAACATGCTCGAATGAGCCCTAAAAACTCAATGGATGAGCACTTGCACAAATTTAAGCCTATAGATTAGCAGCTGAGGATTTCAAAAAGTGGTTATAATAATCAATCAAAGCAATGGTTCAAAAATTATGGCCTTCTAAAGTTGGGCCAAAAAGAACTACCAAAATAAATGTCAAAGGTGTATTTGGCTGACTCTTTATGTATTGTTAGGGTCTGTCAGCCCTAGATATTAAGTTTGAGTGTCAAGAACCTTCTCGAGCATCATAGAATTGCATATTTAAGAAATTCCCATACATTATCTAGGAAAACTCTAGGTGATACTTTGCATCTTTTTCTTGTAGATTATTGTAATGAAGGATTAGCATATTGTAGTTCTAAACTCTATAATTCTACATTTGTAGTGATAATAAGAAGACCATATTTTGTTCTCACAAATTGTTGGTAATTCTTGATTTCTATTGTGTGTTTATGATATTAAGTGGAGCACCCTTCATCACTTGTCAATCTCCCCATTATCCTGATCACTATGTAGTGGCTTTTTCAATCTCTATGTCCCACCAACAAAAACTAGGAGAGATTGTTGATGAATAAAGTCATGATGATGTGGCTTGCAATTTGGTAACTTCTTGTTATGATTATAGAAATAAGTCATATTTGGAAGAATCTGAATGGAATGTAAATAACCAGAGAAATTTGTATGGAAGTTTCCATCAACATATCTTTTTAGATGATGGAGAAGAAGTGGACAATAGAGCTTGTAATATGACATCAGATGTAGGCTATATAAATTTGAGGAAACCATCTAGAGAAGAAATTGATAAGGTAGCTGCTCAAATAGTTTCTCAAGTTCAAAGTTATTACAACTTGATGAATAGAATAGTCAATTACAATGTTCATAAATCATCTAGTATGTTTATCAAAGATGTAACTTACAAAATGGATGAGGCTCATAAGTAAAAAGAGCCATTGGTTGTCAAAATAAAAGAAGATTAAAAAAGAAATGGGGGCTTATGAGAAATGTGCATATCCAAGACATAGACAAAAAGAAAGAGGTTGTAGAAGTGAAGAAGTCTAAGCCCAATTCCAGTAAGCAAGTTGAGGACATTACAGATCAACTACAAGTAAATAAACATACACTCATTGAAGTTCCTCCTTACACTACTATTGATATGATTCTTATGTTATCATAGATTACTATGAAAGTCCCTTTATTTGAGATGTTTAGAATAGAGGAACAAAAGAACAAATCCTTAGCATGGTTGGGAGGAATTGATAAGGGTAATATTATTAAGAGTAAGTTATTACAATTAGAAAAGAGCCAAGTCCTACCCAAAGAAAAGGAGGATAATAGAGTAGTATCCTAGATTCCACCCATGTATTTTGACAACTCTATAGTAGCTTATATTGAGAATATTTACCCTTTCTTCCTAAGTTTAATTATAAATGGAAGAGTTATTAAAAATTGTATGATAGATTCTAGTGCTTCAAATAATATTATGCCTTTTAAAATCATTGAATCTCTTGGTTTAAAGGTAGATACCAAATGGGGAAGATGTTGTGCATTAGATTCCTAAGAAGTTCCTATTATAGGAACCATCAGTGCATTATGATACAAGTTAGTTGCATATCTTGATAGTGATCTTACCATGAGTGTGCTAGTAGTGGATATTCCTCCTTAATATGGTATGTTATTGTCAAGAAAGTGGAGTTCTTTCATGGGGGAAAGTTTTTAGTGTGATTTATCCTTTTCTACTTTCTATATTGGTGATAAAGCTATTAAGGTGAATAAAGATCCCATGCTTACTCATATGATTGAATAAAACATTGATAATGATTCTACATGTTTTTTGTATACTCACATAAATGTTTTTAGAGTTGAGAAGGTTGCTCTAGAGAAAGAGAAGGCACCTGTACTAATATTAAAGGAATTTGAGAGATGTTTAAAGGATGGTGAGCTATGGACTATATTTTTTGATTGAGCTAGTTGAAAAGAGGGAGCTAGCACTAGAGGGGTGTTAATTTTAGTAGAAAAATAGATTTTTAGGTACTCCTTCACTCTAAGTTTCACATGTAAAAATAAAATTAGACAATATGAAGAAATTTTTTTGGGTCTTAAATTGGCTACCAAATATGGTATAAAGAATTTGCATGTGATAGGTGATTCAGAGTTGGTTGCATAACAAATTAAAAAATCTTATGAATCAAAGAATAAGAGGTTGAAGCAATACAAGAACATTGTTTTGGATTAAATTGAAGCTTTTGATGCAATTAGAATAATGTGGATGGATAGAACTAACAATAAGATTACATATTTGTTGGAAAACATAGTAATCAAACCATATGATATTACTTTTACAAGAGTTTCAAAAGTTGAGGTGTAAGTTAGGCCATCCATCCCTGATAACATACAAAAATGGTAAGTTTTTGAAGATGATTAAGATATTTTGAAGTTTTTGAATTGTGAAGAAAAATACTATGGGTGGGAACTAGACTGTAGAACCTTTTTTCAAACTTTAAATGGAAAGTATATAATTTTTGGAGAGAAAATCCTACAACATAAGATAAATAAGGTGCCAAAAGGACTCATTGTGTTGGATAATTTCTTTGACAACCAAGATAGACTTAAATTAGATGTCATAGATAGGAAACTAGGGGAGCTAGAGAAGGTAAATCTTGGAACTATTGAATCCCTAAAAGGGTGTACATAGGTAGGAAGTTACCCCTAATATAAGAAGACCCTTAATGAGTTATTGATAAAATTCAAACATGTTTTTTCTCGGTCATAAAATGACCTAAGAGCCTATAGAGAGGATGCTTTCACACATGTGATTCATTTGAAGGAAAATTCTAATCCTTTAAGGAAAAAATAGAGGTCTATCAATCCTACATTATCCTCAAATATGCCAGAGGAATTGATCAAACTCAGAGATGGGGGGATTATAAAGCCCATTAGACATTCCACATGGGTCTCAAACTCGGTTCCTATAAGAAAGAAAAATGGAGACATTAGACTGTGTGTAGATTTAAGAAATTTAAATATTGCATATTTGAAGGACAACTATGGATTACCAAATGTGGAAGCTATGTTGTAGAAAGTGATTGGTTTAGAACTGATGTCTATGATGGATGGTTTCTTAGGTTATAACCAAGTGTTAGTGGACAAAGCTAAGAAATATAAGACTGATTTTACAACACCTTTGTTGAGACTATATGTGTTGCACACATTGCATAATATTGTTATATTCTATTATTTTATTTTATTATGTAATTTTGCACCTAGGAGTACCTAAATAGATGTGCAACATGTAAATATTCCCATGGGATATACTTTATGAGCTGTATTGTAACATTCTGATAATATTTGATGTAATTATTTTATATTGGAGAAAAGAATTAAATGTCTAATACTAAATGTTGGACCAATGGGTTAGGTAGCACATGGTTTATGTAATACCACTTGGTGGTTTTGTGAGACTTTCTACTATATAGGCAACCCCAAGGGTAGTTGTAGTAACAAGTTAGAAAGATAAAAAGGGAAAAATGAAAGTCAAGCAAGAGAAGGCTTGACATATTAGCTAACGGATCATTTGTGAAGGTTTGAAGCATGGTATGGGATGTTTGGATTCATGCTTGTTCACATGGATTGCTTGGTAGTGGTTATGGCTTTTAAGGCTTCCATGGTTGTATTGCAATGGTTTTTTTGTTGAATAATACATGGTAGCTAATGCTTTTGGAGGTTGAGTTTTTTCCATCAATGGGAGATTCCTAGGGTATATCTTGTGTCAAATTTTTTATGAGTATGTTGTCTATTCTCTTGCATGTGGATTTAAATTATATTTATTCTAAACCTATTATGGGTTATGTGGAAATAATAAATATTTTTGGTTCCAAGTTTTCTTACAAGTAGTATCAAAGCTATGGTTTTATTGTTGTAATCCTAGATTGAATCCATGAGAATGCATGAGATGATAAAAGAAAGGTCAAGATATATGAGTTATTTATTGTATATTTGAGGGTTTTGGATTTTCTATTATGATGGGACGTTGGTAGATTTTGGGCATGTGAAATTGTTGGAAAAATAATTTTTTTGGATGTTTCATTTAAATGAGGGTTTTAGGAGGGATCTTGTAGAAATAACCTCCTAGAAAAAAATAGACCTTATCATTGGATCTAGGTTGGATTTTCCATAAATTTTGATATATGATATGCCTTAGTTTGTCCATGTTGATAGAAAATGTAAAAGATTTTCAAACTCGGCCCATGATGACCATCAAATTTAATCTCATCAAAATTTTTGTCACAAAAAAATAATCAGATGGAAAATGGTAAAAAGACTATCTTGGTAAAATGATCATATGTTTCTCTCATGATATTTTTGGACTTCTTATAGTCATTCTAAAGCTAATTCAAAGCATTACATTTGGACATAACTTGGGCAAAGTAGTCAATGTAAAGATCTTAGAGAGCTCTATACATTGGTTTGGATTTGGTGTAGGTTTGACATGATTTATTTGGTGATATACATTGACTATGGTAATATTGTGAGTTTATGATATTGTATATTTTGGAGATTTGAGGTTTGATGTCACTGCATTCTCAACTTATATTTTAGATTGTTCTCATAATGATATGATTATCATTGTTTGGTTTGGATATGTATGATGACTTGTTCAGTCTACAAGTTGTGTAGTATTGTAAGTGATCTACACTTATAGGTCAAATTTATGGCTTAGATGTGGGTTGTCTTTTCCCATTGATCTTTCATTATTGCTACATATTCATATTGTATCTCAGATTTGGGTTGTCTATGCCCTTAGTCACATGATATTTTGGTTTATCTTCATGTAGAAGGATGAGATATTATTACTAGGTACAATCATGCTGGGGGATTGTGGTTAACTATTATTATCTTGATAAATTGGACACACTCAAAGTTACTTGCTTGATTCATGGATGTGATCATGGCATTGGCTCCTAATTTAACAATTTAGAAAATAAACAAGAAACCAAACCAATACATCTAAGGTTAGCAAATTCCTATAATGGATGCACTTGACTGCAATCTTGGGCTAACTATAAGGATAATTCCTTCTTCTTCTTCAAGCTTTGTAAGACCTAGGTGGGTGGATTTTAGATTCTTTATATGGTACTAGTGTAAAGGCATACAACTAAATCTAAATAACAAATAAAATCTCGTAATCTTCTATGTTTATGCAAGCATTCATGGGTGAAATAGCTAATAACAGAGCACATGAACCTAATAAACCAAGTGAGGGAAAACTCTTTTAATTCTTAAACATAAAGGGAAAGATATTCAATTAAAATTTTAATCTCAGCATAACCCAAGTATGCAACAACAGAGAACATGCAATCTCTAAGCTGACCAGTCCCTTATTCATTGGGCATCAACTGAACCTTCACATATAGATGGGCATATTAATAAACTTATATACTAAAACATCTAAACTATCTATCTAACTTGCAAATAGGCATCAATCTTCATTAAAACTCTCATACTTATGGTAATATTCTCTTGGTGTAACCCACAATCTTGTCAATCTAAATAAGCATTTACATGGATCTTTGTTCCAACATCAAGTTTATTTTGACATACAATCTTAAAGGATTGCAATTGAGTTTAAGCTCTTAGTTCTTAAACATAAAATATTGCAAATAATAGAAGAAGGAGACGAGAATCAAAATGAAACTAAAGAAAATGAAAATCTTGCATTAATCTCATTGAAACCAATACATCATCTACATGTTAACACTTAGAAAATACACAAAGAATGATTGTATAATATAACAATGCTTCAAAATAAATACAATACTTCTACTCATACACAAGAACACTAAGGAAAAATCGTATCATAGTAATGGGAAAGGATTTCAACCAGATTGGAACCACAAAGTAGTTACACTGTAATGAAAAATATCCAAAAACTAGAACTGCTACAAAGAGTAGAGAGGAAGAATATATAGAAGAGAAGATATTTTCAAGCTCTAGAAGCTGAATTTGACTTGTGTCCCACTAAAAATGTTTTCAATCTAAAGTTGTTGAAATTAAGCTTCTTCATTTTCCTGTAACCAAAAACCATAAATGATGTAGCAACAATATTTGATATATCTCATTTAAAAACAATTAGCAAAATATCCTCTTGGAGAAAATATCAGATACACATCAAATCTATGTTGAAGATTGAAATCTAATCCTGGCATGTCACTTTTTCTTTTGCTGGCAAAAACTTCATTTGCAACCAACTTTCATTAAAAGCAATCAAATCATCCTTTAATTTGCCGATGAAGTCATACATGATGAAATTCAAGCTATGTATGATCTCAACTATATCTGAAAACATCAATTCAACATTTTCATTGAGAATCCCCTAAAATCATAAAATCCTCTTGTAGCTACTTCCAGAAAACACCTACACAAAATTTGATCCTAGAAATGAATTTTTTTTTTTTCTTGTTGGTTCCATCAGTATGTTGCGTTGCACATTTTGCACAAAAATTGTACCCCTGAGGTGCATTCAAAATTCTAGCTCCTAGACTATGAACAACCATATAAGATTGAAAAACTAAAATATCATATAGTTAAAACTATATAACATCTTAAAATAATTAAAACCTTTCATTTTTGAAATTCTATGCATTGAATTCTTTATGAGTTTTGATTTTTATATTATATTTATTCTCCTTCCCCTTATCTTAGTGCCAAGTGTCCACCTCTGATTTGCTACCACCATTTGGGTAGGCCCCACATGCATCTTCTCCATTTGAAAAATATGGAATTTTCAATACTATGAGTCTACAATATTATGATGAAATCGTAACATTGTAGCTCATATACTAAGAACCCCCAATCATATGACAAGACAATGATAAGCATTTTAATTATTTATTTAATCAATCTTCTCATAGCATCTTATTTCTTTTTATTTCCTCCTTCGATTCTATGACAAGTGACCCTTCGTAGCATCAAATACCATTGAAAATTGACTCCCGACCATACAACAAACATATCATTTTTGTAATATATCCACCCACAAATTCAACTTCCCTGACCTTATGGCAAACTAATGCTATGATGAAATCTTTCCCCAGCATAACATCACAATGTTTGAAACTCCTCTTGATCTCACGATGACCACCAAACTCATAGCATCTTACACCTTCGATCTAAGTGTCCCAACAATACAATGTCATCATAACATCACACACCAAAAGATTTTTCTTTACAATCTCATAGCTTAAAATAGCATCAGAGCCTTTGTTTTAATCTCTATGATCTTACAAATTTCATAAGATCATAGGCCTTCACCTCTCTTCCTCTAATCTCAAGCCTAGTGTATGGTCAGGCCTCTTCAAAATTTACCTTTTGATCTCCAGGCATGGTCATAAGATCACATCTCCATGCATCCATTGCCCATGATCTCATGATGGGAAGTCAAAACATGTTGATTTCAATCATGCCATGGTGGATGGGTCCCTCCATAGATTTGATGCACCAATCTTGAACCATCATGTTATTGAAGACATATTGACTTTTGAGTGTGTGAAGCTTTTAAAATGGTGACAACTCTCCCTCATCGCCAATGTGGAATATAATACTTACATCTCCTACACATCGTCTTTGCCATGGAACTCTACACATGTGAATTCTTCCAATCATGCCCCTTCTCTAATATGCTTGAAAACTTGATGGAGCACTCTCTTCTTGCTACATGGATGTGGCATGAAGCTTGAGTTGATGTGTTATTTTACTGGCATGAAATGCCTTCTCTCATAATGCCACCCTCTTATCACTTTTTTGACACTTAGGCCGAATTGTAAAACATGACACTAACTCAAAACAAGACATTTGCAGAATAGCTTAGAATATCAATTTATTTTTACAAAACACATGCATATGCCAAATGAAGGGTGTTAGAAATATGAAACACCTTATAGGCCTTAAAATGATAGCTAGTTACATATGCATGAAAAGCATTCATAGGGGCTCAAAACTTGGAATGGACACTATAAATGGGAATGCAATTTTGAGTACTAAGATAGGATCTTTTTGGGGATGCATGCCCCTTGCGGGCATGGCAAGAATTCAGATCTCTAGAACAAGAAGACCATTTCAAAAAATTCTCAAACAACTTACTGAAAACAAAGCAACTACTCTAACTGTGCAAGACGGTGACCCTAGGCCACTGAAAATTTTTCAAAGCTTCCTACCTCTATCATATACCTAATTCTCATTAACATCTTCTTGAGATTAAGTGAAACTTTTTCTATCCTTTGTTTCACCCAACAAATCAATACTTTCAATCACTTCGTTAAGCAAAAAAAAATTGTCATCATCACTTTCATGGTGCATATAAAAACTAGAAACACTTTCTTCACCTTGCTCACTATGAAACTATGAATCAACATGACCATAACTACTATCGTCAAATTGAAATTGATCATCACTAACTGAATCATGGATACCTTCAACTGGAAACACAAAAGTTTGGTATTCTACTTCATTCAATGAGTCACATGAATCAATTTTCAACTCACCTTGTGTATCTGGGTGTGAAGGGTACATAAAATATGATTCCTACCTCTTTGTAGTCATATTACTCATCACATCAAATTTACCACTTGCTGAAAAATTTTCACACTAAAAAATTTGGTTAGTCACCAAATCTAAAAACAATTCTAAAAATGTTGATCCAAAATATGCTGAAATATTTGTCTTCAATTAACATACTATTAGAGGGAACATTGAAATCATAAAATGTCTTATTACATGATTTTTTAGTAATAAAAAGGAAATCAAAATTAGCAACATTATTTTCACTATTTTCCTTTTCATCACCCAAAGGATCAAAACTTATTACAGTACAATCACCAGCATGAGAAAACATTGAGACAATATCAAAATTCCCTTCAAACACATGCCCTACATCTATCAAGTCATCATCTGCACATACACTTGAGGTGTTGTCATATGCACCTCCAAATTTTGATAAAGATCTTTCAGATTTTGTATCTTTTTTGACATCAAACATTGGAGAAGTGACTTGACTAAATAAAGAAACACTATGAGGAAAAAAACAAACATCCTTAAAAGTACTTACATATTTCTCAAACTCATGAGCCAACAAATTTGAAATCTCATCATGGCTTAAGAAGACTTCCTCACAAATATTCTCCTAGCTGTGATTATTATCTAAATGACATGAAGAACACATAACAACACCAACATTAATACAACAACCTGAAATATCAGAATCATTATAACACTCATTCTTATCATAACAATCAACACCTCTACTACTATTACAAACCTCTTCAAACTCATATTCACTGTCACAAGACTCATTTTCAATTTCATATCCATCTTCTTCATACTAGTTGCAATCTTTTGATTCATAAAAAGTTGAATCCATCTCTTCACATTCAAAAGATAGATTATCATTGTTTATGGATTCATTACATTCATTTTTACCTTGAATTTCAACACATGTATTATCATCATTAGGAGACATAATATGAACTATATCATTATCACTTTCCATCTCCCTAATGAACCTCTCAGCTTGTAAAAGCACTTGTAACCTTATAGGTACTAGTCAATTAATTGAATCAGGTTCTATAATATCTAGGAAAACACTTGGTAGGGAAGATTCCTTCAGTCTAGAATGCAAAGGCATCATATTGATTACTAATTTAAACTTTATATAAACTTGTTGAACATTTAGACCTAGAAGACTTCCCATTTTCATCTTGACTATACTAACAATCATATTGTGGATTTTCTTATTCAACATAACAATATTACTAGCCACAATTTTTGAGCTATCAAAAAATTGTAGACTAACCTTAGACCTGATGTTTAAATCCATCTTAAAATAAAAATTTTGCCTCTTTCTCTAGTGCTGAAAATCACTTAATTGAGGTACTAATTTTTAACATTAAACTTTCATGAAAATGAAAATCATGAAAAGTAAATACCTTATATGCTGATGTAAAAACTTTCCTCTGCTAATTCTGGCACAAATGTGAACTGATACTCTTTCACACACTAATGAAAACCTTGTAGAGACACCACCTTCTTTAAAAGGACAAATAAATCACAGCAATGATTTACTTTCAAACATTCAAATTTTTATAACAGCAAAAACAACAACACTGAACCTTAGTCAAAAACACTTCTTTTCCAAGAAACTATCAAGAGCTTCAAATCTACCCATACAACTGAAAGTCCTTCAACTTTTAAACATGATATCAACTAGGACATACTAGTATAGAGATAGAGTTGTCACTCATAAATGAGAAATAAAACAAGATTTGTTACTTGAAAAAATATGAACAAGACTTTCAATGGTAGGAAAAACATAGATCATCAAACTACTCTTATAAATTTACAATCTTGAAAATAGAGAACAAATCACATTGTTCATTCTTGACTCTGAACACTACAACACTTTGAAAACACTTCCTAGTTGAACTGACTAATTATGGGAATACTAATGACAATACAATCTTTCTTCAACCTTCAAAGCTATTGTTGCCCTAGATAAAACATTACTGGGAGGCATGAAACTTTAGCATGACCTTTTTGCTAATAACAAACTTTACACATGCCTTTCTTGTAATTATATTGAATTACCTTTAGATTGCAATACTCCCCAGTAGAGTCACTATTTTTTTGGTGACTCAAATGTGAAAAACCATGCCAAAATATAGGACTGAAATATATAAGTTTACACTAGAGATTCGTGTCCTCTTAATAGTGAATTACTTCACAGATTCTGTAGCAGAGTCACCATTTTGTTAGCTCTTGATTTAACAGTTTTGAAAATAACCAAGAAACCAGACCAATACATCTAACACTAGAAAATTGCTATAATGGATCCACTTGACTGCAGTCTTGGGCCAACTATAAGGTTAATTCATTCATTATTCTTCTTTAGACCCTATTAGACCTAGGTGGGTAGACCTCAGATTCTTTATATGGTGCCAGTGTAAAGGCATATAACTGAATCTGGAAAACAAATAAAATCCCTTAATCTTCTATGTTTATGCAAGCATTCATGGGTGAAATATCTAATAATAGAGCACATGAACCTAATAAACCAAGTGAGGGAAAACTCTTTTAATTCTTAAATATAAAGGAAAATATATTGAATTAAAGTTTTGATCTCAGCATAACCCGGGTATGCAGCAACAAAGAACATGCAATCTCTAAGCTAACCAGTCCCTTATCCATTGGGCATCAACTGAACCTTCACATAGAGATGGACATCTTAATATACTCATATACTCAGACATATGATCTATCTATCTAACTTGCAAATAGACATCAATCTTCATAAAAACTCTCATACTTATGGTAATATGCTCCTAGTGTAACCCACAATCCTATCAATGTAAAAAAGAATTTACATGGATCTTTGTTCCAATAGCAAGTTTATTCTGACATACAATCTTAAGGGATTGCAATTGAGTTTAAGATCTTATTTCTTAAATACAAAAAATTGCAAATAACAGAAGAAGGAGACGAGAATCGGAATAAAACTAAGGAAAATGAAACTCTTGCATTAATCTAATTGAAACCAATACATCATCTGCATGTTAACACTCAAAGAATGACTGTATAATATAACAATACTTCAAAATAAATACAATACTATTGTTCATACAGAGGAACACTAAGGAAAAATGGTATTATAGTAATGGGAAAGGATTTCAACCAGACTAGAACCACAAATTAGTTACAATATAATGAAAAATATCCAAAAACTGGAACCCTTGCAAAGAGTAGAGGAAGAATATATAGAAGAGAAAATATTTTTAGGCTCTAGAAGCTAAATTTGACATGTGTCCCACTAAAAATGTCTTCAATCTAAAGTTGTTGAAATTGAACTTCTTCATCTGCTTGTAACCGAAAACCATAAATGATGTAGCAAAAATATCTGATCTATCTCATTTAAAAACAATTAACAAAATATCCTCTTCAAGAAAATATCAAATACACATCAAAACTGTGTTAAAGATTGAAATCTAATCCTGGCATGTCACTTCTACTTTTGCCGACAAAAGCTTCATTTACAACCAACTTCATTAAAAGTAATCAAATCATCCTTTAATTTTCTAATGAAGTCATAAATGATAAAATTCAGGCTATGTATGATCTCAACTATATCTAAAAACATCAATTCAGAATTTTCATTTAGAAGCCCCCAAAATCATAAAATCCTCCTATAGCCACTTTTAGAAAACATATGGACAAAATCTGATCCTGGAAATGAAAAGTTCGTTTCTTGCCTGTTCTGTTCGTATGCTACACTACACATTTTGCACAAAAATTGTACCCTTGAGGTGCATTCAAAATTCTAGCTCCTAGACTATGAACAGTAATATAAGATTGAAATAATTAAAATATCATATAGTTAAAACTATATAACATCTTAAAATAATTCAACCCTTTCATTTTTGAAATTCTATGCATTGAATTATTTATGAATTTTTATTTTTATATTATATTTATTCTCCTTCCCTTTATCTTAGTGCCAAGTGTCCACCTCTAATTCGCTACCACCATTCAGGCAGGCTCCACATGTGTCTTCTCCATTTGAAAAATATGAAATTTTGAATACTATGTGTAGACACCTAAAAACCTTTAGAAAATAAAGTATTTTTATTTTCTGAAAAAGTCCCGATGGCATCATCATTTATTAATTAATTATTTATTTAATTAATTTATTTATTTTTATGCCATTAAATCCCTTTATCTTAATTAAAAATATTTAATTAAGGAATCCCTCCCAAAAATTTTTAAATCTTATTTAAACATTATTTCCTTATTTATTAATTATTTAATTAATAAATTGACCAAAAATCCCAAAATAAATAGTTTATTTATTTTTTTCCCAAAAGTTGGCCAATTTCCTTAAGATCAATAACCTCTTCCAAAATCTTCTAATCCTTCTTTAATTTCGATTAAAGGCTAATCTCATCATTTCCTACCCCTAATCCCAACTCAAAATATTTAATCAAGATTAAATATTAATCCTCATGTTTATTAAAAATATTTTAATAAATATCTCCTCAACCCAAACCCTTGAAATAAATAAAACTTTATTTATTTCATAAAATCTTATCCTAGGAAGTTCTAGACTCTTCTAGAAAGTCTTCATCCTCATCCAAAGCCTAGACTCTTCTAGAAGATGTCTTTAACCCTAATCCTAATCCCCTTATAACCTTGTCACATTCCCTAAACATGGGTTAAGACTTGCTAACTCAAGGCAAAGTTAACAAATATCTCCTCCTTCACCCACCCTCATTAATTGCAATCCACTTGCCTAGTCCTAAGCCATCTCTAACCCTTCCTCTAATCATTTTTACAACCCTAAGCAAGCTTAAAACCCCCCTAAACCCTCAAATTCGAATTTCATGGTATCTCTCACAAATATCTTCAACCACAAAACTTTATAAAGCCCACAAAGTCATAAATGTTCTTACAAAGCACTTATGAAGGGTCTTTATGAAGATTTTATCTCTTGAGCCTCCTTTGTTGACTCATCCTTGCCCTTTCCTTCGTCCTCTCACCCTGTGACATGTGTCACTCCCTGATTGGTTGTAAGAAAGCAAAATCCATGTGCTCTCCTCTCATGCAATCTAAGCCCTCCATGAGCTTTTTTCCCATCCTTGCATCCTAGCCCTTGATCCCTCAAGCCCTTTGCCTATTTAAGGAATCCTCTCCCAAGCCATTTTAACACAATCCATGAAGTAAAGTTATAATGCTATTTTGAGAGACAAATCCATACTAAAGCCATCTATCCACACCAAAAATTCACAATCATCCATTGAAGCCTTTGGAAGCATATTGAGCATACATCCTATCTATTTAGACAAAGCTACTCAACAAGAGAGCTTCTCATTGAGAGAGCCCATTAATGGCTCATATTCTCAATTGATAGCTCATCTTAGTCTATCTTGAAGTTTATGAGTTTTGTTTAGTTTGTAGAAGCTTTATTTAAATTTGGTTTCTATTAGCATACTAACATTGCTCATATACACTATGAGTCTAAGATATTATGATGAAATTATAACATCATAGCTCATATACTAAGAACCCTCGATCATATGACAAGACAATGATAAGCATTTTAATTAATTATTTAATTAATCTTCTCATAACATGTTATTTATTTTTATTTCCTCCTTCGATTCTATGACAAGTGACCCTTCATAGCATCAAAGACCATTGAAAACCAGCTCCTGACCATATGAAAAACATATAATTTTCATAATATCTCCACCCACAAATTCAACTTCCCCAACCTTATGGTAGATTGATGCTACAATAAAATCTTTCCATAGCATAACATCGCAATGTTTGAAGCTCCTCCTCCTGATCTCATGATGACCACCAAACTTGTAGCATCTTACACCTTTGATTTGAGCCTCCCAACAATATGATTTAATCATAACATCACACACCCACAAATTATTCTTTACGATCTCACGGCTTGACATAGCATTGGAGCCTTTGTTTTAATCTCTACAATCTTATGAATTTCTTAAGATCGTAGGCCTTCACCACTCTTCCTCTAATCTCATGCTTGGCATATGGTTGGACCTCTTCAAAATGTACTTTCTAATCTCTTGACATGGTCATAAGATCATTGTTGGCATTATGATACATTTTTGTCATTAGTTACAACACTTATTGGATTCTGAATGCTTACCGAGCTCTCACCGGACATTCCTTTGTAAGTCAAGCTTTACCTAGTTCTTAGTGTTTACCGAGTGATCGAGGTGAACAAAGCAGTCAGTGTTTACCGAGTGTTTGAGGTAAAGAAAGGAATCAGTTTTGACCGAGTGAAGATGTACTTAGTATTGACCAAGAACTTCGTGATAACCGAACTCCTGAGGTTATCAAGGAAATTAATTTTATCGAGCTCAGATGGTTATCAAGGAAACTGACTATCACCAAGTCACAAAGTTCTATCGAGTGTTTCCTTTGATCACCGAGCTACAGTTCAGATAGAAGTGTTCACCGAGTGACATCTCTTCTACCGAGTCTCTAGTGGTTACCGAGTTCAAAACTACTCGAAGTGTTTAGTATGGACCGTGCCTTCACTTCTACCGAGTGCATGATGATGCCGAGTAACGCAGTGGACGACGAGTATCAGAAGGAAACCGAGTCAGTTCAGTGAACCCGAGTTTTTACCTTGGGCCGACTTTGTATAGAGATTTGCACTTGTTGTTTTGGCCGACCTTGCATGTATTGTTTATTTGGATGGTATATATATGCAATGTATTGTATCATTCAAATGTAATGGTAATGAATGAAAATGTGAAAGTGTGAAAGAAATACATGTGTGCAAAAGTATGTGTGCTGAGTTGTGAAGGTATTCAGCAAGGTCAATTTTTGGAGCAGAAAAGTTTTATCTATCACATCAAGGTGAATCAGAGCATAGCGGATCTTATCAACAATCAGTTGTAATCAGATCCACTATTTCATTCTAATAGGTGAATCAATTTTTGTAAATCCTTTAACAAGGTAGACTTAACAGTCTTTTGTAAATCTCCTAACAGAGTGCATACTTTATTGTATGTTTGTAAATCCTCTAACAAGGTGGATCTAGCAATCCTTTGTGCTCCTAACAGGGTAGATCACCAGAAGTGGTCATTGTAAGCCTTAATCGGCCAACTTCATACTGCAGTAACGAAGCTTTGTGGGTTTCATCCCCACCCCAGTTTTACTTTCTATTTGGAAGGTTTCTGGGTCACCAAATCTGTGTGTTCAAGTGTTGCAAATGATTTTGTTTCATGCTTACAGTAGGATGAATGGTGAATATATCAGTATGCAGTTTTATTGTTTGAAATTTTAAAAGTTACTGATTCACCCCTCCCCTCTCAGTAACTTGTCATATCTTGAATATTTCCAACAATTGGTATCAGAGCAATAAGGTTCTCAAGATAAAAGTTTCACAGCTTGAGCAAAGATCAAGGACAATGGAGATATTCAGACTTGACAAAACTATTGAGAATGAAAAGCTAGATCTGAAAATGGCCATGGATCAACTCAATGAAGCAAAAGAGCATCTTTCACAATCCTTGAAAAGAAGAAAAGAACTTGCAAGGCAAATGAATGACCATCAGTATGTTGAAGAAAAGATTGAAGATCTCTCACCATCAAGTAGTTCAGATGAAGCTGACAAAGAAATCAAAGAACTTTTAGAAAAGAATGGATCTCTGTAGGAAGAAGTAAGAAAGCTCAAAAGGGAACAAGAAATCCAATCCATCAGGCTATATGAAATCTTGGAGCAAAGGAACAAGGCAGCTGAAGACTTAGAGGTAAGGAATAATCAATCCTCTCAGCTTGAAAATCTTGTAACTCAATTATCTAATGCAAATGAAGAAATTATGAATCTAAGATCTGAGAATGAGAATTTGAGAAATGACTTAATTACTGAAAGGCAAATCAATGCAAGCTTACAAAGTGATCTAATCTCTGAAAAACAAGTCAATGAGAGAATGGTAAAATCTCAAAAAGAGATGGATCAATTGAATCTGCAAAATGAAGAAAAATTTCATAAACAAAATGGTAAAGCAGGCCTTGGATACAAGGAAGAAGGTGAATCCTCCAAACAGGGTACTCAAAAGAATCAAAGACCTACTTGCAGCCACTGTGGTAAGTTAGGTCATACATCTAACAGATGTTGGAGCAATGGAAAAGGCAAATTTAATGGAAAGTGCTACAATTGCAATCAGCATGGACACAAAGCCAATGAATGCAAAGAGAAACCAAAATTTGAAGGTAAATGTCACAAATGCCAAAAGCAAGGTCATAAGGCATCACAATGCAAATCCAAATCATTTAATCCAGCTGAACAACTTGTCAAAGCAATATTTGGTTGGGACTACAACACTTGGTACAGATGTCATTATTGTGGAGAATATGGTCATACTGGCATAAACTGTGCAAGGCATCACCTAAGAAAAAGGGATACCACTGTAAGATGTTATACATGTACAGAACTTGGTCATATATCTAAAAATTGCATGAACATAAAGAAAGTCGAGGATGAGAAGAAAATCAAAGTAGACAATATTCGAAAGCAAATGAAGCAGCAATGGATTCCTAAGTCTACTGAGCCAAATAATTCAAGTGATGGAATGGTCACTCAAGAAGTGAGTGACTCTACCATTTCCAATTAAGACTCATCAGGATAAGACCAAGACTGTATCTACAAAGCAATATCCTAAGCAGTCCTAGAATGAAAATATGATCAAATCAGTATTTCAGATACATCAGGATCATGGTCGGTACATGACCTTACCGAGCTCAGTCGGGTGCAATAAGGCTTCTTTCACCAAGTTGCACTTACCGAGCATGGTTGGTTCTTCTCTTACCGAGTTAAGGTCGGTTTAACCTATTTTCTTTTGGTCACCGAGTTGCAAAGTTTAAGCCGAGCTAGTGGATGGCAGTCTGTCGATCGTAGCTACCTCCGTACTAAACATTAATGGCAAATTTTTCATCAAAAGAGAAGATTTTGACCTTATTTTTCACCACAAATTCAAGATTTACACAAAAAAAAAGGCTTTCAAGCGAGTTCAAGCGATTTGAAGAGATTTTCAAGTGAAGTATTCTTACAAAACCTTTTCACTCACTAAGCAGCAATGGCATCCACAAGCACCAGCAGCAGCAAGGCGAAGAAGGGTTCCAAAATGCTTGTGAAGGGAACAGAATGGAAGACACCTACGTTCAAGATCATTCCTGCCATCGCTAAATCGCTCGTTCCCAATGGAGCTCAATCATAGATTCCACCCAAGGTACTCCTCGTGAATGTCATTCACACTCATTTTAAGTGTGCTATTCAAGAAATAGGGACATTGGACATGGATAATGCCCTAGCGGAGTTATGTGTAAATGGTTCTCTCAAAATTGAGCACAAGCATTTGGAAACTAAAAGTTTGACTCACATCGCGCATATGCCTAGAAACTTCCAAACCAAATGGATTAGGTATATCTTGAGTCGAGTTCATAATGGTCAGTTGTGGTTGGAACAACCCATTTTGATAACCAAGAAGATGATTCACAAAATCACAGGTCTCCCGATGCTCAGCAAAGCCAAAACCACCAAAACGCTAGGACGGGATGAGTTACAGAGGCAAACCCTAGCCGAGTGGGACGATAGAGGTTTGAAGGTTAACACTGTAACAGATCCGGAACTAAGATTTGGCATACATATTATTGCATATAAGTTATATAGTTCCAGCAGGTTAAATAGTGTATCGTGTGAAGCTGTGGATTTGGCCCTGAAAATTGTAAAGAAGAATCTTGAGTTTGATCTGTCAGAAGTAATGTTGAAGCAGTTAAACAAGAACATGGACAGTATAAGGACATCAAAGAATAACCCCTATAAATTTGGATCTCTGTTAATATGTTTACTATTTTATGTACAAAAAATTCTTTCCATCAAAGGGAACCGTAGAATGGAGAAAAGATGTCCCAATTTTGTATCAGATTAAAGAGTTTATAGCAGAGATGGGAGAAAATTTTGATAGTATCATGGATAACTATTTTGAAGACTTTAAGGAGACGATGAATAACCGATTCAGAATTCCTCTTAGGCTTGTTGAAGAATATAAAGATGACGTATGTTTTATGGTTGACTGTGACAAGGTGTACATACAGGCAGTTAGACCCCGAGTTGCATTGGTGAAACCTCTTCCATATGAGGTAAATATTAATGAAATAAGGGATATCATTGAAGCACTGGTAAATGAGCCAGTAGACCCAAGGCAATGGATTTTTGGTACTTATGATGAAGCAACGGCCAGAATTGATCTGGAAATCAAAATTCCATAGGCCATCAGCAAAGGTAAGAGGAAAGTGGCCAAACTGAAAACTGCAATGGGTCCTCTTATGCTCACCAAGGGAAAAGGTGAAGATAAAGAAAGTGAAGAAGAAGAAGAAGGAGAAAAAGAATTAGAAGAAGAGCAACCAGTAAAGAAGAAAGGCAAGGTAATCATTACCAAGCCCAAGAAGCAGCCTACTGCAGTATTTACTCGGAGGACAAGAAAAGGTATTCAGGAACCTATATTGGTCAAGCCTACACCTACATTCGAGCAAAGGCTCAAATCATTGGAAGAAGGAGCTGGCATCACAAATTTCAAGGCATTGAAATTTGAGACAAGGACTGATGCAGAGAAAATGCAGATTGAGGAACTGGTACTTAACAAAATGGGAAAATGGAAATACTCCCCAGACCAAATTGCTCCTCATATCTCTAAAGAACTACTGGAGAGAGTACAGTCAAGATGGGAGTTAGCCACCAAGACGGTAAAAGATATATATGAGCAATCCCTGAAGAATCTTTGGCCTAGTCTCACTGGAGCAGAGGTAAAATTTGAATTGAAAACCTATGAAGGTAAAATGATGATCAGATTCCACACTTGTTTGATTTTGATCAAAGATATAGAGCATGTTGTAAATGATGCTACAAACATGTGGAAAAATATCTATCATCTACATAAGCCCAGTGTAGACCCAGTAGAAATAAAGGATGATGACAGCAGTAGCAGAAGTGATAAATCAGATAGCGCTCCATCCATCATAGTTACACCAGGAGAGTTGCATGCAATGATGGAAGAGAAAGAGGAAGAAGACAAAGAGGAAGAAGCTAAAGAGGAAGATAAGGAGGATGATCCGGTAAAAATTGCAGCAGCAATTATTGCATCCCTTCCTCACTCCCCAGCTAAACCTGTGACATCATCAAGGTTGGAGTCAGCTTTAGCAGGTTCATCTACACTAGATTTACCATCTACACCTACCATATCTCAGCTCCAGGTATCATCAGTGGAAGTGACTACCACTTCATCTACCGAGCTGCATCCCTCTTTATCTACCGAGCTGCACCCCTCTTCATCTACCGAGTTGGCCTCCTCGACTCCATCATCATCAGTTGGTATTGCTGTGAGTTCTCCAATTTTGACTACTCCAATTTTTTCTACAATTTTGTCGCCATCTACTTCAGGCACAGTGAGCTTAGATACTATATTACCGAGTGTATCACCATTTTTGGCCAGTACTCAAATTTTTGACCCTGTACATACTCCTATTGGCACTCAACCCTCAAGCATCCCAATTTTTACTGCTAGTCCTTCTGTCTCTATTGTTGTGTCTATTCCAAAGGTCAAACCAGTCATCTCAGAAGTCAAACAAAAGCAACCATTAAGACTTATGATCATTGGAAAGGAAATTCCTGAAGACATTGACTTGGACATAGAGATAGTAATTCCAAAGATTGACTTTGATAATGCTACCATTGAAGAAATGAGGTATGCTAGTCAACTTATTGAGAAAAAGGCTACTCAAATGTAGTTAAGATCGGAAAGGGATAAGGAATACAGGATAATTGAGGATGCCCGAAACATAATTACTGAGGCTATAGGTGTTGATGTTGATACTTCTCAACACATTTTGATTCAATTGGAAGAGGCAGTTAATAAATTCAATGAAGATGCCTTCGGACAAGAAAAGCTGATTGAGCATGCAGCAAAGAAATTTGATAATAAGGTGTTGGAGCACATTGCCCAGAACATTGCAATAAATCAGGTTGCATTAACCTCAATTTTGGAAGATATGGAAAATTCTTTTAATAATGTAACATCTCTTTTTGCTAAGCTTTGTGATGTTACCGAGTACACTAAGGGAACAAGAGAGAAACTAAATAAAATTGATGAGGATCTGAAGGTGAGCGCACAGAACTTGAAGCTTGACCCCAGTTCAAGCTCATCTCATCACCTCAGGATCAAATTTTTGTCAGAGAAGCAGGCAGAGCTGTTGAGAGAAGAGGCAAGGATCCGATCTACATTGATAGATATCCAAAACATGATCCTTCCCATCATGGATTCAATGTAGAAGCACATTCCACATTCAAAGACATTAATCCATGATAATAACTTCTCCATTGCAGACCATGTGATTGAACTTTCGGCTGAAGTTCAAGTAGCTCTTTCCACCTGCAAAATTTTGCAAGAGAATTGGGATAAGACTCTCCAGCTTATTCTTCAGGTACATTCAGAGTTCATCTCTCATTTTGGTGTTTCTATATAAGTATATATATTCTTTTATTCTTTGGCATTATTGTCAAAAAGGGGGAGATTATTGTTGGATATGTATACTATGGGTGAATAAGTGTTTTCAGAAAAATTGTACAAAGGAAGAGATATACAGCTCATGTAAATACTGTATGTACATTCTATGGGGGAGTTGTATATAACGAAGCTATGTATATTCAGAATTAGTCATCAGCATGTCAGATAAATTTTGTCTCATAAGTGTTTTTGTCACTAATGCCAAAGGGGGAGATTGTTGGCATTATGATACATTTTTTTCATTAGTTACAACACTTATTGGATTCTGAATGCTTACCGAGCTCTCACCGGACATTCCTTTGTAAGCCAAGCTTTACCTAGTTCTCAGTGTTTACTGAGTGATCGAGGTGAACAAAGCAGTTAGTGTTTACTGAGTGTTCGAGGTAAAGAAAGGAATCAATTTTGACCGAGTGAAGATGTACTTAGTATTGACCAAGAACTTTGTGATAACCGAGCTCCTGAGGTTATCAAGGAAATTAATTTTACCGAGCTCAGACAGTTATCAAGGAAACTAACTATCACCGAGTCACAAGGTTCTATCGAGTGTTTCCTTTGATCACCAAGCTACAGTTCAAATAGAAGTGTTCACCGAGTGACATCTCTTCTATCGAGTTTCTAGTGGTTACCGAGTTCAGAACGACTCGAAGTGTTTAGTATGGACTGTGCCTTCACTTCTACCAAGTGCATGACGATGCCGAGTAACGCAGTGGATGCCGAGTAACAGAAGGACACCGAGTCAGTTCAGTGAACCCGATTTTTTACCTTGGGCCGACTTTGTATAGAGATTTGCACTTGTTTTTTTGGCCGACCTTGCATGTATTGTTTATTTGGATGGTATATATATGCAATGTATTGTATCATTCAAATGTAATGGTAATGAATGAAAATGTGAAAGTGTGAAAGAAATACATGTGTGCGAAAGTATGTGTGCTGAGTTGTGAAGGTATTTAGCAAGGTCAAGTTTTGGAGCAGAAAAGTTTTATCTATCACATCAAGGTGAATCAGAGCATAGCGGATCTTATCAGCAATCAGTTGTAATCAGATCCACTATTTCATTCTAACAGGTGAATGAGTTTTTGTAAATCCTTTAACAAGGTAGACTTAACAGTCTTTTGTAAATCTCCTAACAGAGTGCATACTTTATTGTATGTTTGTAAATCCTCTAACAAGGTGGATCTAGCAATCCTTTGTGCTCCTAACAGGGCAGATCACCAAAAGTGGTCATTGTAAGCCTTAACCAGCCAACTTCATACTGCAGTAACGAAGCTTTGTGGGTTTCATCCCCACCCCAGTTTTACTTTCTATTTGGAAGGTTTCTGGGTCACCAAATCTGTGTGTTCAAGTGTTGCAAATGATTTTGTTTCATGCTTACAGTAGGATGAATGGTAAATATATCAGTATGCAGTTTTATTGTTTAAAATTTTAAAAGTTACTGATTCACCCCTCCCCTCTCAGTAACTTTTCATATCTTGAATATTTCCAACAATCTCCATATATCTATTGCCCACGATCTCAAGATGGGGAGTCCAAACTTGTTGACTTCAATCATGCTATAGTGGATGGGTCCCTCCATAGATTTGATGTGCTAGTCTTGAACCATCACATCATTGAAGAAATATTGAATTTTGAGTGTGTGTGGCTTTTAAAATGGTGACAACTCTCCCTCATCCCCAATGTGGGATATAATACCTACATCCCCTGCACATCATCTTTGCCATGGAACTCTGCACCTACAAATTCTTCCAATCATGCCCCTTCTCTGATATGCCTAAAAACCTTATGGAGCACTCTCCTCTTGCTGCATGGACATGGCTTGAAGTTTCAAGTGGATGCATTGTTTTACTGGCATGAAATGACTTCTCTCATAATGCTAGCCTCTTATCACTTTTTTGACACTTATGCAGAATTGTAAAAAATGACACTAGCTCAAAATTGGACATTTGCAAAATAGCTCAGAATGTCAATTTATCATTACAAAACACATGCATATACCAAATGAAGGTTTCAAGAAACATGAAACACCTTATAGGCCTTAAAATGACAACCAGATACATATGCATGGAAAGCATTCATAAGGGCTCAAAACCTGGAATGGACACTCAAAATGGGAATGCAATTTTGAGCACTAACACATGGTACCATAGATTTTGGCATGACATGATTGGATATATAGGTATATACTTTATGTTCATTGGTTTTGATTCTTGATTTGGTTATGGTGGTATATCTTCTTGGTTGAGGATCATGGTTATTTGATTTCTTTTGAGGAGTTCATGATGTGCACTTTGAGTTCCTTGATGGTTTGATGCATTGGTTTATTCTAATGGTTAGTGGATAGTTTTTTATCATGATGTCATGGATGGCTTGGATATATGGTTTACTGAGAGCTTATAATAGTGATGAGGTAGAAGTCTAGGATTAGTTCCTAGTTTGGTTTATATCTTCTTGGTCTGGAGATCTTGGTTTCACTTGGTACTATCACTTTGATTATGTAAGTGTAGACTTGGGGGATCTTCATGTTGGAGATGGATTTTATGATTCCATGGGTGACTTGCTACCAAAATTGAGTGGAATTTTTTGGCATTGATATATTTATTGAGTGTTTGCAAATTTTGGAGGTTTGTTTTAGATCTTATTATTGCAGAAGTGTCTTTGACATTTGCATGGTGCACTCATTATCTTCATGGTGTGTGAATATGATTGGATCTTGATGACTCATGGGGTTCTTGGTTATATTCATGGTGTGTGGAGATTATTCTTCATGGTATGTGGAGATGGTTTTCTTTATGGTGTGTGGAGATGGTTACATCTTGAGAACTCATGGGGTTTATGGTAAAGATGTGGTTTATGCATTCATTTGACATGTTATCCTTGGTGTTAGGATGTTTAATTATTAATTCCTAGTATACTCTTGATACACATTTAGGGTTGTGACATGTTATGGTATGTTCATATGGAGCATGTTATCTCTATGATTGATATGTTTAGATCACATTGTCATGTTTATGTTCTTAACGCCATGGTTGGAGCTTTGACATTAATCTTGTTTTAGTTTATTAGTATTGAGTACATTGATCATTTGATAGATACATCATTATATTTATATGTTTTATTTGGAGTTTTCATTGATTTATTGGTTATAGATGCTCATGGATACTTAGAGATGGTGGTGACACTAATTTCTCTTGAATTAGAGATGTATTGAGACAGTTGACAGCTTTAGTAGGAAGTTTGATGGGAATTCACCTAATATGGACTTGAGAGGATATTGTTCTTAGATGATTCTTGGTTGGAGACTTGGATATCTTGATGAGCATTATCATTTCCCACTCTATGTCTACTTGGTGATTTTGCAACTTAAGAGGTATAGCCCATTGTTTCTCTCAAGTGCATATGTTTATGCTTAGCCTTCATGGATGTGGATCTTGAGCTATGGTACATGAGTTAGTTCTGAAGGGAGGGTTAATTTTAGTGATGGTTTAGCATTTTTTTATCTCCATTTTCATATGATATTTTTTATGTTGGTTGAGTTTGGGAGATGGTTTTATATTGGGCATATTCCTTGGATTAAGTGTTGGTGTTTCAAAACTACTAAACAAAAAAGGTTCAATACCAAATTGATAGTACTCACATAACCTAAGGATTAGCCAATTCCTATTAGAAATTACATGTGTAAACCATTTGAACCCACCTTCAACAAAACCAAGGGTGGCTTTCTACTCTTTAGGCTCTACAAAGCAAGGGTGGGTATACCTAGGGATAATTCAAGACTGGAAGATCCTGTATGAGAATTATATTAGTTTCATTATGATTTTCATCTCAAATCCTCAAATACGTGCATGATTCTAATAGTTTAAACAAGATACATTCAATCTAGTAGATTTGGTAATAAAGTCTTCTATAGATTTGTAGGCACTATTAGCAATAGTGGCTAGCTAAGGCTAAAGTGTTCCAGGAAAACAAGTATTGACCAACTTTGAAAATATTTAGGAAGGAAAAGTAAACTTGATTATAATTTTGCATTTTATTCTCATCTTATGATCCATCTATCTTTCAACTAATTTAATTCGACCAGTGCTTAATCCATTGGGGTTCAGAGTCTACTAAAAATCTATAGATTTGATTTGTTGCTTTAGAAAAAATAACATCAGCAATTCTTACTAGAATAAAACATCCTTCCTATTACTGTAGTAATCTTATCAAATTCATCAAAGCTTTTACTTAATCCATTGAACTAATAATAGTGATGAATAGATATACAACCTAAATGGATTGCATTCAATCCCACAAGCTTTTACTCATACAACATCAAGATAACTAAGTAACCAAAAGGAGACAAAATTTAGAAAGAATTGATAAGGGCACAACTCATAATTTATATTCATTTTCTTTGAAAATTGTACACACTTGCAATAAAATCAGAATGACATTAGGAAGAAACATAAAGATCATTCTATATTAATGTATTCTTAAAAACTTATAGAGAAAATACATCATAAAACTTGCTGAAATTACTGGACCAAAAAAAAAACTAAGTATATGACTAAAAGCATTAGAAATCATACCCTTCTCTAGCCCTAGGATCTCACTTATATACTATGAGATGCAACAAGCTAGAGGCATAGACAACTAAAAAATGTCCTTTACAAGAAATATTTACAAACACCTATCACAAAATGACAAAAATGTGAGTAACAAAAATTTTTCTAGATTGAAAATTCCTTTTGGTGGGTCCCCTTCTATTACATCCTCTGATATTGTTGATTTGGTTGCTATTCTGATTCCTCCGTGTATGCAACTGCCAAGCTAGCCAATGATGAAGTTTGTTCTGATGATTGTAGCTTAATCTCCACCCATAGGTTTTCACCATCTTCATCCTATACTATGGGAGTAACTTCTATCTTTCCCTCTTCTTTGGTTATGTCAGCATTGTATGGGTTTGGGCCTACAACTAAAATTGACTGATCATTCTTGTCTTCTTCTTCCTATTGGCCTTGTGTAGTGATAGTGTCAATGATTTGGATCTCATCACCTTGCACCTCATCACTGTTAGTTTTGACTTCCTCAAACTATTCATCAGGAGCTATTTCTACCATCAACTTATCAAATAGTGTGTCATCTAGCCAATCAAACTGTAGAATATCATGTTGCTTCTAAATAAAAAATCTACCTTATTATTAATATTAACAAATTCTTGTTTCAAAGAATCAAAGAATTGTTGAACCTTTACCATTACTTTAGTAGTTGTAGCGCACCATGCATGCCACTTTTCATTGATAACTTTATTCATTCTGAGAAAAAATAAATCACCTAACTGCTTGGTCCATTCATTTTTACTTTTTAATTTATTTTTTCTATCTAAGGCATGAGGGAATAAGCTAAACCTTCGGCTCTTATATTTATCTAAGTAACCAACAATTATTCTCTGTAAATGAATTATCTTTTCATCAAAATCTGGGAGATCAACAACCATGTCATAGGTTCTCTCAATTTTATCATGTGATGACCTTATAATAGAGTAAGACAAAAAGGTCAACTCTCTCCTCCTCTATTTCTTTCCCCATTCATTCACAATAGTCTTTAAAGCCTCATCATTTTCTTTTAACTCATTCTAGATATTTACCACCCTAGCCAATTGGTCATAGACTAGTGGCCATTCAATTTTGTCCCCCAAATATGTGAGAGCCATTCTTAATTTATCTTCATATTTCATCTCCAACTCCACATGTAATGCCCATAGCTTGCTTTTTTCTTCTTCAAAGTCTTCTTGTGTGTAGTATTCTAGCCTTTAGGGTGTATCTAGTACTTCTATGAGGGGGGTGGATTTGAAAGGTTCAACTGGGGGGTGAGGGTATTCTATTCTTGGCCTTGTGGATCTCCCCAATAACT
This sequence comes from Cupressus sempervirens, assembly GCA_028749045.1. Classification (NCBI taxonomy): domain Eukaryota; kingdom Viridiplantae; phylum Streptophyta; class Pinopsida; order Cupressales; family Cupressaceae; genus Cupressus; species Cupressus sempervirens. The sequence goes on along the minus strand of CM053792.1, from coordinate 976,582,332 downwards.
TGTTTTCAAGTTCAATTCTCCTCTTTAACTCTCTATTGTAAGCATCCATAGCTACCTCATACTTGCTCTGCAACTCAATCATTTCTATTTCCTCCCTTTCTGTAGTAGCCAAGGAAAATTGAGAATAATCCACATTCATATGCACTACTTGTACATGTGAGCTGTCAGCAACTCTCCTTACAATGATATTCCCTATCAATTCTGAATCATCAAGCTGTGATGGAACAACCCTGGATCCTCTTCTCAGTGACCACATGACAACAACAGCTTGGTCATTACTAAATGTAGTTCCCAAGAACTCATTTTTATTTGGATCTTGCAATCACAAATTATTTGACACAGAACTGAAAATTAATGTGTCAACAATGTCTTAATTAGGTGATAATAAAATATTTGTAGCTTTTACCATCTATCTCCCCTCTTCAGGGGTTATACTTTGGAACTCTTGAATCATCTATTCCTTTATTTGATTTTGAATGGAGGTTTCATCCATTTTTGGATGCTTTGTTTTGAGACTCTTACACCTTTCTTCAAAACTGTTCATGTTTTCCCTCCAAGCAAATTGGTGGAAAGCCCTAGACTTTACAATACTATCATTAGACAAAAATTGTTGACTGACTTGTTCCAAAATAGGATCCAATTCCCTTCCCCTTTAATCTACTATAGTCAGCTAAAAACTTGATACTGGAAGCTCCTAGGGGTTCCCTTCATCAACTCTACTTGGGTAACAAAAACTCCCCCTTGTGATCCGATTTACTCAATTTTCTCATTAGTGATCTACTCCTCCTCAATTATCATGGGGGTTTGGGAAGGTGATTATGCCTCATCCTAAGGTTCCTTTTCCCTTACTATCTTTCTCCTCTTAGGAGAAGGTTTAGGAAGCCTTTCTTCAAGAACAACAATAGTAGATTCAACTGTCTATTTTCCTTTATCTATAATGGGACTTTGATTCTGAATGATGGTATATCTTGGCCTCCTTTGAACAATTAATGGACCTGCCCCTATATTGGGAGTGAAACCTAATCTCATCATTATTTTCTTGGCCTTATATGGAAAAGAATTAATAAAATATTGCTTCTTCTCATTCATTGCCTCCATGATTTTAGGGAATGTATTCATAAGCTTATTAATTTTATCTATAGTAGTTATAAAATTACTTAGAGGGTTGCAATCTTCATCAAAATAATTAATAAAATTCAAAACTTTTGAGTAGACTCTATTTTTCTTTCTTTGTCTCTTGCTCCTTCAGAGAGTACCCATTTCTTATTACGTCTTCAGGGAAATAAAATTCATGTTCAATAGGACCAAGCTTGATCCTATGCCTAAGAGCCAAATGATAGAAACCCTTTGTATCACAAAAATGAGGGTGAGGGACTACCATCTTATACTGATCCAAAAATTTGTAAAGGAAAACCCACTCTTCCTTAGTTATTACAAATTGGTGGGCTACTCTACAAGTGGGAAAAATTGATCTTGTGCAAAGAATCTTCTTCTACTCCTCCCAAATGCCACAAGAATTCAACTACTCCTACCTTTAAGGGTACCTGGTAAGGTAGTACATGGGGTGTTCCTTTGAATCCATAAATTCTAATAATAGTTGAAACTGAATATGGGATGTTATCTTCCCAATTATGTGAAACTTTCAAATTATGGGGTTTATCCATAGGCCTAATGAGGTGCATTAGTTCCTTAGGGATCTTGGGATTGTCACTTAATATGAGGCATCTCCACTTGGAGGAAAAGTACCTGTTAAATCTAACAAAACTAGCATTTTCTACTTCCCCAATCACATCTGCACTCCATAATTGAACTGGTGGTGCTTCCCCTTCTTGTTCTCTATTTAAAACCATTCCTTTACCAAAGTATGTCACCCCCTTATAAAAAAACATGTGCATCAATAGAGAGTAATGGCCCCAAGCCTTCTCCACCTTACCCTTAGAAATCCCAACCGATCCACTATGAATCTCATTAGCTAAGTAAGAAGCAAAATATATAAAAAATTCCATACTAAAAGAGGAGATTTGAGTAATCATGTACATGAAACTCATAAGAATAAAATCTTCTTCATCCTCTCCAAAAACTCTACATAGAGTCTTGTATATCTCTACTACCCTGGCATTGAATTATGCTTTCTTGAAACATTCTTTAGAGGATGATGTTATTGCTAGTAGGGTTCGAATTTTGCCAATATGGGCCTTTAGTGCACCTTTTCTAACTATATCCTTCTTAGATATATATTCATTTTCTAAATCTTTCAAATTAAGTGGCACAAGATACCTAGTGAGAGGTCTCAAATGAAAAATTTCTCTAATTTCTTCTGGGCTAATGGTGATTAGAATTTCACCATCTATTCTTCTTACAACCTTAGTGGCTTGATCATAGTTTTTCTCCATGGCCTCAAGGAGATCATAATCCATAAAAACACTGGGGACCACTTGCTTTCCTAGGTCAAAATTCCATATATTGGCATGTGGGGCAAACAGTTTCCTCTCTACAAGCCATTTCTTGAATAAATTTAAACTAGTTTGCGAGGTATGAGCATTCTGGACCTAATTACCCTTATCAAACAATCCATCTACTATCCTCAACCTAGGGTTCAATGAGGTCAACTTCTTAACTTGTACTATCTCAACAGTAGACCCAGCAAGAAACTCAAGCAAATCATCATGTACATTTCTATCCAAATAATTTTCCTGACCTAAAAATTCCTTCTTTGGAGGCATCTTTGATTATACTTTGTAGAAAAATACTTACAGATATTACAGTGTAATTACTTACTTGAAATATGTTCTCATTCCTCTCTGTATTTTTGCAATTTCTTGTCAAACAAGCTACTTCACAATCTTGCCAAATTCAGCACGATCTTCTTAGTAATTGCTTCTTCTCAAAAAAGGCTTGAAATCTTTGTTCATGTAAAGTGGAACTAAGAAAATCTTCTATGTTATACTCTATTTTTTCCCACATACAAAGCTTTCATGTCTCATTAATACACAGAGTGGCACCCCCTTTTGCATTTAAATCTACATTATCAATCTTTAAAAATCCTATGATCAAGGGATGCAAAAAAAGATGTCTAGCATTCCACTTGACAAATTGGCTAGTCAATCCAATGAGAACTAACCATGTATATAGCCCCTTCCTTGATGGAATTTCTATCTAGACCCATTGGAAACTAAGGACATGTGTTGACAAGTCACTACCTGGCTATACATAAAGAATGAGCACCTTGCCATAGCAAATTAGTGACAACTATTGATTTGATCTTGATCTTGTGGATGATACATTACTACATTACTTAGAAGATCAGTGTTGGGCCCTTTGTTGCTATATCACTTTACATATCCTCCGAGAAATTCTTCATAGCAAGATAGTGAGAATTGTTGATCTTAGGTTGATCTCACGATTAGAATCCCTCATGCATTTTATGAATGGGGTGTGGGTCCAGGATACTAATGATGTGATAAATCCTACATAACTGGCATAATAAAACCATGTTTTAATCCTAGTCACCTATCCACATTGCTTGGGTCCCACCATATGTTCATTTCATGGCAACTCGCTATGTCTCTAATGATGAGATGCCTAAATCTTCCAATAGTGAGGTAGCAAGCTCTGGTGTCTTAACAAAAACTTGGTGCTAGAAGAATAAAAGCAAGTCAAGTCAGCATTGTCCTTATTAAATGCTTTTGACAATAACAGTTATTACTCACCATGCCACATGAAAAATTTTATGGTCACCAGGAAGTTTGGAGACCATCATGTAATACATTTCTCAGCTATTCACTATGTCACTAATGGCAAGATGCTTAGCTTTTCTGTTAGAAAAGTAGCTAATCATAAGAAAAATCAATATTTTGGTGATATCTTCTGCCTACCTTTTACTGGGTTCCTTTTCTTGCTCCAACAACTCTAACAAATGCATGTGACTAAATATTTGGCCACAACATATTTTTTGACTATTGCATCTCCATTTTACAGCACCACTCTTTACTTTTGTGGCATTTTCTACCTCGCTATACATAAGAAGTGCACAACTCACCATAGTGAAGTAGTGAGAAGCATAGATCTCATCGGAATTGGATATTAAGGAACATAAGAGAATAGAACCACTTATGGGCACATAAAAATTTTAAATGAAAATAGAATAGTCAAAAAAAATTTAAAAATATTTTGCACCCAAAGCCTTTAAAAAGAACAAGACATAGGGTTTAACAGGATTTTTCAAATGAAAGAAAATTTTTGGAAGACTAAACAAGAAACCCTCTTCACCAATGATGGATTCAATCTGATTTTGTACCTAGGCTAGGGAAATTTCATCATGCAAAAAATCAGACCAACAGTGGCTCTATCTAGGAATGATAGACTACCTGAGTCTATGTAAGAATTCAAAATCTCTATATTTGTAGACCACATACATGACTTTAAAATGAAAACTTCTTTAGAGAGCACAGGAGAAAAACAGAAGAATAGGGAAAACCACTATACAGGGATATTTACATGAGTTTACAAAATACACAAAATGTACAAGAAAAAAAGAAACCCTAAATCTATTGTTCATGGAGAAATAGATACTTTCAAGAAAAGTATCTCTTCAAGAACTAGCCATGAACTAGAAGTTCAAGAAGATTGTATAATAAATGTTTAAGGATATAAGAGTTTTCTCCCCATGCATTTTCAATTAACTAGGGACCTAGCTAAATAGGGTCAAACTTACCATGTTTTCCTTTATCTTTGATTTTGGCATTCTACATTAGGACTAAATCTCCATTTTCAAACTTTTTACTCAATTTCCTTTTATCATATAATCTCTTAACTTGTAGTTGTAGCTTTTGATTCCTTAAAGATGCTTCTTTTCTGGTTTCTATTAACCCTACAAGCTCATCCAAACTTTCTTGCATATCATCTTTAATATCCTCATCATATAATTGGATATAATTGTAGAGTCCCATTAAGTTATTCTAAGGCATCCTTTCCTGACTTCCATACACTAAATCAAAAGGAGCTACTCCAATGGCCTTCTTTATAGTCACTCTGTTAGCCCATATTGCAAGTTGCAACTTAGAGTCCCATGCCTTCTTGTTATCATCCAAGCTCCTCTTAATAACTTTTAAGAAGCTTTTATTTGTAGATTCAACTTGTCCATTTCCTTGTGGATGATATGGGGAAGCTGTTGACCTAGTTATTCCATACTTGTCAAAAAACTTTATAAATTCCTTAGACCTAAAGCACATGCCATTATCTATCACAATTTTCTGAGGGCAACCAAAATCTAGAAATAACATTACTTAGCAAGAAATTATTGACAACTTTACTTATTGCATTTCTTGTAGGGATAGCTTCTACCCATTTTGTAAAGTAGTCAATAGCAACTAAAATCCATGAATAGCTAGTACTAGATTTGGAAGAAATTTCACCTATGAAATCCATACCCCACTACTGAAATGGTGCTTGCACCTCAACTAGCTTTAAAGGAGTATTACCTAAAAAATTTAGTTTTCTAGCAAACCTTTGACAAGAGTCACATTTCCTAACCAAAATTTGAACATCCTTAAAAAGGGATGGCCACCAAAATCTAGCTCTCATTACCTTGTATTTAGTAGTCTTAGCCATATAATGTCCCTCACACACTCCAGTATAAATCTCATTTAGAATTTCTTGGGGTCTTTCTTAATCAACACATTTCAGTAATATCCCTTCAAAATTTCTCCACCACAAACTACCTTTGACAGTTATGTATCTAATGGCTTGCAATTTTGTGCTCCTCTTCTCAGTTTTAGTTAAGTGATATGGAACCTCTATGTGTTGCAAATAGTGAATAACATTGGTATACCAAACATAATGGCTCATATCACATGAATTAGATCTAAGGTCATCTATTACCATATTGATCTGGTTAGCATCCAAATTAGATTGAGCCATGAGTTTAGCTAAACCTTGACCTCTTACCAACTTTTTTATCTGTATCTCAATGTTAAATTCTTGGATCTTGTTGATCCACCTACATCTTCTTCCTGACACTTCTTTTTGAGAAAATATATCTTTCACAATAGCACTAGGCACAAATGTAATTACAATAGAACCTACCAAGTAGCATCTAAAAGCCTTTACAGCTTTTACTAGAGCAAATGCTTTCTTTTCATTTATTTCATATTTCAACTCAGCTAGCTACAATGACTTAATAAAGAATGCAATTGGTTGCTCATATCCTTCATTATTTTTTTGTAATAAGACTATAGATATAGTATGAAAAGATGCAAAAGAAAATATGTGCATGGGCTTTGTGTAATTATTAGTTCTCAGCATTGGAGTATTTTTTATTGTAGTTTTAATATCTTGAAATGCTTGTGAAGGCTGACCATTCCAATCTATATTAGCTCCTTTTTTTAGCATCTTTGAAATAGGTCTACTAATTTTAGCAAAGTTAGTAACAAACCTTCTCAGAAAATTAACTTGCCCAAAGAAGGATTGAATTTCTTTTACATTCTTTGGCTTAGGGACCTTATCAATAGCTGCTACTCTCTTAGGATCTATCTCTACTCCATCCTTTGATACTATATGCCCCAATAACTTACCTTCAATTACCCTAAATGCACATTTCTTAGGGTTTAATGACACTCCATATTCCAATGCTTTAATGAAAATCCTTTCTAGATACCCACAATGGTCTTTAGCCTTCTTGGAATAAGTTGTGAGGTCATTTTGATATACCACCATAAACTTATTTATATATTCATGAAAAACCACATCCATGGCTCTTTGGAATGTGGCACCTGCATTAATCAACCCAAATGGCATTCTTACATACACATAGGTTCCCCAAGGAGTTATAAATGTTGTTTTGAATTACTCTTCTTCCTTCACTAGTACTTGGTTATACCCTAAGAATCCATCCATCATAGACATGAGTTCAGATCCATTTGCTTGTTGCAACATGGCTTCCATGTTCGGCAATCCATAATTGTCTTTTAAGGAAGCAATATTTAGATTTTTGAAATCTACACATAGTTTGATATCTCCATTCTTTTTTCTAACAGGAACTAAATTTGAAACCTAGGAAGAATGTCTAATAGGCTTGATTATTCCTCCATCTCTTAACTTCATCAATTCCTCCTACATTTTAAGGGCTAGGGTTGGATTGACTAGCCTCTTCTTTTTCCTAAAATGTTTTACATTGTCTTTAAATGGTATAATATATTGAAAGAGATCTTCTTTATAGGCTTTCACATCATCATATGACCAGGAAAAAACATGTTTGTATTTTCTTAATAGGTCAATCAAAGTTTTCTTAATTTTAGTTGATAAATTCTGGCCAATGTAGACTTTCTTTGGGGCCTCATTTGTCCTCAAATTTATCTCTTCTAGCTCCTAAGGTTTACAGTCCTTAGCTCCATGTCTTACCCTATCCTAGTTATCAAACATATTCTCCAAGATAATGAGACCTTTAGGTACTTTTTTAGTCTTCAACTATATAACTTCCTAGCCAAAAATTATTTCCCTCTCATCTATGGTCTCAACCAAATCATTGCAATCCATCTCTTGACCATGATACTTATCTTCATTTAACAAGAAATTGGTAATGTCCTTATCATCTTCAAATACCTGCTAATATTCAATATTATCAAGTACTGAGGGTCTATTCTAAACTTTGATCAATGAGATTCCTACAAATGACATTTCTTGGGGCTTAATTGCTACATTTGCTAACAAATCATTCATCTTATTCTAAGTCATATTTGTCCATGATATACCAAATGCATCAAACAATTCAATCTAATCCCAAACAACATTTCTATACTATTTCAACCTTTTATTTTTAGATGCATAGGTTCCCTTTATCTAAGAGATAATCAATTCAGAATCACCTATGACATGTAACTTCTTGATCCAGTGATGGGTAGCAACTTTCAATCCTAACAACAATGCTTCACACTCAGCTATATTATTAGTACATGAAAAATTCAAGGTAAAAGAATATCTAAAAGTGTGTTTCTATGGAGAAAAAAAAACTACCCCAGCCCCTACACCTTCTTTAGAACTAGCCCCATAAAAGAACATTGTCCATAATATTGGTGAGTCCGTACAACACTCAACTTCATGTTCAATAATAGCAGGAAATTTCTTAATTTCTTGGATAATCAATTCAGCTCTGAATGCATTCCCACTAGTATCTAAAAAGAAAGTAGCATCTTTGTCAATTTCTTCACCCAAGATAAGACTAACCCTTGGCTCTCTATCTACTTTAACAACCTTATCACCTATGTGAAAAGTTTCATAAGTTAAGTCACACTGCAAGCTGCCTCCCATAGTAGCACTTCATTTTCTAGAAAGAAAAATACCATAGTGTGGAGGTATGTCAACCACAAGGACTGACATGGTCAATTCTACCTCAGGATATGTAGCTAGCTTGAATGGCAAAGCATTTATAGTACCTATGACTCAGGCTTCCCTAGCATCCATACCTCTGCATCTGCCTTGTGTAGTTTCTACTTTCAACCCTAAGGCTTCCATTACTTTGAAAGGCATTATGGTGTTAGAGGCTCTTGAGTCTATCATGTAATTTTTAAGGGTCTTCCCTTTTATAATTAGACTAAGAAACAATGGGTTGATATCTTCTATGTATGCTATTGATGAGTCATCTAAGAACATTTGGGGAATTTGGGACATGATACCACTATCTTCTATTACTAAGGGGATCTATTGTGTAACATTTTGTTTAACATTGTTATTACTTTTTCTTATCCCTCCCAACCATGAGAAGGCTTTACTCTTATGCTCTTCAATTCTAAAGAGTTCAGAAAAAGGTACCTTAATAGTGATTTGGGACAAAATTGATATCATATCAATTGGCTCAGATATAGTGGGTTTAATAATCATACCTAGAGTACGAGCTTTCTAAGCAGCAGGGATTATTATTTTCTTGGAATTATCAGATCTTGATCCCTTCTCTTGCATGATTCCTTTTGCTATCTCTTTAGCTTGGAATTGCACTTTCTTCTTAGGTTCCCACTTCTTAGTTTTAATATCACTAAACTTGACTGTCTCTACACTAGCCTTGTTGTCTTCATATTTCATCTTATGTGTGATATCTTTTATGAATATACTAGAAGGCTTCCCACTTTCATTTTTAACTATTATTTTTCTCAAATTATAATTGCTATGTACTTGGGAGATCATTTCTGCAATGATCCTATCAATTTCTTCTTTGGAAGGCATTCTTAAACTTACATGACCCAATTTAGAAGATGTAACACATACTTGATCTTCATCATATCCTTCATTATCTAAAAAAATTTGTTGATGATGTAATTGATAAGCAATTTTCTTATTATCCAAATCACTTTCTATTTCTTCTAAATTAGAGTCAATATAGTCACTACACATGCTTACCTTATTACAACTTACATCATCATGACTCTTCTCTTCTTCCTCCTCCTCAATTTGTAAACTATGATCAGAAGCAAATGATTGAGCAACTACATAATATTTTGCAGAGTAAGTTAATTGACAAATAATGCACCATGGCACATTATCATTCATATTTATTAAACTTCTTTGTAGAGGATCTGGTGTACCCTTATCTTTCACATTTTGAGTTTGGTTAGGGATTGGCTTGCTATCCTTCCATTGGTTAGTGTAAGGGTAATATTGCATTCTAGGTTGTCTATTGAAATTGATATTATTCACAAGGGTTTTCTCATCAACATTTGGCTTATTGAAACTAGTGGGGTTCATCTTTTTTAGCAATTCCAAGACCTAGCCTATTGTAGGTTCTTCTGGCTTTTTTCCTACAAGAGTTTTATCACCCTCCCTTTTGTTGTTATTCTTTCGATTGAAAAGATTTAGATCATCTCTCCTACCCAATTTGCCAAATGTTTTCCTATTATTCTCAATATTTACTGCAACCTTGTAAACATCCCTTAAGGTTTTAGGATCCTTATCCCTCAATTGGTAAGCCATTTTTCTATCAAAAGCATTAAAATATGTTGTGACACAAACATCCTCATTCAAACTCATTACCTAAAACAATTTTTACATGCCTTTCTAGAATTGTACATTGAAATCAAATGCAGACTCATTAGGATTCTTCTTGATATTGTTGAATTAATTTAACATGAATCTAGCATTAGTGTTGTCTCCATATTGTTCTTTGAATAACTTCTCTAAATCACTCCATGAACTAATACTATCATCAGGTAGCCTTCTGAACCAATCCCTTGCATTCTTAGTTAGTGAATGCACAAACAACTTCATGAGCACATCTTCAAGTTCATTTTCATAATCATTTAACATGTCTATTAAAATTCTCAAATGTTCTTCACTAGTAACAACATTATTTCTAGAAAACTTAACCACTTTATCTCTTAAATCAAAAGATATGGGATGTGAAGCACCAGGAATACCTAAAAATGATATTTGTATATACTTTTCGATGTATATAAGTTTCTTCTAAAAAAAAAGAGCATTTGAAGTCCTTGCTATATTTTCTTGGTTAAGGGGAACACTTTGCGATTTTTGGAACTGAACAATAGGGGTTTGCACATTAATGGTGGATGCTGAGGTAGGAGCAGACTGAGATATTCCCTAAACTAAAACTACTGGTCCACAAGGAGGTATAGAAACTGAATCTAGGGTAGATAAGTTTGGCCATGAGGCTAATGCAAAATTAGACTTAATGAACTAAATTTTTCTCCTAGTTTTTGTAGCTTGAGCTTCATTCTCCACCTTCTCAAGCTCTTTTGCAAGATCTTCCTTCTCCTTTCTAGCCTTCTCTAGATTTAAATCTAATTTTGACATGAAAGGCTTTAAGGATTTTCTTAGTAGAACTTTGGGTTCATTTATTTGGATCCTTGTACCTTTTCCCTTTCCCTTATCTATAGGCTTCATAGTGAGTTCTAGAGGATCTACTTGGATAGGCTTGTAAGCTTGGACTTGACCAATAACTGCCTCTAGCTTTTGGTATATGGGACTATTTTAGGATTAGAAGGATCTCCAAAAGAGCTCCTAAGTCCTAACCTACGATGCATTTCAGCTATGAGATCTAGTCTAGGGGATATATTCCCTACTCATGACATATCCTTATCTTGATATGTTCTTTCATCTAGTACTAGGGTAGTAAATATCCCTCCTAATAGTCTTGTGGTTTCTAATTCAAAGCTGAGTGAAGATGACTCTCTCCCTATCACTAGTTGATACTAGGAATTGATGGATACATTACCTCTAGGTTTCCAAGTGGGATTTGGATCTATCCTTTTCTTATTAGGTTCTTCCTACCACCTTTAGGTAAATTAGTATACATTGGTACATCAGGATTGGCTCTCGTGTAAGCTCTTGTGTTTTTTCTTTTGTCAGCCATTTCACTATATATTAAATAAGCACTAGCTTCAAAACCATGACTGAGTCACCACCTTTTTTCTTGGGAAAATACATGATTATAATTATTCCTGACTTCAAGGAAAAGACAAAAATAGAATGGGAATATCTGACATAGATGGACTAATCACTAAAATGATAAGACTGCAACTCTTGCTTGTTAGGTAAGACACTTGGAAAGGCTGGACACATCAATGTATCTCTATGGCATTTGGGCTTTTCTTTCTTTATTTTTGTTTAAATTATCAAGGTTTGTTACTAAAAACATTCTCTTACAACCATGGGAAAAACTAAACAATCTGACACCTATGTACACAATAGGACCAAAGAAATTGTAGCACTTTTTATAGATGTGTTGGACAACTCCCCAATAGAGTCACAATTTTGTTGGTATTTTAAAACTACTAAACAACAAAGGTTCAATACCAAATTGATAGTACTCACATAACCTAAGGATTAGCCAATTCCTATTAGCAATTACATATGTAAACCATTCAGACCAAACTTCAACAAAACCAAGGGTGGTCTTCTACTCTTTAGGCTCTGCAAAGCCAAGGTGGGTACACCTAGGAATAATCCAAGACTAGAAGATACTATATGAGAATTATATTAGTTTCATTCTGATTTTCATCTCAAATCCTCAAATACATGCATGATTCTAATATTTTAAACAAGATACATCCCATATAGCATATTTCGTCATAAAGTCTTCTATAGGTTTGCAGGCACTATCAGCAATAGTGGCCAGCTAAGGCTAAAGTGTTCCAAGAAAATAAGTATTGACCAACTTTGAAAATCTTTATGAAAGCAAAGTAAACTTGATTTTAATTCTGCATTTTTTCTCATCTTATGATCCATCTATCTTTCAACTGATTTAATTTGACCGATGCTTAATCCATGGGGGTTCAGAGTCTACTACAAATCTATAGATTTGATTTGTTTCTTTACAACAAATAACATCAGCAATTCTTACTAGAATTTATCATTCAAAACATCCTTCCTATTACTATAGAAATCTTATCAAATTAATCAAAGCTTTTACTTAATCCATTGAACTAATAGTAGTGATGAATAAATATACAACCTAAATGGATTGCATTCAATCACACAAGCTTTTACCCATACAACATCAAGATAACTAAGTAACCAAAAGGAGACAAAATTTAGAAGGAACTGATATGGGGATAGCTCATAATTTGTATTCATTTTCTTTGAAAATCATACACACTTGCAATAAACTCAGAATGACCTTAGGAAGAAACACAAAGATAATTATATATTAATGTATTCTTAGAAACTTACAGAGAAAATACATCATAAAACTTTCTCAAATTACTAGACCAAAAACCAACTAAGTAGATGACTAAAATCATTAGAAATTAGACCCTTCTCTAGCCTTGGGATCTCGCTTATATACTGTGAGATGCAACAAGCTTCAGCCATAGAGAACTGACAGATGCCCTTTATAAGAAATATTTACAAACACCTATCACAAAATGACAAAAATGTGAGTAACAAAAAGTTTTCTATATCAAACATTCCTTTTGGTGGGTCCCCTTCTATTACATCCTCAAATATTGTTGATTTGGCTACTATTCTAATTCCTTCATGTATGCAACTACCAAGCTAGCCAATGATGAAGTTTGTTCTGATGATTGCAGCTTAATCTCCACCCATGGGTTTTCACCATCTTCATCCTATATTGAGGGAGCAACTTCTATCTTTCCCTCTTCTTTGTTTATGTTAGCATCCTCTGGATCTAGGCCTGCAACTAAAATTGACTGATCATTTTTGTCTTCTTCTTCCTATTGGCCTTGTGTAGTGACAGTGTTAATGATTTAGATCTCATCACCCTACACCTCATCACTGTTGGTTTTAACTTCCTCAAATTGTTCATCAGGAGCTATTTCTACCATCCATTTGTCAAATAGTGTGTCATCTAGTCAATAAAATTATAGAATATACTATTGCTTCTTGATAACAAACTCTACCTTATTGTCAATATTAACAAATTCTTGTTTCAAAGAATCAAAGAATAGTTGAACCTTTACCATTTCTTTAGTAGTTGTAGCCCACCATGCATACCCCTTTTCATTGATAACTTTATTCATTTCGAGAAAAAATAAATCACCTAACTGCTTGATTCATTCATCTTTACTTTTCAATTTAATTTTTCTATCTAAGGCATGAGAAAATAAGCTAAACCTTTTGATCTTATATTTATCTAAGTAGCCAACAATTATTCTCTATAAATGAACTCTATTTTCATCAAACTCTGCGAGATCAACAACCATGTCATAGGTTCTCTCAATTTTATTATGTGATGACCTTATAACAGAGTAACACAAAAAGGACACCTCTCTCCTCCTTTGTTTATTTCCTCATTTGTTCACAATAGGCTTTAAAGCCTCATCATTTTCTTTCAATTCATTCTAGATGTTTACCACCCTAGCCAATTAGTCATAGACTAGTGGCCATTCAATTTTGTCTCCCAAATATGTGAGAGCCTTTCTTAATTTATTTTCATATTTTTCCTCCAACTCCACATGTAATGCCCATGGCTTACTTTTCTCTTCTTCAAAATCTTATACTGTGTAGTATTCCAACCTTTTGGATGTATTTGGTACTTCTATGAGGGGGTGGATTTGAAAGGTTCAACTGGGGGGGGCAAGGGTATGTTATTCTTGGCCTTGTGGATCTCCCCAATAACTTGTTTTCAAGTTCAATTCTCCTCTTTACCTCTTTATTCTAAGCATCCAAAAATTCGTCATACTTGCTCTGCAACTCAATCATTTCTTTTTCCTCCATTTATAGAGTAGCCAAGGAAAATTAAGAATAATCCACATCCATACGGGTTGCCTGTACATGTGAGCTATCAGCAATAGTCCTTACAATGAAATTCCTTGTCAATTCTAAATCATTACGCTGTGATGGAAATACCCTGGATCCTCTTCTCAATGACCACATGACAATAACAGCTTGGTCATTACTGAATGCAGCTCCCAAGAACTCCTTTTTATTTGGATCTTCCAATCCCAAATTATTTGACACAGAATTGAAAATTAATGCGTCAGCAATGTCCCAATTGGGCAATAATAAAATATTTGTAGCTTTTACCATCTGTCTTCCCTATTCAGGGGTTATACTTTGGAACTCTTGAATCATTTGTTCCTTTATCTAATTTTAAATGGAGGTTTCATCTATTTTTGGATGCTCTATTTTTAGACTCTTATACCTTTCTTCAAAACTATTCATGTTTGCCCTCCAAGCAAACTGGTAGAAAGCCCAAGACTTTACAAAACTATCATCAGGTAAAAATTTCTGACTGGCTTGTTCCAAAATAGGATCCAATTCCCTTCCCCTGTAATCTACTACAATCAGCTCAAAACTTGGTCGTGGAGGCTCCTAGGGGTTCCCTTCATCAATCTCTACTTGGGTAACAAAAACTCCCCCTTATGATCTAATTTATTCAATTTTCTCATTATGTGAGCTGCTCCTCCTCAACTCTGATGGGGGTTTGGGAAGGTGAGTACTCCTCATCCTGAGGTTCCCTTTCCCTTGTTATCTTTCTCCTCTTAGGAGAAGGTCCTGTAGACATCAAAAATCATCCCAAATGACTATATTAATTTAATTAATACTAGTCACATTCCTCTACTTATTTAATTAAATTATTTTAATTAAATAGGTTCATTTTTGCCTAAGTATTTAAATTTAATTTAAATACTCCTAGCTCTAATGTGTTAATTTAAATTAACACATGATTCTCCACATATTTCTTTTTTTTAAATAAATTTTATTTATTTAAAATCCTCCATATTCTCATTAATTCTTCTAGACCTTGATTAAATTAAATTTCATTTAATTTAATCTTTATCCAAACTGCCTAGAAGTATGTGCATTCATATGAGTTTTCATCACATGGGTCCATATATCTTTTAAGCACATGTTGTCTACACCATAGGAACCTTCTACACACACATGCCACCTCATCAGTCTTATCCATCTATCTAGAATGTGAGATAAGGTGCTTAGTTTTCAATCCTTATCCTTATCTCCTAGTGGTTTCTAAGCACATTCTAGATGCTTCCTCCATCTACTTTAAATAGATGTCTTGTCTCAAGCTTTCCCCTGAGGGGCTAGGTTAGGAGTCATTAGAATTCATTATCATCCATTAGGTACCATTAGAATATCTTATTATTGCATCATAATTCTGTCATTTTGATTTCTCATATCATCTAGTCTAGGTACATATTCCATCACTCACACTTGCATTCACACATCCAAGAGATTCATCCATTGTTGTGTTCTTAAGAGCATACCAAACATACTCTCCATCTAAGATACACCAACAAGGCTTCTTATGGATGCCTTTGTTGAGTTGTAGAGGTGGAATGGTCTTCATTTGTCATTTGCTTATTCATTTGTTCATAGTTTGAGGTTTGCATAATCTTGGTTACAATTTTATGCAATACATTTTGGCACGCCTGGTAGGACCCACGTCCTTGATCTCACTTCAGAAGTTCACCAATAAAACTTTTTGCAGGTCAGATTAGCATTTTGTCATCTCTGATAGTCTCAGTGTTGTATGTGTTACGCGTCTACGCATATCAGCGTCTCCGAAGATCAGCGTCTCTGAGAACAAGCATCTGCGCCACCGCCAAAAAATTAGGTTCCTTTCTTTTTGCGTCTGTGTATTATTTATTCTATCATCTGTGTTAGGGTTTTTGTCGTCTGCGCTAATTTTTGTCATTTGTGCACTATGGTCTATCGTCTGCGCTCTACATTTTGGCATCCGCGCTCTGCACTTTGGTGTCTGCGCTCTACACTTTGGCGTCTATGCTCTACATTTTGGCATTTGCACTCTGCACTTTGGCATCTTTTCTCTGCATTTTGGCATTTGCGCTCTGCACTTTGGCGTATGTGCTCTGCATTTTGGCGGCTACACTCTATGCTTTGTCGTCTTCATATTTTAGTATCTTCGAATATTAGCGTCTGTGACTGTTGAGATTTAAACTAATGGTTAACTGTTTCTTGAGCATTTTGTGAGTTGGTAGGTCAAGGATTTATGTTAAAGGATGAACTAGAGTGTAAAAGGCCTGGTCACATTTGAAATTGGAGCATTCTAAACGGGTACATTTAGTATAGAGCACATTTAGATTTGGGCCTTAAAATGAAATCACATCCAAAGCCTTAAGGAAAATTAACTTCATTTCAGCATTTTCATTTTTAGCATTTTCTTTTAGTATTTTATTTTATGTTATTTAAAGTTGGAAAGAACCTTGTATGCTCTAGACACGCATGTCTTTAATTAGAGTAGAAAACTTAAATTTTTGTGGATAACGAATGAGTGTCTTTTAAACCCCAGGTCCACTTACGTATTCTCTCCCCTTGTGCCTTTGGGTGATCTTGGGTGCACAAGAAATAAGTGGACTTGTTTTTATTTTTCTAGGAGGCATGCTTGGGGATTTCATCACCCCTTGGGACGACCTCAACTCCAGTGTTCTGGCGGAGTATAAAAATTGGGAGGTGAATCGAAAGACACCTCTCTTGGAAGTGTAATATTGTCACTCTTGGCTAAGCCCCAAAGAACTTTATACCTTTGGGAAGTGAAGGAGGAGATTGGGTTACCGTCTCCCCCTGGCTGTGTGGCAGTATTTCCTTTCATCTACAGATTCGAGCCTCACGTACCTTGTGTATATCAAGGACGCCCTGTTGGTGTGTTTGGAGTGTTTGAAACACATTTGTATTGTACATATTTCATTGTTTTCTTTTGCATCTTAAACCTAAAATTCAAAAAAAAAAAATCATAAAAATTCAAAAATCCAAAAAAATCAAAAAGATTTCAAAAACACAAAAAAAAAAAAAAAAAAACACCTCTTCTTAATCATCATTCCAAATCATTTCACGTCACATATTCCTTCTATCCAAGACATTGTTCCCTCTTACATATCTTACCTTCATCATTCAAAATGTTGCTTGACACCTTCATCCTCTTTATTTATCTGAATCATTTCTTTGTCATTCAATCACATTCCTAATCTTCATCCTAGTCATGATTCATCATTATTCATATTTAATTTCCCTAGTCAAGCTCATCATGCATTCTTAATTCGATCCTTCAAATCAGCATTCTTCTAATCCAATCCCTTGTCAAATTCAGTCATCCAAGTCAATAATCAATCTTTCAAAAACTTCATTCACATCTTCTTCTATTTCAATTTTATATAACATATTCTACTTCGGACATGGGAGCATTGTCTTATCATTGGACTTTCATTCAAATCAAACATTCACTTTGTTTGCACTATCATAGGGTTCTTATCAAATCAAATCAAACCCTCATCCAATCCAAATCCAAACCAAATCAATATCAAATCAATTCAAATTCAATCAAATTGAATCATATCAAGTGCAATCAATTTCAAATAAAATCAAATCAAAGTCCAATCAGCACAAAGCTCCTAATTCCAAGTTCATATTCCCTCTTCAAATCTTTTCATCACTTTTCATCTTGCATCCATGGATTCAAATCTGCTTCTTCCAATGATTGACAATATTGCACAACAACATGGTCTCGTACCTCCTCCATATCAAAATCCTTCTCAACACTTCAATTCTAATCTATCTCATGTTCATCATTCTCCTACCTTTGACAAGGGAAATCTATCTCCTTATGCTTCATCTGTAGACAATTCCATCCATAGCCAATATAATTCCTCCATCATAAATGACCTCGCCATAGGAATTGAGGAACTAAAGAATACACTCTTGGACAAAATAGGTCTGCAGGAAAAGGTCATTTTCTTTGCTATGTGTCCTTCATTTTCTAGCTCTCATATCCCTCCATACAATTCCATTCATGGCCCACACAATGCCTCAGACGTAAATACCCTTGCCAAGAAAATGGAGGAAATGAAGAATTATCTCTCATATTTCAAAGGCATTAGTTCTCATGTCCCATCCAATCCTAATCCTCCATGTAATCCCCCTTACTATGAACCTAATCTAAATCCTTTATCCATAATTCCACCTCCACAAAATCCTAATCCTATAATAACATTATCCTCTAGTCCTCCAACTACATCATCCCCTATTCCTCCAACAACATCATCTCCTAAGCCTCCAACAATGTCACCCCCACCTTGTCAGGGGTATTTCACATCACTTTTGGCTAGATTGAAAATTCAGCATAATGTGAGCCAATCACCCAAACCCACACCTCCAGTTCCATCATAAGACCTTCCTTCAAAGCATGATGTTATTGATTCCTCTTCTCCTCTAGATCTGAGCACTTCTCCATCCCATCATTCCACTATCCCTCAAGATTCATCCATCCCTCCTAGTCCATCTTCTGATTCCCCTCCTAATCAAGATCAAGACATTACACCTACCACACACATTATCAATTCCATTCCATCTCCAGCATTACCATCCATAGATATTCCCCTTCATGAAAAAGTTTCTTCCACTCCATTCACTAATACTCCTCCATGTCAAGATCAAATTACTCCATCTCATGATTCCATTTCCTCCATGCCCACATATGATGATCCACTTACCATGCTATATGATCTTCTTTCACCACATGATTCCATTCCTTCCATGTCCTCATATGATTCTAGTCCATTTCAAGATCCACTCCTTGAGCTATATGATATTCTTTCATGTCAAGATCAAAGTACTCCATCTCATAGTTCCACTCCCTCCATTCCATCTCATGAACCTATTCCATCTCACAATTGACTTGTTCCACTCAATGATCCTCTTCCAAGTCAAGATCAATGGACCCCTTCATCCATATTTCACGATCCCTCTCCATCTCATGATCCTATTATTCCTGATGATCCCCCTCATAACCCTACTCCTTCACATGATCCTATCACACCTATCCAATCTCCTCATGAACCCCATACACCTAGACTCACATCTTGCATTGAGAATACTAAGTATCCACTTTAAAAAATAATTCCTCAAGATGTTGGTACACCTTCCACTTTTTCCAATTCCAAAACTCTTCCTTCCACACCTAAAACTTCTCCTCCTTCATCTTCCAATTCCATTTTAGGTCCTTATAGTCCATTCATTCTAGGTTCTTCTAGTCCATCCATTCTAGGTTCTTATAGTCCATCCATTCTAGGTCCTTATGTTCCATCGTCAAACTCTTCTTCCCTTCCTTCCATATTAGGTCCTTATATACATCCTTCTACCTTATCCATGTTTTCCAATTTATCCCCTCATAAAGATCAACAAAGGCGCACGTCCATGAATTCCTTCCAACATTCACCTTCCATACGTTCTCCATCTTATTTACCTTCATGCACCCATACCATGGCCAATGGAAGCAAATTGGATGCCAAAGAAAAAGAAGACAAAGTCAAAAATCCACAAAAATGTAAGGATCAACATGTCCCATCTAAGTGACATGTCCAAGAAAAGAAAAATCAGATCCAAAATGCAATCAAAAAGTCACAAAGGCTAAAAATCAAAAGTACAAAAGTTATGTGGATACCAAAGCTACTTAATGTAGCAATGAATCTCAAAGAAAGATTTCAAATGACATCCAATTCTACTAATCCAAATGCCTCCCTCCTTTATAAATTCTCCCAACCTCCATTTTCCAAATCCATTTTGGGTCCTTATACACCCAAATCCGCCATCCCAACTCTATCATCTCCTTCATCCATTTTGGGTCCCTATATCCCAAAATTCCAACTTTCTCCTACACATCCTTCACAATTTACTCCTTTCCACCACCCTTCAAGGTGTGTGCCAATGAAGATCTTTCTAGTTCCTTCACAAGTCTTCCAACCTAGTATCCATCAACCATGTCTTCCTCCTACCTACTCAACTCCCTTAATCCAAACTTTTTCATAGGTCATTGTCTTCTATTCCCCAATTTACTTTAGCATTCTTTTCCTTACCCTATCAATATCTACAAGAAAATATCAACAATTCCTTGAAAATAAAAATAATAATAAACAAATTAAAGAAGCATAAATATCAAGGGATACATCCATATACCTAGATGCTTGAGTCCTCCCTTCATTTTCCTACTATGTATCCATTGTCTTCCACTTTCACTTACCTATCCATTAACTTCTTTTTTTCTACTTGCACTCTACACTAGGGGCAAGTTCCATCCATATTGTTCTTCCTTACCTATCTTCCATATTCCATCTATCGTCCATTGTCATTCCCATCTTTGATCTTGACTTACACTTTCCATTTTCCCTTGCACTTCATCCATACAAACCTTCTATACATATCCTTTCATGCTCCCATCTTACTGTTCATTATCCTTTGGTGTCCATTATCCATACATTATCCTATATACTTCCTACATTCTTCCATATTTTTGATCTTGACATGTTATCCCTATCTTGCATTCCATAGACCTTGTCATGTTCATGTTCATGCATCCATTTTCCATCCATATGCATACATATTCCCATCCTCTTTTCATGTTCATTCATATCTTTTCCATCCATAATCCTATGCACGTCTATCCTTCTTCCATATACCCTTGATCTTGGTTATCTCTTTCATTTCATCCACTTCTTATCACACATTTCCTTCATATCCTTTATATCATTATCCTTTTTCCATCCATATCCTTCATATAATTATCCCTCCTCCATATCCTTCGTATCATTATCCCGTTTTCATGCCTTCATTCCACTTTCATACCCATGCTCATAATCAATACTAGAGGCACAACAACAAAAATGCTCATACATGCTTAAGAAGAGCACATGCCTTCTCTTCCTCCAATATGCGAGCTTTCACACCATCCGTCCATTTTCATGCAATCCTTCCCCACCATTATTTTCTTCCATTTTCATATCCTTGGAATGGGGCATTGTTGGTCACTCCTTTGAAATATGGTTCTTGGTTCCCCATTATCTGACACGGTATCCGTTGGTCATCCATAGTATTCCTCCATTCATATATCTACCCAACCTTCCTATCCATTTACAAATACCATGGCTCTCCCTTGTCATTGGTCTCAATCTATTCTATATATCAAATTCAATCCAAATCTTCCACATTCATTCATGTCTATTCCGCAATCATTCAATCAATTCATTTCTATCCATTCTATCTATTCATTCATATCAAATTCAATCCAAGACTCCCAATCTATTCAATCAATTCATTTATCCTCTAATCTCATCATATTCTCTTCTTCCAATCACTTCATTCACATCATTTCCATAATCAATTCCTTCATTCTATTTGCATCTACCTTGATCAAATTTCTAGTCTTCCATTCAACACATTTTCCTCTAACAAAATATTTATTATTTTCATAATCGATTCCTTCCATTCCATTCCAATTCAATTCATTCATTATCTTATCTTATCTTATCCATATTCTCACCACACTGAACTTCCATCCATAAAACCAACCTCATCAAATAGTGATTGCAAACAAGCTTACACAAATTTACATTTAGACACAATGGTTTGAGAACATCATTCCTTTTACTGTCATTGCCAGCAACCAATCACAAATATCTCATTTCAATTCAATCAATCAATCAGTTTTTGCCTTACAGGATGAATCCTTCCTACACAGGCTTAACAAATTTAACAATTTTATCAGGTTCATGGCAAGCATGGTGAATTGAATGACTACTTAGTCATAATGTCTTTTTGTTAATTTTATCTTTGTGTGTTAGTGATAGCCTTCCCCAGTGTTCCTCGATCTTCCATATCCTGGTATCATTTGAATGGCTTATCCTAATTACACATGTTATTTTGCAATATGATCTATTTTCATGATTCTTTATCACATCTATGTAAGTTTCAAGTTATGTTAATGCATTGCTCATTGGGGGCAACGGGTTAGCACACTTTCCACCAAGCTCCTTAAAAAGACTTTGGGTGTGCCCAAACCTCTCCAGTGCCTATATGTCATTTGTTCCCTCATGACTCTGAAACCTACATCCATTGTGTTAAGAGTCTAATACACGCAAAGGAATCTTGTCATCTATGCTTTTATAGCATTTGGTGCATAACTCCTCTTGCAATATTAAAATAAGCTTTGCTCTCAATATGAACACAATTGAATCTCTTGCATTCATGTAGTTAAGTTGCATTTAGATTATCATTTTTTTCATCACCCTTCTCCTTTGTCGGTGTGCCTAGTCCTCTCCTATCTTCTCTAGGGCAACCTATATTTTCTTTGATATGATGTCGTGCCGACATCACATCAAAGAGGGGCAAAATGTAGACATCAAAAATTTTCCCAAATGACTATATTAATTTTATTAATACTAGTCACATTCCTCTACTTATTTAATTAAATTATTTTAATTAAATAGGTTCATTTTTTCCTAAGTATTTAAATTTAATTTAAATACTCCTAGCTCTAATGTGTTAATTTAAATTAACACATGATTCTCCACATATTCCTTTTTTTAAAATAAATTTTATTTATTTAAAATCCTCCATATTCCCATTAATTCTTCTAGACCTTGATTAAATTAAATTTCATTTAATTTAATCTTTATCCAAACTGCCTAGAAGTATGTGCATTCATATGAGTTGTCATCACATGGGTCCATATATCTTTTAAGCACATGTTGTCTACACCATAGGAACCTTCTACACACACATGCCACCTCATCAGTCTTATCCATCTATCTAGAATGTGAGATAAGGTGCTTAGTTGTCAATCCTTATCCTTATCTCCTAGTGGTTTCTAAGCACATTCTAGATGCTTCCTCCATCTACTTTAAATAGATGTCTTGTCTCAAGCTTTCCCCTGAGGGGTTGGGTTAGGAGTCATTAGAAGTCATTATCATCCATTAGGTACCATTAGAATATCTTATCATTACATCATCATTCTGTCATTTTGATTTCTCATATCATCTAATCTAGGTACATATTCCATCACTCACACTTGCATTCACACATCCAAGAGATTCATCCATTTTTGTGTTCCTAAGAGCATACCAAACATACTTTCCATCTAAGATACACCAACAAGGCTTCTTATGGACGCCTTTGTTGAGTTGTAGAGGTGGAATGGTCTTCGTTTGTCATTTGCTTATTCATTTGTTCATAGTTTGAGGTTTGCATAATCTTGGTTACAATTTTATGCAATACAGGTCCAAGAGGCCTTTCTTCAAGAACAACACTAGTAGATTCAAGTATCTATTTTACTTTATCTATAATGGGCCTTTGATTCTGAATGATAGTGTATCTTGGCCTCCTTTGAAAAATTAATGGACCTACCCCTATATTGGTAGTGAAATCCAATCTCCTCATTATTTCCCTGGCCTTATCTTGAAAAGAATTAATGAAATATTGCTTCATCTCATTCATTGCCTCCATTATTTTAGGGAATGTATTCATAAGCTTATTAATTTTATCTATAGTAGTTACAACATTACTTAGAGAGCTATAATCTTCATCAAAATAATTAATAAAATTCAAAACTTTTGAGTAGACTCTCCATTTTTCTTTCTTTGTCTCTTGCTCCTGCAGAGAGTACTCATTTCTTATTACATCTTTAGGGAAATAAAATTCAAGTTCAACTGGACCAAGCTTGATCCTATGCCTAAGATCCAAATGATAGAAACCCTATGTATCACAAAAATAAGGGTGAGAGATAGCCATCTTATACTGATCCAAAAATTTGTAAAAGAAACCCCACCCTTCCTTGGTTATTACAAACTGGTGGGCTACTGTACAAGTGGAAAAAATTGATCTCGTCCCCCTCTTGTGCAAAAAATATTCTTCTACTCCTTCCAACTAGCACAAGAATTTACCTACTCCTACCTTTAAGGGTACATGGTAAGGTAGTACATGGGGTGTTCCTTTGAATCCATAAATTTTGATAATTTTTGAAATTGAATATGGGATGATGTCTCCCCAATTATGTGAAACTTTCAAATTATGGGGATTATCCATAGGCCTAATGAGTTGCATTAGTGCCTTAGGGATATTAGGATTGTCACTTAATATGAGGCATCTTAGCTTGGAGGCAAAGTACCTATCAAATCTAACAAAACTAGCATTTTTTGCTTCCCCAATCATATCTACACTCCATAATTGAATTGGTAGTGCTTCGCCTTCTTGTTATCTATTTAAAACCACTCCTTTACCAAAGTATGTCACCCCCTTAAATAGAAACATGTGCATCAAGAGAGAGTAATGGCCCCAAGCCTTCTCCACCTTTCCCTTAGCAATCCCAGCCAATCCACTGTGAATCTCATCAGCTAAGTAAGAAGCAAAATCAAAAATTATTTCCACACTGAAAGAGGATATTTGAGTAATCATATACATGAAACTCACAGGTATATAATCTTTTCCATCCTCTCCAAAAACTTTTCACAAGGTCCTGTATATCTCTACTGCCCTGGCATTGAACTATACTTTCTTGAAAGGTTCTTTTAAGGATGATATTATTTCTAGTAGAGTTCCAATTTTTCCAATATGGGCCTTTAGTGCACCTTCTCTAACTATATCCTTCTTAGATATATATTCTTTTTCTAAATCTTTCAAATTAATTGGCACAAGATACCTGGTGAGAGGTCCCAAATGAGAAACTTCTCTAATTTCCTCTGGGCTGATGGTGATTAGAATTTCACCATCTGTTCTTCTTACAACCCTAGTGGCTTGATCATAGTTTTTTTTCATGGCCTCAAGGTGATCATAATCCATAAAAACAATGGAGACCACTAGCTTTCCTAGGTCAAAATTCCATATATTGGCATGTGGGGAAAACAATTTCCTCTCTGCAAACCATTTCTTGAACAAATTTAAACTAGTTTTGAGGTATGTGCATCTCGGGCCTAATTACCCTTATCAAAGAATCCATCTACTCTCCTCAACCTAGGATTTAATGAGGTCAACTTCTTAACTTGTACTATCTCAACAATAGACCCAGGAAGCAACTCAAGCAAATCATCATGTACATTTCTATCCAAATAATTTTCGTTACCTGAAAATTCTTTCTTTGGAGGCATTTTTTATTATGCTTTGTAGAAAAAAACTTACAGATATTATAGTGGAATTACTTACTTGAAATCTATTCTCATTCCTTTCTATATTTTTGCAATTTCTTCGCGAACAAGCTACTTCAGAAACTTGCCAAATTCAGCACAATCTTCTTAGTAATTGCTTCTGCTCAAAAAAGGATCATAATCCTTGTTTACATAAGGTGGAACTGAGAAAATATTTTGTGTTATACTCTATTTTTTTGCACACATGAAGCTTTCATGTCTCATTAGTACATAGAGTGGCACCACCTTCTATGTTTAAATCTACGCCATCGATCGTTAAAAATCCTACGATCAAGGGATGCGAAAAAAGATGACTAACATTCCACTTGACAAGTTGGCCAGTCAATCTAATGAGAATTGACCATGTATATAGTCACTTCCTTAATGTCATTTCTATCTAGAACCATTAGCGACTGAGGACATGTGTTGACAAGTTTCTACCTCACTATACATAAAGAATGAACATGTTGCCATAGTGAAGTAGCAATGGTTGTTGATTTGATCTTGATCTTGTGGATGACATGTTACTACATTGCTTAGCAAAATGGTGGTGTGCCCTTTGTCGCTATATCACTGTACATATCATCCTAGCAACTCTTCATAGTGAGATATCAAGAATCATTGATCTCAACTTGATCTAATGATTAGAATCCCTCATGCATTTTATGAATGGGGCATGGGTCCAAGATACTGATGACATGATAAATCCTACACAACTGGCATAATAAAACCATGTTTTTATCCTAGTCACCTTTCCACATTGCTTGGGTCCCACCATATGTTCATTTCATGAAAACTCGCTATGTCACTAATGGTGAGATGCCTAAATCTTTCAATAGCAAGATAGCGAGCTCTGGTGTCTAAACAAAAACTCGACGCTAGAAGAATAAAAGCAAGTCAAGTCACCATCATCCTTATTAAATGCTTCTAACAATAACAGTTATTACTCACCATGCCACTTGGAAATTTTTATGGTCACCAGGAAGTTTGGAGACCATCATGTAATACATTTCTTAGCCATTCGCTATGTCGCTAAGCAAGATGCTTAGCTTTTTCAATAGAAAACTAGTGAATCATCAAAAAAATCAATATTTTGGTGATATCTTCTTCCTGCCTTTTACTAGGTTCCTTTTCCTACTCTAATAGCTCTAACAAAATGCACATGACTAAAACTTTGGCTGCAACATATTTTCTAACTACCACATCTCAATTTTATAGCACCACTCTTTAGTTTCACGACATTCACTACCTCGCTATACATAAGAAGTGCACAACTCACCATAGAAAAGTAATGAGAAACATAGATCTCATCAGAATCAAATGGTGAGGAACATAATAGAATAGAACCACTTGAGGGTGCAAAAAAATTTAAAATGAAAACAAAGTATTCATAAAAGTTTTAAAAAGATTTCATGCCCAAAGCCTTTAAAAAGAATGAGACATAGTGTTTAACAAGATTTTCAAAGGCAAACAAAATTTTGGAAGACTAAAAAAGAAACACTATTCACCAATGATGGATTCAATCTAATTTTGTACCTAGGCTAGAGAAATTTCATCATGCAAAAAATTAGACCAACATTAGGAATGGTTATTCCTTGGTTTAGGAATGGTTTATGAATTTGATCTTCTTATGAGATGCTTACATCCATGATTAGTTATATGGTATGGTTTAGGTGTTGTTGTGGATTCTTGGTTGGGGTTTTATGGAGGAGATCATACTTGCACAATTTATATCAAGAGGTGTGTGTAGAAGGACATGGTATAGGTTAGGATTTGCATGGTTTCTCTTTGGTCACGGTTATCTTCCTATATGTTCATTTTCACATTGGATTTGAGATTGGTTGAAGATTGTGATCACTAGTTTATATTCATGTATATCATGTGAGAGATGAAATGGTTATTCCTTTATCTCTTTTTGTAATCACCAAAAAATGATCATCTAGACTATGAGCCCCCTTTCTAGCATTTTTGCATAATTTATCTAATGCTTATCCCTGATCAAATCTCCAAAAATCAATTTATTTGATTGTATCCTATAGTTTGATCACTTTATCCTAATTTCATATTTAATTAAAAGAACATGTCCCCCTTTTAATTAAATAAAATTCCCCACCCATCTCTTATCCTAAGTTGTACACACATAAAGCATTATTCCTATTTTAAATATAAAAGAAATGGAATTTTTTTCTATACATGAATGCACAATTTTTTATGTGAGAGGAATCTTATATTTTTAAAATAACTTTAATTCTCCTCCACACATTTCAAACCTTCTCAAAAGTCAACTCTTCATTGTGATTCATTGAGATGCTTGTGCACATAGATCACTCAAGATGCATTCTCCTCCCTTGATTATGCCTCTTTTGCTTCTTAATCTCCACTGTCCATTTTTCTTTAAAAGGGAGGGCTCTCTCCTCATTCTAAAATCTTAGTATCTCATGCTATTCTTATGTTTTAGGTTTTCTTGGTGATTTTGGAGACTTGGAGCATTCTTGCATTTTTGCATTTTAGCTTAGATCTCATTCTACTTACAGTATGACATAATTTTTAACTTAGTTTCATTTATGCTTTTATCTCAGTTCTCTTTTTTAATGTCATTCCATTTTGAATAGCTTGCATTTGGATTGCATTTCATTTTATATTTTTGGATGCTAGCATTCTTGCTCCTATCTTTGAATCTCTCATTCTATGATGCACCTTGCAAGGGTTGCATAGTTTAGTTCATTTGAGAGTCACCATCTCATAGCCTTTGCACATCATAGATAGAGAGCTATAATTTGGCTCTTGAGACTCCCTCTTCCATGGTTTCTCTCAAGAATAATGGTTCATAGAAGTTTGACACTTTTTGTACACACATTTTTGGTGTTCATTGTGGCTAGAACCAAGTTTATAGCTCCATTTTCTTGCTTGAATTTTGGTTTCATTATAATTTTAGGTTTTTTAGAGAAACTTCTTGGATCTAATAAAGTGGTTTTATAGGTTTTTTACTTTGGTTTTAAGTCTAACTCTTGTGCAAATTTGTTTGAAGGCCAAAACCATAGTTTTGAAAGGTTTGAGTATATCTTTCAAGCTGCTTTTTATTCAAATCAGAATTTTTTTTTTATAGGTCAGGGTTGTAACCAATTGTCATATTTTTTCAAGTTGATATGTGTCTGTTATGGATTTTTTCTTTTTTCCATTAAAAAATATTTGTAGTCACAAATCAGAAATTTTTTGAAAAAACTTACATTTTCTAAAAGGTTTCTTAATTATACATGGGGTTAGTTCTTTGTGTTTTTAATTTTGAACTCATATTAGGGCTCACTAACTTGATTTAAAAAAATTTGTCTATTTTAAAAAGGGTCCCTAGGGCACAAACGAAGAGATTTTTCTAAATATCTTACATTTTTTAAAAACTCTTGATTTTTAGTAGGGTCTCTTCTTTTCATTTCTATATTTGGAGCCTAAATCATTGCAAACAAGTTGAATCTTGTTGACTAGATCAAAATCAAAGAGTAAGAAAGAGATCATTTTGTGATTAGATTGCACTTTCTTTGCATACACTTGTGGTGAAGGTAACTTGGATTTTGGAGGTAACTAACCACTTTGTGTTGCAGGTCTTACTTGGTTATTATTCCCTAACCTTAGTTGTTTTATAGGGAGTTTCTCCTTTCACTGCTAAAAAGAATGCATGTCAAAGCTTCAAATGCACAAGGGCTATTAACATTTGTTTTTAGGGATACTCAAAGCATAAAAACCAAACACTTTCTTGTATTTCTTTTATTCCATGTGTGAAACTCTACTAGTTTTCATTTCATAGGCACACTAAACTTATAATTGAGATCTCTTGGTGATAGAAGAGTATGCTCTTCACCCTTGTGGCGAATCATAAATCTTGACCCACCTTTGGACTATGAAAGAAAGGGGATTAATTGAAACTTTTTGGCATGTTTGGATGAAACAATCAAGATAGGAGAGTATTCTCTTCACTCATATGGTGAATCAAAAATATTGACTCTTGAAAGTGGATCCAATTAGTCTAAGTTAGCACCCTTTAGAGGGCTACTGTTGCAAAATCAAGAGGAATGACTTAAGTGGGGACAAGAAAACCTGACTATTCCAACCCACTATAATCTCAAGGCTATCCAAGATGCAAAAACTTGGTAGACATAGTGTTTGTTTTCACTTAGTGGGAGTACTTGTGGGATTGGGACCATGAGGAAAATGCTAAGAAAGAAAGCTTAAGGTGCTCTTGTGGCCACGAGGCCTGTTACTTTCCGCAAGGTCGGGTATCCCATAATTGGGTGCAAGAGGAACATTATGAATGAAATCCTTTTCTAAACACTCTAAGTTAATAACTATCCTAATTTTTTGCTCAACTTCTTGGTGCAAGGATTGATCATAGTGGATTACCCAGATCACTCCAAGATTTTACACTCACCATTTGTGTTCCCTTGGCTATGCTTATGGCATTTCCATGACAATTCCAATATCTCTTATGGGCAACAACTTGGTGTGAGGTTAAGGAGCACTTAGTGTGGGTCAAGTTGTTGAGTAATGAACCATGACTTTTAGGTAGATATTTCTTGATGTGTTCTCAAATGTGCTAGACCTATGGAAATATTTTGAACATACATATGAGAATAGTTCTAAGGGTTTCTTTTGAGACCTCACATATGCTTGTATCATACGAGATTTCTTTGTCCCTTGGCTGATTGTTTTAAGACTACTCCATGTGTCACATCTTGCTTTTAAAAATTGAACTCTCTATGCTATCAATTTTTTCAACCAAGTCAAAACATCAAGTGCAAACATTTTCTTGTGTTTCTTGCCAAGGGGAGTCTCATCATTTGACTTTTCTTTTCTATGTCTCTAGTGCTTGAGAATTCTTATTAAAGTGACTATTTGGTCATAGTTCTCTTGGTCTTTTTATCTTCATGGTCTATGTCCTCTTGTCAGTTATATTTTTGTTGAAATGGTTACCTTGATTTCTTGACTACACTCTTAGGTTGGGAAACTTATTCAATTGTCACCTTGCTTGCTCTATCTATTTAGCTTCTTGCCTAGCTCTCGACTTGAGGTTCTAGTGTCATAATCTTCTTAGACACTATTGGTGTTTGAAACTACTGAGCAACAAAATGCTCAATATCACAGTGAAATTGCTCACACAATCTAAGGATTAGCCAATTCCTAATAGCAATTACAAGAATAAACCACTTTGACTCAACTTCAACAAAACCAAGAATGGTTTTCTACTCTTTAGGCTCTACTAAACCAAGGTAGGTATACCTAGGGATAATTCTAATGCAAACTATGGTATGAAATTATCTTAGTCTCATTCTGATTCTCATCTTTTACTCTCAGGCACATACACAGTTTATCAATTTTCTCTAATAGCTTCTTAGATCTATATGCATCCCCTCTAAGAAGATCTGGTTATAAGACTCCTAGAATTTACAAATATTTCTAGAAATAGTAACCACCTAAGAATCAAGAATTAGATATAAATGAGTAGTGACCAGAATTTTATAACTTGTAAAAAAATTGGAATGAAATGATTTTGATTTTAAAATTGATTGGATATGCAGTAGCAAAGTTCACCCTTGCTCACTCTTGACTTATGTGACTAGTGCTTTATCCATTGGGGAGAGTCTTAACTATTGGTGGGAGAGCTAATTCAAATAACTTTTAAATGAATTAATCAATTGTAATTACCCATTTCTATTCTTATGAAGTATCCTTTTATAAACTCATAAACCCTACTAATTTATTGAAGCATTTCTATAATTCCTTGAATTAAAAGCAACAGTGAAATTAGTATACAATCCATCCAGATTGCATTCAGCCAAGTTAAACCTTATTTAAATGACTTCAAAGTAGACGAATCCATAAAATGGAGATAGAAATTGATGACACAAATATAGTGTAAATACCCCTTTGTATTATCCTTTCAGATGACTAATACAATGACCAATAGAAATCAATTGAAAGCCCAGAACAGATTGCTTTTTCTATCATTTCAATATGTTGTCAGAGGGTACAATTGGAAGCAAACTCAAAACAACTACACACTATTGGACCGACTAAATGTACTTTTTTTGAAAGAAAACAAAAATTTTACAAGTTTTGGATGCTCACATTGCCTTGGAAATTCATTTATATAGACGTGAGTTGCAACAAGCAAACAAAAAATGTGATTGCCATATGTCCCTCAAAAGATATTTGCACACACCTGTCACAAAAAGACAAAATGAAAATAACAGAAAGGTTAATACATCAAACATTCCTTTGTGGGCCCCTTTCTGTTATTCCACCTAAACAGACAAAAGTTTTACCATCCAATTCTTTGATTACTCTTATTCCTCGGAGTAAGTGGCCATCAAGTTTTAAAGTGATGAGTCATCTCTGATTACCTGCACACTCACTTTAATCCAAGGATTTTCCTTGTCTTCATCATTAACTATAAGGGTAACTTTTACTTTTGCACCTTCTTCCTTGTAAGAATTTGCCTAAGGGAAAAATTCACCCAGGAACTAAGAACTCGAACACAAGCACACAGTAGACCAAAAATAGATATTATCAATTAATCAGAGTATGTCTAAATACATTTCTCTGTTCAAAATATGATTTTGAAACACACTAGGAGTTCCTATATATAAAGGCCTCTCAGGAAGCACCTAGAATGTCTTTAGAAACAACCAAAAGATAAGACAACTAAGCACCTTATCCAACATTCTAGATGAATGGATAAGAATTACAAAGTGTCATATGTATGTAGAAGATTCTTGTGTTCTAGACAACATGTGCTTAAAAGAGGTGCAGACCCCCTATGATGTCATCAAGACAACTCACAAGAGTGCACAAACTCCTAAGTGTCTCACAAATAAAATAATGCAAAATAATTAAATAATGCATTAACCTAAGTAAACTTAAGTAAGTGTAATAAGTAAATACTTATTTACACCAACACCCCCCCCCCCTTAAGTGCAACTTAGGGGAATGCCCTTAAGCTTACAAAACTAGGATGAAGATGCAGAATGGGTCTCGGCTACTAGGCCATATTACGCACCCATGTACATAGTGAAAATGCAAATCTCTCATAAAGCAGGGAAAGAGGGAAAACCTCATGGGGAAAACCCTCCTCCAAAAAGAGAGATGAAAGAGGATGCATGGATGGATGGAGTAATCAAGACCCCCCTATTATGACATACATCCAGTATATACAAAAAAGAATGGAGAAGGACAGAACCTCCTATGAGGAAAAAGTCCCCCCCAAAAAGGAGAAGAAGGAGATGAGGTAGTCCCCCCCCCTAAAAGTAGTGTGCTGATTAGTGAGAAATGCTCCAATGTATAAGCTGATCCATGACCTTTGAATGATGTTCCTCCCCTTTGGAAGAAAAAAAGGCAAGGGTACTTGTGAGATGCATCCCCTAGATGGAGAAGGAATCTCTATGATGACTGGTATCTCTAAAACCTATTCAAAAGTCCCTATGTCAATATTGATGATGGCTCCCTCCAAAACTACTAAAGAGAAGAGTAGATCAAACAAGGAAGGAGGTAGAACCTATCTCAGGAAACCAACAGTCTTCTCAACTGATGAAGAGACTTCCTGTCGATATCATAAAGAAGAATCCACAATCACGCCAATCTAAGGATTAATCACATAGAGCATGGAGTTGAGGGTCAGAGTGGGCCCTCGTAACAACTATAGAAGACTCCTTATCAAAGAGAAGTGATAAATCATCATAAAAGTCTCCCTTGTCTACTGTGTTTGACTCCAAGAATAGAACTGAAATGTTTGGCAAGAAATCATCACCTAGAAGACCATGAGTACCTTGCAATGCTGAAGTACATGAATCTGTCACTGCAGCAAAGGATGAAGTATTTTCCTCAAAAAGAAGATGAATTTCATCAAGAATATCTCCCCGATCTTCAATGTGAGACTCCATGATCAATTGTGAGTCTAAATTTGATGATCAAATAGTCATCACCGTAGTTATAAAATGCCTAAAAATGACAGTGAAAGGGTCGTCAATTTTAATCTCAGGTAAACATGATGTCAGCCAAATTTAACGCCTTGGGGTGATGTGGCAGCTTGTGTGTCTATCTGTATTGTACAGACTCACATGTGGCGATCGAGGTGGCATCGTACTACTGACATGGCAAAACTTCAAGTTCCACTTGGTGATGTGGTAGTCTCAGATGAGATGGAAAAACTGTGTGTCAATAGAGACATGTTTCAAAGGTCAATTAGGCTACGTGGAGGTTTTTGTTACAATCTGCGGTCATGGGCAAGCAGTGCCAATAGGGCCTAATGTGGGTATGTCCATGTGGGCAATAGTTGTCCGTTGAGTATGAACAATAGCGAGCTAGTTATTGTGTGTCGCATGTTTGAGGAAATGGACATAGGCTGAATAGATCTCAACTGTCAAAAAACCCTATCGCATGGGCAAGAAAATTGATGTAGCGGCCAGAAAAACTTAAAAGTCGATGAATGATTTCAACACTTGAAAGCCACTTGCCAATTTAGGGCCTATTTCTGAAAGTAATATTTCTGTCTACAAAACCTATAATGTGATTGCAAATATAGAAAGTAGACAAAAAAAAATACACTTTCAAAAAAAATGGAACCTGATGCAAAAAAATTTAGAAATAGAGATCTCAAACCACCTGCACCAATGTGTAGATCATGAAATCCTACCCCAAAACAAAAAAAATTGCTCACAAAAAGGAGTCCGTATGAGGAAGATATCACTGTTTGAAAATTGTTGTTGGTGTTTTTTTTCTAAATTGTCGCCATGCCTCCAAAACACAAATGGCTCTAGATTTTGCCTCAGATATCTGATTTGGATGAAAAAAAAAATGATCTAGGGGTTTTTGGACCTTCTAAATGTGATGCAAATATCAGATTTGCACCAACAAGCTTTAATCTTCACCTGCAAAAAATCTCTCCTATGACCCCATGGCCAAAAAATTTCCAAAAAAAAATGCAAATCCAAAAAAAATAGCAGAGATGCAGATAAAAAAAATGTAGATTTGAAAATTAAATGTATAGATCTGAAATGATCATACCAATTTTTCAAATCAGTCCTTTGAGTGCTGATTTGCAAAAAAAATTGCTTTGCAATTAACTTTGGCCTAAGGTAGGTAGCTTTGTAGCCAATTTTTACCGGTTCAGCATTTTGGATGCAATGGCAAGGTCAGATATGATGCTAGACACTCCTAGTTTTTATGATACTCCAGAGTCAAGCTATGGTGATGAAGCAAGATGATGGTCTCAAATGGCTATGTGATGAGAAAATCTCCAAGTTGCTCTGATACCATGTAAGAATTTTCCTAAGGGCAAAATTCACCTAGGAACTAAGAACTCAAACACAAGCACACAATAGACCAAAAATGGATATGATCAATTAATCAGAGTATGTCCAAATACATTGCTCTATTCATAATGTGATTTTGAAACACACTAGGAGTGCCTATATATAAAGGCCTCTCAGGAAGCACCTAGAATGTCTCTAGAAACAACCAAAAGATAAGACAACTAAGCACCTTATCCAACATTCTAGATGAATGGATAAGAAATGAAAAAGTGCCATATGTGTGTAGAAGATTCTTGTGTTGTAGACAACATGTGCTTAAAAGAGGTGCAAACCCCCTGTGATGTCATCAAGACAACTCACAAGAGTGCACAAACTCCTAAGTGTCTCACAAATAAAATAATGAAAAATAATTAAATAATACATTAACCTAAGTAAAATTAAGTAAGTGTAATAAGTAAATACTTATTTACACCAACATTCCTCCTCATCATCTTCTACTTCATCATCCTCTTCCATTTTTTCCATAGACATAAATTTATCTTTCCACTCATCATAAGCAATATCCTCCGATCAATCAAAATTCAGAACTTCTCGTTGTATAGTTACTAAAGAATTTGCATTTGCCTCTATATCAACAAAATCTTTTCTAATGATATTATAGAATAACTGTATTTTTACCAACTCCTCATTTGCCATTACCCATAACAAATGGCCTATCTCATTTATAACCTTATTTATTCTTTCACAAAATACTTCATCTAGCTCCCTCTTCCATTCTTCATTTTCCTTTATTTTATCAATTGTTTTTAAAGAACAAGGGAATAAATAAAAATTTTCTACAAAATACTTGGAAAAAAAAATTTAATCTTTTTTGGAAAGATCTTTCTTATCATCAAAACCCTACAACTTATTTAATAAATCAAAGATTTTTTCTATCTGATGATATGTTAGCTGAATAAAAGATTTACATATGGCAGTGATATCTTCATTTCTCTCTATCCATTTATGTACAATGGGTCTAAATATAGATTCATTTTTCTTTAGTTCATCCCTGATAGCTGAAATCCTCACTAATTGATCAAAAAATGTGGGCCATTCTATCATGTCTATTAAATACATCATACCCTGCCTCAATTTTTCATCGTATTGATTATTAAGTTCTACATGCATTGCATATAACTTATTTTTCTCCTCTTCAAAATCCTCTATATTATAGAACTATGTACTTTCTAGGTGTCTAGTACCTCAACAATTGAAGTTGACTTAAAAGGTTCAACAGGTGGCCTTGGGGGATATGCAATTCTAGATCTACTAGATTCTTGTACTTTTCTCTTCCCAAGTACCTTTTTCATTTGAGATACTTTGTTTTCCAATGACTATATCTACATACCCCTCTCCTCATATTCTTTCAAAACTTCTTCAAACCTAGCATTGAGTTGGGAAAATATTTCTTCTTCATGACCAAATACAACATTACCAAATTTCAACATTTCTGAGGCCATTCCAATCATCTATTTACTACCAACCTCACCAGCCCTAAATACTGTCAATGCACCAGTATGCTCTACAATAAAATTTCCTACATCCTGGTCTTATCCCTTTTATCAATAGACCAAATTGTAAGAGCTTGGTGGTCATCACTAAACTTGATTCCTCTATGAACCTGTAGTACCTCTTCCTCGGTTTTAAATTGGACATCCTTTTGTTTTCTTACCGAATCAAAAACTATGGCATTCACTATATCCCATTTTGGTAATATAAGGACTCCTGACTACTTAACTAATTTTCTTCTAGCCTCAGGTGTAAATTGAGAAAATTCATTCAAAAATTTAGACTTTACCTCTTCCTTAATAGTAGAATCTAATTTACCAAGTTTTTCTGCCTTTAGTTTTTCACAAGTTTTCTCAAAATTGCCTATGTTTAGCCTCCACAAAAATTGTGTAAATTCTCTAGGCTTCACAAAATTCTCATCATTAATAAACCTCTTAGAGGCTTTGGAAACTGTAGGGTCAATTTCCTTACCTTGGTAATCAGCAACAGTTAAATCCAAGGAAGGTGTAGGAAGTTCTTGTGGTTCTCCAATATCCAAATCTGTGGAGGTAAAAATTACATCC
The DNA here is from genome assembly GCA_028749045.1 of Cupressus sempervirens. Lineage (NCBI taxonomy): Eukaryota > Viridiplantae > Streptophyta > Pinopsida > Cupressales > Cupressaceae > Cupressus > Cupressus sempervirens. The sequence continues at coordinate 976,545,534 of CM053792.1, read as the reverse complement.
CCTTCTCCACCAATTTGTCTAAGTTGCTCCCTTAAATATGCTTCATCATCTATCTAGATTGGGGACTAGCTTGGGGAGTATTGTTCTATTTGAGAAGAAGAAAACCCCTACTCTAATTTTTTCCTTTTTGGAGCACTAGTTACAGATGGACTTTTTGGCCTTGGCCTTTGATGAAGGGGTGCCTGTTGCACACTTTGAACCATCACATAACCTGCCCTTCTCTGTAAAGTATACTGGCAGGAGCCACCACATTTTTGTTTCTTATCCTTCTTTGCACCTCTGTTGCCTTGTCTCAATATGCCTCAACATATGTGGCTTTCTTCTCATTCATGGTTTAGATTATTATAGCAAAATTATTCATTAATGCTTGCATCTTGGCTCCCCAATATTTCTTATCTTTCAAGGGGTCATAACTGGAGTCAAAAGAATTAATGAATTCTAGAGTCTTACTGAATACTATCCATTTTTCTTTCCTTAATTTTTGCTCTTGTAAAGAAAAAACATTCCTAATAACATCCTCAGGATAGTATACCTAGTATACCATATGAGCAGCCTTTATCCTCTCTCTTAAGAGATCATAGAAAGCTTCAGGATTAATGAATTTGGCATGAGACTTTTCCATGTTGTATTTATCTAGGAACAAGTTGAGATGTTTCCATCCTTTCTTCACAAAAACAAAATCATGCACTACAGTAGCAATTGGAAAGAATGTACCCTTCTTTGGTAGATCTCTTTCATCAATAGTGCCTATTTTCCATAACAATTTTGTTATCCCTATTTTCAAAGGTACATGGAAAGGTAGAACATGAGGCTTTCCCAAAAAGCCATATACTCTTATTACTGTTGAAACATTGTAAGGGATTATATCCCCCCAATTATTACTGACCAATAGCCCTTTTGCATGGTCCTTGGGTCTGACCAATTCTAGTAGTGCTTGTGGAATCCTAGGGTTGTCTCCTCTCAAGAGTAACCTAAGCTTTGATGCAAAGTATCTGTCAAACCTCACATAGCTGGCATCTGTAGCTTTTGAGGTCATATCCACACTCTACGACTAAAATGGATTCCTTTCTCCATCCCTAGTCATTTCCAATTCCATTTCCTTGGAGAAAAAGGTAAATCCCTTATACAAACATATATACATGAGTAAGGAATACCAATAGAAAGGTTTATCCACTTTTCCCCGTGCTATCCCCACCAAACCATAGTGAATCTCCTTTGCAAGGAAAGTAGAAAAATCTAGAATAGTGCTCATCCCAAATTGAAGAGTTTGATCCATTACAAGGACAATTGAGCCTGGCATTTTCTCAACTTCATCCATTCCAAAAATCTTGCAAAAAGAAAAATACAATGTCTGAGCCCTAAGGTTAAATGCCTTCTTAGTAATGGTTCGGGGGTGTTGGTTGTAATCATAGGAAAAGTACCAATTTGAGTAGCATTCTCCTGTAGTAGCCCTATTCTTATGTAAACCCTTTGTGCATCATACCTCACTTGAAAGTCATCCATATCAATAGTTTCATGCATAGCATGGTTAGGGTTGAGATTGAAAACTTCTCTAATTAATTCAAGGCAAACCCTAAAAAGGTTTACTCCAGCATGGTTCTTTACCCACCCCGTAATTGGATCATATTTCTTGTCCAAATCCATCAAAAAATCACTATCAAAGAAAACTATGTGGACTATTAATTTACCAATGTCAAACTCCCATACATTGCTCATAGGAGTGTCCAATTTTTGCTTTGAAAACCATTTTCTAAAAAACTCTAGACCTTGCATGGAGACCTGGGCATCTTGTACCTAGTTAGCCTTGTCATAAAAATCCTCTTCTATGGCTACCCTAGGGTGTTTAGGAATCAACTCCCTCCCCTTTGTTGTTTCATGTACAAATAGAGGAAATTGTTCTAAAAAGTCATCATGCACAAAGCACTTCAAATAATTCGTCTATCAAGAAAACTCTTTACATGGAGGCATTTTGAAATATTAAAATTTCTATCTTACCAAAATCTCACTACTCAGAAGCTTTAAAAGCACTTACCCCCAAAATTTTGCTTTGCTCTGTGAAATTCTTTGTTGCAATTCTTTGGATTTTCCTATGAAATTCTATGCCCTAGCTTTGGAAATTTTTTGTATTCCGATAGCCTTTTGCAATTCTATGGTTTAATAAATGGTAAGATCATGAATTATATTTGAGCAATGAAATCACACAAATGAGCTCTGAACCAAATTAACTTCCATTAGCCATTTTTTCTCAAGTTGCATCAGAATTTCAAATCTCATCCATCGATTTCACTATATCAGATGGCTTTAATTCAAAAATGTAATAAGCTTTATGTCCTTAGGAGCAGGGCCACATGTCACATTACTACTTACCCACATTGCTTAAATTTCTTACATCTTAAAATAGTAGGTGAGCGCCAATCGTTGATCTTCAAAAGATCGACAGTGACACTAATTTATAGTTGACTAAGGCCTAGTCATCCATTTTAACTAATAGGAAGTCTCCATGTGAGTCTGTGCCTTCTAAAAACCTCCACGCAAGTGGGTCCCATATCACCTTTTGAGTGAATGAGTACTTGATGTCATTCTTTCCACGTGTCAAGTTGGTGTATTCTCGCTTTCCTTATTGAACAAGCATCTCCATATTGTGGGATTGTGCCAGCCATTGATCTTTGAAAGATCAACGGTGACACTGATTATAGCTTTAATCCTTCTGAGTTGGGAATAGTGATGCCACCATGGACACATGTTTGCAAACAGCTTGCCTAATTTATTTAAACTTCCTTCAAGTTCTCAATGTGGGCAAGCGTGCTCTGTTGATCAAGACAAGATCAATGGTGTAAGAAAAATTCTACACTTTATGGTTGCTTGATCTACTTTGGCCAATGAAATGACTGCTTTCAACTCTCATGCTCTGACCTATCTAACTACCACATTAACATCTCAAACTTTATGTGCCTATAACAAAAGTACTTCCAACTAAGCACATGTGGCATATAGTATGGCATGACTTAGTTTTCTTTCCCAATCCTGGCCCCACTATGACATGTGGCATAAAGGTGCATTCCTATATTTCTTATTGAATGAGTAGTTCTTTATTGTGGTCTTGTGTCATCCCTTAATCTTTGAAAGATCTACGGTTGACAACGGTCTAACCATATTTGATAGAGAAACCTCTTTAATGGCACAACTAGCAATACATGTTAGCAATCACTTTACAATTTGGCATACTATAGCATATACTAAGGCTTCCCGACCCCACCTTGCTACGTGTCCAAAAACCACTTGCTCACTTTATTTAAAATCCTTGCACCTACACATTGTGGGAATGCAGTACCCGTTGATCTAAATGAGATCAACAATCACACAATATTAATAATACTTCAGGAATTTTTCAATAAAATAATCTAGTCAAAAAGAATATGGTCAATGAATTTTAAATGAGCTTTTAATAAAACCATGCTCACATAAGCCCAACCTTAGGGTAAAATGATAAACCATTAAAAAACATTTTTCTAAAAATATTTTGAGGGTTTTTCAAAACTAAGGTAAAATAAGACAAGACACTAGGGTTTCTGAGAAATTCTTTGAAGACAAACCTTGAGAATTTAATACAATTTCAAAGGCACAGAGACCAGGCTATGAACTAGGGCAATCTAAGGATTTGAAAAATACAAGGAACAAAACCCTAATTTTCAAGACACAAAGACTCAAATGATTTTTCACTAAAATTTTCCAAAATTTTTGCTTTGTGAAAAATCAGACCAACAGACACTTTGCTTGATAAGTCACTTGTTCGTTGCTACCTCTATTTGAAAAGTGAACATTGTACCTCTCTAGTTTGGACATCAAGTTATCTTGTGTCATGTTCTTAGCTTCTTCTAGTCTCCTTCATGCTTGATTATCTAACTACCACTACGGGCTTCAAACCTTGTGCTACCAAACCTAAAGTAAGTCTAGATGATCATGATATCCTCCATGCCACTAAAGAGTTTCAAGATCTATATGCTCAATACAAAGAACTAGAAGAGACAAATGATATTTCTTACCTTCATCTCTCTAAGTGGATGATAGAAATGAAGTCTAAACTTGAGTAAAGGTTAGAGAAGAAGATTGTATTCTTAGATAAATATCCCTTAAGACCTTTACATATACATGGGTTATCTTCTTCAAGGTATACATATTCTTCTCCAAGACATCAATTGTCTTCATCTTCTAGATCTAAAGACCTCTTTAGAGAGCTAGCAAGTGATACCTCCTTTGAGCCTATGTTACACTTTCATGACAAGCCTATCTTTGACCAATATGATGAAGATATGGATGCATGCTATTCACTTAAGCAACAACAACAAGATCTAAGGTACACTTTTGAGAGGAATTTTACTCCCTTGGAAGATTATTATGATGTCATCTTGCAAACACTTCTTGGCACTAAGCTCGTCACATTTCCTAAGTCTATGTCATATGGAAACCCATTCTTGGATATCTATTGTTCTTATCATTGACATAATGAGCACAATACTTTAGATTGTACTAAGTTGAAACATAAAGTCAAAGATCTTATTGATGATATAATTCTTGATACCTCTAATAACTCATATGATGAGGATACTTCTCTTGAGAAAGATCATGTTGATGAACCTATGTCTAGTGGTGGTTTCCTTGATACCTATGCTTCTTCCAACATGTTTGAACTTCCTAAATCTTCAAAGATTTTCAGCATGCCTCCATCAAAGAAAGAACCTAGTGATTTCCATATGGACTATGTGTACCCTCAAGGGCTACCTAGAAAAGAAACTCAAGCTAACCTTCACTTGGCTACAAACCTTTTCATGCTACTAAGCCTAAAGATACTCAACCTTTAGGCATTACTATTCCTACTATGTCCACTTCAGCTAATCCACCATTACCTCTTCAAGAGCCTATCATACAAGCATCATATTTTCCCATGTCCTTAGAAATAGCTCCATTTCAAGAGGACTCTAGAAAAGCTAAGGCTATAAATATCAAGAAAGATCAAGATCAATAACCCTTTCATCTCCTTCAAGAGGTCATTCTTCCATATCCTATGTCTTATCCACCTCTTAAGTATGATGAAGACATCACTTACACTATTTCCCTTGAGCTTATTGAAAATCATAAGAAACTCACTATGCCTATGCTATATAAACAAACTTGTCAAGATCAAAGTCTCCATTCTTGTTCTACTTCTCCACATCCACTTCAAAACTATGCTCAAGCTTTAAATTCTTTTACTAAAAATGTTTCTCCTATCAGAGCTGCTCATGACTATATTTCTGGCCTTGGTCGTTTTGCTCATCTAAAGATGTTGATATCCCCATCTACTATTCATTTGCATTTTCTAAGTCTATCCTTGGTCCTTATCCATCTAAGATAAAGTATTCAAACCTTCCATCTATATTGGGACCTTATGTTCCTTCATCTCCTACATTTTCTACTCCTAGCTCTCCCATATACCTGAAGATCAACAAAGACACTCAACCTTGACAAATCTTCATTCATCTATCCATCTAAGCCCTCCATAAAAGCCTCATTAATCCACAAATCCCAAGTCTTTTGGAAGCACTTTTGATGATCAACTTAAGAACAAACACAATAATCCAATTACAAATAAAGATCACTATCTCTCATATAATTGACATGTAAATTCTAAGAAAGATAAAACATTAAAGAGACCACAAAGATCTACTACACAAAGAGATAAATCAAAGAAAATATGGGTTCCTAAATCCATCATTGAATAAATGCACTCTAAAGCATCCAAAGAAAAATAAAAATCTAAATCCATATGGATTCCCAAGTCTCTCTTGAAAGACTTGAACATTGAAAAGAAATCAAAGTTGACATTAAGGCTTGCAAAGGCTTCCACTCCATCTTCTTCTAAATATCTTCATAAAAAACTTCCAAAGCCTTCCACTCCATCTTCTTCCAAAATTGACCTACCACCTCATACATCTAAACCTTAGTCTATGTCCTCCATGATTCCTCCACCATTCCACCACCCTTCAAGGTTTGTGTTAATGTTGATCTTGACAACTTTGTCGCCTACCCTTATACAATCCTTTCAAGCCTACACTTACATGTTTTCCATACTCCTACAATCCTTTCAAGGCATGAACTATTATCCTCCATATACTTATCCTACTACCATTTCTCTTTCATCACCCTATCAACATCTTTTACCATACCTTTCTGTGGTCTTGGTTTATCATGACTTATATTTCCTATAGGAGCACTATCTAAATTCAAACAACTTGAGCTCTTTCTAAAAATTCAAAACAAAAATGTGCCTTGGTGAAAACCACTTCTTGTGGCACCTTGGTAGCAAAAGTAAAGAGAAATAAATTAATCTTATGGTGAAAACCACTTCTTGTGGCACCTTGGATAAGCACCATGATGAAAACCTAGCAACATGTGTCATGCATAATTCTTCCATCATCCATCTATCCCCTCTTCTCTCTTTAATCTTGACAATGTTGAGCTATCCTTGCATATTGGCTATCTTATCCATCCACTTCCCTCTCATGATCTTAACCATTCACTCATAGGCTCCATCTTGAGCTTTATTCTTATTTCTCTATCCTATCATTAACCTATCTAATTGACCCCTTGGTCTTGATCACAATAAAGAAAAATATAGTTCTTAGGCTTCTTAACATGTCTACTCTCTTGGATTACATCATTTCATGCTATCTTGCTTATTGTCTTTCACTCCTTATGTCATATGCCATATTTCTTGTTGGCTTCATTTCTTATCCTACATGCTATCTTTCTCATTTCTTCCATTTCTTATCCAAAACATACTTTGTAAGCCTATCTTTCCCTAGCTTGGGTACTCTTAAGGAGTTAGTCCTTGAGGATCACTTTCACTCGCTTCATACTCCTTTTTTATCCATCTCTATTTATCCACCAACTTTTTGCTCCATCATATCCTATACCTTGCTAGACATTGGAACAAAATGATGTGATCTTTCTTGAGAACTCGTGATCTCTAAGTCATTCTAAAAAACCAAAAAATCATATATGATGCTAAAAAATCCTTTAAAAAAGAAAAAAAATTTAAAAATAATCATCTTAGTGAAAACCTAGCAATAGGCACTTTGATGTATCACCAAAAAAATTTAAAAATTAAAAAATTAAAAAAAAAATTTGAAAAATGTCCTAAAAAATGTGCCAAGTGGTGAAACCTAGGAACAGGTGCTACTTGAGACCCTTGTAGCTATGTCTATCAGTCTCAATCACTCACTCTGCAACACATTTCCTAGCTTGGAATTATTTCTTATCCTCATCTCGGGGACACAAATTATTAGCCTATTGAGGTCTCCTTGTACATTAGGGTTTCTTTGGCAACTCACAAAATAATATTTCTCAACACTACCTCTTTTGACATTGAGTATTTCTCAACACTTTTTAGATAGTCTACCTATAGTATAGGGTGATACAATATTTCTCACCATTAGATTCAAGTCTTGAAGAAATGGCCATGTAACATTCACCCACACACTTAAACAATAAAATTGTTGAGCTATGATGAAGTTTATCTTTCTTTTTGTGTTGTTTATGACAATTTCTTTGCTATGTGTTCTATCCCTAATAGTCTTTTGAGGATGTCATGGACTAGATGATTGGGGGCATGGGGAATGTTTTACTTGCTTTCTTCTTGTGGTTATACTTTGTTAGTCTATAATGTTTAGAGTATTCTCCTTGTCCTACCTGACACTTTGGACCTACAATTTATTATCATTGATGGTTTATACAAGACCGAACTTGAGGGTTATCCTATCACCTATGCCTTGATACATGTGTAATCTTGCTATACTAAGCTTGGGAATCTAACTACATAGTCATCTCGATCTATATGTCTTTGATGCATAGGTTGGATTCCCACATTTTTATCTGATATAGATCATAAATAAATCCTCATAGTCATACTAGTGATGATTGTATGATCTTTTGATGTCCCTAATAAGGCTCAATGATAAAACTAGGACCTACTTATGTAACCCTCGCAATTTCACCTTTTCATACTAGCTTGCATTTTAGGGTTCATTTTAGCTTAGCTTTGCATTTTTCATTTTGGGAGAGCTCTCTTCTTTATCTTTCATGGACTTGTCAACTAATTGCATTCATTCTTCTCTTTCCTCTTCTTGATCTTATCTTATCTCTTCTTTCCTATTTCTTGCTTCTTTTCTATCTTACCATCTCATCTATTCTTTTGACCTATCTTTTCTAATATCAACATCATGGATCCTTTTTTTAGATCAAAATCCAAATTCAAGTTCATCTTCCTAGTCAAAATTTCTTCCTTCATCTATGTAGTTGGCTGACCTATTGAGGGTCAATCTTTGAATCTTGTTGGGGAAATCATCATTTCTACTCTCTTCCACACTTCACTTTCATCTCTATTCCATCTCATTTCATCTTTCTTCTTTCTTTGACCTAATTATTATGCTTTATCTGTCTTGGTCAAACTTAGTCAAATTGGGGCATATCTTCATTTCTTGGTGGTCACTCTTTGGTCTTAATCTCTTATCTATCATCATGAAATTTTATTTCTTCTAATTTGATCATATCTAACTTATTTCTTCATCTCCTCTATCTCATTTTGATTTCAATCCTCAGGGGGCAGGAATATTCTATCATTATTGCAAATTGCTTTCTTCTACAACTATCTATTTTCACTTGATCTATCTACTTTTCATGGTTTTAGTACTCTTCTTGAGTTATAATATCATCTCCATCCTAGTGTTTAGAACTATCACTATCAGACTGTACATTTAGGACTTGCTATCTCTTTCTATATTTCATTCTTCAGAATTAGATCTCTATATCTATTGTTGCCTACTTGGCTTATGTATTCTTTGATGTTATGTGTTCACAGATAGTTCACACATTAGTCAAAAAGATGCAAATGTAATCACCCAAAAATGGTCATCTAGACTATAAGCCCCATTTCTAACATTTTTGCATAATTTATCTAATGCTTATCCTTGACCAAATCTCCAAAAATCAATTTATTTAATTTTATCCTATAGTTTGACCACTTTATCATAAGTTCATATTTAATTAAAAGAAAATTTCCCCCTTTTAATTAAATAAAATTTCTCACTCATCTCTTATCCTAAGTTGCACTCACATAAAGCATTCTTCCTATTTTAAATCTCTCATTATAGGGTGCAACTTGCAAGGGTTGCATAGTTTGGTTCATTTGAGAGTCACCATCTAATAGTCTTTGCATGTCATAGATAGAGAGCTAGATTCCAGCCCTTGAGACTCCCTCTTCCATGGGTTCTCTCAAGAATAATGGTTTATAGAAGTGTGACACTTTTTGTACATACAATTTCCTTTGTTGGTTGGGGAGTACATGGAAGAGTATTGGAGAATTTTTATGAGAGTTGTTCTTGAAAGTTATTGGTTTATGTGTTGTGGATGTCCTTGACACTACATTGATTCACTTCTTTGAGATGTTGTGAGTGAATTTCTTATAGATTTGACATTATCTTTTGTGGTGGAAGCTTCTTGGTATATATGTGGTAGGTATTTCTCTTAAGGCTTGTGATTGCAGGTTACAGATTAGATATGTTGATGATGTGAGATTCACTTGGTATACCTTTGGAGGTATGGATAGTTGGATAGGTTGACACTTGATGTGGGTTCTATTTCAGCTATGGACATTTTGACAACTACATATACACGTGATTACCTTTGGATCAAGTGTTTGTGCTTGACATTTCAATTGGTACATAATTTTATGATTCTTTTGTGACATGTTTGGTGGCTTTCTCTTTGGATAGTTTCTATGAATTTCTAGTGGAACTAACATAATAGAAGGTGGTTTCATTCATATTTGATATGATGGATGCTTTTATTTTGTTGTGGGTACCAAAATGGAGAACATGGTGTGATTTGATCCATGATGGCAGATGTGTTAGGAGGGATTATTCCCTTGTTTATTTATGTGGCTACAGATTGATGCTACGCAATGTATACAATAAGTGGAAGATTGTTGAGATTATGTGTGTTGTACACATTGCATAATATTTTATATTGTACTATTTTATTTTATTATGTAATGTTGTACCTAGGAGCACCTAGATGGATGCACAACATGTAAAGATTCTTATGGGATATACTTGAGTTGTATTGTAACATTGTGATAACATTTGATGTAATTATTCAATATTGGGGAAAAGAATTAAATGTCCAAGATTAAATGTGGATTAAATGGATTAGTTAGAATATGATTTTAACACATAGTTTATGTAATGCCACTTGGTGGTTTTGTGGGACTTGCTACTATATAAGCAGGCACAAGGGTAGTTGTAGTGACAAGTTAGAAAGACAAAAGGGAAAAAGAAAAGTCAAGCAAGACAAGGCTTGATAGGTTAGCCAAGGGAGAATTTGCAAAGGTTGGAAGCTTGACATAGCATGCATGGATTCATGCTTGTTCATATGGATTTCTTGGTAGTGGCTATGACTTCGAAATATTCCATGATTGTATTGCAATGGTATTTTTTTTAAATAATACATGATTATGGATACTTTTGGAGGATGGTTTTTCTCCCTGAATTAGGATTTCTCAAGGTATATCTTGGACACATTTTTTTGTGTATGTTGTCTATTCTCTTGTTTGTGGATTTCAATTATATATTTATTCAGGATCTTTTATGGGTTATGTGAAGATAGTTAATATTTTTTTTTGCAAGTTTCCTGACAACCTTGGGGTACATACTTATATGTCAGAATGCCTTTTGAGTTGACCAATGCTAGAGAAACTATTGAAAGAACCATGAATGTTTCCTTTTCTGATTTCATAGATGAATTTATGGTAGTATGTCAGCATAATTTGACTTCTTACTCTAAGAATGTAGAGGATTGTTCTAAACACCTAGAGAAGATTTTTATAAAAGCTTTGGAATATGATGTATCGCTCAATCCAAATAAGTGCATGTTTGGAGTAACTAAGAGAAAGCTTTTGGGTCACATTGTATCAAAAGAATGGGTAAGAATAGATCCTAAAATAGAGACTACTACAAACAAAGTGCCTAGGCCAAAAAATGTAAAAGGCATTAAGTCATTTTTTGGACAGGTAATTTTTTTAAGGAGATTCATAACTAATTTTGTTGAAACTAGTAGGTCTATTTCCAAAGTGCTCAAGAAAGGAGTAGAGATCAAATGGGAGTGGGAGCCTATAGTTGCATTTTAGAATATGAAGGAAGAAATTAGAAATGCATAAGTGTTAAGAACCCTTTATTATAATAAACTAATGCATAATTCTCCTTTGCCTCATTCTATACAATTGCAGTAGTATTACTCCAAAAGAATGAAAAGGGTTTTGAATAACCAATTTCCTTTTTTAGTAAGTCCCTTCAAGCTGCAATACTCAAATATGATATAAATGAAAAGCATGCATATGCTTTGTTAAAAGCAATTAAAGCTTTTAGATGTTGTTTAATAGGAGTCATAGTCATAGCTTTTGTTCCAAGTGTTGTAGTTAAAGATATTTTTTCTCAGCAAGAAGTGCCTGGCATAAGGTGTGGATGGATAAATTTAATTCAAGAATTCAATATAGATATCTAGATCACAAAGTTGGTGAGAGGTCAAGATTTGGAAAAATTGATGGCATAGTCAAATTGTCATGCCTAAAAATTAGGGAAAACCCATACCAATTTTTTTTAAAGATGATAAACCTCAAAGTGACTACATACTAATAGTGAATGAGTTACAAATAAGTTAATAGTATGACAAAGTTGAGTTCAAGTCTAAAGGTTGCATGATTAGTTTACTAGAGTTTAGGATTTCCATTCTAAAAATTACATCATTAATCAGGGTAATAAAAATTACATGCGGTAAGGTATACTTATATGGTTTCAATCTCGCTTATAGGATTTAGAAACACAAATGAATTTGATTAACATTTCACTATGATGTAGAGTCATTTTTGAAAACATACTTTACTAAGTTCAAGAGACCATAAAGTTTTTCTATAGGAACATTAATATGGTGTGATAAGGTTTGATTGATCAAACTATTAGGTCAAGGATTACACAAACAATATTAAGACAAAGGAATCCTTAGATTATAATTTATTTTTTATATGAGATTTGATCTATTAGGTTTTCATAAGAAAGATAACACACATTGTAACATATTAAACCTTTAGAACACTCACTATAGAATACCTTCTAATAAGACTATACCCAAAATTAATTTAAATATTGATGAGGCTAAATATTGTCTCTATTTCATGATAGTTTTTAAACACTTTTTTAGTACTCTATTTTATTTTCATCAAGACATTTATGGACCTATGTTTACCTGAACCAATGATTAACCTATGGGTAGATAGTATGTCATCTTTTGGCAATATCATATACATGATGCAAAATTTCATATAATTATCAAAATGTGTGTTCGTATATTTGAATTTAATTTGAAAATGCTTATTTGAAATTATCTTTGTATTATAACTAACCTATTAGCAATGAAGCTGAAATATGATTGCAAGAATTCAAAGATGAGTGACAACAACATAAAAGGAGAAAAGAACACTAAGGTGTAGCCTCGGTGGAGGAAAGTTGTAATGGTTCCAAAGGACAAGGCACTGAGTATGGAGGAGCTATCAAAATTTATTGTATTCTCTACATTTATTCCTATGGCAAGCAGATGTTGAGACTTTATTATTCCCACCTTAAGTCGTTATCTCTTCTTCCCTCCTTGAGTTGTTATTTTCCTTCTTTCTCTCCTATGGATTTATAGCTAGGTTATTTACTTTTTTGTTATGGGAATAAGTGTCAATCTCCAATATATAGGAATTGGACCAAGTGTGTTAGTTTAGTTAGAAGAAAGATTTTATGAGAACAGACTATTGACTTTTACAATTGTGTTTTTATAGTTTCTATGTATTGTTTCCATGTAATAAATTTCTAAAATGTAATGAAATAGTTTTTGGCTTCTATTCTGTGTTAGTAGTTTAGTTGAAGCTAACCAAGGGGGCCCACTTGAAAGGTAGATTAGATTAGGATAGTATAGATTTATTTCCAAGCATTCTTAGCATTGTAAGTAGAAGTTGTAAGTCCCTTCCTGTAGCATCGTACTTCGTGAATGTTCCTATAGCATATGTGAGAATAGTTATAGTGGATGAACTAAGTTGGAATATTTGTAAGCCTTTCATTATATTTCCAGTATTCATAGAGTTAAGTGTGTTAGTTTCTTATAGCAATAGTGTAATTTTTTTTCCTTGCATTTTACTTTCCTACAGCATAAGCTTAGTGACTCATTAAGAGACCTAAGGCACATACTATGCCGACCATTTCAAATATATGTCCCTAGGTTGACAAGATTAAATGCAGCCCATAGTGGGAAAAATAGTCCTTAGTTTGAATATATTATTCCTAAGCATGGCCTAGAGCATGACTATGATACACCTATTGTGAGGTGGGCCATTTTTGGCATCATTTTTGGGGATGGTGTTAAGCTAGGAGCATTTTTGAGTCATAGTTCTTAGATAAAGTTTTTTTTTATAGAAATTTTTAGTTTTGAAACTTCTTTCACCAGTGTGAAAAGTTTAATTGCATACATCGAAGAGGAATATGATGAGATGAATATGACATATTTCTTTCATAGGAGCTCATTAATTTGAATGAAGAAATTGAAGAAGAAGAAGTTGAGTTTCCTTTTGAAGATACAAGCCCTATTTTTCCCACAACATCACCATCAAGAGCCAAACTAATAGATACAAGTGGTCTTCAACTTTTTACTAAAGTTTTGGCTAGTTTTCTTGATAACACTGCTCTGAATCCACCAGTTGTTAATCATCTAGTACCCAATGTCCCTTTTTAGTAGCAACCTCATAATCTTTTTTAGTAGCAACCTCATAATCTAATACCTCCAGTAATGGCACAACCTACTTTTCCATTTCCTCTCCCAAGCCTTGTAAATACTGATAATCTCAAGAATATACCTATAGCTACCCTTCCAAAGTTCTATGGCCTTGCAACCGAAGACCTTGATACTTTCTTGTTTGAGTTTGACATACTTTTTCATAGTTTTTACTACAACACTGATGCCCATAAGCTTAAATTATTTCCAACAACATTGAAAGAATCATCTCTATGATGGTTCATGGACTTAGGAGCCAATGTAGTAGGAAGTTGGGATGAAATCTAAACTCTATTTCTAGATAAGTACAAAGAGTATTCCAAAGCATCTAGTTCAATGGGAGATGATGTCTTTAGGATATCACAAAAGGAGGAAGAAACATTGGAAGACTATGTTTCACATTTCTTATATACACTACAAAAGAACCCCCCTCAACATGTGTTGTCTAAGATTTCACAAAAGCTATAATCTTTCTAAGAGGTGTAAATGATAACTATCTAGAAGCACTCAACCTGATGACTAGTGGTGATGTATATCAAGCTTCATGGGAAGACCTCAATAAGATCTATCAAAACTATTCAAGGTCAACCATGAAGAAAAGCTGAGGACCTCATTCCACATTCACTAAAGGAATCAGTCAAGGCATTTCAAAGCTTGAGATATCTAACCTATTGCCAAATTTCAAACAAGACATCATCAACAATGTTGCTACACATCTTGATACAATGACTGAAAAGAAGAAATATGCAAAAGCTAAGCTACAACTAGCTGAATACTACCCTCATTGCTAAAAGCAAAAGAAGGATTGCTAATGTAAACTAGTTGCAAGTGTGGAGAACCAACATCTTCCAACTGAGTACCGCAAGATAGATGGAGATGATGAGCAAGTATTTTTTGTTGCTCAGTGTTGACCATGCACCCAATGTCAAGGTATGTCTCAAGATCCTTTGCAAAATTCAAATTCATATGGTAATCAATGGAAAAACTGCAATCCCCAATGTCCACAATATCAATCTAATTGAAATAATCCCAACCACCCTGGCCTAACCAATAGATTTGTTGTGGTGTCCACAACATGCCCCATTCCTCACTAGGAATGGGAACCCCCTACTTTTTTTGACTCCCAGACTCATAGTTCGAGGGTTTGAAGAAGAAAATTTAGTTAGAATTTTAGAGTAAAAAAAAAAAAATCATCAAACACACCACCAAGGGGTAGTGTGTGTTCCACCAATGGTCGCGCACACACACCTGAGTGTTGCATGCGCCACCAAGGGTATTACATGTGCTTGAGTGCCACACACACCACCAAAGGCCACAAGTGCATGCTTGAGGGTCGTGCGCACCACCAAAGGCCACTTGTGCACACCACCAAAGGCCACGTGCATGCCACCAAAGGCTACACATGCGTGCCTGAGCACTATGCGCACCACCAAGGGTAGCACACATGCTTGATCATCCACACGCCATCGAGGGCTACATGCATGCACACCAAAGTGTGCGCACGCTTGAGCATCACATGCACCATGGGTAGCACACATGCCATCAAGCACCGCAAGCATACCATATCATATCGTGCCTCCCATTCACCTCCCATGCATTGTGTAGCTAGTTTTTGGGATTTTTGTTCTAGTGTCATTAGGGTTTGCCTTAACTAAGCATTTTCATCTCTTCGGACTAATGTTTGCTTCTTTTTGTAGGTAAAAAAAGGTATCCTCAACTTGTCGAGGTCATAACTTTTGACTCAAAGCTTGAAATTCGAAACTGTTTACACTGTTGGAAAGAAGAACTGAAGATCTAATTTAAGTCCCTAAAAAAAAGAGCCTTTGGCTACCCAATTTTAGGGACCGATGAAAGTTTCAACTTGAAATTTTGAGTAGAAGACCTCTAAAAAAGCCATTTAAAAATGCCTAGAAAAATTTGCGAAAAAATATTAAAAAGTTTCAAACATTTGACCATTTGGATCACTTGGTTTCTCACCATGAAGGATAGGGTGGTTGGAGAGAAGACAAAGGTCGAAGATACAGAGGTTGGACACATGAAGTGGAACAGGTTCCTCATCTTATGCAGCTATTAATAGCAAGATTCAACACAAGTGCCTTGGGATTTTAGATTGAAGAAGCAGAAGGAGTTTAAGTTTATGAAAGTGATTGGCTATAAAGAGGGTGTAAATCATCAAAAAAGGGAAAATAATGTATACAAAAAATGATCTAAAACCCCATTTGAGAAAAACTCAAAAACTGTTTTCAAAATTGAGAACTTTGATTTTTTGGCGAATTGAGCTTTCGAGGTCCGCAAGTTCGCAGCTCTGCATTTTTGAGCTCCATAGGTACACAACTCCACAATTTAGAGGTGCACTGATAGTTGATTGCCAGTTCCAAAAATAGCACTTTCCATGCATCAGGAGTGCATTTTGACGACAAGTTTACTCTGACACACATCAAGTGAAGGGCCAACTTCCATTTTTGACGCCTCCATGCACTTCCACTTTGACTAATGGCTTCCTCTTACTTTCTCTCTCATGTTTTCTCTATTTTTGACATGTAAAGGACTCATGCATCCAGTTAATAAAATATGGATGGAGTCCCTCTAAGCACTAGTTAGATTGTCAGTTTGTATATATTTAATTTGTTTAAATTTTTTTAAAGCATTTTATTCCATCAAGATATCTCTCACTCTCAACACAAATTGAGGAGAGGATTTATTATAAATACCCCATTGTAAAATGCAAGAATGGCCGCCATTATTATGCAATAAAATCATGCTTTTGGTGCTAGCATTCAGAGTGTAGTTATTCTTGCTTGAATGTGTCATTATTTTGTTGATTTTATTCATGAGATTGTGATTGAGCCAAAGGTTTATTGCATTGTTTTTGGTTGTGCAATCTTTTAATTTTGGTGTTTGCTATGGATATATGAATTTCACTGACGTAACGAGCTTGAGAAGAGATCACCCGATTGTGTCTACATAGCTTTTTGTCTTGCATGAGCACACTTTTTGTGGCTTTGTGATTTGATGAAGATTGAAACATCATTCGATTTGTTAAAGATTCTCACTGACGATTGCATCAGTGGATTCTAGGAAGTGTTGCTCCTATTTTCATTGCTTTCCTACCGATTTCTTTGAAGGTTTAACTCGCAGCGTGTTGTGTTCTGTGGCTTATGTCCATTTAGGAATTTCAATTTCAAGTTATTTGATTTCATGTTATTTTCTTTTAGTTTCATTATTTTATTTGCTAACCCCCTGTTAAAATAGGACCTCATATTAGCTGCATTGTTAAAATTGCATTCATTGACAAAATAGAAAATACAAAAAAATATTGTTCTTTTGGTGTGATATTTTGAGACAGCGACCTTATTTTACTTTGATTCCAAGGTAAAAGATTTTTTAGAACCAAAAAAAGCTTCCTTGTGAACACTCACATTTATCTTATACTAAGTGAATTTCAGTACGTCGCAAGACAAACATTGAACCTTGGAGTGGATCCTTAAAAAGATTTTCTTTTCAAGAGAGGAATTACACTATGGATTCCTGTTGTTGACCTCATGCAAAATGAATGCCTAACAAGAGAAACCAATGGTAAAACCAACAAAACTACTAGCAAAACTAGTAGAACCAATGGCAACCACCCCAAGGGAATTGGCAATCCACGAACCAATGGAAGGGATCTCAATAGTGGCCTAACCAAAATACTAGTACTCCACAATTACCACCTCTAGTTCAACAACCTACTCTAATGCCACCACCTACAAATCTTGGACCTCAAAAGAAGATAGTTACCTACACAACCTCAACCAAACCCAAATCTCCAATAGCTACAACAGCCCATGTATAGTGTTGATGCTCAGTCGTATCCTATTTATGCTTTGGGTGTTATAGATATACATCTGAGATCTGGTACAACTTTACCAATGCCTAAACTACCTCTTATAACTGAAATACCAAACCCTCCTATAGCATCAAAATCCTCAGTTGTTGAAATAGTTGACCCAACCAATGTTACCATGTCAACCCAAGCTCAAACAACAATGAAACCTCCTTTTCTAGAAAATTTTATACAAAGAAAACCTATACAAGCAGAGGAACAACCTTTTGATATTGTTGATCAACGAAAAAACATGCATGTCCAAATCACCCTATGTCAAGCCATTAAGGATGTTCTAATTTATGGAAAATCCATTAGAGATGCTTTCCTAAAGAAGCCTAGAAGGAAGAAAAAGGACACCACCATAGTCCATGTTGTGGGACAATTGGCTGACATCATGTTACAAAAATTGATCACACCAAAATATTCTAATCCAAGAAGTCCAGTAGTGAATACCAGTATAAATGGTTAGTTTGTTAAAAATGCTTTAATAAATCTTGGCACTATTATAAATTTCATGACCAAGGATACTATGAAGAAGTTTAAAATAGAAGTACTAAGGGCTACCCCAACAATTCTACAACTTGCAAATGGTTCTACTATCACCCCTGATGGGATGATAGAAAACATAGTTGTAACCTTAGATTCTCTAAAGTGTCCTGTAGACTTCATGATTTTATCCCCCAAAGTTAATCTATTTGGTTACCTTATCATCCTAGGTCAACCATGGTTAGCCATAGCTGAATCAAATATAAGTTGTAGATCAAGGAATATGACCATATCAAATGGCCAAGCAACAAAGAAATTTGATTTATATCCTCCAACACAACCATTACCAGATTTGAGCACATTTGTTTGGCTAGATTTAGGGGATGAAGGAGAAGAGTTAAATTCTATAGTATAGCTCATGATGTTGCATAGACAATATTTTCTAAAACAACAAGAGGAAGATTAAGTACTTCAGAGTATCCTTACTAACAATTGTGTGGTAGAAAAAGATGTATTTGAAAGTTCTGTGTTGGAATTAATCACATATGAAGAATGTGATAAGAATTGTATTTTTCTTAAAGAACTTAATATTCTTCATCCACTCTTACCATGTGAATTAGAAGCAAGTCCATCTCTAAAGCTACTATTATAGATTCTGCCACTACTTTTGAACTAACTAAATGTCATAATCTCCATGTTAATCCCAAATTAACACCCGCATAGATGGAATAGTTAAAAGAGTTGCTTCAAAGGCATGAAAAGGCCTTTGAATGGGACTATAGTGATATGAAAGGGTTGATTCCTACACTGTGCACCCATAGGATATACATCAATGAAGGTTTTATACCACTCCATCAACCCTAGAGAAGGATAAATCCAAGCCTGAGAGAGATAGTTAAAACTAAATTGCAAAAATTGCTTGATGTTGGTTTTATTTGTCCTATATCTGATAATAGATGGGTATCACTGCTAGTCATAGTGCCTAAAAAGGGAGGAAAATGAAGAATTTGTGTAGATTATAGAAAATTGAACAAGGTCACCAAAAAGGATCACTTTCCTTTACCATTTATAGACCAAGTTTTGGACACTCTAGCTAGAAAGAAGTATTTTTCTTTTCTAGATGGGTATAGTGGTTATAACCAAATCAGTATTGCTCCTAAAGATCAAGACAAAACCACATTTACTTTCCTATGGGGTACTTTTGCATACTTTATTTTACCATTTGGTCTATGTAGTGCTCCTACAACCATCCAATGAGTAGTTATTAGCATCTTTGCTGATATATCACATGATTGTATGGAAATATACATGGATAACTTCACAACATTTGGAGTCACTTTTGAGGAAGCAATGGTGAATCTTGGAAAGGTTTTGGTAAGATTTCAAGAACATAATTTGGTACGTAATTGTGAAAAATGTTTCATGCTCATGCAGGAAGGTGTGGTACTTAGTCATTTCATATCAGTTGCAGGGATACAAGTGGATCTAGCTAAGATAGAGGTAATTCAAACATTGCCCATACCTACAAAATCAAAAGATGTAAGATCTTTTCTAGGTCATGCTAGATATTATAGACATTTTATAATAGATTTTAGAAAAATAGCTAGTCCCTTGTATAAGTTACTCACAAAAGAAGATGAATTTACTTGGACATCTGAATGTGATGAAGCCTTCCTACAGCTTAAGAAACTTCTTACTAGAGCCCCAATTTTACAAGGCCCTGATTGGAATTTACCTTTTCATATATATGTAGATTCCTCTAATTATGACATAGGTGTAGTTCTAGCATAGCAATTCCAAAATCTTGAAAATGTAATCTATTATATCAGCAAGAGCCTTCATGAACCAAAATTAAACTACACAGTGACAGAAAAAGAACTGCTAGTAGTATTTTAAGCCCTCAACAAATTTTGGTATTACATAACTGGCTATTCCATATTTGTTCATACTAATCATGAATAAATTAAATATCTCATGAATAAACCTACTATAATTGGTAGATTAGTAAGATGGTTACTATTGTTGCAAGAATATGATTTAACTATTGTTGATAAGCTTGGAAAAGCCAATGTTTTAGCTGATTATTTATCAAGGATCCATCATGATGATACTAACACTACTTTGGTAAATGATGCATTTCGAGATGAGTATTTATTTCATATTGTTGCTCAAACTCCATGGTATGCAAACATTGCTAATTACCTTGCAGTTAATAAAATACCAAAATATTTTTCTTACAAGGAAAAGAACTGCTTGTAGAGAAAAGTTTTCATTTCTCCTGGATATATAATCTCTTGTTTTACACTGGACCTAATCAAGTTATGAGAAGATGTGTGAGAGAGGATGAGACATATGATATTCTACATGAATGTCATAATGAACCATGTAGAGGACACTTTGTAGCAAAAAGAATAGCCTTGAAAATCTTGACAACTAGTTATTATTGGCCTAGACTTCACAAAGATGTAGCCAACTATACATGGAAGTGTGATAAATGTCAAAGAATGGGCCGACCAACAAGGATAGATGAAATGCCTCTTAACCCTCAGATGATGTTAACACCATTTGATAAATGGGGCATGGACTTCATTGGTCTAATTGATCCTCCATCTAATGGGAAATCCTATATTCTTGTGTGCATTGATTACTTAAAAAAATGGGTTGAAGTCAAAGCCATGAAGCATGCTCGTGGTGAAAAAGTTGCAGAATTTCTATATGAAGAAATTTTTACCTACTATGGTATACCCAAAGAGATAATCATTGACCAAGGTGCAAAATTTACCTCTAATCTAATCTCAGATTTGATGAAATAGTATAACATCAAGCACCAAAAATCTAGTCCTTATCACCCTCAAGCTAGTGGACAAGCAGAGGTCACAAATTGTGAGCTGGAGAACATCCTAACAAAAATGGTTCATCTACATCATAGTGATTGGACCAGTAGATTACAAGAAGTTGTTTGGGCTTATAGAACAACATGGAAGACTACTATAGGATTCACACCATTTGAGCTCCTATATGGAAAGGTAGCAATGCTTCCAATTGAATTTGAACATAAAACTTTGAGAACTGCAATGGAGCTAGAAATTGAACTTCCTATAGCACAAAGAGAATGTCTTCTGCATCTTAACTCTCTAGATGACATACATAAATTTTATTTGTAATGCACTAAAATTATACAAAAAAAAAGGAAACAATGGCATGACTCCCATATTTTTAGTAAACAATTTCAAGTTGGTGACTGGGCACTACTATATGATTCCAAATTTAAAGACATTTCAGGCAAGCTGCAGACACAATGGTTGGGACCATATGAAATTACTCATGTCTTTGATAATGGAGTTGTTAAATTAACTACCATTGATCTAGTACCTTTCAAATTATTAGTCAATGGTCATAGACTCAAATTATATAAATGGCCTCAAACAAAAGAAGACTTCTTGTAGTAGTTCTAGCAACCAAATTCAAATACGAACAAGGTAACTCTTCCTGCAACTGAAGGTGTCAACCTTCTATCTGTCCCTCTTGAACATTAATTTCTTTGTGCATGCTCATAATAAAAACTTTATGTCCACATAAAGTTCACTTTCTCATTCCATCTCATCTCTTTACCTTCCACCCATCCACCTCATCTCATTTCTTTACCTTCCATCCACCCACTTTCCACATCATCAATTTCTAATGTTTTCAATAAACCCCGTGAGATAATGTCCCTACAATGAAGTAGCCATGCACATTATTAGGTACTTTACATGTGAAGGTAGATTCTCATATTTACATACACATCATTTTAAATTACTGAGTTGTATAAGGCATAATCATCTAGTTAATGCTCCCAATTTTTTGTACAATATGTTGTGTATTAGTGTGGAAGAAACTCAAAAATGAAAAGACAATTTTGTTATCCATCATGCCCTAATTAAGTTACTTATATAAAGGTCACTTAGGGATGTTTCTCCCTTATCATGGGTAGAATTTGTCCAAGCCAAAACCTTGCAACCCTAGGCTACCCTTCATGAACAGCCTAGTGAGGAAAATGTAGTTCCCACTAATGAACCTATTGAATAAAGCACCCAAGAGGCTGAAATTAAAAATGTACAAAGCAATTTACAAGAAAACATACAAGAAAATGTTCCAAAAAATGTGTAAGAAACTATGCCTTCATCTTTCAAGAAACCCAAAAACCTACCTCTAGCCGAACAAAGAGAAAATGAAAATAAATCTCTATTCCAATAAAAGAAGAGTCAAACCCTATAGTTGTGAGGCAAAAGAGAACTAAGAAGGGTCCTACAATAGTTACTCCTATAATAGAGACACCAAAAGGAAAAGGTAGGCAAAAAGATATGATATTAGAAGAAACCCCTAAAAGAAGGAGTCCTAGAATGAGAGGACAAATTTCCAAAGAATCTCCCTCATCCAAGCCATCTACTATAGAATCCTCTGTACATATTGTTCCTAACCACTCTCCTCCTCACCCTGAACCTAAAAATATTCCTAAAAACCTTAACAAGAAATTTAGGGTTGAGGTTAATGAAAATCCAAATGATACCCCAGTAGACCAACCAAGTACTTTGAGTTGTAGGGATGAATCAACTCTTGATCAAGTTGATCCAAACACTACCCTAGTTCCCTATAAATCAACATGGTTTATTGATGTTGTAGAACAATTATGGAGGGAACAGAGGAAGAGGAAAAGAAACCATGAGGAAGATAGCAGTTCCATTACTTTGCAGAAACTTCTTTTTGAGTTGTTTGGACAACATATGTTTGTTAAGGCCTTATGGGAAGAGAAGAGGAAAAGACTGAAGAAATTTATAGTGTCTCTAAATGTAGAAATTATAGATTTAAAGGAGCAGTTGGTGAATCAAAAACAATGGATGGATCATGCCCTTAAATTGGTTGATCAAGAACTTGCTTGTAGACCACCACCATGAGTTTATGCTCTCTATTTAAAAGAACAATTTCTCTTGTTCCAAATCATGTTAACCCTTAAGAATATAAATGCATAGTTTAAATTATCCCATGAATTTTTTTTTTTATATCAGACTCTACCATCTTTGTAGCCGAATTTTCTTTGTGAATTATATGTGCATAATTTTGTTATCCCTTCAGAAACCCAATGGAACCCTTTACTTTATATGGGAGATATACATTTAAGAGCCTTGATTTCCTAGATATCTAATGAAGCAAAATATGAAAGGAAACTAAGTAATTATAGAGACAAGGAAAGGACAGAACCCCTACCATTGAGAGCTAAAAGTAGAAAACTAGAAGTTCTTTGGGACTAGTTCAGGTTAACTTATGGAGATAAGAACAAGGGAGTAAGGGATGGGATTTTGCTACCAGAGCCAAGGTTTATGCTAATTATGAGAATTGTCCCTACTTTTCTTTCCAAAGATCTATGACTAGTGCTAGAAGTAGATGGGTCAAATTACCTGAGTCACTTGAAAAGGTAGAGCCACAGAGTCCCATCAACTTGAACATTTCCCTTCACCGAGCTCTAAAGTATTTAGAGCTAGGAAAATAGGCTAGACCCAAATTATGGTGCCCACTCACTATGCAACTTCCAATGCTCATGTGGCCTTTATATGACATTAATGCTGACAGACTTGACAAGCTACAGTAGGACAACAGAAGGGAGGTTTGGGAAAGAACATGAGGTTTCTATTACACCTTCAAGAGTAGTAGGAAAGGAAGGGTAGAAGTGGGGGAATTCATGTCACTAACTCAGAAATGCTATGCTTAAGGACAAGCATCAGTTTACTAGGGGGTAGATGATGAGGCTAAATATTGTCTCTATTTAATGATAGTTTTTAAACACTTTGTTAATACTCTATTCATTTTCATCAAGACATTTGTGGACCTATGTTTACCTAAACCAATGATTAACCTATGGGTAGATAGTATGTCATCTTTTTCGAATATCATATATATGATGCAGTATTTCATATAATTATCAAAATGTGTGCTCTTATGTTTGAATTTAATTTGAAAATGCTTATTTTCAATTATCTTTGTATTATAACTAACCTGTTAGCAATGAACTTGAAAGATGATTGGAAGAATTCAAAGATGAGTGCCAACAGCATTCAAGGAGAAAAGAATGCTAAGGTATAGCCATGGTAGAGGAAAGTTGTAATGGTTCCAAAGGACACAAGAGTGAGTATCTAGGAGCTATCAAGACTTATTCCATTCTCTACATTTATTCCTATGTCGAGTGGATGTTTAGACATTATTATTCCTACCTTAAGCAATTATCTCTTCTTCCCACCTTGAGTTGTTATTTTCCTTATTTCTCTCTTGCAAATTTATAGCTAGGTTATTTACTTTTCTGCTATGGGAATAAGTGTCGATCTTCTATGTATAGGAATCAGACCAAGTGTGTTAGTTTAGTTAGAAGAAAGAGTTTATGAGAACAAACTGTTAACTTTTATAGTTGTGTTTTTATAGTTTCTATGTATTGTTCCCATGTAATGAATTTCTGAAATGTAATGAAATAGTTTTTGGCTTCTATCCTATGTTAGTAGTTTAGATGAAGCTAACCAAGGGGGCCCACTTGGAAGGTGGATTAGATTAGGATAGTATAAATTTATTTCAAAGCATTCTTAGTATTGATGTAGAAGTTGTAAGTTCCTTACTGTAGCATCACACTTCATGAATGTTCCTGCAGCATATGTGAGAATAGTTATAGTGGATGAACTAAGTTGGAATATTTGTTAGCCTTTCATTGTATTTCTAATATTCATAGAGTTAAGTGTGTTAGTTTCTTACAACAATAGTGTAAGTTCTTTTCCTTGCATTTTACTTTCCTGTAGCATAAGCTTAGTGACTCACTAAGAGACCTAGTGCACATACTATGCCAATCATTTCAAGTATACATCCCTGGGTTGACAAGATTAAATGCAGCTCATAGTGGGAAAAATAGTCCTTAGTTTAAATATATTATTCCTAAGCATGGCCCAGAGCATGACTATGATACACCTATTGTGAGGCAGGCCAAATATCCTATGCACTATTTACAATTTAATACACATATTAAATTAAATATCTAAATATAAATAACCATACATACCTCTCCCATTTAGAAATTTCTATTATCTATTTACTTTAATTACTACACCCTAATACTACTTGAAATAAAACTATATTACCTTAATCACTTTCCCAAGTAATGCCTACTAAAAAACATAATGCTAAATCCTAATTAATAAAATATTCTAAGAATAATAATGCCAACCTACTTAAATATTAATCATATTTAAATATACTAAACAACATAATTGATTATCTAATAAAACATCTAAACTACTCCCTAAACCTATTCCTTATTTTCACATGCTAACAACTTTAATTTATACTATTTAAGTAAAACCCACTTTACAACTAATAAATAGATACTTTAATAAATTATTATTACTCTAAAAATAACTATAGCACACTAATCATATTTAGGAAATCACTAATTAATTACTAAGAACCTACCCTAAACTACCCCTAATTCCTACCTATACCCCTCTCCCACTTGGCCACTTGGCCTCTACCCTATCCCTATCCTAGGTGGGAATTTTTGCAAGGGACCACATACTTTCCTATGTTGTCAGCTCTCCCTAACATAGGTCAGCATAAATCCCTCAAGGAGTGCACTTGGGAGAATGAAGGAGACATAAGAAATTAAGTTAGAGAAGCTTTGATTGGGGAAAATGTAAGGAATTAAAGGGTTTCACTTAGTTTTTATTAATGAGTTTTACTTTTCCACCATAGACCAACATGACATTACCAAGGAGAGGGGTTGTGTAGGGTGTGGGCCCTATGTGGTCACATCCCAAACATCCCACTTGTTTAATTTTTTTTATTGAAAACAAAGTTGCCTTGAAAGGGGATTTTCCCATATTCTTTTTTTATAGTTTTATATTTCCTTATTGAAGGCTAATTTTAGGTGGCTGAAAATTTGCACAAGTGGGTTAATAAAAATAATTTTTATATTGATTATGTAATGGAATTTGTATGGGGGGAATTTAATTTCCTCCCATATAGATTCCAGAGACCTATAGGGTGTCATTCGGAATGAAAAATACAAAATTTCATTATGCACAAAGGGTAAATTTGATCATAGTCAAATTAATTAATAAGGCATATGATTTTCTTTTTCAATTAAACTAAGGGAACACTTATAAATGAAGAATGCAAATTTCCTATATGGGTTTATTAAACTATTAGTTTATCCATTGAATCTACTAGATCAATTAAGGTTGTATGATATACAATGTATCATTTTCAAGTGGAGATTAATTCAAGGACTAATTAAATTTGAACTTGATCTCATATTGAAAATTCATGAACATACTTAAAATAAAATCCTTTTATTCTTTCATCATTGATACGACTTACAAGAAGATGAATTTTTACTATGATGCAAACCAACATTTAAACAACTATATCTTTTATTTCCATTTACAGACAAGAATTACAATAGAAGAATTATTTGAATCTTACAAGAATGCAATGCATATTTCCTCATATAATGAAATTCCATTTCTAATAATGAATATAAAAATACAACTTTTAATCTATTCCATACATCAGAATGAAACTATCATCATTTTCTTTAGTACATGAGTGCAACAATTCAACAAGAAGGTGAATGTCAAATGGAGAAGTCTCCAAAATAATGTGACCTAAGAACACCATCAAGGGATCAATTCCAATCTTGCTCCATCCTTTAAATCCATAAAAATCTGCAAACACAAATGGAAAACCATGGAGAGCTCACCTCCCAACCTAGGCCTTAAGGAGACCACCCACCAAGCTAGGAGAAACAAAAACCAATCATGTCATGATCATATTCAAACTATAATATATGAATAATACATGAAACACCCAACCAAGGATTTTTTACAATCAGCTACACCTATGAACCCATGACAAAGGGGTGAAGGTGGGGCATCCATTAAGGGTATGCCAATGAAAACATACAATAACATGTCTCTCCAAGGCTCAATTCCACATACATATTTCATGATCATGCTCTCCTTATCCCCCCCAAACAATATCAATGTGAATTGGCAAGAAAGGGCCCATACACCTTACCTTTTTCCCTCTTCTCCATGGGAAGATATTCTACACATCCATGGAGTCATAGCTAACCCCTTTACCCACACATGGCCAATTCTTCCCTATCCAAGGGTGAGTAATTTCATCACTTCCATCAACAAATCCCTCAAGAAAATGTGAAGAAGATAAAACAAGGATAAGATTGAAAAAAATACCATCTTCTCATCTTTCACAACACAATGCAACAAAACATGAAATTCAAGAATACAAAAACTTCAAACACATATTAATCCATTTTAAGCATGAAACAAACATCCATGGAAAGGAAGAGCACCAACATTCACAATGTGAAATGGAAAAAAGTTGAGTAGAGCCCTATCTCTTTATTTCTCTTCAATTCCAAACCCTAATGTCTTTAAAGATAGAGAGTGTGTGAGCACTTACTAACTTCTCCAAGGGCCTCTAAAAAGGCCTCCAAATCCTACCCACAACAAGAAATAAATCTTGAGTTGATTTGAAGTCCTTTGGCCATCATTCATGTCCCCTATCATTAATGCAAGACTTGGGCAAGAGTGTGGGTTTGGGAAATTTCATAAGGTCACCCCATTTTAGAAACATGTGGAAAATGGAAATTTTTGAGGCTCCCTAAAGCTACTTGGGGCTTCTAGTATTGTTAATAATGTCCCCAATTCATACCCCTACCACTTAGGCACTTAGATTCCACTAAATTTAGCTCCTAGAACCAATTTTTGGCCTCTAAAAGTGACTCAAACTTTTTTAACTCAAAAATAGTTATTGGTGGGAATTCAAAAGTTATCTCTAACCAAGGGGTATTTAATTAAGTTATTTTAAGGTTAAGAGTCACATTTCTATACCCTAGTTAACATGTTATTTGATATATACACATAACAAGTGATAAGTGACATTATAAAAATCATATTACATAAAAATTTGACATGTCATTAAATAAAAAATTAAATAACCTAATAAATAAAATCAAATTGTGATTACAAATTAAATAAATTGACAATGAGGTTTGAATCTCTTCATCAGATTCAACCTTAGTTTTACGATTTGCACATAGGATTGGTTATTGTTTCTTTAATTGATCCCACAGTAAATTTTCTTACACACTCAATTTGAATATTAGTAGTTTGATAAAATCAAATATATATAAATTATATTTTCATAATCAAATTTGACAAAACATTCTAAATATAATTTCAATGATTGTTTCTATTTCTGCAGCTAATTAAACATAATTGATTTGCATAATTGAAAACTCTATAAGATATTCATCAATTCAAATTAAATTACTGAAATAACCATCATAATACATGCCTCTATATAAAACATCATAAATCATTATAAAGAAACATACTAAAGTAATCATCACATGGCATAAATAGTATTGATCAATGTCTAATCCATCAAATAATGTCTCAGAATATTGAATCATAATATATCAAAATAAAATATCAGCTGAGATATAATGGGTCAGGTTGAGGCCTCACACAAACTTAGATGCAAATAAAATAAATATTGTAGATGATGACCATCACCCATACATTTTTTATATGGATCGAGACATCATCAACTATTTGTAAAAAATGTATGCTCTATCCAAAATGAGTGAAAATGAGAAGAGATCACTAAAAATCTATGATATCAAGTATCTTATTGTTAATGGAAAATTGTGGTGGAGAAAAATTGAAGGTGTATTGTTGAATTGTGTTGAAAAGGAATATTCTATCAGCATTCTAAATGAAATGCATAATGGAGCATGTGGAGGTCACTATGTGGCCAAGACAACATCCCACAAGGTGATAAGAGTTGGTTTTTGGTGGCACACATTATTTAGAGATGTTCATGAATTGGTAAGAAAATGTGACCTTTGTGAAAGGTTTTATGGTAAGTTAAAGTTATCTAGAGATATGTCATTAAGACTAGTCAAGATCAAAGTCTCTTTCTAGTAGGGGGGTATTTATGTCATTGGTGAAATTGCTAATAAGTCAAGTGGTGGTCATTCATAGATCCCGGTTGCTATTGATTATCTCACAAAGTGGGTAGAGGCCATCCCAACTAGGAGATCAACTAGAAAAGTAGTGAATGACTTTATTTTAAATAATATCATTATTATATTTGGTTTTCTAGAGATTATTGTAATAGATGATTCCATTTTTTTTAGATCTGATGAGTATATTTAATTCTATGAGAAATATGGCATAACCAAATTAGCTACTTCCCCATATCATTTCTTAGAAAATGGATAGGTAGAATCTACAAAAATAAGTATATTGAAGATCATCAAGAGGATCCTAGATGAAATAAGAAGGCTTGGGATTCTAAAGTACCATTAGTAGTGTGGGAAGATAGGGTGATAGTGAAGAAAATAGTTGGATTGGCACCTTTTGATTTAGTATATGGTATTCATGCCAAACTGCCACTTGATTGGGATATATAAATTCATCCAAAATATGATGATGACATTGTTGATGATATGAAATATAGACTAGATGTCTTATTGCATTGGATGAAAGTAGAAGAGATGTAGCCATTAGAAACTCAATATTGTAGTTGCAAATGAAGAACTTATATGAAAAAAGATCCATTAGAAAAAGAATTAAACTAGATGATATGATGTTGTGATGGAATGAAAGATTGGAGGATACAAGAAAACATGGGAAATTTGACCATATATGGATTGGTCCTTATTTTATTGACTCAAAGTAGGGTGAAGATTCATACATTCTAAAGGAACTCTCTGGTAATATTCTTTAACTTCGAGTTCATGGACAGTTCGTAAAGAAAAACTTTTGCTAAGAAGTATTGTTTTTCCATGAACAATAGGACAGGGTTGTATATTTTGTAAACTATATAAATAGTTTTTTATTCCTTTTTATGTTGTGGTTTCCCTATATATAAGTATTTTTTCCTGGGTCTTATTGTGTTGTTGCAATTGCTCTCCAAAAATTGTTGTCAAATATGTGGTCTGCTCTAACCATAAATTTTGAATTCTTATCCAAACATAAAATGTCCACCATCCTCAGACAAAGCCACTATTGGTGATAAATTTTTAGTAGGATCCTACAGTTAATAAATTGGTAATTTTATTCCTTGATCTTTACTATAGGTTAGTCTCTTACACATGAAAACCGTTATTTTTATGCACAAATGGTAAAAATCCTTTTAAGAGGTATGTAAATCTCCCAAAATGTTATATCTACAAGTTACTTTTGAATCATTTAAATGAAGGGCAAGTTGTCATTGATTTATAATCATCTCCTAGTCTTCAATGGTTGTAAGTTGTGATCCCATGCATTTTATTGTTAATGTATGTGTTAGGTAAGGGTATTTTTATCCTAGTTGTGGTCCCCTTTTATATAATCCTAAGTATTCATGACTACTTTAATCTTTGTTTCTCCATGGTCCATGTTTCCGTAAACTATTAAAACTTTAGTTTCATATTTATTTTTTGTTGTTGCAAGTGTGGTGGGTCAACAAATCTAACGACAATTGCTTCTTCACATAGTTTGAGAAGATTCAGAGAAA
Source organism: Cupressus sempervirens (assembly GCA_028749045.1). Lineage (NCBI taxonomy): Eukaryota > Viridiplantae > Streptophyta > Pinopsida > Cupressales > Cupressaceae > Cupressus > Cupressus sempervirens. The sequence goes on along the minus strand of CM053792.1, from coordinate 976,514,684 downwards.
AAAGGTATGATGTGGCTATGTGGCTAATAGCGGGACCAATTTCTTTTTTCTTTACCTAGCAGTACAAACAAATCAATGGTCACCGCTTTCCCATAGGTTGTGTCTCTTCCCAATGCAATAAATTGGGATGTCGATGTGTTTCCAAGAGTGGGCCCATGGTCTTCATTTATAAATAAAATAAAAAATGCATCTCACTAACTCACAGGCCTAGACAATAGCCATAGAAAGAAAGTGTGATCACGCCACATGGGAGGGACTTGACCTCAAGCTATTTGGTGAGACCTATCTCTATCAAGGATTAACCTCATTTTGATTTGTCTACGTATGTCCAAATCAACTAGTATAAATGGGTCCAAGGTGAAAATAAAATATCAGAAGCAATATGATTTTGCCACATGGACGCATGGATTATAGTTGACAAAAAAGTTGTTCAGTGGGACTTGAGGAGTCAATAGGGATCTGGTGTATGATTGGGCCAAGTAGATAGTTTTAGTGGGCCTAGCTATATGAGCATCTTTTTCTAAGATTTAAGACAATCAAATGACCCATGTTATCTCACAAGGAATCATCACTTTCATAGCGATAAAGTGAGATGTTTCCATGATTCTAACCTACATTGTAAGATTTCCTTCCTACTTAAAATGAAGAATTTTGCACAATGTAGAAATCAATAGTAGGGACTTAATCACACGGTAAAGGCAAGTCAACCATTTATTTTCAAATAAAGGGGAAATCGACAATCTGTGTGTTATCACAAGACCTTGACATTTGTATAATGAAAAAGTGCAATGTAGACACCTATCCTACCTATTTTAGTATGTGAAATTTTTTAATGAGATAATGAGGTCATTGTGCTAAATTCTCATTAGCTAATGATAGTCCCCTAAATGACGAGTAGGATGGTCAACAGATGTCAAAAAGGGATTGCAGCCATCCAATCCAAGACGAAAGAAAATCAATGGAATAGATTCAAACTTGGTACTGAGACAAGAAGAAAGGTCTTCTCTACTTAAAGGGGTGATAGTTATTTTGCATGAATTCATGGTTTTAATTTTGTTACAAAGATTTTAAAAGCCCTCATCTCACTTCAAGCTATCAAATTATGCATGTGAAGTCTATGAATTGTGATAACCAAGCTCAAGGAAATTTCAAAACTGATTCAAGGTATTTATGCAATTAAGTAAAAGGACAAGTAAGTAACAAAATTTTCTCCTTTGTGTTTTGAATTGTAGATTTTGGTTTTCTCTAGTATCTTTGATTGATTGTAAAAGCTCGAGATTGAAACTTTGAACACTAAATAAGCCCTAGTTGTGTAAGTACTTTGTAATTAAGAACATGCCTCCAAAGAAATACTCTAGGAAGTTCAATTATGCAGATAGATGATTACAAGATTATTTTGTTGAAAAATCACTTTGGTCCAAAGTGGTTGTAGTGTCCCTTCTATGATTGGTTATAAGCTTTCATCTATCTTCATCATCTAATGTTTATATCTATGAATTTTGGGTTTGGATGAAAGGTGGAATGAATTTCTTATTGTGTAAGGCTACTATTTTTAGAGAACTTAATATATGGTCAGTTAGATAAATACCTTAGTAACAAAGGATTGGACATACATTCACATTGACTTCATGATTAGATAGAATCATATGTTTTCCTAAGAATAATACACTGACTTTATTTTATTTTGTCAACCCAAGAGCATAAGCTTGAGAGGGTGGCTATAAAGTATATGATTTGATTCCTCTTTAAGTCATTATAACTAAAATAGAAAAAGAATGCTAAAGGAAACTAAGCTAGGAACTGAAATGACATCTTATCTTAAAGCATAGAGTACTATTGCAAATAGTAAATCTATCTATGCACCTATGTTGTAGGAACAATTCAATAATTTTATTATCTGCAGGAACAATAGAAGTCTACTTTGCAAAGAAACAAACAAGGAAATGAAATTTATTCTAACAAAGTATTTCACTCAGCAAGTTGGTCCCCTTGGATGAGTGAATAGAAAAGATGATCAAGACAGAAGATGGAAATTTAAACTTTGTATTCTATTCATTCATAGTAAGAGATTACATCTGATTAAAAATAAGATTACACACTGTTGTTATGAACAAACAATCTATTATGTCTTTCTCCCCATAAAAACTCCTTTCAAAGCTACAATAGGCATTATTCAAAGGAAAGCTACAACAACTGAACGTACTTCTATGATCACTCCATCAACGAGGATTAATTACAGATTCATAAAATTTACAATAGAAATATCATTAATTGCAATTTAACTCCTCCAAGAATATAGCAGGTTAAGGGAGCTACATTCATGCACTACCATGATAGAAATCACAAAATAATCTACATGTTGCAGTGATTCATCAATCTGGTTGGCTTTGACTTAGTGTTGAAATGTTGACTTTGAATATGTGTGGCAAGTACCTACAAAACATTGAATGCAACAACTTCCACATACATACATATATTCATTTCATCATCAATGTTAGAAAAGGTATAATGTTCAAACTATCACTCTTTGCAAATCTTATGGATACATGAAGGAATCTACCCAAACATAGCATGGATGAGGAAACATTTATCAATGTATAATATTTCCTTAGTATACCATAGAAGTCTATAGATTTAAGAAAACACAACATATCTAAACTATCTATATTTCAATCTTCATGTCTTAACAATAAATAATATATTCATAAAAACATAAGTTCCTTTTCTTAAACCATAGAGTCATAAAATATTGTTGCAAGATAATTTTCTAAAAATAAGATAAAATTTTCTCAAAATAATGGCCTTTTAGAGGCTCATCATCCCCCCCAACTGATCTATTGTTGGTTCCCAACAATCATGGAGTTCCTAATCTAGGCCTGCACTCTCCAGTCACTAGGTGTCCTTTCTCCTAGCTCATTCTTCACATAATCAAAGTAACCATAATTTTTCTTGAGGCTCTTCTATTGTCAAACTTAACCAATCATGTCATGATCTTTTGCATTGTCATTTGCTACTAGTAGTGGTTACAGGAGAACTGGGGGTTGATACCTTAATAGTAACCAATGTTTGCATTGATTTATCCCCAAGTCAATATACCAAGGAATCCTAATTGTAGCAAGAGTCAAGTTTTGTGGAGAGTGGTGCTCTCCTATTTTTATATCATGTGGCATTCTAACCCATCGATGCCTTGAGGGAACAATTGTTGTCTCAACATTTTGAGATAAGTGTTGTTTCGAGTCTGTAAAGGCTCATTCTCTAACTATACTCACCTTTCCAAGTGCTACAAGATTTCCCAAAATAGAAATCCAATCTAGATATATTCATCTAGAATGTTGAACTTTTGGTCTCATGAAAAAGGGTTTTGTCATTTCATTCTCCCTGTAGGGTGTAGCTTGATGTTCTCTTCTTATTTCATTCTATATCCATGACATTACTTCTCTTAACTGCATATCCCCTACATATAGGACTAGGTTTCACTCAATGTCATTAGGCATGACCAGGTTATGAAGATACAATTCACATAGTAATTTTTTCAAAGCCATGGGAACAAATCAAAATGCATCATAAAGCTCATGTGGGGTAGAGATAGAGGGATTAAGACCTTCCATAATTCTAGTAAATTTATAATTTGCAAATTATTCTTTAGGAAATAAAGCATAAACTAGCAATGATGACCTACATTCCATTAACTCAAGAATCAATCCTATGACTTGCTCAATTCTTCTCTTGAGGACTTCATTCTAATTTGAACTTTGTTTCAATTGGTAACTCTCCATTGAGCTCTCTCCCATAATAGTTGTTGAAATAGATTAATTCCTACAAACAAAGGTGTAGAGAGATTGGGTGGTGGCAATGGCTCTTGATTAAAGAGGTCTATCCATTCAGGTGCCAAATAGGAAGTTTTGTTAACACTCTATGGTGTTGAGCACTCTCCTTTTCTTATGAAAATTAATGTCTCCACAATTTCTTTCGTACTAGATTCATTGGTTGTTGTGGCTAATGTGTCTAACCCTTCTTGATTTAGTTTTTCTAGTACTTCCCTAACAATTTTAGGTCTAAATTTTGGATAATTCTCTAAAGGGAGCTCTGCAAAATTTTCACTAATATCTTGCATATCAGGGTTTTCTTTAAACTCCTCAGATATTCCAAGCTCACTAGACTCCTTATCATTCTCAATAAGCACATAATCAACACTACAATCAGCTTCTGGTTGAAGATTCTAGGTTTTTCTCTCATTTTCACTGGCTTGAGTTTGCTACATTTTTTCCTTCGAAGAGGAGTCCTTTTCACATTCAAAAAACTTAGGGGCAACTATGGGAATAGAGGTTTCAAGAACCCTACTCTTAGAGAGTCTCACACTTTGCCTTGTGGGTTGTGTTGACAAGCATGTAGGATTCTTTTGTTTCTTCTTGCTTACAGGTATTTCCACCATGAGTGCTTCAGGAGGTTTTTCTAGATCTTCCTCCTCTTGAGAGTGAAAGGGTTCATTAAGGTTAGTCTCCTCATTTGGTTTTTTTTCTAACCTTTCTTTCAAGTTCCAAAGTTTTACCTTTGTCTTTCTCATTGGGAGACCTATTCTTAGTATATGATGGAGCCTTAGGAGCACTAACAACTTCTACATTTTTGCTTCTCTTTTTTCTAACAATGGAGGGTTTAGCTTTGTAAATCCTCTTCTTAGTTGGTATGGGACTAGAGGGAGAGGCTTCAGGATTATTTTTAGCTCTTGGAACAACTTTATAGAAACCAGTGGATGTTCTTTCCCTTCATCCAACACCCTAGCTTCTAGGGCTAACCAACTTAGGTCTACCTCTTTTAACTACAAGAACTCCTCCCATGACCCAATTGCTTTCTTATTTAATTCTCTTTCTATGATTAATTTTATTAAGCAATGGTGAGAGACAGACTGATCTTTGACTAATAACACTAGAGAATCTTACTTCTTAACAATGTTAAATAGAAATTTTGGAAGTTTTACATGTATGTAATCATGATGTAGGTGAGCCAACATTTTGAAATGTAGGGCATGCAAGTATGTGTAACATCCTTTGCATGTGAATTACTAGATGATAAAAACAATTGGTTAAATAAACTCCATTGGAAAGGATAACCTAGAAGTGCCTTGTTTCTTATCAATGTCCAGTGGAGGTTCCTTATGTATACTGAATTGTGCCCTCACTATCTTTAGGTCAAACTCTTTCTCCCAATTTTTGTCTTCCTAGGGAAACCTAGTAACCTCGGCTACCACCTCCTCTGAGAACTCAATTCTCAGACCTTTAACTACTATAATGCCATCCTTTAAGGTGTTCATGAATTGAAGAGCGACCTTTGCATCAAATCCTTTTAAACTAAGACAATAATCCAACCATCCCCTTCTTCTAAACATTTCACAATTGACTACATCACCCAGAAGAACTCGGTGATCAACTAGCTCATTCCTCTATAGACATCTACCCATGGTTAATTCTAGCTGAATGTGGAAAAATTGTGATGTTTCAAAGCTCGTTGAATCAAAGTTTACAATATTATGGCACTAGTCCTATTTATTTTAGAAAAATGACATATACTTGGAGAGTTTAATGCACAATATCTCATAATATCCTTCTTGCATCAAATTTCATAATTTATGCTCATGGACAAGTCAGCCACATGAATGTGTTGAAAATCATCATTAAAAGTTAAGTAACTACTTTAACGTCCTTAATTTCACAATGATGCAATAATAGAAGGACAAGTCATGAACATTTGACAAATTTTGAAATGGTCAGAGCTCTGGTAGGTGGGAATCTAGTAGGTAGAAACCTAGTCACATGGACTAATCCTAGAGGGGCAAGGAGTTAGATAACATGGATCTTGATAGAAAGTATAGGGTTAGTGTTGAGATAATGGGTGTTGCATACATTGCATAATATTGTTATTTTATTATTTTATTTTATTATGTAATTTTGTGCCTAGATGAATGTGCAACATGTAAAGATTCCCATGGAATATTGTTGATGAGTTGTATTGTAACATTGTGATAATATTTCATGTAATTATTTAATATTGGGGAAAAGAATTAAATGCCCAATATTAAATGTGGGGTCAGTGAGTTAGGTAGCACATGGTTTTAGCACATGGTTTATGTAATACCACTTAGTGGTTTTGTGAGACTTGCTAATATATAAGCAGCCACAAGGGTAGTTGTTGTAGAGAGAGTGACAAGGAGAAGACAAAAGGAAAGAGTCGAGCGGGACAAGGCTTGATAGGTTAGCCAAGGGAGCATTTTTGAAGGTTGAAAGCATGGCATGGGATGTGTGGATTCATGCTTGTTCACATAGTTTGCTCGGTTATGGCTATGGCCATGAAGGCTTCCATGGTTGTATGGCAATGCTATTTTTTGCTAAATAATACATGGTGATGGATGCTTTTGGAGGTTGGGTTTTTCCCTCAATGAGAGTTTCCCAGGGTATATCTTGTGTCACAATTTTGTGGGTATGTTTTCTATTCTCTTGCATGTGGATTTTAATTTCGTGTTTATTTTAGATTTATTATGGGTTATGTGGAAATGGTTATATTCTTTATTTCAAAGTTTCCTTACAATTAGGCTAAGAGAGTGATGGGTTCTTGGAAGAAGTAGACAAACTATTGTGTTCCTATTCCACAAAAAGTGGGGTCGAGGATGTTCTTTCTAGTCCTCTGCCTGACTACCATGTCCACAAAAGGGACCCACTATAGGATAGGAATTTCTTGGAGGGTGTTGATAAGAATGAAAATGTTTATCGTGTGGAGGACTAGAAGAAGGAGAATATGGAAGTAGATCGACGTAAGTGGTCTTCTTTTTTTGGGAGAAGACTTGGAAGAATCTCTTCTTTTCCACTAGTTACATTGAAATCCTGCTATGAAAATGGTGAGTTTCAAATCTTTATAGCAGATTCAATTGTTGATTTTTTTATTTTGACAATGGATTTTACCCTAGTTAGAAAATTTTTGGGTGCTAGACCTAGTATTGATGCATTGAGAAATATGGACAAAATAAAATGGGCACTCTACAGTCAAGTGAATATTGCGCTTATGATAAGTGGTTTCATTTCCTTTGCTTTTATCTATAAGGAAGATTTAAATATGGTGGTATGTGGTGAACCTTGGTCATTTGGTAATAGTACTCTAATGATTAAAAAGTGGGAACCCACCATGGATCTATCTGATGCCTTCTTCTTAACTACCCCAGTTTGGGTTAGACTTCATGGTTTACCCCTTGAGTTCTAGCATGAAGAAATCTTTAAGGGGATAGCTGGATCTTTTGGTGAACTCCTAGGTATTGATAATGTTATGGCTTCAAGATCAAAACTTTAGTGTGCCAGAATCTATGTGAAAGTTTCTCATTTGAAGAACCTTCTCTAGAAGGTAGAATCAAATTCAAAACTTGGTAAAAGGATGTAAGAGAAAGTCTTTGAAGATCTTCCAAATATTTGTTTTGTTTGTAAAAAATAAGGTTACTGGGCGAAAAATTGTCCTTTGAAAATTAAAAATCAACCAAAGTTGGTGAATGTGGAAAAAAAGAAAGAAACTAAGATCCAGAAAAGGGTATGGAAACCTAAAGCTACGCCTAAAAAGGTGTTTGAAGGAAAAGATATCCTAGATAATCAAAATATGAAAATGTGGATGGAAGTAGAGGAAACTTTAAGGATGTAGGAAAAAGAGAAGGATGTAGATCTAATGAATTAGATGGTTATCTTTCAAAAAAAAGAGCTAGAATGGGAAGATATAGAAGAACTAGAAGAGACAGAGGAAGGAGAAATTATTGAGGAAAAAAGTAGTATATTGGATACTTTAGAGGATATATAGGTTATTGAATCTCAAATTCAATTATTTCCCCTTTTTCAAGAGATTATATCCATTCATAATGTCCTTGAATCCAAAGGTGTGGATTTGATTCCAGGGGAGAAATAATCTAAACATAAACAGAGTCAGAGAAGGAAAATAGAGAAGAAAGGTAACACTTTATCTAAAGGAGAGATCTAGAGTAGTAAATTGGGAATTTTCTTTCCAAAACTAAAACCAAATGTTGGAACTCAAGAGAAACCTAGAAGGAAAACATCTAAGAAAACTATAGAAAGTGAAAGTTTATAGAATATTTCTGATGGAAAACAAGCAACTATTCTAGATTTTACCATTAAAAAGTTATGATGAATATTATTACTTGGAATATTAGAGGGCTAAATAGTATTCATAAGGTAGATATATGTTTCAAAATTTTGTTAGAGAACATAAATTAGATATTTTAGTGCTTTAAGAGACCAAAATGGATAAAGAGAAAGTTAAAAAGCTTAAATCTTTTAATAATTACTGTATTATGGCTAGCAGTTCTAAAGGAGCCTCAGGAGGAATGATGATATTGTGGAAGCAATCCTTTTTTACTGTTATACCATTAAATGCTAATAAAAATTTTATGGTGGTTAAGATTAAGAGTATTTCCTGAACTGTGATTGGTCTATTGTGAATGTGTATGCACCTAATGACAAGAATGCTAGAAAAAAGGTTTTGGGCTACCTTATCTAACATTAAGAGTAATGACTATTATGGTAGATGGATCTTTTGGGGGAAGTTTAATGTTTCTCTTTATGAGCATAAAAAAGGGGGAAATACTAGTCAAGTGGATGGAAGATTGGATTTTATGGATTTTATAAACAAGGAAGGACTAATGGACTTAGATCTTCTTGGGATTGATTTCACTTGGAGTAAAAAAAGGGTTGGTAATGACTGTATCCAAGCTCACCTGGATAGAGTTCTTATATCTTCAGATTGGACAAAAGACATAGTGTGTAAATTTAAAGCTATCTAGAAGATAGGTTCATATCATTTTCCTTTTTTATTTAGAGATGAGGCTATTCAAGATAGAAATAACTTTTCTTTTAGATTTGAGAAAATGTGGATGTAGCACCCATAGTTTGAGGATCAACTGGTTGAATTGTGGGACATAAATAGTGAAGGAATGACTTTATTTTGAGTGGATACTAAACTCAAAAATGTTAACAAGAGAGTTAGAGAATGGAACAAAAGAAATTTTGGGAATATTTTTTATAGAAAATTAAAAATTAAAGGCAGTCTGCAAGCTACCCAAGATAGAATACAATTGGAAGGGTACTCAATGGATTTGGTGATGGAAGAAAATGAGAAGATGGTGGAGTATCATGACATTGTTACCAAAGAAGAGATTTAGTGGAGGCAGAGATCTAGATCTATTAGTTTGAAGAACGAGACAAAAATGCAAAAAAAATTCATTTGTCAACTTTGAAACATAGAGCCAAAACTCAAATTTCTAGTATTAATAAAGGAAGAATCAATTTAATTGATGAAAAGGAAATTTTGGAGGAAATGGTTTACATTTTTTCTTCTTTGATGTCTTCAAAACCTGAAATTGATTTGACTAATTAGGTTGAATTGCTAGATTTTATTCTTTCATTGGCTTTTGAAGATCATAATAGATTGATGTGTGTTATTCCTAAGGGAGAGGAAATTTATAAAGTTGTTCACTCATTAGGTGGGGATAAGTCACTAGGGCTAGATGGTTTTCCCATGTTGTTTTTTAGAAAGAATAGAAATTGGTTGGAAAAGATGTGTGTGAAGCTATTAAACAATTCTTTGGGACTAAAAGGATGTCGAAGGAAATTAATTCTACTTTCCTCTATCTGATTCCAAAGAAGATTGGTGTTGATTCCCTAGATCAATTTAGGCCTATCAGTCTTTGCAACTTGATTTATAAAATCATTGCTAAAGTCGTTACTTTGAAATTTTTGAATATTCTTCCTTCCCTTATATATGAGCAATAGAATGGTTTTATTCCTAATAGAAAAATCCTTATCTTTTTTATTTTTGTGCTTGAAAATATCCATTCTCTATCTCTTTCTAACAATCAGGGGTTTATTATGAAATTTGATATTGCTAAAGCTTATGATAGATTAGAATGGTCATTTCTCCATAAGATCTTATATCGACTAGGGGATTGAGATAGGGAGATCTTTTATCGTTGATCATCTTCACTATTATGGCTAATTGTTTGGGCAGATATATTGGGAAATTGGTTTCAATAGCAGAAATTAAAGGATTCAAACCTTCTTATCCTCTTATTTTCTCTCGTGACCAATTTGTGGATGATACTATTTTTTAGGAAAAGATGAGATAAGGGAGGTGAGGAATCTCAAAAAGGCCTTTAATCTCTATTATTTTGCATCTAGTCAATTGATTAATTGGAATAAGATTTCTTTCTATTTTATTAGTACTCTTCTTTCTAGATAGGGTAAGATTGCTAATATCCTTGGTTGTTCTATAGGATATTTTCCTTGCACTTACCTAGGTCTCTCTTTGGGACCTAGTCCTTCAGATTCTTTTTGGAAAGATCTTGTTAAGAAATTCAATAAGAAACTAGCAGGATAGAAAGGTAGTTTTTGAGTCAAGCTCGTAAAGTTACTCTTCTTAAAGTTTTCCTCCAAAGTATCCCTATTTATGCTTTGAGTCTCTTTAGGATTCCAACAAAATATGTTGATACTATTGACAAAATCCAAAGGAACTTCCTTTGGTCTAGATCTGAGGAGAAGAGGAGAATGACTTTAATTACTTGGGAGAAAATTTTTAATCCTAAATTGGATGGTGGGATGGGTATAAGGTCTGTTAGGAGTATGAATAAAGCCTTACTTGCTAAGTATTACTAGGGAGTCTATCATGACAATAAGGAGTGGAGTTCTATTTGGAAACATAAATACCTTTTTGCTACTCCTACTTTGCCTAACTTTCTATCTTATCCATAAGTTTAGTCTTCTTTTTCCATTTGGGGTGTTGTACAGGGAGCTAAACATATTTTTATCAAGGGGTGCACTTGAAAAGTAAGCAATAGGCATAAGATTAGGTTTTGGGATGATGTGTGGCTTTTGGATCATCCTTTGATTGAGGATTTTAAGGATAGAACTTTTGTTGATAGATGTAAATAGATTTATGGTATTTTAGTGGAGATTTAATGGATTCATAATGAATGGGTAAATCTTGTTGAAAGTAATATCGTTTTTACTAGTATCTAGTTAATTATGAATGCTTTGAGCCTTTATCCTCATATTGAAGATAATATGGTTTGGGGGATTGAACCAAGAGGTTATTTTAAAGTCTCTTCTATTTTTAGATCTAAGGAAAAGGGAAATAGATCTTTATGGGTTAAAGCATGGATTAAAGGTCTTACTCCTAAAATCAATATTTTTTTCTAGATCTTCCTTCAAAACAAAATTTGAACTTTGGACAATTTGCAAAAAAATAGGGGTTTATTTGGTCAACAGATGTTGTCTATGCAAAATGGGATTTGAAGATAGGAATCACCTATTCTTAAATTGTAGGTTTAGCCAAAAAGTTTGGAGTTATATCCTTCTCTATTTGAATTTACATTGGTTTTAGCATAATAACATTGATCAATGTTTCCAAAGTTGGACTTGTCCTTCAAAGGATGAAGATATCAATTTTCTTTGGGAAATTTCTCTACCCCATCTTTGGTGGGAATATGGAAAGAAAGAAATAATATAATCTTTAGAGGCAAAGAAATTCTTGAGTGGGTTCTTGGTCACAATATTATTAGAGCCATCAAGGAAAACTTCAAATATCATAGAAAAATGAGTGATGAAATCCAAATCAATAATCCCATGAAGACTAAAGGCTGTGAAACCAAAATTAATGATCAAAGTCAAAATGTTAAATGGGATTCTCTACCTATGGGATGGATTAAAGGTAATTTTGATGGTGCTACAAAAGGAAATCCTAGTAAAGTTGGTTGTGGAGGTGTTTGAGGGACCATAGTAGTAGAATTGTTGATATTATTGCCATTCCTATAGGGATATCTACTAACCATAAAGCAGAGGCTACGACTGCTTTGTGTACTATGAGGATGGCACTAGACTCTAGTTATCAAAATCTTTGGTTGGAAGGAGATTCACTCAATATTATTAATGTGCTTAATAATAAGAGCTCGGTTACTTGGACTATTGAGGAAAGTATGTTGGAAATTAAAAATATTATGAATAAATTTTATAATATTTTTATTTTCTCATATATTTTAGGAGGGCAACTCAATTTCTGATTGGGTTGCTAACCAAGTTGTCTATAGGGAAAAAAAGTTGAGGTGGCAAGCTGACCTATGCAAGGAAGTGGAGCTGATGGCTATAGCTAACTATGAAAAGACATATGCTAGAGAAGCAAAGATCTCCTAAGATTGGAAATTTTATTAAGGGGGGTGATGGGTTTATGGAAGACAATATGAGTTTCCCTAGGAAGTACTTTGGTGCTACTATGATTTGTATTCAACATGTGTGTAACATTAAAATCTCCTTGGTAATTATAAAAACTTTACTCTTTCTTCTGGTTTCTATTTCTCAGGTGAATTGTAGGGGTAAAGAAGATCATGGATGGGAGGGAAACCAAGAAAGAAATAAAGGGAGTGGAAGGCAAATGCTTCTATGTGGAAGATTTTGTAGAAGGGGAAAGTTATGACATACATTGAGAGACTCCATGGGTATAAACCTCATATTACTGAGATCTTTTTCAAAAATTGGTTTGAAGAAAGGGTCACATTGTGTGGGGTCATGGTAAACTTAACTGAAGAGTTTATATCTAAGATTATGGGGTTTCCCATGGAAGGAATAAAATTCAATAAGGATATTAGTATCTCGAACGTAGCTTTTAAGAAATTCTCGAAGAAGGAAGCTAAGGAGAAAAGCTTGGAGAAAAATGGAGACTTCTATGACTTGAAATAGATTAAGGTCATCTAGAGGGATGTATTCTCATGTATCCATGAATATTTTATTCTTGATGGTAGAGCAAAGAGAGTCCATAAATTTCAATTTTTTTCCTAAACCATATTAGGCATAAAGATAGGATCTCCTTTCCATTTTACTTGAAGTATTCTTTTCTTCAAAGTCTCTATGCTCATAGGAAGAAAGATTCTCATCCTATGCTTCATGAAGGTTTAATTTTACTTATAGAAAATTTCTATACAATCAAGGCCATTAAAAACTCTTCAATTTTGGAGAAGAAGCAAAATGTATATGGAAATGATCCTCATTCTAAGAGAATTAAGGTTAAAAGTGAGGAAGCCACTAGTGATAGAAATAGTATAAAAAAGGGTTTCAAATGAGAGAGTAATAAGAAAATTGTGGAGGAAATCATGGAGTTTGAGATTCTAAGAATGATGAAAAAATGGAAATGGGGGACCTTAGTTCCAACCTAGATGGATATTCTGGGAGCAAAGGTGTGTCGACTGGTAAAGATAATGTGGAGGGTAGCAAGGAAAGAATTACTAATTCTAATGTTGGGTCGAAAGCTCTGGGGCAGGATGAAGAGAAATAGAGTGTTCACCCCTCCCATCCAAAGAGGAATGATAGTGAGGAAAAAAGGGAGAATATAATGGTATAGAAAACGAGGGTAAAGACCTTTCTCTAAAGGAAAACATCCTGAGTAAAGAGGAGAAAGAATAGAGGATGAAGAAGTAGGATATCAATACTAAAATCTAGGCCAATATAGTTACTATTGCTATTTAATCTGAGATTAGGGCTGATGATGAAGGTAGGGAAGAGTCTCATGAAGAGAAATTTTCCTTCCTTCATACTATTAAGCTTAAATTGAAGGCTTCCCTTCAAGGTGATTCTTGGTTTTATAATGAGATCGTGGTGCTCAAGAAAAAAGTGGGGGTTATGCAGAAAGAGCTGGACTATGAACATAACATGAGAGCTTAGTTGGAAATACAAATCGGAAAGATCCCTAAAAATCTCAAGGAATATGAGAGGGAGCTCTATTACTTAATAAAGGAAAGTGGGAAAAGAATGGAATAGGTTACATCCATTAAGGAGATTAGATTTCTAAAATCTATGATAGTTATGGTGCTTAGTTTCTAGATTAGATTGTGTTAAGACTTTTTCCATCAACGTTTCGAATCACACTACATGATCCATCATTAGGATAAGAGAGAAAGAGATGTAAAATAATATAACTTAAGCAATGAGGAGATTATGTCTCTAGGTAATGTTGGGATGGGGAGTCCAGGAGGTTCTAGTAAGAGAACTAGGTTGAGCATTAGGGAAAATGTCACTTAGGCTCTTGAGGATCATTCTTTAGCTTTGGCTAAAATTATCCAAAGTATTGTAGAGGTAGGTAAAGATGTGGTGAATATAATCAAAGATATTTTATAGGTTTTGGTTGTGGGTGTTGGTGTGCTGGTTTTGGTTTGTGTGGTTTTGTTGGTTTTGCTTTTTGTTTTTCAGCTTGTTTAAAACTCTAGGTTCTAGGTCCTTGTAAAACCTGGTCATTTTTATTTAGTTTAAACTTGTGGTTTCAAGTCCCTATAAAACTTGATTTGTATATGTTGGTTTTTTCTTTTTTCAAGTTTTAGGTCCTTGTAAAACTTGTGGTGCTTAATGTTTATCTCTAGTTTATTGTAAAGGGTTTTGATTCCCTTCAATTAAACTTGTTTTTACCTTAATCTAAAATGTGTGACATTAAGCATGCAATTATTTCCAGTCATCTCAATGAAATTTTGAAGTTACGTGTGATTTGAAAGCAAATATTAAATATTTCCCTCCCCCCAACTAAATAAAGGCATGGGTCCCACCAAGCCAGGATATGCAAGAGTGAATAATTATAAACAATACCAAATCCTAACAAAGCATGAATAAAATAAAATAAAATGCATGCAAAGTTATGTGGTAGGTACTTGGTAACTACTATAGGAAAGATGTTCTAGAAAAGTTCATCAAAATTGATAGAGTGTGTAATGCCCCGCCCGAAGATCCTTGGAAACAAGGATGGAATACAAGCCAAGACTATTTTTTTTACAAGTATGAATGCACATGACAACATCATACAGGGATCACAATGATCGCAATGAAGGACTTCACCACAATCCCAACAACCAACAAATCTCCAAATGCCACTACCAAACTAAAACAAGAAAACAAAAGCCAACAATGACCACGCACAAGATGAGGGCTTGGAGAAAATACCACACATCAAAAAAAACACCAAGCTGGGGTAAAATGTAGAATCTTAAAATTAAGCTAAGCTTGAAATCTTGAAGCCCTGAAAATTGGCTAAGTCTAGATTTCTAAAGCCCTAAAATTTCTTAGAATCTTAATCTTATCTTCGAGAGGTCTGAAACCTATCTCAAAATATTCATTGCATATATTAAAATATATATTAAGTATAAGGAATTACTTATACTTAAACAATATATTTTAAACCCCTAGGAAATCTATTTTGAACTAGGAAGGTGAAATACCCAAAAGTGTGTCCAAAACCAACTTTTGAACTTGCATTCAACAAGCATAGATAGCCCCTGATTCTCGCATGAGAAAGTACACTGGTCTCAATTTTTGCATGACATCTTGCACCACTACATGCGAAAAAGTGCATGGCTTTGTGCGAGGACTCCTGAGCATCGCACGAAGGCTTTCACTCTCACACGAGGATTCCTTAATCAATCATTATTAAATGCTTATGTAATTAGATATGGATTGTTCATGTTGGATTATTTGGTTATGTGCTATGGACAATTACCTTGTCATATTTTGATTTGAGAGATATCTATTACTTATGTGATGTTTTACATTTGAGATGACCCGAGGGTCAAATTTTTTAGTTTGATTTTAGTATCATAGATTTTAGACTACCATGCTATTCAGTTGATCATTTTGCATGACAATGCCATTTTGAGAGGACAGTGTGTTTTTTGATGATATCTGGTTATCTGGCATTTGGACATGCCTCTGATTATGTTAGGTGATGGATTTAATGCTATGGTTATTTATTTCATTCCTATGTTGTTATGCTTTATGCAAACGGGAGTGATGTAAATAGATTATTTTAATATAATTAAATAAATGGTTAAATTATGTGATTAATGCATTTATTATTTTGGCTATGTTATTATATGCAATTACACTTGATCGTGTTGTTTAGTGTACAAGATTTATATCCTTCGTAGTGGCACATGGAGTTAGTGATTCAACCATTCATATTTTACCAATGTTGTCCTTATATGGTCAATATATCCTTAATTAAATGTTTAATTTAAACCTTTCGATGATTATTAAATCCAAACTCATTTGCATTATGTGATTAGACCAGTGAGCGTGTCTGTGCATTTAGAGTTTCGCATTGTCGCCAAAGTGGTTAAGGAGATTTATGTGTTTTTGGGTTTTCAAGATTTTTAATTATTTTATTTTATTTTTGACAGCTTTTCCATAGATGAATTCCTATTTATAGGAATACCTATTTTCATTTGGGTCGATTCAGGTTTTAACTAGGTTGGTTGGTTATTTTCCCTAATCAATTATTCACTCAAAAAGTGAATAAGTATCCAAAAAGGAATTTAATTCCTCACTTCTCACTTTCGAATTGGAAAGTTGGAGAGTAAAACCCAAAATCCTCTTCATGAGGATTTACTATTTTGTTCATTTTGGGAGCTATGGGCGTGGGATCATTGCGAGGTTGAGCTCGTTGGATCTAGCTTGGGGAAACCTTGGATTGTCACAATTTTCAACCACTTCTGCGATCATTTTATTTTTTTGTTCAAATTCTCATTTTTCCTTTTGGCTATGAGGTTTTCTTGGCACAATGTGGGTCGTGGACTTGGATGATCCATTTAGATATCTATAAAACCACTTTTGCATTTTTATGTTGCATTGGGTTGCATGTTGCATCTGTACTCCTAACATTGTGTTTGGTTGAGTGATTTTATAACTGGTGCTATTGTTTCTTTTAGACCTTTTCTTTTGTTTCATGAGTGCTAGGATTCGTGTAGAATCCATACTCTCAGATTGAGGTCGGTTGAGTGAGTTCATGATGTTTGGTCTAGTTGCATCATTGGGATTTGTGTAGAATCCATACTCTCAGATTGAGGTCGATTGAGTGATCTTATGATGTATGGTTTTATTGGCTTTGGGATTCATGTAGAATCCATCCTTCCTGTGTTGCTTTTAGTTGGGTGTTTTCTTTGCATTGTGTTCTCATCTTGTCCTTGTGCTATGATCTTCATGATGGTGGTGTGCCACACATGAGCACATGTGCATATATTTGTTGAGTGACTTGCGAGTCCCATTCTTTCGTGTACTTTCAAAATTTATGATCATTGGGGTTGGGATGGGAGTATGCATGCCCATGGCCACTTATCATAGGATGAGCATGCATAGGGTAGGGTAGCATATGGAGGGGCTTCTATCCTGTAACCTGGTGACTATTCCCTAGGTTGCAAAGAAATTTTTATATAAGTGATAATTAAATTAAAACATTGGGTGGTAATAAATACAAGATAATAAAATGTCTAGGTTGTGCACCTTTCGTAGTGAAGAGTTGCTGCCCTAGGTTGTGTGCTTTCTATTGAGAAGAGTAGCTACCTATACTAGCTTGGGCTTTTGGATGCCAAGCGACTCTCAACGATGTCAGCCCCTACTTATTAGCCTATTGAGTGTCTAACCAAGACCTGTACTCCTTGCATTGTCTTAGGTCCTTGGTTGTAGCCATCATACCATCTGGCTTGAGTGTTAGCCTTGGATGTTGTGCTTTATGTGTGTTTGTGGTTGGATCATTATCTCCATCAATATGGCTGGTGTGGACCTACGAGTTCCACATGGTTGGGAGGCATAGCTACCTTCACCACTGCTAGGGATTAGTGTACAGAGATGGTCTTGTCCTAGTGCGACCGTTGCTAGATGTTTTCACTTGGTACTTCGAGTTTCAGAGTATGCTTTCTTGTGATTTATGCTTTCATTGGAATGCTTGGATATCATGTTTAGATGATATTAGTTTACTTGACGCATTCCCATATTATGATATTTAGCATATGATTAGATGATGTGAATTGTTGTAGTAGCATATTTATTGCTTATTGGTGTTTAGCATGTGATAGGTGATGTTATCTACTGTAGGATTACCTTATGCTTTTCTACTAGCATGTTAGATTTCCTTATGCTTATATTGTTGCATGTTTTAGTAATGACATCCCTATTATGATAGTACTGACGATTTGGTCAGTGGCTTGGGATATTATGCACAGGGGATGGCTAGGATCCATGATGGTCTTATGATGCTATTGACGGTTGGTAGGAACCACGTACTTAGTTTGGTTGTTTAGTTATTACAATGTTATTTATGTACATTGTGATGTTACTTCTATTTACTGCGATGTTATTTTTAGTATGTTCATTGCTATTATGGTTTAGATGGATAGATGCTCCTCTTTTCTTTTTTTTAATGCTCTCAAGTGTTCATTCCTCAATTTACATAGATTTGATACTCCTTGGCATGGAGGTTTCCTTATTTTTAAGCTTTTCATTTGTGTTTTGTTGTCACACTTAATTGTTTTCTCGTGTGGGGTAGTTCCTTGTGTGACAATGTATTTCCTCACATGAGAGAATACACTTCCTCATGCAAGAATGCAAGTCCTCGCGTGGTGCGCAGGGAATCCTTGCACGAGAGTGAAAGCCTTCGTGTGATGCTCAAGAGTCCTCATGTGAAGCCATGCACTTTTTTGCGCACAATGGTGCAAGATCTTGTGTGAAACTCAAGACTAGTGCACTTTCTTACGCAAGAATCAAGGGCTATCTAGGCTTGTCGAATGCAAGTTTGAAAGTTGGTTTTGGGTACCCTTTTGGGTTTTTCGCTTTCCTAGTTTAAAATAGATTTCCTAAGGGTTTGAAATATATCATTTAAGTATAATTAATTCCTTATACTTAAGATATATTTTAATATATGTGACAAATCTTTTGCAATAGGTTTTAGACCTCTCGGAGATAAGATTAAGATTCTAAAAATTTTCAAGGCTTTAGAAATCTAGACTTAGCCAATTTTTAGGGCTTTAGGATTTCAGGCTTAGCCTAATTTTAGGATTCTAAATTTTACCCCAGCTTGGTGTTTTGTTGATGTGTGGTCATTTCTTCGAGCCCTCATATTGTGCATGGTCATTGTTGGCTTTTGTTTGCTTGTGTCAGTTTGGTAGTGGCATTTGGAGATTCGTTGGTTGTTAGGATTGTGGTGAAGTCTTCCATTGAAATCATTGTGATCCTTGTATGATGTTTCCATGTGCATTCATACTTGTAAAAAAATATCTTGGCTTGTATTCCATCCTTGTTTCCAAGGATCTTTGGGCAGGGCATTACAGAGTGATGGGTTGGAATGGTAAGATGGAAGAGAGAGAAGGTGAAATGGAATGGATGTGAATAATGCACTTTAAAGAAGAAAATGCTTATTATGAATGCCTTGAATAGAGTCAAGAAGTATCAAGAGTTAGGGTAGGAGACCTAGACTCTTTGACTAGAGGAACAAAAATATGATCATTGTGTTGGAATTTTTGTAGGAACTCTTCATGGATAATTGGTTTACTATAAAGCTTGAGACAATTCTCATTAACAAGTAACTTGAAGCAAATAGGATCAATGGTAGATAGCTAAATTGAACCATTTAGAAATATGGCAACAATCTCATACAGTTCTAACCAGTGTCTTTAGGACTTCCCTAGGTTATGCTAGTACTTTGAATCATAAAGGAGTGCCCAATCTACTACAACAAACATTTTTTGTTCGATAAACCTATTATGCCACTATTTTCTCTAGTGTTGAATAAGCTCAGTATTGTTCAATGCAAATTTCCTCCATTCATGAAGACCATTTAATCTTAGGATTCGGTCTTGTTGGGCAATAGTGAGTTCTATCCTAAGCTCCAAGGAAGTCCTCAATGTTTTATATTCAAATTCTAGAGACATTACTACTAACTTTCCATAAACAAGCTCAAAAGGAGTAAAACTAGTTGTGGACTTCCAGGTGGTTCTATAAGCCTAGAGAGCTTTAGGAAGGTGTGTGGCCTAATTATCCCTATGGAGTGTTATAGTCTTGGTGAGAATGGATTCTAGCTCCCTATTAGTAACTTCTACTTGACCATTAGCGTAGGGATGATAAGGTGATGATTTTTCATGCTTGGTAGTATACTCCTTCATAAGAGAAGTTATCAAATTTGATGTAAACTGAGTTCCTTGATCAAATGCCAATTGCCTAGGAATATCAAACTATGTAAAGATGGATTCATGCAAAAACTATGTCATGTTGATATCCCTTGGGTGTTTCATGGGTTTAGCCTCTGCCCATTTGGTTACATAGTCAATGCACACTAGAATGTAGGATTTTCCTTGTAAAAAAGGTTCAATGGGTCCTACAAAGGCAATCCCCCATTTGTCAAATGGTATGAAAACTACTTGAGGTTGTAGGGGTATTTCATTTGATTTAGTGGGTCTTCCCATTAGTTGAAATTTGTCACATTTCTTTGTATATATGGCTACATCCTTGTGCAAGCTTGGCCAATAATACCCAGTTGTCAAGATTTTGAAGGCTATTATTTTGGCTGCAAAGTGACCTCCATAGGGCTTACCATGATATGCCTTCAAGACATCATATGTTTCATCCTCTCTTAGAAACCTATGCATGACTTGATTAGGTCTGGTATAGAACATGAATCCAACAATCCATGAATAATTAAAGCTCTTCTATGTTAGTAACTTTCTTGTTTGGGTAGAGAAGTGAATTTCCATTTTACCTATGGTGAGGTAGTTAGCAATATTTGCATACCATGGGTTCTATGCGAACAATAGAAAAAGGTGCTCATTTGGAAAAATATTGTCAATGGTTGTAGGATCATCAAAGACATGTAACCGAGAGAGATAGTCAACTATCACATTGGCCTTATCAGGTTTATCAACTATGGTGATGTCAAATTCTTGCATGAGCAACAACTAATGAGCCAATCTTCCTGAAATTGTAGGTTTGTTCACCAAATATTTTATATCAAAATGGTCAATGTGGACAAATATTTCATATCCAGTAATGTAGTGCCTAAACTTATTGAGGGTATAGATGACTGCGAGTAATTCCTTTTTAGTGATTATGTAATTAAATTCTACACCTTGCAAATTCTTAGCGATGAAATAAATGGCATGGCATGTTCAACTGAGTCTACTTTCTATCCTAGCACAACACCAATAGCATAGTCTGTAGTATCTGTATGAATGTGAAAAGGTAGGCCCCAATTAGGTCATCTCAAAATAGGTGTTGTGGTAAGAACTTCCTTAAGCTATAGGAAGGATGTTGCACAATTAGAGTCCCAAGAAAAAATCAAAATCCTTTTTGAGCAAGTTATAGAGAGGTGTTGCAATTTGACTAAAGTTTTTAATAAATCTTCTATAATATCCATCATGTCCCAAAAAACTGCATGCATCCTTCTATTTCTCTGGCATAGGCAAGGTACTAATGACTTCAATCTTTGTTGGATCTACTTGGATGCCCTTAGATGAAATGAAATGGCCTAGCACTGCCCCTTCCTCCATCATCATAAAACATTTCTCACTATTTAGGGAAAGGTTATAATCCTAACATCTTTTGAGTACCATTTCTAAATTTTCTTTTGCTTCTTCGAAAGTAGTAACATAAATAGTAAAACCATCCATGTAGATCTCCATACACTCAGTAGAAATATCTAAAAAGATACTAATGATAGCTTGTTGAAATGTGGCTGGGGCATTGCACAAGCCAATAGACAAGACTGGGTAGGCAAGCATTCCCCATGGGCAAGTGAAATTTATTTTCTCTTGATCTTCTAGGGCTATTTGAATCTAATTGTAACCACTAAAACCATCCAAAAAAGAAAAATATTTTTTCGACTATGTTTTCAAGGACTTGATCTATAAATGGCAAGGGAAAATGGTCCTTCTTAGTGGATGAATTGAGCTCCCTATAATCTACAAAAACTCATCATTTTCCTCCCTTCTTGGGTACTATAACTAGGGGTGAGACCCATTGGGTATCAAAGATGGGGTATATAAAACTAGCACTTAATTTTTTCTACAATACATTCTTAACTATATCTTTTAAGACAAGGTTAACTCTCCATTAAGGCTATCAAACAAGTTTGAAGTGAGGGCTGATGTATCCTATGAGTGCAGAGCATAGGGTCTAATCCTTTTATGTCCATGTAATCCCTATAAGAATTTTCCTTAGGGAAAAATCACCCAAGATCAAGGAACTCAAGCACAAGCATAGAATGGACCAAAGTATGATTAGAATAACAATATGATATCCAATTGATGTAAAAGTACACTAAGAGTTCCTTAATATAAAGGCCTCTAGACTAACTAGGAGTCAAAATATTGATAAGTCTTACAACAAGGAACATGTCTGTCAGGAGTGGATTATCCTCCATTAAGCACAGAAGTTAGTGTGATGATGAGAGGATAAGCCTACAAAGGTGTAGCACATAAAATTATGTTGTAGACACCATGTGCTAAAATAAGAGTGTGAATAACTATGTTTTCAACATGACAACTTAGTTAATTATGCAAACTCCGATGTTGTAGACACCATGTTCTGAATTAGAGTTGCTTACGCTAGTGTTGTCAACATGACAACTCATATGAGTATGAAAACTCCTAAGTGACTCACCTAAGAAATAAAAAAATAATGCATTGACCTAAGTAAACTTAAGTAAAGTATAAATAGTGAATACTTATTTACACCAACACTCCACTTTAAGTGAAACTTAGGGAAATGCACTTAAGCTTATGAAAGCTAGATGAAAATGCATGATGGGTCCCGGCTACTAGGCCATGTTAAGAATCCATGTACAAAATGCAATGAAATCTCTCATAAAGTGGAGAAAGAGGGAAAACCTAATGGAAAAAACCCTCCCCCAAAAAAGAGAGATGTAAAAAATCAAGATGCGTGGATGGATGGAGCAATCAAGACCCCCCCCCATCCCCCACCATTATGACATACATCAAGTATATACATTAGAGAAGTATAAGAAGAACACAATCCCAGAAAGAGGAAAAGGTCCCCCCCAAAAGAGAGAAGAAGAAAGGAGACAACGTAGTCCCCCCTCCCAAATGTAGAATGCCCATCAGTGATAGTTGCTTCAATGTAGAAGTTGGTCTAGGACTATTGAATAATGTTCCTCCCCTTTGGAAGAAACAATGGCATAGGTACAAATGAGATGCTTCCCCAATGTGTGGAAGGAATCTTGAAGATGAATGGAGTCTCTAAAACTTTCTCAACTATCCCTATGTCAATACTAACTATCACCGCTTCCAACACTTATAAAAAGAACAAGTGAAAATATAGAAAGGATGGATGTAGAACATATTCCAAAGAACCATGTGTCTCCTCAAATGATAAAGAGACCTTCTGCAACTGTTGTACATAAGGATCCACAATCATATCAACCTAGAAAGATTGATCATGTAGAGAATGGACAAGAGGGTTAGAGTGGGCCCTCACAAAAACTAAAGAAGGATCTTCCCCATCAAAGAGAAGATATATATCATCAATGATGTCTCCCAAATCTACTTTGTATGACTTCACAAACAAACCTAAAATATTTTCTTTATAGTCATCCCCTGATGCTAGAGTTGGAAGACAAGGTGTACCCAACTGTATTGAACTGCATGGACCTATCACTGTATGCATGTGGAAAGTGTTGATGCTATGACGTTGTGTTGTATCTATCAATAGGATCTCACATACCTAAATCTATTGAATCATTATCACTATTTTCATTATTAGTTTCCACAATGTATGAAGTGCAGAGAGGATTAGAGGATAAGCTAGGTGAACTTTCCTCAAAGTGAACATTCCTCTCTACAAAAATCTCATGAGTCTTAGGATCCATAAGTCTATATGCCTTAACACTGTCTTTATATTTGATGAAAGTACAAGGCCTTGGTGGTGGTACCTTACACTCCCTGGAAGATATCTTTCCCCATGGTAGACAACCAAAAACTTTGAAGTGTTTCAAAACTAGTTTTCTACTGCACCATGCCTCAAAAGGAGTCTTTCCATCTAAGACATAAATAGGAGATCTATTAAGTATGTGATTGGCACTATTTATAGCTTTGACTTCAAGTGATGGATCGAGAGACTTGGCTTGAATCACTCAACTTTCCATTGACTTAAGAGTTCTAATCCTCATTTCTACAACACTTGTCTTATGCAAACTGAATGTCGTTGGATTCTAAAGATGAATACCCTCAAGTTCACAAAAGTCTCTAAGTCTTGAGTTCACATATCTACTTTCATTATCCATACAAAGACCCTTGATGGCTTTCCTTGATTTCTTTTCAACAAGACTCTTGAAGGCTAGAAAATTATCAAACACTTCATTCTTGTGATCAAGAAAGTAGAGCCATGTGTAGCGTGAAAATTCATAAATGAAAGTGAAATGGTAGCTACCCTTGCTAACTGATGTTACTGCAAAAGGACTAGCTAGAACTATCTGAACCAACTTAAGAGAGATTGATGCTCTCGAAGACTTCTCGTTATCAATCTTCTCTTTATGAAGCATATTGTTTGAACAAGTTGAACATTCACCTTTAGAAAAGTTGATTGTAGGTAGACCTTTGACCATATTGTTTGAGAAAAGTTGATGAAGATAGTAGAAAGCAAGATTTCCATACCACTCATGCCATAATTTTCTTTGTGAATGAGATTGAGTCAACAAGGCATGTGAAGGATACTTAGGCACAAAGTGGGAGAAATAATAAAGCCTTTTGTGATGATTGACTTTACCCACTACAACCAATGAATCATCTTTAAGATCACGCACCATTATCGAATTAGGAAGGAACTCAACTTTATTGCCATCTCCATAGTGAGTGATTTGGTAGATTGAGAGGAGATTAGAGCTACGGTTTGGAATGTAGGAAAGTTATTTGAACTCTCCATTTTCCATCTCAAATTCTCCTTTCCCTTCAACTTCCACTTTTGTATCATCTCCTACAAAGATGTGTGGCACCTTAAACTGCTTCAATGAAGATAAGTCTCCTATTCAAGAACCCATATGATAGGAGGCACTTGAGTCAAGAATTCATTCTGCTGAAGAACTTGAACTAGCCATAAGTGCTTGCCATTTTCCCTTTGAAGTGGGTAGAGTTGAATCCTTGGAAGCATTTGGCACATTGATTTTTTTCTTCCCAAGTAGATTTTCAAACTCATCAATTCTCTTAGTCTTGCAATGATGCTCATCATGGTTTGGTTTCTTGCAATATGCACAAAATAGTTTATACTTCTTATCATTTTTTCCCTTCTTGTTGGAAGAAGAATTGCCTTGCTATAAGGAGGAAGATTGTTGTGTCTCTAATTATGATTTTTGCTTCCACTACTTCTTCTTCTTCTTGGTAGAACTTTTGCCTTGTTGAGTTGATTGGTTCTCATTACTAGTCACCAATGCTTTAGTCTTTGATGACTTGAGAATTTCCATATCTATCAGATTGGATTGTTCCAACATCAACATTTTTGTGAATGCATCAAATGAAGGCTTAGTGAAGGCACTTCCAATCGTCAATCTGTGAGTATTGTAACTCGACACAAAAGATGCATACTCAGAAGGTAGCCTCTTTAAAATGTGATGAATCAATCGATCATCCTTCATGGGATTACCACAATCTTTAAGTAGTGCTCTTAATTCATTGGCTTTGTTGATATAATCTTGAATTGTGTCAAAATTTGTGTGATCAAAGAGAAGTAGGTCATCCTCAATTTGGTATCCCTTTTCCTCATCCACCTTACCATACAATCCTTCAAGTTTTTGCCAAGCACCCTTGGCTTCCTTAAAACCAAAAATGTGGAAGAAAAGATCTCTATGAACACAACTCCTAATGATTCCTAAAGCCTAGTTGTCTTTAATTTGCTAATTAACTAGGGTTGTAGCATTAGTGGGTTTGGTAATTGTACCATCAACATATAAATTTAAACCTTTTTCCATTAATCTACTCCATACAATATCTTTCTATGTAGTATAATTGTGTGAAGTTAGAAGTGGAGTTTTAGGTGAACCTATGATGTAGAAAATTAAAAGAGCACAAACTAGAAAGAGAGACATAAAAATACAAGAGACACCCCCTATTCACTCAATCAAAGAACCCCCCCAAATATGATGCTTTTGGCACTTTATATGTAGTGCATTTATAATATGCCACTTTTCAAAATGAACAAAGTGGACTTTTAATTTTTTTGTTTACAACTACCTTTTGAGGTTCAAATCTGGTACTAAGTATTGTAGGTTAAATGTACAACAATTTTGAAAAGTAATCAAAGCAATACAATGCAGAAAAGGATGTAATTCTAAAAGTGATATTTTTGTCCAAAAAAGCCTATAATTTGATTTTAGATTAGGAAATTAGAGGAAAAATTAAGCACTTTCAAAAAAAATAGAACCTAAAAATGTGTCCAAGTGAGCCCATACAGAGTGTTTGAAGTTGCAAAATGTAGGATTAGACAGGTACAATTGCCAAAAAATGCAATTTTTGATAAGTCCATGCACCAAAATAGAAAATAATAGCACCACTAAAATATTCAAGAAATTCTATCCAAAATCAAAAAATTGTACCTGATTTGGAGTCTGGACGATTGAGTTATGGCCTCCCAAAGTCAAACTATCAAATCAAAACTAAATCTGAAAAGGGATCTCCACAGCAAATTGTGAGGTTCAAATTGGTGATTAAATGGTTTTCATAGTAGTGTATTCTATGCTACAAATGATGGTTAAATAGTTGTCAAATTTAATGTTGTGAAATGTTAACATCAGCAAAAAATCTACCTAGGTGATGTGGCTGATGACATCATGATGACATTAGCAATATAGAAGTTGTATAGAAATTTGCATGGTTGGTACAAATCTGAGTTGTTTGTTGATATCACAGGCTAAGATGGAACTTATGTGGTAGTGTACATGTCACTATGGTGATGTGGCAAGCTAATAGTATGGCAAGGTGATTGGGTAACACTCATCACTATGCTATTGACCAGTACCTGTAGGCAGTAATGTGGATAGAGTGTCACGTGGAGGTTTCTAAGATTGCCACGTGGGTAGATGTAATAGATGTGGCATGGAGTCTTAGCTTGATCAATAGTGACAGTGAAATGACTGGAAAATGACAATGTGTCATAGGCCAAGAATTGTGGATTATTGTTGGAGCTCTTCCCGAGGCCAAGAAATTATTATAGTAGCCAAGAAGATAGATCATCATTGGAGGTCATCAAAGCATGGGCCAATAGGAGATAGATTCTAGCACCAAGTAGGAAACTACTATCAAAGGTGCTGAATGTTGAAAAATCAGCATGGAGGGTGGGGGTGACTTTAGCCCCACATGCACCTCATTCTCAAACCAAAAGCTAGTTAAAAACCAAAGCCCACAGAGGGATAAATGACAAGCAAGGTTGTCCGATTTGTTTGTGCTCGCCAGTTGGTGAGAGGAGGCCACTGTTAGGTGATCGGCCATGTTGGAAGGCTTGTGTGTTATTAAATAAAAATTTCTTGTCAATTAATGAAGGAATATTCTCTGTGAAAATTCCCTACAGGGCCCGAGATTTCACTACCCAATTCCTACAAAAAAAAATCTCTATAGCTAAAAAAAAAATTGAAAAATTGCACCAAAAATGATAGAATAATTTTGATAGAAATTGCAAAGAAATAAAATTCCATTCTAAAAATTAAATTTATAGATCTAATAAATGATCATACTAAATTTGCAAATCAGGCCTTCGGGTGCCAATTTACAAAAAATAATTTGCCTCAAATTTGACTATGGCCTAGGATAGGCAAATTTATAGTCAAATTTCACCAAATCAACGTTCTAGATGTAATGACAAGGTCTACTTTGGTTCTAGATGCTCCTATTAACTGTGATACTCTAGATCTAGGTCAAGTTCCTTCAAGAGGTGAAGCAAAAAAATGGTCTCCAATAGCTATGTGAAGAGAATTTCCCTCAGCTCTAATACCACGTAAGAATTTTCCTTAGGGAAAAATCATCCAAGATCAAGAAACTCAAGAACAAGCAAAAAATGGACCAAAGTATGATTAGAATAACAATATGATATTCAATTGATGTACAAGTACACTAGGAGTTCCTGAATATAAAAGCCTCTAGACTGATTAGGAGTTAGCACACTGATAAGTCTTACAACAAGGCACATGTCGACCAAGAGTGGATGATCCTCCATTAAGCACAGGAGTTAGTGCAATAATTAGAGGATAAGCCTACAAAGGTGTAGCATGAAAATTATGTTGTAGGCACCATGTACTAAAATAAGAGTGTGAATAATTGTGTTTTCAACATCACAACTCAGTTAACTATGCAAACTCCAATGTTTTAGACACCATGTGTTGAATTAGAGTTTCTTACTCTAGTGTTGTCAACATGAAAACTCATATGAGTATGCAAAATCCTAAGTGAATCACCTAAGAAATAATAAAATAATGCATTGGCCTAAGTAAACTTAAGTAAAGTGTAAATAGTGAATACTTATTTACACCAAAAATCCCAAGCAAATGTGCTTTGATTCTCCTATAGTAACTACAACATATCTTTCTATTGAGAGGGTGATAAGGCATTATTTACATTCAGTTATTTTCCTAGACCAAGTTCGATCTTACTAACCTTATCTACCATGAATAATTGGGCAATAGGAGAAGAATCCATCTCATGAGGTAATAATGAATGGAGAAGCTATGAAGCTTCTGAATGATGTAATGCCCCGCAAAGAGATCCAAAGAATTTCACTAAGTTTTCGAAACAATTTTTTTTTTTTAAACATGAAAGTAAAATCATTCATAACACTTGCGGAAGCAATAGTAACATCCAACTAAAAATAACATAACATAACAGATTACATTCTTTAAAAATCCCTTAACATTGAATTACTTCTAATCATAACTTATTCATCTAACATTACATCCTTAACAATGAAATAACAATGATGCATCTAATGTTCTTAAACAATATACAAGTGTCCTTTTAGTAACTACATTTTAGATTGCTCAATCATCCACTATACATGTTACAAGGTATGAAAAGCTTAAAAGAATAAACATCCATGTAAATAAAGTACATCATCATCCAATATTAATCCATTATGCAATAACATAATGAGACCATAAATCATACATGATACATCATCATAAAAGATATAAACATCCATCATGTAAGATAACCATACATCACAAACATAACTAACTAAATGCACGGTTCCTCCCAACCGTAAATAGCATCATTAGACCATCATGGATCCTAGCCATCCCTCTGTGTGTAACATTCCAAAGCACCAAAGAGATCATCGGCTATTAACATAGTAGGAATGTCACTCCTAGAACATCCTACTAACATGCAAAGTAAAGCATAAGATAACATCATCTAACATATGCAAATCATCAATGTAAGAAACATAACAGTAAATATATCCATCATAGAGCATATCATCTATCACAATGCTCCAAGAATAGAATGAAGATAAATACTAACCAAGAATACTCTAGCCACGGTGTCTCAATGGATCTCAAATGATAAGAGTGATAAAACACTACCACCCGATGGCATGGTACCTAAATGGTCCACTCCCACCGTGCTGAGGAGATAATCTCAAGTCCCAAACAGGATATCATAACCACAAAGCATAAAACTCTATGAGTCCAAGAATCCTAAAAGTATACTAACTCAAAGGTTCCAATCACAAAATAGACATCTACTTCCCAGAGGCACACAATGACATGTAGGAAACCTACTATGCAAGCGAAAAAGTGTCATCGCATTTATCTCGTACAAGTTACCCTAGCAGTTAGCTAAACTCCATGGGTCCATACAGATCTCATGCGGCCACTAGTATCCTCTCATACTGACGAGGCATACTATGGAATGCAAGGTCGCAACCATGCGTCTCACTTCTCCCATCCTAGCCTGTACAAGCACTCAAGGCATGGGCGAGAACCAAAACAATTATCTTTTTAGGTTCATTTAATCTCCATTTAGTGTGTAAATGTTATCACTTATTAACCAAACTTACAATGAGTTACCCTGGCAGCCTCTTAGGGCCCCGGCCCCCATTGCAAGCCACTTCCCGACACTACAAGTAGATTACCTACCTTGATGCTCATGGAATCATAAATCACCACAGTCCTGTACAAGCGACTGTAAAGAAAATCCAAAAGATAATCCATAAAAAGAATCATCAAGTATCCACAATAAGAATCATCAAATATCCATAATAAGAATCATCAAAATCTCCATGATAAAATCATCAAATATGCATAAAAGCATCAAATCTCCATGAGCAATATCCATAGAAAATCATGACCACAACAGTTCTCTATTGGCAACTGAAAGCATCACTGATAATCATAAGTATCCATTGGTTCTCAATAACCAAAATATATCTCAAAATAAATCACCATATCCATTGGTTCTTCAACAAGCAACCAATAATATCTCAAAATCATACTGATCGAAGACTCCAAAATGGTTGAGTCAAACATTTCACATCATGACATCATCAAGAATAAATCCACATCATAGTCCCATCATGGCGACTAGAAAATAATCCAAGGATAACTGATCGATGACTCAAAAATGATTAGCTCAAGTGTCTCATACACATTCATCTCAGCTTCACACATGAAGTCTGATGAACAAATACAAACATTTCATAGAGCATATGATCACATAACCATGGTTGGGCTTATAAAGATCAAGACCAAATAAGATCAACATGCCAACACATCTCATAATCCCCGAGCCTCTGGTAACAACCTAGGACTGGTCATCACTAGTCAACCCAAAACCTAAAACAAGAAACATAAAGAATACATGATGCAGACACATGTTTTGGTTTTGATATTATCTCATAGTTGAATAATGTGTGGAGTTTATTTTCCATTTTTAAGTGTAGGGGTTTCAGTTTCCATTTTCAAATATACCTCAAGTGTCTAAGTTTCATCATTTGACCTACAAGTCAACCCATTTGTTCCCCAATAGCATTATCTTAAGAATAATTTAAGGATAATTATTCACTAAACTGATCATCATTGACCTTAATTCAATTGTTCTCTTATTTGACCAAGATCCATATTACTAATTGAATAACTCTTCTATAATGTTACTTCAACTTTTCACATAAATCAAGGATCATTAATCGTTAAATTATAAGAGAACCAAATTATCATTCTTCAAATAAGATATCTTAACTTAATTAGAATGATCAATTAAATCCATCAATTAAGATAGGTACATCATCCATGACCTATTAACATTCTAGTAGTTTTCAAATCAATATTACCAAAACATCTATGATCATTATTCAAGTTATCAAAATAAGACCCATCAACTTTGATATCAATACTTTTGCAATCTCATTGAAAGAGTTGTAGCAATTAAATCTCCATTACATAACTTAATTATTAATTAAATCCATTTAACTCTAGTTAAATTGATCTAATTAATAATTGCACAACCATACCATCAACCCAATGATTATTAGTTGACTAACAATAGTTTGTACGTCAAAGTCAACTTCAATCCAATACACAAATATTAATATTTTAATAATAATAATATTAACAAGTTATTTTGAAAATCTTATCCATAATGACCACATTCATCTTTCTTAACGATTTCGTATTTATGATAATCATTTCCTAGTTAAATCTCTATCGCATTTAATTATATTGACAACTCATTAATCAATTTATAATCGAAATCCAAAAACTGATGTCGTTACAAGACTTCAATTGTTAAATAATCTTCACTAGATTAAATCTAATCGAATTATTGACAACTATTTAAACCATTATTTATTAATAGTTTGTTAGTCCCAACAAACATTAATAAATAATAAACTATTATTAATTGATAAACAATTATCAACATTCAACATTTATAAGTAATAAGGTTGAAGTCAAGTGCTATATATGTATATATACATACATACATACATACATACATACATATATATATATATATATATATATATATATATATATATATATGTGTGTGTATATATATATATATATATATATATATATATATATATTAATAATTACAATTTCGAAATATCATTGAAAGATCGAATTGCACATTAATCATGTTGCAAAATGGTTAATTAAAAATGTATGCATTTTTGCATTATGGCGCAGGCTTTAAGCCGCTGCCACCAAAGTACACGACAATGTGGCAGAGAACAGGCCTTCCGTGGCGGTTGGGCACCCCGTCGTGGGTACTCTGCAGTACACAGGTACCCTGCAACCACTGTCGCAGAGGGGAAGGTACGGGGTGTGGGTTCGTCCCCCCCGGTATTAATATATATATAACATTTTTAAATAAACGTTTTTCTTTTCTCTTAATTCGATTTATAATAAACATTTCCACCATGTGCAAATTCGAATTTGTAGACAAAGTTTTCTCACTTACACAAATATATACATATATGTATATATGTATATATACATGTATATACGTATATGTATGTATATATATATATATATATATTTATATTTATATTTATATTTATATATATATATATATATATATATATATATATATATATATTTATATTTATATTTATATTTATATATATATATATATATATATACAAAATTTGTTATCAATCAACACCAGATTTAAAATACAGGTATATGTATTTATTTATATGCAGATTTACAAGAGAAAATGCATACTTAGATTTAAAGAACTTTTCTAAATAAGTATTTTTCCTTTTTAAATAATTGTTTTCCATTAATTCCATCCAATAGGTTTAACTATAGATTTTGAAAACCTCTTTCTCGACTTGATTCTAAATCGAACCCAAACGCGATTTAGAACTAGTTTTCTCTTTAATTGGATCTAGGGTTTTCTAATGTTTCCTTCTCAACCAACAAAATATCTAGATTCTAATTTAATTGTAGATTCTAACACAAGAGTATTCAGACACATAAAATAGACATGAAGACAAGAAGGGAAATAGTGCAAATAGAGTGTGAGATTATCACGAGTGCACCTGGACACTGATGCTAATCCACCATGCCTCAGAAGTCCATAGAAAATCCTTTCCTTCTCCATCATTCGCAATCCTTCCAAGATCCAAGCCAACCGAGAATCTCCAAGTGACTAAAAATGCTAGAAGAAGCATGGAAGCATATAGAAAATATGAGTATGAAGAAGAATATGAGCTTGTAGCTTGTAACTTCCATTCAGCTTCTACTTCGGCCTTCCTTTAAGCTTGTGGCTTGTCCAAATACACTAGGAGAGCCTCTATTTAAAGGCCTCTAAGATGCATCTAGAGTGTCTCTAGAGACAACTAGAAGATAAGCATGACAACCAAGCATGAGCCTTCTCCAACCTTCTAGATAAGTCTTAAGGTTGTAGACACCATGTGCTCAAATAAAATGCTAACTCCCAAGTGTAGACAACTTGTGCAAACTTAGAGTGCAAACTCCAGTGTTGTCTACATGACAACTCTTGAGAATTTGCAAACTCCTATGTAAGCAAATATTAAAATAATGCACATTAATTAATATAATATTTAATTTACTCTTTCCAATTTAATTTATTTATTTATTAAATCTCATGCACAAACTTTAATAATTCCACTTTGCAATCTTTATATATTTATATTTTAATCAACTGAGATTTAGAATCTTTTAATAATTTAAAATATATTTTCCCACTTTTTAAATTTCATTTTCCAAAACTTAATTGCTAAAATATTTATTAGCTTTAATAATAATATTATTTAGTCATTTATTTAAAAATGAACTCCAAATATATTATTATTAAAATAAATGTTGTCACATTCCAAATTTAAACTTTTAACTTTTATTTTCAAATTTAATTATTTTATTTAATTAATTTCCCAATTAATTAAATAAAATAAATATTAAAATATCATATTAATTTTCCATTAAATTAAACTATTAATTAAATCTTTTAATTAGGCTTAATTAATAGAAAATACATCAAAGACTCACAAGGTAAAAATATGAAAATCCATCATAGCCAAAATACATACAAAATCAAACCAAAGGTTTATATCATGAATTATGTCATCCGACATATTCGGAGGGTACTCAACTCGGATACTTGTCCTAATTTTCCAATTAGAACAAATGGCTTAAAGGGTTAGGATTTGGACTTGAGAATTTATCTCCCCTCTCTTATCATTGAGATAATATGATAGGGTATGCTCATCCTAGCAATTCAGGGAAGTCGATACCCGGTACCTGCAACCTGCATAAAAACCACACATGTACAAGCACAATATATACTAAACTAAATAGGCAATGGTAGGAAGTGGTGCATCGTGTAGATCCCAACTAGCAGGTGACTACGACTCCCTTCCTTAACCACATCAGACACACCATACAAAAGAAAACATGCAAAGCAAACACGCACACCATACACATGCAAGTATGGGGTAAGTATCCATAATAAAACACATGATAATAAATCATCTTACAAATCATCATTAATAACTGAAAACACTGAAAATAATCATCATCAACAATTACGAACACTAAAAATAATCATTATACATACATGAAATGTAGAGTTTAAGTAGTCTCATCACATAATAAACTGAATCCATAGCACTATATCTGTTAATCTCATAACAATGCTGCTAACCATCAACATAAAACTAGCTCCAAAAGGGTTCGACAATGATAAAAAAATGCAAACTAGGGCAGGCACTATAGATGTGGTGAATTCAAGGATGGTAAAATGGTTTCTAAAATACAGTTAACTTGAGGACACGTTGGATATTTTGTTTCATATTCATTCAGAATAATGGATGAAATTATTTCATCTTGTTCTCAAGAAGCTATAAAGATTCTCTACCTATCATCATCAACTAATGGATGGAATTGACTTTGGGATCATCATCACCCATGTCTGGCCAGATTACTTGGTCATCTAGTAACAATGGTTGGGCAGGGGAGTATAAAGTCAAGTTCTTGGTATGAATACCATTGGATATTATTATCTTCCCATATCAGCAAGCTATATAGGCATCTGCAGTGACCAACCATGGTCTTCCTAAAATTAAAGGATATCCTCTCATATTAGCCTTTGGGGAGAGAACAACAAAATCAACTGGATACTCCCAAGAATTTGAGGTGACTATAACATATTCTATCATCCCATCTAGTTTAATGGTAGAGCTATTAGCAAGCTGAAGTATGGTGGGTGTCTCTCTGAGGCCAATGATATGCAGACTGTTGAAGATCTAATTGAAAAAAGATCATTATTGAAGAAGGGAGATTGTTGATAAAGAATGTTTTCAGTCATTGTTCTGTCACTGATGTCAAACCTACTATTTTTTGGAATGACAATTGCTTATAAGATCCAAGAGCTGGTGCTCAAAATTGCATTCCCATTTTGAGTGTCCAATCCAAGTTGTGAGCCCCTATGAATGCTTTTCATGCATAAGTACCAACTATAATTTTAAGGCCTAAGTGGTGTTTTATGTTTCTAAAACCTTGAATTCAGCTTTTATAATTGTTATATGATGATAAACTAACATTTCAAACCATTTTGCGAAGTCTCATTTTGAGCTAGTGTCATCCTCCATTTTCTACCAAAGTCTCAAACAGTGTTCAGAGGGCATGTTTGCATTTGAATATATTTTACTTGGTTAAGATTCATAACTATCCACTTTGAGGATATTTAATATGAATATCAAAGAACCTATGTTCCAAGTTTCAAGTCATTTCAAAAAAATTTGACTAGGTTCCAAACCTCTCAAAGTTGGTCAGTTGCACCTATTATAAATCTGCATATGGTTCATATTTCTGGGTAGCCCTATTTGACAAGGTATATCTTTCACCCAGTTGACACAAATAATAAAATTAATTTTGCATCATTTTCTAGAGGTTAGAGACTTTATATGCTCCATATTTGAGCTTATGATGGATCCATTTGATTAGTTTTCAAATGCAATTCCATTTGCAAATTTTAAAGTTTCACTGGTAATCAAAGATGCAGATTGATTGAGAGCCCTGTTTGAGATGTCATATTTTTGAGTCTGTGATTACCTAGATTGATTAGTTTATTCTCCTACATTGTACTCCAAGAATACTACAAGTTTGCTAGCTTTCAATTCCTAAGGCCATTCCATTTGCCAAAATCACTATTTTACTGTTGTTCACTGTCCTCCAAATCCAGGTAGCCAACTTTAGATGCTTGCTAAATTTTCCCAATCATTCATCATGAGCCCAAATTAAAGAATTATATTCTTTGTGTTAGTATCTACCAATGTCCCAAAATCTAGCTCCTCAAATGCCCATTTTCCTAGTTTTCAAAGCCAAAACCAAACGCACTTTCCAATTTTCTGACTTGTTTATCTGCAAGTGATTTTAAGAAGGCATGTTCGAAGGTTGATATATTTTGACCCTGATGTTGCCATGTAATGAGATTTGGAAGGCTTGTTGAATGTGTCAAAGAGAATAGAAGTCTAGAGTTTCAAATCCTAGCCAAGTGTTTATGACAATTTTTTAAAGCTGGCAACAAGCCTTATATCAAAAAATCATAGTTTGCAGAGAACAGTGATAAAATGAATTTTAAATGATCAATTTGTGATCAAGTCTAATTCTAGAAAATTTGAGAATCTCAATGGATCAATTCCAAGATCAATCATTTGAAAATGAATTTTTTTTTAGTCAGACCCACTTTGGGGCCCAACTGATTTCATCAAAAGAGTATGAGTTTAGTGGATTTTATTTAAGGTGTCTAAATGTTCAAAACATTTCTTGATTTGTAAAGAGGTGATCATGGAGTAGAATTAAATGGTTTTTACTACCCTTGAACATTTTGGGTGGCAAAAAGATCGAGAAATTTTATAAGGAATCCTCTAAAGTAAGTGGTCACTAGCTAGAGGTGTTCTACCTTGCAAGTTATTTTATGGTGGTTTTTGCATCTACCCCAATTTTAGAATGGTTTTCTCACTTCCTTGTTATTTATATTAAGTATATTGATGAGATGGTTTTAGTTAAGAGGAGAAGGGCAATGGTAGAGGGCTAACCTAGATCTGGTGTTGGGGAATGGTGTGGATACTACTAAAATTGAGCATTTTTTCCCATCATAGCACTAGAGGATGACCTTAGGGGCAGTTCATGTAGGACAGTGAGTAGCACGCATGTTCCACCCACATAGATCAAATACAAATGAAGGTGCATTCATGTTTTAAGGAGTAGATGCATTGAGAAAAAATAGAAGGCTTTCATGCCATAATAAATGTGTCACTAGGAAAAGGGTCATTCATCCACAAGCAAAGAAGATAGGGGCAATCCACATCCAACCACAGTTTCTCAATGGATGGAGATCCGTATTTTTAAAAAGAGACCAAGCCGCTGTTTGTACATGAAGATACAGCAATGAAGTGGTAGATAAAGTCCACACAGGAATAAATAAACAGTTTCACAAATAAAATCCCTTGTTTTTATGAAGGCAAATTTTGGATATCCCACACCAGTGCATATTTACCTAAAGAACATTGTAACCCATTGCTACTACAGATGAGGTCACTACCTGAATATAGAGCTTCAACATCCAAGAAGCATGATAGGGTAGTCTACACAATGGGAAAGTTAACAGAGCAACCTAACTCTACAAGGGCTGCTCATAGTGTTAGGAAGCTAAGTTCATGTCCAAGCCAAAGCAATGGTCCATGCATTGATTCGTAGCTCATAGTGGAATAGGGCACAACTTTTTCATAGAATGAGATTTTAGTTGGGCACTTTTGTCCCACATGCTTGGAAAGATTAGATATTTGTTAGTTTATAATATGAGTTCTCAAATTGGTTAGCAACTCAAGCAGTCAGCTTGTGGACATGCAAGCACGTATTCTAGGTCCAATTCACAGCTTGTTGTGGGGTCAAAATAGTTTGACCACCCTTCGATATGATCAGGGCACATATTTTGGGGCCTTGTGATGTTACAAGGTTGTCAGAGGATCGGGACGTGAAGAAAATGGATGTCTGATGTCATGACCTCATCGTGTGATTAGAGATGTTTAATTTGAAGGCTTTGATGCTATGATTATGTTGAAATATCACATGAAATAAGTTAAGGGGCTTCGATATTACGACATTGTCATAGTATTGGGAGGATTTTTCAATTGAGATGCGATCGTACGAGGATTTTAATGGATTAATATATTAATTTAATATATGTTCATCCGACTATCGTGAGATCATGGAATGACAACATTAAAGGTTTTGCAATGCTTCATCGTATGATCAAGAATTCCAAGTATATGGATAGATCCCATAGTGTTTAAAATTTCATATGTTTCAAATAGAAATATAAAGTGGGGCCCGCTCAGCGAATCAACGATCAACACGTGGCATTGAAGAATTAGAGGAAATGGAAATAAAATGATTATAAAAATTATCAAATTCCAAGATATGTTTAAATGCATGAAATTTAAATTTTTCTAAGATCTAAAATATTTTTAAAGTTTTATATAGTTTATGCTATATGATTTTTTAAATTTTTTTAATTTTAAACATGCTCTATTCAATTCAAGAGCCAAATTTTTAGAATGGTCTTAGGGGGAATTTGTTATTCAAAATAGGCAATGTAATATACTGTTGGAATCAAAAAAGATCAAATTTTCCATTTTTGTAGTCAGATTTTGTGTAGGTATCAGCTGGTAGCAACTATAAGAGGTTTTCTAATTTTGGGGGCTTTACAATGAAATGTGCAAATTTAATGTTGTAGATGAAATTGCAATTAGATATAGACATAATTTCATCTAATTTGACTTCTCCAAAAATTTTGAGGATGAATTGAATGTTTTTGAGGGTGGTTGAAGTAATCAAGTGTTGAACAACACAATTGAATTACCCAAAAAAATTAGAGGTGACATGTTATGATCAAATTTTCAAAGGCTCAGTACAATTTGTGATGAATTCTTGATATTTTCTCCATGAGATATTTTGCAGATTATTAAGGGGGGATATATCAAATATTTGTGCATCATTTATGGTTTTTGGTTGCAGGTAGATGAGGAAGTTTAGTTTCAGAAAATTCATATTGAAGATTATTTTCAAAGGGGACACATGTCAAATTTGAGTTTCCAAACCTTGAAATATCTTCTCTTCTATATATTCTTCCTCTCTGCTCTTTGTAGGAGTTCCAATTCTTTGTAGGATTTTGGAGGATTTTGAGACCAGTCTGGTTCCAATTTCTTGAGATTTTTCTCATAGTTGTGATAGCATTTTCTCAGTGTTCTTTTGTTATGAATAGCATATTGTATTCCTTTTAAGGAATTTTTTTATATTACACAGTCATTCTTTGTGTATTTTTTGAGTTTTAATATGTAGATGATGTATTGTTTTCAATGAAATTAATACAAGAGCTTCACCTTTCTTAGTTTCATTATGATTCTCATCTCCTTCTTCTATTATCTATAATGTTTTTCTTTTTAGAATGAAGATCTTGAACTCAATTGCAATACCTCAAGGTTGTATGTCATGATGAATTTGTTGTTGGAACAAAGAATTCGAGTAAATGCTTGTTTACATTGATAGGGTTGTGGGTTACACTAGGAAGATTTCACCATAAGTATGAGAGTTGTCATGAAGATTGATGTATGTTTGTAAGTCAAACAGATAGATCACATGTCTGAATGTATGAGTATACTTTAGGTATCTATCTACATGTTAAGATTTAGTTATTGCCCAATGGATAAGGGACTGGTCAACTTGAAGGATACATGTTTTCTGTTGTTGCATACCTAGGTTATGCTAAGATACAAATCTTAATCGAATATCTTTCCTTTATGTTTAAGAATTGAAAGAGTCTTCCCTCGCTTGGTTTATCGGGTTCATGTTCTCTGTTATTAGCTATTTCATCCATGAAGGCTTGCATAAACATAGAAGATTAAGGGGATTTTATCTATTTTCCAAGATTCAGTTGTATGCCTTTACACTAGTACCATATAAAGAGTTTGAGGTCAACCCACCTAGGTCTAATAGAGCTTGAAGAAGAAGAAGGATTTATCCTAATAGTTGGCCCAAGACAATAGTCAAGTGCATCCACCATAGGAATTTTCTAACCTTAGATGTATTGGTCTAGTTTCTTGGTTATTTTCAAAACTATTAAATTAGGAGCCAACACCAAGTACTATCACTTAGTTGATTGATGAAAAGGATTTAATCAATAAGTTGTAACAAAAGCACCTAAGGGAATGGTTGAGTTATGATTTTGTAATGAAGTATAAGGATCAGCTAAGACAATGGTAAAATGATGTATTGATAATACACTTGAAGATAAAGAGGTTGGCTACACTTAGAAACTCCAGAAGAATAAGTTGTCACAAAGTTGTCTGCAAAGCTTGACTAAATTCATTAGTGGGTGTCAAGCAAGTTAGTTCATGCTGAGCAGATTATCAGTAAGTGCTAAGAAAATGTAAAATGTAGTATGTGCCAAGTGAGACAAAAGGTGTCAAGCTAGGCAAAAATGTAATAGATTTCAAACATCAGTAAAATTTACTTGATGCTGAGTGAATCCATAGTAGGTGTCAAGCATTAGAAAAATTTAGTTGATGTCAAGTAACATAGTATGTGTTGAGCATCAGAAATTCAATAGTGTTGAGCTCCTGCATTATTTGAAAAGTCAAAGATTTTCTAGTTCTGAGCCAACAAATTTGTTACCTTGAATTTTGTGAACTAGATGGAAGATAAGGATAATGAGCTAGTGGTACAGAATTCTAGGTAAACCATTTTTTGCGCAAATAAAGGTGGATTCTACATGATGTTTCTAGAAGAAACAAGATAAGAGGTAGATTCATTGAATCTTACCTAATCCATTCAAACCAAAAATAAGAGCAGGAAGATTAGAGTGGGAAAATTATTTTAGACTTCTATTTAAGGAGTTATGGGTCAAGAAGCAAGAGTGGTTAGAGAGAGTGTGTGGTGTAAAGGAGAAGGCATCGAGAGGGATGAACAGAGTACAAAGACTCTGCTTTGATAATTGACTACAGAGGGGATTACACTGGCACAAAGAGCATGGAGACTTGAAGAGATGAAGCTTGAAAGGAGGACAAGCTGTCAGAGCTACAAAGGCTGAAAGCCAAGAAAATTTGTGAGCTGAATTGTGATCTAAATTTTGCAAGTTATGTTATGAGTTGTATCAGATCAAAATCCCTTATTCTTACTCTCTAGCAATTGTATCAATTAGGGGAAATCCTATGGACTTAGTTTGGTTTAACAACTATTTGTAAATCCTTTAACAACATGACATTCTAAGTGAATGTTCTAAAGTCCTTTAACTAGGCCCACTTCTAATAGGGTGGTTGAAATCCTTTAACCATGTCACATTTAACACTGTGTTGTAGCTTTTAACAGGGCAGGCCTTTTATAGGCCATCACTTCAAAAGAGTGAGAAAAGAGTAGCATGTTACTGGTGGTTTTTGTAAGACATGTTAATTTTCAAGAACTTTCTAAGAAGATTGTTTAGCTTTGATGTATGTTTAGTCTAAATGGGCTCACTATACTTAGTGAAAAAAATTTATCATGACTTTTGGACCTTAAATAACTGATTCTCCCCCCTCTCAGTTATTCTAAATCATTTCTAACACAAACAAGATAATACCTCCTTTTCCATGACATTAATAGATGCTCTTAGGTCAACCGAAGCATTTTGAACTTGAATCCCATGAATAGTGACTATAACTACAGGACTCCCAGGGTCAAAGTATTTAGGTACAGTTAATTTCTCTAGCATTAAGTCAAACAACTATTTTAGGAAATGAATAATTTTTGGACCTTTCTTTTTCCTTCCTGGCTGCTTAATGCTTGCCTCCTTAATAGCATCCAACAATGGTATTTTTACTATCATCTGCTTTAGCTAATTAAGCAAATCAATGACTGCATAGTTCTCCACATGCTAGCTTTGTTGTATCAACTTGTGGAAATGAAGATTCTCTAGCTACAGAAGAGTTCTACTGATTTGACTCATTTTTTTGCTAGTCAAAGGATCTTCAACTTCAATTATTATAGG
The DNA here is from genome assembly GCA_028749045.1 of Cupressus sempervirens. Taxonomy (NCBI): domain Eukaryota; kingdom Viridiplantae; phylum Streptophyta; class Pinopsida; order Cupressales; family Cupressaceae; genus Cupressus; species Cupressus sempervirens. The sequence continues at coordinate 976,472,824 of CM053792.1, read as the reverse complement.
CTTTTGGGGTGTAGAAAGAGTAGTGTCTAACCTTAAGTGAATATCATTCAATGAGATGGCATAGCTTTACTATTAAGCCTGTTGTTTAGTATTTTTCAGATTAGGATTAGGTTGAAATAGTAGTTGGGATTTCTTGGGAGGAGTATTAGTGGCTATAGGAGAAGGCATTAGAGCTTGCTGCTAAGGTGGTGGTAATAGGGTTTGCTAACTAGATTGGGTATTTCAATTTTGAGGTTGTTGCCAATTCTATTGAGGTTACTACCAACCTTGTTGAGGTTCCTGTCAACCCTGTTGAGGTTATTGCCAACTTTACTGAGGTTGTTGCCAACCTTGTTGAGGTTCTTGCCAACTTTTATTTCCACTAAAACCATTATTTTGAAAAAATTTCTATTGATTATTATTATTATAACTTTGAAGAGGATCTTGTGGCATACCTTGTCTTCAAGCCCATGGCCATCTTTGATAGGCATAAAGTACCTCTCCATTTTCATCAATGGCTTTGAACTCAGTTGGCATTGGTTATGTCTCCACACTTACAACAAACTTAAATCTACAGTGCCTTTCCTTTTCTCTACAATGTGGATAGTATTTAGTGAACATGGCATCAACTTCATCTTTCTTTCTTTTGGTTTGCATGGTGTCTAGCTGAGTAGCTAAATCATTAATGATGTCTTTCTTGAAATCTAATAGCAATAATTCCATCTTCGATACTCCTAAACCAACATTGGACTTATGTGGTAGATCTCTAAGTCCCCTACCATTCTTTACAGTAGCTTTAGATAATTTAGACGTATAATTTGTATATCAATCCAAGTATTTTGAGTGATATCTCCTCCTACCATAAGGTCTAGAGCTTCAATGCTTCCTTCATTTACTCCTCTCAGAAAAAGATGTTTCTTTGATTCCTCATTCAATTGACATTGTGTATTACACTGCATGTTGAACATGAACTGGGAAACATAATCTTCCAAAGTTTCATCATCCTTTTGGGAAATTTTGGAAATGTCATCCCCTTTTAAGTCTCAACCCCTGTAGTATTCCTTATACTTTTTGAGAAATAAATTTCTCATTTCAGGCCGATCTGCTATAGCATTGGAACCCAACCCCATGAACCATCTCAAAGAAGCTTCTTTGAGGGTAGAAGGAAAGAACTTTCATTTGTGGGTATTATTTGTATAGTCATAACTTCTACATAGTATGTCAAACTCAAAGAGAAAGGTTTCAAGGTCTTCAGTGACTAGGTCATAAAACTTGGGAAGTGTAGTAGTAGGTATGTTCTTCAAATTTTGGTTACCTTGCTAAGGAGGGATAGGAAAGGGAAATGTTGGTTGACACTGAGGTTAAGCCATTCCTAGAGGGGGTTACTGGCAGTGGTGCTTGATAGATGACAAGAGCAAGTGGATTATCTTGGTATTCAAGTTCAGCAAAGAGATCATTTAGATGTAAGGATTCATCATAGGATGAGGGTATTTGTTCTTGAGAAATAGCAAATGGGTTTTCAAAAGGTTCTTCTTCATTCTTTCTATGAGGTTCTTTAGGTTTAGGATTTAAAATGTTTTCCTAAATATTATGGGGAAGAAATCTCCCAAGGGGGTCTCTTCTTCTATGCATGCAAAATAATGTAAAGTCTAAACTAACATAATGACTTCAAGGTTGAATTAGATTGGCACCTTCTTGTAAATGGTTCCAAAAATGGTTGGTCAACTAAATACCTTAGTAACAAAGGACTGGAAATCCTTTCACATTGACTCCATGATTAGATAGAATCATGTATTTTCCTGACAATAACATACCAACTTCATTTTATTTTGTCAACCTAGGAGTGTAAGCTTGAGAGGGTGGTTGCAAAGTTTATGCTCTATTTCCTTTTTAAGTCATTACAACTAAAACAAAAAATGAATGATGAAGGAAACTAAGCTAGGAACATAAACAACATCTTATCTTAAAGCTTAGAGTACTATTGCAAATAGTAAATCTATCTATGCACGTATGTTGTAGGAATAGTTCAATGATTATGTTATCAATGGTTGTAGGAACAACAAAAATCTACTTTGCAAAGAAATAAATAAGGAAATGAAATATATTCTAACAAAGTAGTTCACTCACCAAGTGGGCCTCCATGGATGAGTGAACAGAAAGGATGATCAAGATAGAAGATGGAAACTTAAACTTTGTATTCTATTCATTCATAGTAAGATATTACACCTAATTAAAAACAAGATTACACAATGCTATTATGAACAAAAAATCTATTGTCTTTCTCCTTGCAAAAACTCCTTTCAAAGCTACAGCGGGCATTATTTAAAGGAAAGCTACAACAACTTCCTACTTCTACAATCACTCCATTAACGAGGATCAATTATAGATTCATAAAATTTATAGCAGAAATATCATTAACTACAATTTAACTCCTCCAAGAATATAGTAAGTTGAGGGAGCTATATTTGTGCACTACCAATAATAAAAATCACACAATAATCTGCTTGTTGTGGTGATATTTATCAGGAAACATAGCATGGATGAGGAAATATTTATCAGCATGTAATCTTTCTTCATTATACCATAGAAGTCCATAGATTCAAGAAAACACAACATATCTGAACTATCTATATTTCAATCTTCATGTCTTTACATATATATAATATATTCATAAAAAACATAAGTTCCTTTGCTTAAAACATAGAGTCATAAAATGTTTCTACAAGATAATTATCTAAAAACAAGATAAAAGGTTTTCAAAATAATGTCCTTTTAGAGGGTCACCAATATGAAAGAATTTTACAGATTGGGAATACAAGGATACAATCTTCTTATATATTATGTTATTTTAAAATAGTATTTTGCAGATCCTTGTCTTGATAGATCATTGTCCTTTCTCTCTCTTATAATCATGTGATTGGCTTGGAAGAAAGATGATTGTTCATATAAAAAGTTTTTAATGTCAATCAAATCATCTGCTAAATAATTGTGTTTAAACTTGAAATTATATTTCCAAGTAAAAACTCTGATATACCATGAAATGAGACTAGGAATTAATTGATTATGACCTCAATCATTCTTTAATATTTATATTGATACATTTATCACTGATAGTAATATAAAAATATCTTATCATTGATGATGACCTCTATGTTATTCCAATGCCAAAAAGGCTACCATTCAATCTAGGGAAATTCCTTGTGATTATTTGTATATCCTCCTTGTTCTATTATATTAGAATTGATCAATGTAATTCCTCACAACATTGTTGTTGGATGTAGTCTCCAATATTGTTGCCAGTCTTCGAATTATTGCAATTATTGCAATTATCAGTAGTATATAGGTGATGATTCTCTAACTTGATCCATCTATGTTTGATGTAAAAAAATTATTGTCTTCATCTACATATAATTTTATCATTCATACGAATGACCATGACCATTGGAAGCCACTAAAACTCCTTTTATTATATCTTCATTTGTATTTCATTCTTCTTCATTATGGTTTGATGTGAGGTATTTTTGTTTGCATCCGCTATTAATATAGTTTGAATATTCTCCCATAATTTTTTATTGTTATCAAACCATAGAGATTCATAACTTGTCCAACACCATCTATTATGTTTATTAACATCGAGATAAGTTTTATATCATTGTATCCTGGCACTTGTATAATATAATATTTGTAGATTATGTATCATTTCCTTCATAATCCATATTATATTTTACTACCTCTATTGTCTATGTAAAGCTCGGTACACATATATATCCCCTAAAATGTATAGTTTCCTATGGTATATTATTCTCTTTTTGAATGCTACTCTTTATTTTACATGTATATCCTCCTCACTTTTCATAGTCCTCACTATCCCTTTATTCTCCCAATGTGTTTTCAATATTTCTATATTTGTCTTATATTCTATGGTGCTTATATTCAGAATTTTATTCATTGATGCTCTAATTTTGATGATCCCCATCAAATTGTGGTTGAATCTTCCCTTGAAGAGTCATGACTCTTTTATTAATGTTTGTTATTAATTTGTTTTTAATCATATGTTATATTTAGATATTAACTATATTTATTATTTATATTTGTAGTATTAAATATTAAATTGGGATAGATAACTTAATATTTTATTTTAATTATATTTATCTCTTAAAATAAAAGATTTTAAAATAGAATGTTATATGTTACTTCTTCATTATATTTGATATAATAAATTATGTTTTATAATAGTATTAGCTATATCTTCTTTCTTTATTATAATAATTTAGATAATAATATTTAAATTCATCTCCAAAATGGAGACATTATAGTCCACCTTTCCTAAAATTTCTTGTCTTCAAGCAATTCAAATCTTTGTATGTGTCATTTCTTATAATTATGATATCGAATTCAATAACCCTGAAAATGGTAATTTAAATTTGAAGTTAGACTAGTAATTTATTTTTACAAATATAAGCTTAATTTAAAATGAGAATCATAACACTAAAATAGAAAAAAAAAAATTAAAAAGATGGAAAATTATCTTGATGTAATGTAGTGTTTGTGATTCTCATCTTGCGAAGTGTTGCTTCCTTTCCAAATGAGTAAGCCTTCAGAGATGTAGAATCTTTTCCTTAATTCCTTTCTAAGAACTACAACATTCATTAGAATGTCCTCTAAACTTCAACACTCACTAAAAATTCCCTTGATCCAATCTTGACAAAATTTCTTTGATCTTAACACTTTCTAAAAATGTCCATGATGCTCGATACTCCTCAAGAATGTCCCTGATTTTTGGCACTCAATAAGAAACATATATTTGTGCATATGTGAAAACATAAAGCATGCACAAAATATATACATTAGTTTATGAAGACATGATGCAGACACAAGGTATACACATTAATGCATGAAGACACAATGTAGACACAAAGTATACACATTAATGCATGAAGACATGATGCAAACACAAACTATATACATTAATACATGAAGACATGATGTAGACACAGAGCATACACATGTTAAAAGTTTATGTAGATTCCTTATTCTAATTACAATTTGAAATATGCCAAGGTAGGACATATTTCACAAAATTTATATCTTATTATCTTTTGGTGGTGACTAGTGACTGGTTAGAATAATATACTAGTAACACAAGGATTGCACCCTTAAAAAATGACTCATTTCTAAAATTCACCATGTTTCTACTTAGAACATCATGCTACACTCATTTAACTTATCAATCTAGGAATGTGAACTTGAGATAGTGGTTGCAAAGTTTATGCTTTAGTTCTTCTCAATAGTCATCACTACTAAGATAAAAGCAATTGCTATAGGAAACTTATACTAGAAATTGAACTTAAAGATTAATTCTCATCTTGAAGAAAAAAAATAACAGTAAATCAATAATTCCTTGGAAGTAAACATATGTTGCAAGTTACAATCAATGGTTCTACTACCAGTGGTTGTAGGAACAACAATACTTAACAACTCAAAGGAAAGACTAAATTCTACTTAAGCATGAATAAGGAATTCACCTCTCGTGTGGGCCCCCACAAAAGTATGAATGAATTATAACTCAGAGATTGAAGTGAACAACTGTCATATATTAATTCAATAAAACATGGACACAATATTAAACATCAAAAGGCTTTAATCTACTGCTTGATTACAACATGAATTTCTCAGAACATCTAACTATCCTAGAAACATAAGTTCCATCTTATTTACAGGAAAATAGGAAAAATAGAATGCCTACAAATTAGGTCTTCCATTACATAGCATAACAAATTTTAGTTTCAGGAGTGACAACATCATTTATGAAAGAAGATAAGCCACATTCAATACTTCAAAAATATAGGAACGCTCGACAACTAGATTGTCTTGGACTAAATTAGCAACTGCAAAGTGATGGAAAGAGTGGAGCAATTATGAACTCTAAAATAGTCACCTACCTTGAAAGACCCACTCATCCTTTAGTCCACACTCCTTGCTTGACTTATTCTTCCTACAAAAGGTTAACACGACAAAATCCAAAACATGAATCCAAGGCATAGATCATAATAAGTTTTTCCTATTTTAATGTAGCCTTATCACACAATTGCATGAGGTCTACCCATTAAAGCTAGAGAGAAGAAATATACCACATTTACCATGACATTCATTAATCTAGATATATATTTAGTATTTCCTTTAAGTTTAATAAGCATCAAATATACATATAGTTAAAACTTATAAACATAAAATATTGTATCATGTTTATGAAAAACTATAAGATATTCAAGTCTATACTTAGAAAATCATAAACAAAACACCCTATAAACTTGACTCATCAACTAGCTTCTTGATAGATGTACATACATCATATGTTAGTACTCTAACACAAAAACATGTAAACAATTATTAATAGTAAAATATTTTTCAATTATTGTAAGTCTATAAAATATATGATCCTAATTCCCAATTTAATCCCTTTCTTAAGGAGAGGTTGTGATCAGATGCTTAGCTCCTATGGGAGTGCTTCCTGGGGCTCTAATTAATAGAACAACTCTCCACTAAGCACCATCTCCTCACATTACTTCCTCTCATTAAGACTTTGTGGATAATCAATCTTGATATATAGATCCCTCCTAGGAGATATTTCTTTCTCATCCTAAGCCTTATGGATACTCACTCTAGGTGTACCCATCCTTGCATATGCATGTGTTCCTTTTCTATAGTATAAACTATACTTTAGAGTTATGTATCTCTGCCTTAATTCCAAACTAAGAATTATAACATTCAATTTAGAATTTCCTTTCTTTGATCTTTATTTCCAATTTGATGCAAAAAGAGGAGTCTTTTATTCACTAACTCATAATTAAGTCCTGATCTGATCTGATATCTATTATTGCTTATTGTTGACAAAAATTGATTAATTGTGTATTATCTTTGATGTTACACAAAATTTCATATCATTTCCAATCAGCATATTTCAAGCTTACTTGAGTGATGAAGACAATTTCCTATGTCTATCAAACATTCCAAAGTCTACCTAGTTCAGAAGACAGTGTCTATCAAGTTCACTCGATCATCAAAAGAAAGTTTGTTGAAGTTGAGTGTTAACTGAGCTCACTCGACTAATGAATAAAATGTTAGATGGAAATAGTATTAAAAAATCTCACTTAGTTACCAAAGTAACTTTTTGAATATGCAATGTTAACCAAGATCACTTGGTTAACAAAGGAAAATCATTTCTAAGTTAGTGTCTACCAAGAAGGTTTGGCTAACAAAGGATTTTCTTGTTTTTGCATATTGAGTTCAAATGATTTAGTTGTTGGTTCTAATTGATTGAGGAGATGAATATTAAGTATTTTAAGTTGCATTCAAGCCAACTTGACAATGTGTAAGATATAAATATAAAGACAAGTTAAGGATTGAATGTGTGGAACATAACAAAAAATTCAATGATGCTTAGAGGAAGAGAATTAGAAGGATAAGTAGAATATCCTTGTTGAGCTACAAAGATACATTTGGTCAGGAAAGACAAGTATACAAGCTAGAATTGAGATCTTTAATCAGCAATTCAACTGAATCAAAAATTAGGTCATCTCATTGTTACTCACTAACCATTGTAGTAGTGATCTAAATCTCTTAACAAAGTTGGCTTAACAGCTATTTGTAAACCTTCTAACAAGGTGGACTTTCTAGATTGAAGTGTCTAAAGACCTCTAACAAGACCATTTCTAATAGGCTGATTAAATCCTCTCACACTATCACACTTAATAGTGTGTCTTGTAATGTGGAAGGTAGCAAGGATAGAATAACTAAGTCTAATGTTGGGTTTAAAGCTTTAGGGGATGAGGAGGAGAAATAGAGCATTCACCCTTCTCCTCCTAAGAGGAATGAAAATGAGGAGAAAATAGAGAAGGATAAAAGAAAGAAAAATGAGGGTAAATTCCTTGTCATGTAGGACAATAGCCAGAATAAATAGAAGAAAGATGAGAGTACAGAGAAGTAGGATGTTAACACTGAGATTCAGATCAAAATAGAAACAACTATTATTGATACTATGATTAAGGTTGAGTAAAGGTACAAGGAAGGTCTCATGAAGGAAAATTATCCTTCCTTCATACTGCTATGCTTAAAGCAAAAGCATCCCTTTAAGGTGATTCTTGGCTTTACAATGAAATCGTGATGCTCAAGAAAAAAGTTGGGGTTATTCAGAAAGATTTGGACAATGAATGAGCTATGAAAACACAAATAAAGATACAAGTTGGTAACATTCCTAAAAATCTTAAGGATTATGATTTGGAACTCTGTTACTTAATCAAGGAAAGTGGGCAAAGAATGGAATAGTAAACTTCTAGTTTGTGTACATTGGCAGCCAGTTTGGGTAAGAAGAGCAATGAGGAGATTATGTTTCTAAAAAATGTTTAGGTGGGGAGTTGAGGAGGACCAAGTAAGAGAACTAGGAAGAGCATGAGTAAAAAAATCACAAGGGCTCTAAAGGGTCCTTCTTTAGCTATGAGTAATATTATCCAGAGTACTATAGAGACAGATAAAGAGGTAGCGAATATCATTAAAGATTTGTTGTAGGTACTGGTCATGGGTGTTGGTGTGCTGGTAGCTGGTCTATGTGGTTTTCCTAGTCTTGCCAATTATTTTCTATCTTTTTTCAAACTTTAGGTTCCAATTCCTTGTAAAACCTAGATGCTTTTATGTTTGGTTTAAACTTGTGGTTCTAGGTCCTTGTAAAACATATTTTTTATGTTGGCACAAAGTGCGTATTCAAAAATAAGTTAAATGAAGATGGAAAAGTTTTAAGAAACAAAGAAAGGTTAGTTTGTAAATGTTATTCTCAAGAAGAAGGTATTGATTCTGGTGAAAATTTTACTCCTGTTGTAAGATTAGAAGGCGATAGAACTTTACTAGCATATATAGCACATAGAGGATTTAAAATTTATCAAATGGATGTAAAATCTGCATTCTTGAATGGAATTCTTGATGAGAAAGTCTACATAGAAAAACTTGAAGGTTTAGTAGATCCTAGCATAAGAGATGTGCTCTAACAATTACACAAAGCATTGTATGGTCTTAAGCAAGCTCCTAGAGGTTGGTATGAAAGACTTCATAACTACTTTATAAAGATTTCTTTTCAAAGAACAAATAATAACAACAGTTTGTATATCAAAGAAGGACCAAACAAGAAGATTGTGTTGGCAAGAATCTTTGTGGATGACACTTTATTTATAGGAAATGATGAGTTATGCAAGGCATTTTTAGAAGAGATAAGTAAATAATTTTACATGTCCATGTTTGTAGAGATAAAATTCTTTGTTGGATTGTAGATCTAGCAGAAGAAAGATGGTATCTACATTACTCAAGCTAAATATATCAAGGAGATACTAAAGAAGTTTGGAATGGAAGATTCAAAACCTATTAGAACACCCATTTCTACTGGACATAATCTTTCCAAAAATGATGATTCGAAAGAGTTAGATCAAACCACATACAGATCAATGATTGGAAAATTGCAGTATGTAGTGCACAAAAGGCCTGATATTGTATTAGCAATTAGTATGGTGGCAAGATTCTCAGTAAATCCCAAAGAAAATCACATGATGGAAATCAAGAGAATCATGGGATCTCTAAAGGGTACTGAAGACTATGGATTATGGTACAAAAAAGGAGGCAATTTGGATTTGAAAGCATTCAAATATGTTGATTGGGAAGGAAGTGTTGATGATAGAAAGAGAACAAATGGTGGAGAATTCTTTCTTGGTAAAAGACTAATATCTAGGACAAGAAAGAAGAAAAATTGTATTTCTCAATCTAGAATAGAAGAAAAATATGTGGTAGTAGCAATTAATTATTCAAATGTTATTTGGTTCAAACAACTGTTGGCAGGCATAAAGATACAGATCAAGGATCTAGTGGTTATCTTCTGTAATAACACTAATGAAATTAATATATCCAAGAATCCTGTGATGCATACAAAAACCAAGCACATTGCTATAAAATATGGTTTTTTTAGAGAATTGGTACAAGATAAAGAGTTTATATTGGAATATATAAATACTAAAGAGAAAATTGCAAATATATTCACTAAGTCATTACCATAGATGTATTTTTGTATCTAAGAGGTAAGTTAGGGGTCATTCCCCTATCTAAAGAAAATTGTAGATATATTCACTAAGTCATTACCTAAGGATGTATTTTTTTATCTAAGAGGTAAGTTAGGGGTCATTCCCCTATTTGAAGCTCACTAAATGTAGTTTGGTGATGCATCAATTAGAGCATGTTGAAGATCAGACAGTTGATGAATTATTGACAATGTACATTGCAAATGAATCAATACATAAGGTACACTGATATTCACTAAATATTTTCTTTGGAATTAGATGTTATAGAGGGAAAATTTACTATCATATCTCATAGAAATTTTATTACTTTGGAGATGTCAAAGAAGAAGAACTTGGTTTGATGTCAAAGAAGGAAGTTTTCTATTAGAAAGAGATGTTGAAGATAGAGTTTTGTTGATAGAGGGAGAAACTAAAGGTAGAGGGAGTTCAAAGTAATAGAGGAAATTCTCATGGATGAGAATCAGAATGAAACTAAGGATATGTTCCTTACTTTATTCTTTCTCTAAAAAATTTATTGTATCATGACATGTTGTGTTTCCATCAATGTCAAAGAGGGAGATTGTTGAAAATAATTGACTCATTTTGTGTTGTCTTTAATGTTACACAAAATTTCATATCATTTTCAATCAATGTATGCCAAGATCACTCAAGTGATGAAGAAAATCTCCTATGTCTGTTGAGCATTCCAAAGTTTACCTAGTTCAAAAGACAGTGTCTACCGAGTTCAGTTAATTATCAAAAGAAAGTTTGTAGAAGTTGAGTGTCGATCGAGCTCACTCAGATAATGAAGAAAATGTTGGATGGAACCATGTTAACCAAGCTCACTTGGTTACCAAAGGAACTTTGTGAATATGTAGTGTTAACCGAGTTCACTTTGTTAACATAGGAAAATCATTTCTAAGTTAATGTCTACTGAGCAGGGTCAGCTAACAAAGGATTTTCATGTTTTGCCATATTAAGTTCAATTGATTTAGTTGTTGGTTCTAGGTGACTGAGGAGATAAATATTAAGTATTCTAAATTATTTTCAAGTTGACTTGACAATGTGTAAGATATAAATATAAGGTCAAGTTGAGGATTGAATGTGTGGAACATAACAAAAAAATTAATGATGCTTAGAGGAAGTGAATTAGAAGGATAAGAAGAATATCCTTGTTGAGCTAAAAAGATACATTCAATCAAGAAAGATCAAGTATACAAGCAAGAATTAAGATTTTTAATTAGAAATTTAGTTGCATCAAAAATTAGTTCATCTCATTGTTACTCTCTAACCATTTTAGCAGTGATCTAAATCTCTTAACAAAGTTGGCTTAATAGCTACTTGTAAATCCTCTAACAAGGTGGCATTTCTAGATTAAAGTGTCTAAAGACCTCTAACAAGGCCACTCCTAATAGGGTGATTAAATTTTCTAACAGGGTCACACCTAATAGTGTTTTTGGTAACCTTTAACAAGGTTGTCTCCTAATAGTGCTCACTTTAGGAGAGTGAAAATCCATAACTAGTTGCAATTGGTGGTTTTTTCTCAAATTAGGCTTCCACGTTAAATCTTGGTGTCACTTGTGTTCATTCTATTTATTTTATGTGTATGAAACTAAGTTAATTTTAAGGTTAATCACATTAAGTTCATTTATTCTCGAGTTACAATATTTGCTAGAGTAAACTGAGTGCATGTATATTTGTCAAGTTACAACAGAATACAGTTAAATCAGATTTTTGATTTTTTTTGACATCTAAGGGATTTGGGATTAATTTTTGTAGTAACTAATTCACCCCTTCCCTCTCAGTTACTCCTCTTATATTTCCAACAATTTATACCTTGCTTGATCAATTGGTTCTTATCAAAAGAGATGATATATCTTGGTCAATTAATTGGGTCTAAGAATGTTTCTCTTATTGGATTTGAAATAAAATTTCCTCATTCCATGTCTACTGAAGTAATATATCGCCATTTCATATATGCTAGGTTTGATATGTAATATATCTTGGTACTAATCTTCTTAATTAATCTATTTTAAAAAAATTGAGTTGATCATAGTAAAGTTTACTTGAGTTCATTAGTTTGCTTCCTATGTACCTATGTTCTTTTTTTTACTTGGACTAATGACTTGTCTCTCAGTCCAAATATTATTGGTTTTTTGTTGCATGCTATAAGAATGAAATAGCTAATGAATAGTTTGATTGTTATATGTTTAATAACAGGTTCTATGGATGATCTCTAAAATATGATCTCGATGTTCATATATATTTTATTCTCTTAAGTATCTTTATTTCCCTTTCCAATCTATATTAAGACTATATGATCCTACTTAAACAATTCTTATAAATCTAATTCATGTTCTTCAAGTGTAATTGTATAAAGTTCAAGCACTTTATGAAAATTATCATTTTTTTCTCTCAACATCATGAAAAAAATTTGTACAACAATTTTAACCCTCCAGGATGGTAGGATCATGCTCTAATACCACTATAGTTGATGCAGGAGCATCTAACGGTGTAAGGGTAATCATGTATCACCCAAAAATTTTCTTAGTGTTAGTTTTTATTTAATGTGATTTCATTTTTGGATACCCATTTGGGTCAAATTAAGATTCCAATGCTCATAGTTCCACTATTGGTTTTTTGGGTTAGAGTTTTTGAGCACCTTAGGATACATACCAATGCAAAAAATAGGTTATTTTGTAATTGAGACATAATTATAATGAGTTAGAGGTTTAAGTTGGAGGGATGATTATATTTTTAATTTAAAGCACTCCAAAAAAAGAATTAGGTCAAAAGGTTTTATAGTTTGAAAGTTATTGCAGTTTTAAGTTGCCTAGAGACCTCCTAGGAGCACTTCAGAGGCACTAAATGGCCTTGTACAGGCCAAAAAATGGGGGACAAGCTAGGATTTTCCATAAGGCTATAGAGAACTTGGAGAGATTTCCAAAAATTTAAATAGTTTGTCAATCAAATTCCCAAATCAAAAGTTATGCCTCCCAGAAGTTGGACTACCATTTCTAGATTCTTCTAATTTTATATTAACTCCTAATGTGTTTTCTAGAACCTTATATTTTGGTGGTGGATGCCAAATGGAATATTCCAAAATTTATTCCTAACCCTAAACCTAATTTGGGTTACTTAAGAACATTTCTAGCAATGTAAAGACATTTTTTGCTGGAGTTTGGGAGAGGGTATTATGAGAAGGGTTTTCTCCAGAATCTTTTAACATTGTAAGCCCATAGGGCATGTCATGGAGTCTATTTTTTTTGTATTGAATGTAATAGAATATCATTTTTTATAATAATATTTCCCCTTTCCTATTGTGTTCATTTTTTTCTTGGATTGTGCCATCATCAAGTGGTATCAAAGCTACTTTTCCTGACTGTGTAGACAAAGCACTGACTGTGAGGTAGTTTGCACCAAGATTATGTGGTTGTGGGTTTCGATACAAGAAGATTCCTCCATGAAGGGAGAATGGTGGAAGGGTTGGATTTGTTACTCCTGAGGTTAGAGCCCTCCAGAGACAAGTCTAGGCATTACAGGAGGAGATCCATAGAGGGACAAATGTTGTCAAAGGTGACAAAAGTGAAGAAGAAAATCAAGAAGAAGGAAATATTATCTAAGAAGTGGGAGGAGATGAAGAAGTCCTTAAAAAAGTGCAGAGGTTTTTTAGGGCCATTTCCAAGCTTGGAAAAAGACCTAAAATTGATGTCAGCATGTTTTCGAGAAATCTAAACCCGGATGAGTTGATTGACTAGATCAATGAGTTGGAGAAATATTTTGAGTATGAGGATATAAGGAACCCTAATAGGGTTAATTTTTTTAAGGACAAAATGAAAGACCATTCCAAAATCTAGTGGCAAGAGATTTAGTTGGAAAGAAATAGAAGAGGAAAGGAGAAAATCATAAGATGGGATTGTATGGTGGACAAACTAAAGAAGCAGTTCATTCCTATTAATTACGAGCTCAATTTGTTCAAAAAGATGCAAGGGTTAAAGAAAGTAGGAAAATCTATCCAGGAATAAAAAAAGAAATTTTACCAAGTTGTTATTAGGGTGGGGCATTCAAAATCAAACAAGGAGAAGGTTGCTTGTTACCTTAGTAGGTTAAGACCAAGCATTTAGGAGGAGTTAAGTCTAGTTAGAATGACTAGCATTGAAGAGGCATAAGAGTTTGCATTGTGAGCTAAGGAGAAACTAAAAAAAAAATTTGATGGAAGGCAAAGAGGGCATAGTCAAGGAGGAAGGGGTAGTGGTAGGTCATTTGGAGGCTAAAATGTGAACCAAAAGAAAAATGAAGATGTGGGTACTAGCCAAAATCAGAGGAATGAGGGTTTCAACCACTCTCATGATCAAAAATTTGGAGATCAAATAGGAAGAGGTAGAGGACCTAGACAAGGTTTAGGAAGAAGAGGCTTCCATGATACCTATTTTCATTGCAATGAAGAAGGTCATTGTGCCTTCAAATTCCCTCAATGCCAAGGAAGGATAGATAGGAGAGCTGATGGTCAAGCAAGGGTTGCTCATGTGGATGATGATGCATAGTCATCACATTCAGAGGATGTAGAAAGTGGAGAGGTTCTAGTTAATGAAAAGGTCTTATTGAGCAGTGAGACTAAACCTAGACAAAGGAGGGGTTTGTTTCATACCAGGTGCAAGCGTGAGGATAAATTTTTTGATTTGATTGTTGATATTAGTAGCACTAACAACTTGGTGTCACAAGAGATGGTCTCAAAGATAAAGCTCAAAAGGGAGAAATACCTACAACCCTATTAGGTTGCATGGGTGCAAGATGATCATAAGGTCTTGGTTAGTGAGCAATGTTTGGTAAACTTCAAGATTGGGAGTTGCAATGAAAAGGTTCTTTGTGACATCATTCAAATGGATGTCTCCCATTTATTGTTGGGAAGGCCATCATAGTTTGATAGGCATCCTATACATGATGGTCATGCAAATACATACTGTCTAACAAAGGATGGAGTTTGCTACAAATTGAAGCCCCTGATAAAGGAGGGTAAAAAGGTATGTAATAGCTCTAGGGTATGTCTGGTTGATGAAATAAAATTTTTGGATGGCATCAAACATTGGCATATGTGTTATGCTTGAATTCCTAGAAAGGATAAGGAAGGTAGTAGTGAAGTTCCACTTGAAGTTTTAGGTCTATTAAGTGAGTATGGAGATGTCATCTCTGATAATCTTCTAGAAGGGTTTCCACTAGTAAGTAAAATTAGTCATCAAATAGATTTAGTCCCTAGAGCTAGTTTTCTTAACAAGGTTGCTCATAGGATGACTCCTATTGTGACAGAGGAGCCAAACAGACAAGTTTAGGAGTTGTTGAGGAAAGGTTTAATTCAAGAGAGCCTAAGTCCATGTGCAGTACCTAAAGTGCTAGCACCAAGAAGGATGGATAATGGAGAATGTGTACAAACTATTAGGCTATAAGTAGAATAACCATCAATTATTGGTTTCCTTTACCAAGAATGGATGATCTTATGGATTGTTCGAGTGGAGCTCAATACTTCACAAAGATACATCTCAAGAGTGGCTATCACTAAATATGGATACGAGAGGGAGATGAGTGAAAGACTACATTCAAGACCAAGGAGGGTCTATATGAGTAGTTAGTCATGCCCTTTGGACTAACCAATACACCGAGTACCTTCATGCGGCTTATGAATTAGGTACTAAAGAAATTTTTGTGAAAATTTGTTATTTTCTATCTGGATGATATTTTGATTTCTAGTAAGTTTTGAATGAACATTTATTTCACATTCATAGTGTCCTTGAAAGGTTTAGAGAAGAGAAATTGTATTTGAAGAAGTGTAGCTTTGTCAAAAGGGAGTTAGTCTATTTGGGGTTTGTTGTATCAGTTGAGGGTCTCAAAATGGACCTAGAGAAGGCCTACTAAAAGGTTTGCCACTGAGGTGAGGTCATTCCATGGTCTAGCTATTTTTTACAAGAAGTTCATTAGAAATTTCAATATTATGTGTGCACCCATACCTAAAACAATGAGGGGGGATAGAAAAGAGTTCAAGTGGAACACAGGAGCTGTAAGGAGTTTTTAGTTGCTGAAGAAGAAGGTGATAGAGAAACCTATGTTGGCACTTCCTGATTTCAACAAAGTGTTCTAGGAGGATTGTGATGCTAGTGGCAATCCTATTGGGGTTGTATTGAGCCAAGAAGGTAAACCTATTGCTTATTTTAGTGAAAATTGAATGATGCAAAGAAGAAGTATTTTATTTATGATAAGGAGTTATATGCAATAGTTCAAGCCTTAAATAAATGGAAGCATTATTTGTTGCCAAAAAAAAATTTCTTGTATACTTTCTAGCAATTACAGTACCTAAATAGCCAAGGTAAATTGAATTAGAGACATTTGAAATGGGTAGATTTCATGCAAAGCTATACATTTTTATTGAAACATAAAAGTAAAAGGTCTAAGAGGGTTATAGATGCATTAAGTAGGAGACAGTTGTTGCTGATAGTAATGCAAGTTGAAGTGGTTGGGTTTGATGAACTCAAGAATTGGTACCCTAACAATCCTAACTTTCTAGAGGCTTAGAAGGCTTGTAAAGAACCTATTACTCTAGATAGGACTAGGTGGCTAGATTACATGATTCAGGATGGTACATTGTTCAAGGAAGTCCATTGTGTATTCCAAGGAGTTCCATGAGGGAAAACTTGATCAAGGAGAAGCATAGTGGAGGGATGGTAGGACATTTTGGTCAAGATAAGACCATTTCCACTATTAGAGAACATTATTTTTGTCCTCAATTGTCACAAGATATGAAGATGTTTGTGTAGACTTGTCAAGTATGTCAAACAGCCAAAGAATTTAGTCAAAATACTAGACTCTATCAACCATTGTGTGTTCCATCAAAGCCTTGGGAGGACATAAGTATGAATTTTTCTCTTAGATTGCCAACAACACAAAGGGGTAATGACTCAATATTTGTGGTGGTTGATAGGTTCTCCAAGATGGTACATTTCATTCCATGTCACAAGACTCGTGACACAATGCATATTGTAGATTTTTTTTTCAAAGAGGTGGTAAGGCTACATGGTCTCTCAAAAAGTATTGTTTTTGACAAAGATACTAAATTTGTTGGCTATTTTTGGAGGACTTTGTGGAATAAGTTGAAGATAGAATTGAAGTTTAGTTATGCACATCATCTGTAAACTTATGGACAAACAAAAGTAGTGAACAAAAGTCTAGGCAATTTTATGAGATAAGCCCAAGGGATGGGATTTCATTATACCACAAGAAAAAATTTCTTACAATAATTATATAAATAGAAGCACTGGTAGATCACCATTCCAAATTATGCATGGGATTATTCCAAGGACTACACCTGAGCTAAGGAAAATGGAGCAAGGAGAGAGGATAAGTGCTAAGGTAGAAGACTTTGCTAAACATGTCAAGAACCTACATGAGGAGGTGCGAGCACATATTATCAAGATGAACCTATAGTATAAGGCTAGGGTAGATTAAAAGAGGAGATGTAAGGAGTTCCAAATTTGAGATTAGGTTATGGTATATTTGAGGAAAGAACAATTTCTAGTGGGTACCTACTGTATATGAGCAATGTTAGTATGCTATTAGAAACCAAATTTAAATAAAGCTTCTACAAACTAAAAAAAATTCATAAACTTCAAGATAGACTAAGATGAACTCTCAATTGAGAATATGAGCCATTAATGGGCTCTCTCAATGAGAAGCTCTCTTGTTGAGTAGCTTTGTCTAAATAGATAGGATGTATGCTCAAGCTTTATGCTTCAAAAAGGGCTTCAAATGGAGTTGGAATTTGGGTGTGAGTGTATGGTTTTGATGTAAAATGGCTTCTCAAAATGGCATTATGACTTTACTTCATGGATTTTGTTATTTTGCAAAGGGGAAGGATCCAATTTATAAGCAAGAGGCTTGAGGGATTGAGGGCTAAGATGCAAGGATGGAAAAGAGCTCATGGAGGGCTCAGATTGCATGAGAAGAGAGCACATGGATTGTGCTTCCTTACAACCAATCAGGGAGTGACACATGTCATAGGGTGAGAGGATGGAGGAAAGGGGAAGGATGAGTCAAAAAAGGAGGCTCAAGGGATAAAATCTTCATAAAGACCCTCATAATTACTTTTAAGAACAATAAAAGGGCTTGGAAGAGTCATTTATGGCCTAGTGGGCTTCATAAAGTTTTATGGTTGAGATATTTTGAGGGAGATGAGAGAAATTTCAACTTGGGCTTGATTAGGAGGGTTTTAAGCTTGCTTAGGATTGTGCAAATGATTAGAGGATGGATTAGGATGGTTTAGGATTAGCTTAGGGATAGACAAGTGGATGGCATTTAATGAGGGTGGGTGAAGGAGGAGATATTTGTTAACTTTGGCTTGGGTTAGTAAGTTTTAACCCATGTTTAGGGAATGTGACAAGGTTAGGAGGGGATTAGGATTAGGTTTAAGACATTTTCTAGAAGAGTCTAGACTTTGGATGAGGATAAAGACTTTCTAGAATAGTCTAGAACTTCCTAGGATGAGGATGAAGACTTTCTAGAAGAGTCTAGAACTTCTTAGGATGAAGATAAATTAGATTTTTAGGAAATAAATAAAGTTTTATTTATTTCAAGGGTTTGGGTTGAGGAGATATTTATTAAAACTTTTTTAATAAACATGAGGATTAATATTTAATCTTAATTAAATATTTTGAGTTGGGATTAGGGGTAGGAAATGATGGGATTAGCCTTTAATCAAAATTAAAAAAGGATTAAAAGATTTTGGAAGAGGTTAGTGGTCTTAAGGAAATTGGCCAAGTTTTGGGCAAAAAATAAATTTTTTATTTATTTTGAGTTTTTTGGTCAATTTATTAATTAAATAATTAATAAATAAGGAAATAATGTTTAAATAAGATTTAAACATTTTTTCGGAGGGATTCCTTAATTAAATATTTTTAATTAAGATAAAGGGATTTAATGGCATAAAAATAAATTAATTAATAAATGATGATGTCATCAAGAATTTTTCAAAAAATAAAAATACTTTATTTTCTAAAGATTTTTAGGTGTCTACACCTACAACAAACTGAAGATGAAGAAATTTGGCCCCTACAAAATTTTGAAGAAACATGATTCAAGGAATGCATATGAGGTGGAGTTGCCAGATGGAATTCACAATTTTCCTATTTCTAATATTGCACACTTAACAAAATATCATGATGATGGTGCAGATGAGGAATTGATGATTGAGCCATGTCTAATTCCTACTTCTACAAAGGAAGAGATTGAAGAAATTTTGGATAGTCATGTGCGTCGAAGTACCAGAAATAGGTAGTGTGAAGAATACCTGGTGACATGGAAAGGATGACCAATAGAAGACTCAACTTGGATATCTACAATAGAGGTTTCCCATTTGGGTTTTCCTCTACCAACTATAAAGTGACAAGGTCACTTTTCAATCTACCTTGGGTGTCTTATGTAGGAGCATCTAGTGGTGTGAGGGCAATCATGTATCACCCAAAAATATGCTTAGTGTTAGTTTTTGTTTAATGTGTTTTCATTTATAGATACCTATTTGGGTCAAATTAAGATTCCAACTCTCATAGTTCCATTATGTGTTTTCTGGATTAGAGTTTTTAAGCACCTTGGGATATGTACCAATGTAAAAAATAGGTTATTTTATAATTGAGCCATTATTATAACTAGTTAGAGGGTGTAAGTTGAAGGGATGATTAAAAATGTAATTTAAAGCACTCCAAAAAAAGAATCAGGTCAAAAGGCTTTACGATTTGAAAGTTAATGCAATTTTAAGTTTCCTAGGGACCTCCTAAGAGCACTTCAAATTTAGATTTGAGGCACTAAATTGCCTTGCATAGATTCAAAAATGGGGGAAAAGTTGAGATTTTCCACAGGGCTATAGAGCACTTGGAAAGCTTTCAAAATGTAAATAGTTCATTAATCGGAGTCTTGGATTAAAAGTTATGCATCCTAAAAGTTGGACTACCATTTTTGGATTCTTCTAATTTTACACTGACTTCTGATGTATTTTCTAGAACCTTCTTTTTTGTGGTGGATTCCAAGTGGCATATTCTAAAAAAATTTCCTAACCATAAACCTAATTTGGGGTACTTAAGAACATTTCTAGCATTGTAAAGGCAATTTTTGGTGGAGTTTGGGAGAGGGTACTATGAGAAGGGTTTTCTCCAGAATCTGTTAACATTGTAAGGCCATAGGGCATGTGATGGAGTCTATTTTTGTTGTACTGAATGTAATAGTATATCATTTCTGATAATAATATTTTTCCTTTCCTATTGTGTTCATATTTGTCTTGGATTATGCCCCCATCAGTAGTGTCCCTTCTATGATTGGTTATAAGATTTCATCTATCTTCACAGTCTAATGTTTATATCTATGAATTTTGGGTTTTGGATGAAAGGTAGAATGGATTTCTTATTTTGTGATTCTGAATTTTTTTGCAATTTTTAGATAACTTAATATGTGAGACTTGTATATATTGGGAATACAAGGATACAATCTTCTTATATATTCCTAATAA
Source organism: Cupressus sempervirens (assembly GCA_028749045.1). Classification (NCBI taxonomy): domain Eukaryota; kingdom Viridiplantae; phylum Streptophyta; class Pinopsida; order Cupressales; family Cupressaceae; genus Cupressus; species Cupressus sempervirens. The sequence goes on along the minus strand of CM053792.1, from coordinate 976,452,217 downwards.
ATCACTTTCCTTTCTCTCTCTTATAATCATGTGATTGGCTTGGAAGATAGATGATTGTTTATATGGAAAGTTCATAAAGTCAATCAATCATCTCCTAAATAATTATGTATAAACTTTAAATTATATCTCCAAGTAATAACTCTGATATATTCTCTGAAATGAGACTAGGAATTAATTTATGATGACCCCAATCATTCTTTGATATTTATATTGATACATTTATCAATGATAGTAATATAAAAAATATTTGATTGTTGATGATTATATGTATGTTATTCCAATGCCAAAAAGGCTACCATTCAATCTAGGGAAATTCCTTGTGATCATTTTTATATCCTGCTTGTTCTATTATATTAGAATTGATCAATACAATTCCTCACAACATTGTGGCTAGATGTAGCCTCCAATATTGTTGCCAGTCTTCAAATTATTGCAATTATTAGTAGTATATAGGTGATGATTCTCTAACTTGATCCACCTATATTTGATGTCAAAATTTTATTGTCTTCATCTGTGTATCATTTTCTCATTCATAACAATGACCATTACCATTATAGGCCACTAAAACTCCTCTACTTATATCTTCATTTGTATGTCATTCTTCTTCATTGATAGTATATTCTCCTCCCTCATTCTAATTCAATGTGGGATATTTTTGTCTATATTTTCTATTAATATGGTTCTAATACTCTCCCTTAATTTTTTACTATTATCAAACCATAGAGATCCATAACTTATCCAACATTGTCTCTTCTGTTTATTATCATTAGGCTAAGTTTTTGTATTATCATAACCTAGAAATTTTATAATTTTATATTTGTTGATTGTGTGTTATTTCCTTCATAATCCATATTATATTTTACTGCCTTTGTTTTCTATGTAAGGCTTGGTACACATATATATCCCCTAAAATATATAGTTTCCTATGGTATATTATTCTCTTCATGAATGCTACTCTCTATTTTACATGTATATCCTCCTCACTTTTCATAGTCCTCATTTTCCCCTTATATGCCCAATGTGTTTTAAATGTTTCTATCTTTGTCTTATTTTCTCTGGTGCTTCTATTCAAAATGTTGTTCTTTGATGCTCTAATTTTGATGATCCCCCTCATATTGTGGTTGAATCTTTCCTTGAAGAGTTATGAATCTTATATTAATGTTTTTTATTAAAAAAAAATTAATCCTATGTTATATTTTAGATATTAACTATATTTATTATTTATATCTATAATACTAAATATTAGATTGGGATAGATAATTTAATATTTTATTTTAATTCTATTCATATCTTAAAATAAAGGATTTTGAAATAGAAAACTATATGTTACTTCTTCATTATATTTGATATAATAAATCCTATTTTATAATAGTATTAGCAATATCTTCTTTCTTTATTATAATAATTTATATAATAACATCCAAATTCATCTCCAAGGACTTTACAATAGGGAAGTGGTTGAAATGTGGAGAACCTTGAAGAATTAAGTTTTCCCTAGTTTGAAAGATAAATATGAGAATTTTTTTGCCACCAATATGTTAACCAAGGGTCTAGAAGTTTTTAGATGGTGGTATGGTCAAGAAAATATAGGGATTCCTCTCCATAATGTTTGGCAATGTGACCTTAAGAAATTAGTAATGCCTACTATATCTAGATATTAATTTACTGTTGGAGTTAGTCAATAAATATGTCCCAATTACACACATAATTAGGGATATGGATGGGGAGGTCTTATTGAAATTAGATTCTAATTCCATTAGAGAGCTTTTGATCTTCACCCAATTGAAGATATAACTAATAGGATAGATTTTTAAGATGTTTGAAGAGGCTTTTGATTAAGTAGGGGCTGATATACAATAGAAATTGATAACTTATTTTCTGGAAGAGGTGGATGGTATTAAATTGACACCTCTAGCCATATCACACACCATAGGTAATTGTGAACATTATAATGATGCTTTTGTGTATACACACAATACCCTATACTAGGTTTTGGGGTTAACAAATAGGAGGAAATTTAGTAAGGTTTCAGTGTGGATTTGCTTGATAATTCAAAAGAATGGGGACACAATGATTTATGATTTCCCTAAGTTCTTGGAAGAAAATCATTGATCTCTAATCCTATGTTTTTTATTAGTGTCCAAAAACTTTGCATTCTGGTTGACATTTCTATGATATTTAATAATTGAAGAATTAGCTAAGATGTTGATCATGCATCATTAGAGAAAGTAATGATCCCAAGGTGTGTGATTTAATCAATCAGAAAAAGGGATAGAAATAGAAAAATATGATGAAGCATAAGTCATCGATCAACATCTAGAACCTTCACATAACATCTATTTAAGGAGGATTATAACCCTAAAATCATGTAAGCATGTTGAGATGCAAGAAGAGATAAGGACAAGTATCATTATGCACATATGAAGTAGTGAAGGCAAGGTTTAAGAGCAGGGAAGACAGAGAGCAATTAGAGCATTGAAGGACTGAATAGAGTTATCATATTAGGATAATCAAATCAGTGATATAGTAAAGAGGAAACCCAAGATCAACTTCCAAAGAAAACTAGGGGTACGGTACTAAATCAGTTATTGTTAATTGAGACAAGGTAAATCTCTTAATAGAGTGGTCCTAACAGACCTATGTAAACCTCCTAATAGATCTGATATGATTCTCTTGATCAAAATCAAATGCGGATAACCCCTTCTCCAAAATATTCAAGACTGCCTACTACACCTTCACCATCTTAAAGATGCCATGAAATTTTAATTAGAGAGGAAAGAGTCTCAAAGGAAGTAGAAACTACTCACAATGACGAACAATTTGGGGGATTACACCTTCCTTATTATGATGATGAGGAAGAATATTACTTTTATATCCTTGAAGAATTGTTATTGGAAAGAGATCTTCAAGTTCTTAGAGCACCAGTTTCTTATATCACAACACAAGAAATAAAAGAGCTTTTCCCAAGAGAATTGAGAGCCAAATCTTGTAGGGTTGATGTAAATGATGATGAATTTTTTAAATATGTACCTTTTAAATAGCTTATTTGGCAATAACATAGAGAAGAGTGCCTCAAAATAATAGAGGAGAAAGAAAACAATGACCCAAAGTTGATTCTGATGATCTCACTAAAGAAGTTTAAAATGAAATAATGACTAGATTTGAGGCTATTACCCCAGAAGAGGGAAAAAATAATATTAAAGAATAGGGAGTTCAATTACTAAAAAATCTCAATATTGTTGATGACATATCTTTTGATTCAATTATAAAGGACATGAGGTTAAAGAATCCAAATCAAAGGGAACTAGATAGGCCTTCATTTGGTATGTATTTTAGTGAGAATTTAACCATTTAAGCTACTTGGTCATTCTCACCTTCTATTTTGAGTAAGTACATTGATGATGATACCAAAATAAGAGGAAATATAGCCTTATAGAGAGTGGAAGATACTCAAAAATTTCATTCTACTAAGAATTCACAAGAATCTATTGCTTATGTTAATAATGTTGCAGAAGGAAAAAGAGAAGAAATATGAAAAATTGCAAGAAAAATATAATAAATTGTTTTCATCCTTTGAGAAAAAGAAAAATGAAAATTCTAATCAAAAAAATAAAATTAATTTGTTGGAAAAGAGAATAGCTAAGCTAGAGGCAACCAAAGGCCAAAATACAAATGAACCACCAAGTAAAGATCGGGAAAGTTCATCTAAGAAATTGAGTATAGTGCCATTTGTCCCAATTATAGAATTATAAAAAAATTCATCAAAAAAGGATCAAAGTTTTGATACCCTAATAAGGGATGTTATGGATTTTAAAATGCAAATGGAAAATTACAAAATTAGTTTTGATTATAACAAGGAGGTTATTGTTTGAACAACTCTAATGTCATTACATGAAAGAATAAATTCCAGTTTGTTTAGGCTCCATGAAGAGTGCAATATGTTATTTCTAGCCATTAGTAAGATGGAGGATGATAGAAAGTTTGTTAAACCAACTTATTAGAAAGGGGTTAGTAGGATTGAGAAGATGAAGAAAATAGAATTACATGTAAGAGTAGATAATAATTCTCTTCCAAATGTTATGTCCACAACCAAAGTTGTTAAGTCACTCAAAAAAAATTTAGTATTACATGATTATATAAAAAATGAGTAAATAGACTTTGAAAACATGATAAAAGGTTATCAAGACACTTTGTGATGTAACATTATTCTTGCTTCTACTCCAACTCACACTAGGGCCTCCTTAGGTCTTTCTTCTTACCTAATAGGGTTACTCACTACTTTATTCTACTTAGGATATTTACTATGAGATCCTACCTCCTTCAATAAGTAAACATCAATTGAAAATAACTACAACTCCATCCATTGCTTCCTAGGCTTGCACTAGCCCCAATGCTTCCTCTGCATCAATTCAACATCCTTCCTTCTTTTGATCAAAAGACACTCAAAAAATAGGCATAAGCCTTTTGAAGGTCATTTTAATCCCTTCCAAGATCTAAAACCACTTTGGATATTGTTGTAGACACCTAAATCCTTTAGAAAATAAAGTATTTTTATTTTTTGAAAAAAATCCTGATGACATCATCATTTATTAATTATTTATTTATTTAATTTATTTATTTATTTTTATGCCATTAAATCCCTTTATCTTAATTAAAAATATTTAATTAAGGAATCCCTCCCAAAAATGTTTAAATCTTATTTAAACATTATTTCCTTATTTATTAATTATTTAATTAATAAATTGACCAAAAAACTCAAAATAAATAAAAAAATTTATTTTTTGCCCAAAACTTGGCCTATTTTCTTAATACCACTAACCTCTTCCAGAATCTTCTAATCCTTCTTTAATTTTGATTAAAGGCTAATCCCATCATTTCTTACCCCTAATCCCAACTCAAAATATTTAATTAAGATTAAATATTAATCCTCATGTTTATTAAAAAAGTGTTAATAAATATCTCCTCAACCCAAACCCTTGGAATAAATAAAACTTTATTTATTTCCTAAAATCTAATGTATCCTCATCCTAAGAAGTTCTAGACTCTTCTAGAAAGTCTTCATCCTCATCCTAGGAAGTTCTAGACTATTCTAGAAAGTCTTTATCCTTATCCAAAGTCTAGACTCTTCTAGAAGATGTCTTTAAACTTAATCCTAATTCCCTCCTAACCTTGTCACATTCCCTAAACATGGGTTAAGACTTACTAACCCAAGCCAAAGTTAACAAATATCTCCTCCTTCACCCACCCTCATTAAATGTCATCCACTTGCCTATCCCTAAGCTAATCCTAAACCATCCTAATCCATCCTCTAATCATTTGTACAATCCTAAGCAAGCTTAAAACCTTCCTAATCAAGCCCAAGTCAAAATTCCTCTCATCTCCCTCAAAATATCCCAACCATAAAACTTTATGAAGCCCACTAGGTCATAAGTGACTCTTCCAAGCCCTTTTATTGCTCTTACAAGCCATTATGAGGGTCTTTATAAATATTTTATCCCTTGAGCCTCCTTTGTTGACTCATCCTTCCCCTTTCCTCCATCCTCTTACCCTGTGACATGTGTCACTCCCTGATTGGTTGTAAGGAAGCACAATCCATGTGCTCTCATGTCATGCAATCTGAACCCTCCATGAGCTTTTCCCCATCCTTGCATCCTAGCCCTTGATCCCTCAATCCCTTTGCCTATTTAAGGAATCCTCTCCCAAGACATTTTAACACAATCCATGAAGTAAAGTCATAATGACATTTTAAGAAGCCATTTTACATCAAAACCATACACTCACACTCAAATTCCAACTCCATTTGAAGCCCTTTTGAAGCATAAGCTTGAGCATACATCCTATCTATTTAGACAAAGCCACTCAAACAAGAGAGCTTCTCATTGAGAGAGACCATTAATGGCTCATATTCTCAATTGAGAGCTCATCTTAGTCTATCTTGAAGTTTATGAATTTTGTTTAGTTTGTAGAAGCTTTATTTAAATTTGTTTTCTATTAGCATAATAACATTGCTCATATACAATTGTAACCCTAATCGAGTTCACAAAAACACATTATTTGCTTCCCAAATAGCCAAATAGGGCTACAAGAAATTAACCCTACTATTGAGGAAATTATTGAATAACTTGAAGAAGTCATTAACAAGGAGGGGAACTAAGTATTGATCTAGACACCATTTTTAGAGACCTAAAATATTTCTAAAGTCTTTGGCCACCAATCTATTCATGTAGTACGACCTATAAATGTGCCTAAAAATAAGGTTTTAAGGCTTTTTAAGCTTATCTAGCAAGAAATTAACTTTCACCTCCTAAAGTATTTGACCAATACTTCCCATTTAGTTTGGAACTTTTATTATCATGCTACTACATCCATCCAAGATTTATTGAATTTATATGTACATTCAATCCCTCCTAATACATTTGTAATCCACTGTATTATCTAGCCATGCAATTGTGGCTTGCCTAGGGAATCGCCTTAAAAATATCATCCCTTATTTTGAGGGCCCCTCCTCCACTATAAAATATTTAAATGGATTCATTTTCCTAATCCCAAAATCTCATATAGATCCTACTATGGGAAGAGACTCTATGACCCCATCTTGGCCAACTACCTGGTTCAGGACAAAACACTAGCAAGAAACAAAATAATTTAACCAAATAACTAGAAATCCACAAAATTGAAATCTAAAGCTATGCAAAATCTAGAAAGTAATTAGACTAAAATTTCTACTAGTTATCACACTTCATTCAATCCAATAAAACACCCAAACTCATAAAACCAAGAACTATAACTGTTATTGATGTTGTATAGTTTATACACACAAAATGAAAACTTCTTCCAACCCTTTGACCAGGTTATGCCTAGCCTTAAATACTTGTCCACAAACCAACACTAAATTTTTTAGATAGTTATCAAGCTCCATCCATGAAGTTTCTCTAATGCAACAAAAAGTTGTCAATGTTGTCAATGACAACATTAACAACTTTTGAGCAACTTTTACATCTTTTTGAATGTTGCACTCAAACTTGTCCCAAAGCCTACCAAACTTAATAAAAATCCTAAAAAGGATAGAAAACATGTAAAAAGGACCGTAATCCTCTTATTTTGTCATTCTACCCTCAAAATCACACAATTAGTCTATTTGACCTAAAATGGGCAATGCTTGTAACTAAGAGCAACTAAGGCCTAATATGCCTTCCTATACCTAACATTTCTCACCATAGAACCTAGCTAGATGTTTTATTACTCTAGTGGTGTGGCTAGTACAACTACAATAAAAAATAACATAGGAACCCTAGGTCTTCCTTTAACCTTACCTAAGTTCCCCTACACCATACTCCCCCACAAAGAAAAACTATGTCACTCATGTGGACAATAGATCTTTAGAGATGCCTACCTTGTTGAAATATATGTTAGCAACCCAAGTGGCTTCTAAATGTGGCTTAAGGCTCCATTTGATGAGGTATTCCATGTACATCATGTTCCTTGTGGCCTTCTTGCCTATGGAATCTAACACCTTTTCAGCTTCCATCTTGATTGGTGAAGGCACCACTGTAGGTTCCAGATTAGCACTAACTCCCTTACTCTTGTGAGAAATATTGAGCAATGGACCTCTAAATTGAACCAATTCTTGCACATTGGAAACATGAGAAATGTCCAAATATAATGGAAATTCCACCTTATATGCATTGGCCCCATATTTTTCTATGACTTTATAAGGTCCCACTCTTTTCATCTGCATTTTAGTTGGAACACCTTTCTAAAATCTTGATTTTTTCAAGTGCACCATGACATAATCTCCAAAATAAAATAGAATCTCTCTTCTCTTTTAATCTACCTTGTCTTTCAACTTTTTTTTGTTATCTTCAATAGTCTTCTTCACTTGCTCTTGGATTTATTTCATAGTTTGAGTAAAACACTCAGCATGACCACTTCTATATTCCATTCCCCCAAGATCTCTCAACTCACATACACCCCTTGGATGCATCCCATACACAATCTCAAATGGGATTTTTAATATGGCTCTATTCTTATTTTCATTGTAAGTAAATTCTACTTGAGGAATGGTAACATCCCATGTTTTCCTATATTCCTTAGTTAGGCACCTCAAGAGATTACCCAACACTCTGTTAACCACCTCAGTTTTGCCATTTGTTTGAGGATGGTAGGTTGAACTAAATGAAAGGTTTGTACCAAGTCTACTCCACAAGGTCTTCCAAAAATGGCTCATGAACTTTACATCCCTATTTGAAATAATGCTCAATGGAATTCCATGAATCCTCACAACCTCCTTAAAGAATGAGTGTACAATGTGGCTAGCATCATCAGTAGTCTTGAATGGGATGAAATGCCCCATTCTACTCAATCTATCCACCACTACATAAATATTGTCATATCCATGTTTTTTCATGGGAAGATCTATTATGAATTCCATGCTCACACACTCCCATGGCCTATTTGGGACTTTTAATGGTTGAAATAAACCTACATTTCTCATTCCACACTTGGATTTCATACACACCATGCATTGCTCAACATACTTGGTCACATCCTTGACTAGTTTTGGCCAATAGTAGAATATTTGGACTAATTATAAGGTCTTTTTCACAACAAAGAGACCACTTTGGATACCATTATGTTTTTCTTGAATTAAATTTTCCATTATTGATCCCTTTGGGACACATAACTAATAATCATTAAATAACAATCCATTCTACAAAATAAATTTAGAGAACTTTCTATGGAAATGGTTCTCAAAATTAGAACATAACTTATATGCCTCTACAAAGTCTTCATCATCCTTATAGAGACTCTTGAATCTCTCTATCCCAATGCTATATAACTAGACTTCTTGGGTAGTTAACAATCTCCTAGTCAATGCATCTACCACCTTGTTCATCTGCCCTTTCCTATGGTTAATTGTGAATCTGAAATCTTATAAGTACTCCATCCATTTCAAATGCCTATTACTGAGCTTCTCTTGAGTGTTGATATAACTTAGGGCTTGGTTATCAGTGAACACAAAAAATTCTTTGGGCAACAAATAGTATCTCTATTTCCTAAGGGACTAAACTAAGGCATAGAGTTCTAGGTCATATGAAAAATATTTCTTCTTAGCTTCATTCAATTTTTCGCTAGAGAAGGCTACTGGCACACCTTCTTGGCTCAATACTCCACCTGCTTCCAAGCCACTTGCATCACATTTTATGTTAAAGAGCTTCTCAAAACTAGGCCATTGCAATACCCTCTTGGCATACCTTCTTGGCTCAATACTCCACCTACTTCCAAGCCACTTGCATCACATTTTATGTTAAAGAGCTTCTCAAAACTAGGCAATTGCAAGATAGGTTGTGTAGCTACTTGTTTCTTTAGCAACTCAAAGGATTTCTCTACATCTAAATTCCATTTGAACTTGGATTTGACCCCACCCTTAATAGTATATAACAAAGGTACTCATATTCCACTAAAATTCCTAATAAATTTTATGTAAAACTAGGCTAAGCCATGAAAACTTCTTACCTTAGTAGATGTGGTAGGTGGTGGCTAATTGAGAATAGCTACAACCTTATATTGATCCATCTTCAAGGACCCCTTTGATACCACAAAGCCCAAATAACAAGATCTTGTTTGAAAAGTAACACTTCTCAAGATTAATAACAAGCTTCTCCTAATGCAACCTCTACAATATAGCTTCCACATGTTTAATGTGTTCCTCCTTAGCCTTTCTGAATATTAGTATATCATCTAGATACATAACCACAAACCTTCTAGTGAAGTCCTTAATAACTTCATTCATGAGCCTCATGAATGTGCTAGGATAATTTGAGAGTCCAAATGGCATCACAAGCCACTCATACAACCCATTTGTTGTCTTGAATTTTATCTTCCACTCATCTCTCTCCTTAATACTAATTTTGTGATATCCACTTTTCAAATCTAACTTTGTGAAGTACATTTCCCCTTCAAGACAATCCATAAGATTCTCCATCCTAGTTATGGGAAACCTATACCTAATTGTGGTCCTATTTATAGCCCTTGAGTTTATGCATAGTCTCCACTTTCCTCCCTTCTTTGATGCTAGTAAAACACAGACTACACATGGACTTATACTTTTCTTGATCAAGCCTTGATCCAAGAGTTCTTGAATTTGTCTTTCTATTTCCAAGTTTTGATTAAAAGTGAGCTTATATGCTACCTTTTTTGGTAAAGATGCACCAAGAATAGAATATATTTTATGACTTATCACCCTTATAGGAGGTAAAGTGGTAGGAATTCCATCACTTACAATATCTTTATACTTTTCAAGAAATGGTTGTACCTTGGCTAGTAGTAATTCTTTGACTAACTTTTCCTCTCCTTTGGACTTCAATACAATTCCATGCTTTGGCTCTCATCATCCTTGAGATCCTTGACAAACTATTTTCCACTACATAGCAACACAATAGGCACATTGAACTATGGTTCATCTCCTTCCAACTAAGATTGGATTTTGAAAGTTCTACCTCCCTTCTTAAATGATATGGAATTTTCATTTTCATCATACATTGCCTCTCTATCAAATTTCTAGGGTCTACCCAACAATAGATAGAAAGAATCCATGGGAAAGATGTCACATGGAAAACTATCCTTGTAACTTGTTATGGAGAACTCAACCCAAGCTTGTTCATTCACTAAAATTATTTGACCCTTGTTAAGCCAAGTTACCTTATAAGTATTAACATGGGGTATCTTGGTCACTTTTATCTTTTTGATTGCTTCCTTTGATATTATGTTGTCAATAGAGAAAGAGCCCACCACTACCTTGTAGACTCATGGGGAGCTTCTTTACTCTAGAGATTTCTTTCTTTACCAAGGCTACTCCTAGCCTACCTAGGGTTTCTATCTCAAACCACAACCTAGAGGACTTCTTTCCAATCCACTTTCACCAAGAAACTCTCCAATCAATCCAAATTTCCATCCTCTGACTCCAAATCACCAATTGTGCATCTTTTGACTTAGTGAGCCTAAATCAAGTCTACACCATATTTCTATGGTTCTTTATGCTTCTTACTCCATTCTACATCTTTTCGGTAAATCTATCATACCCACAACTCCAACTTTCAGTGTTTTCCCTTGTAGCCCTAAGAGCCCCTATTAGTCATCCTAAAAACAAGGAAATAGCTATAACTCCCAAAAACCCTTAACAAGGCACCTTGATGCCTTTAGAAATTTTATTCCTAATGACATAAGATTGAATATTTTTTAGGTCTTAGTCTCCTATGGTGTCCGTACAATACAACTCCAAAAACCTTTATTTTAAGGGTTTCAAAGGCAATGGAAATGAAAGTTTCTCTAAGTGCTCCAAACTCCTCATCCAACCTCCTCCTCTAAGTTATGGACCCCTGGTATTCTACTCCATCATTTCCTAAGCAAAATTGGCATTTCCCAATCCTCTATTCTCACCAAAACTCCATTAAAAGTTTTCATTGCACCTTGCCAAGCCTTGCTTTCCTAGTGCTTGCTTGTAAAATTAACTACTTTATTTCCAAAGATTGTGGCTTTTTTACCATGGAAGTTCAAGCCATATCCATTTGAGCACTGGTTATTCAAAACTAGACATCAGGAACACAAATCTTTACTAATTTTGAAAACCCTATAAAATGAATACTAAGATCAAAAAAACTATGCACAATATTAACACATGATCTTAATATACTATTCCATTCAAACCATTAATATTTTCAATCAAGTTTTTTTTCCAACCCTCAAAAACTACATTTTTTGAACACAAAAATGCTCCACATATAGGTGTTGCCCGTACAAATGCAAGTCCAACCCTTAGAAATGAGTTTGAAGGTGTTTAAACAAGTTTTCTATTATATATTTTCCTTTAGTTTGATACATAAATACCCATGCTTCTCTTTCTCCAAAATTGTGTAAAAATCACTATTGCAATTTTGCAAAAATTGCAAAGTTGTTAATGAGCAATTTTGACAACTTTTGCAATTTTGCACTCTAAGCCACCAAACTTGACTAGTTTAATTTCAAGCTACATAAAATGAAACTAAAACACCTAAGGACCTCCTTTGAACACTTATTTCCCCTCTTTAGGCATTTTTCCAAATATTTCCTTATAGAGCAATTTCTAGCAATTTTGTGCTTATCAAGACCTAGTTGTTCAAAACTTGACTCACACTCGACTCCTACCTAACTACACCTCCTAAAAATATATTGGGACTTTAAGTTTATTCCTTATTCTCTAAATGGTTGTTTATACCATCTACAAACCAAAACTTAAACTAGGCTTTTACCTTGTCCCTAGGTGCTCCTGCACCATTCTCCCCCTATGAGAAGAAGCCCAAGGTACTTGTGGAGAGAGGAACTCCTTGTTGATGCTATGATTCTTGAAATCTCTCTTAGAAATCCAAGTTTCCTTAGCTTCAAGTGTATCTAACCACTTCACTAGATTTTCTTTATAAACCCTATTCCTTGTGCTCTTTTTTACTCTAGAATCCAATATCCTCTCCACCTATGTTTGCTTCCTTTTAGGTACTTTCAAGTCTGATATATCCCTATTTAGATCTGTTTGGTACTCTTCTTGATCAAACCTTGGACCCTTATAAGGCATCAAGTCTTTGACATTGAAGATGGGGGATATAGTCATGTCTTTAGGTAAGCCTACTTTTTAGGGATTGGGTCCATACTTTTCTAGTACCTTGCATGGACCAATCCTCTTCATCAGCAACTTTCTAGTGATTCCCTTTTGTAACCTGGGTTTTTTCAAATAGGCCATTACTAAGTCTCTCACTTGGAACTATAGTTCTCTTCTCCCCTTATTCTTCTTCTCCTTCAATTTCTAATTTTCCTCCATCAAGGTTTGTTTAACCTAACCATGCACCTGTTTCATAGACTGAACAAAGTAATCAGCATGCTCGCTGATGTTGTCATGTTTTGGTAGGACCTTTAACTCCATTATGCCCCTTGGATGTGTCTGATACACTACTTGGAAAGGGCTTAACCCTATTGTCCTATTCTTGCTATCATTGTAGGCAAATTCTACCTGAGGTATGATGTGCTCCCAACTTTATCCATACTTCTTGGTAAGACATCTTAAGAGGTTTCCCAGGACCCTATTCATGATCTTTGTTTTCCCATTTGTTTGGGGATGGTGGTAAAACTATGAGCTAGATTTGTTCCCAGCCTCTTCCATAGAGTCTTCCAAAAGTTCCCCATGAATTTTACATCTCTGTTAGCTACTGTACCCATGTATTTTGACCATCTCCTCAAACAAAATATTAGCTATATTTCTTGCATCATGAGTTATTTTGCATGGAATGAAATGGCTCATTTTGTTGAACCTATCTACCACCACAAACACACTATCTAATCCTCTCCTAGTCCTTGGAAATCCTACTATGAAATCCATGTTGATGCATTCCCAAGGCCTATTAGGAATGGGTAGAGGTTGGTAAAGTCATGCATTGGATCAAGTTCCCTTATCCTTCTTACATATACTACACTATTCCACATACCTCCTTACATCCCTTTGCATCTTGGGCTAGTAGTAAAACCTTTCCACTAGGTCTAGGGTCTTGTTAAGGCCAAAATGCTATGAGATTCTCCCTTATAGATCCCCTTGGGATGCACAATTTTTGATCCTTAAACAACAACCCATTTTCCAAGGTATATTTAGAAAATTCACTATGGAAATGATTTTCAAAGTTAGTACATACCTTGTAGACCTCTAAAAAATTAGTGTCCTCATATAAGTTCTTGAATCCATCTAGTCCTATGCTCTACAACTTGACCTCTTGTATTGTAAGTAGCCTACTAATCAAAGTATCTATCACCTTATTGTTTGTTCCCTTCTTGTGTTTGATGGTGAAAGTGTAGGACTGCAAAAAATTCATCCATTTAATGTGCCTCAATCTTAGCTTCTCCTATGAGTTGAAAAAAAAATTAATTCTTGGTTTTCAGTAAAGACAACAAACTCCTTAGGCAATAGGTAATGTTGTCACTTCTTAAGAACTTGGAAAAGTTCATAGAGTTCTAGATCATATGTTGAATACCTTTCTTTGGCTTCATTAAGCCTCCCACTGAAAAATGCCACAGGTCTGCCTTCTTGGCTTAAACCTGCTCCAACTACTATTTTGCTAGCATCTCACTATACCACAAATAGCTTCCCAAAAATAGGAAAAAACAATATTGGTTGAGTTGCCACTTCCTTAAACATTGTTGGTAAATAGATTGTTCTTTTTTATTCTAATTCTTAAATGCGCAAACTATGAATAATATTTGATTACAAATAGTTGAAAAGTTGCTTCTGAAAAGGCAAACTTTTCTCTAAATTAATAGGTACAACTCCCTATTGTGGATTTGAAATGAATTATGTTTTTTTCCTAAAACATATATCGGGTGTGTTCTTGACCTGATAATAGGAGAGGTAAAACCGATCCAGGCCTAGATAGGATCTAGTTTAGGCAAAAAGTGATTTTTGAAGAATTGATTGAGTTCGTGAACTCACACATCTTATGAACTCACAAATCTTAATAACTCAAAATGACATAACAACTAATACTAAACTGATTGCTAGATTCTAAGATACAAAGAAAGAAAGATTAATTGAAAGGAAAAACATCTAAGAGATATCTCTTTGAACATGCAATGACACTACTTATCACATCCATTCACTACTTTGAAACAAGGGAATGAAACTCTGTTCGTTCCTTGCTTCAATTTAGATTAAAGAGAAAACATGTAATTATCAACTAACAAAAATAGAACAAAAAATAATTGATACAAAATACCATTCAATTGACTATACAACATCAAGTACTTCACACCAAAAATTAGCTAACCTTTTATTAATCTTTCAATTTCATACATATAGGATTTTGAGATGACCGTTACAATAGAAGTTTAATCAATTCATCTCCTCAACAGATTGACAAATGGAAAGGAATCAGTTTTTCATATTACAATGATTACATCAAAAAATGGAATGGGTAGAATATGAAACACTTTGTCTTCTTTCCCTTTTCTACTTTTTCCCTATAGGCCTTAGTAGCAATAATGATTGGGATTAGCTATTCATGCCTAGACACATGGATGTTGGTGTATCTCAAGAGCCACTTAGAATTTTTCCTAGCAAACTATTTTACAACATTCAATCAATCTTGCAATTCCTTGATGGCCACATGTATGCATTTGCTAAGTTTCTAGAGTTTTGCAAATCTATTTTGATTACTCGAGGATACATCCATCAAACTATCTATGAATTTAGAGAAATTCTCCTACACGATGGTTATTCCAATGAGTGCTCTCCCTTGGCTTCTAGTCTAAAAATCTATATGTAGTCCCCTCATGAGCTCAAAATCTATATCTTGGTCCTTCTTTACTTTCTCTTCTATTTCCTTAATTCCTTTCTCTACTAACAAGATCACTTCTAATTTGAACTACATGCTTTAAATCCACTCAAACAAAGGTTCATCTCCCTTGGGAAAGATCTTTGCTTCGACAACCTCCTTTTCCTTCATTTGAATAATAATTTTTTGAAGAGAGATACAATCATCACTCTTCACTCTTTCTACAACTAGAGTATTTCTATTTTTTGAGATGCTATCCTTCTCTGCTTCTAATCTTAAGATGGCATTGCTAATTTTCTCTATAATAGGGATTCCTTCCAATTTGGGCTTCCTATTCTAGTCCTTACTAATTTGGCCAATTTTCCTATCTTCCTCAAGTTGAGAGATAAGGGCTTGAACTTCAATAGTAGTAGGATTACTTATTACTAACATTCTAGAGATACTTGCCGATGGAGTGACCAATTGTCTAATAAATATATTCAACTCTTCTAATACCACCTTGATCCTAACCTTTGACAACTTGAGGTTCTCCAATTGTCCTTCAATTACTTCATTGGTTGACTTCCACAAGCCAACCTTGGTGTCGTGTCTAGCCTCTCCAAGATCCACCTAGTGCAGAGTGAAATCATCTATGGTCATATCTTCCATTCGTTCATCCTTGGTGGGCTTTGCAATCTCCATTGTTAGGTGCCTAGTTTTAGGATCTTGTCCCAGGATAGAAAATGTCTTTTTTTTCTTAACCTTACTTAAAGCATATCCAAAATGAACTACAAGAGATAAGGTATCCTTACTGGGAGCACCTTCATCCTTCCTCTTTCTCTTCTTCTCCAAACTATCCTCCAACCAAGAATCTATGCCTATCACCTTGGAGGCTATCCCAAGTAAGCCTATGTTATAAATATTCTTCTTGACTGAAGTGATTTCTATCATAGTTGAGGAGAAGGGGTTCTTTAGGGCCTAAGAAATGAGCTTGGAAGAGATCTAGCCTTTCTCTACCTCTAAGGTTTTCTTAGCTACCTCATCAAATTTAGTAGATTAAATACTACTGCTCCTTCCATCTCCCAAATATACTATCCACATTATAGAGCTACTTGGTTGTAGAAGTGAAGTACTTACTTGTGGAACTAGGCTATGATTAGGTGAGGGAATTGGGGTGACATGAGGAGAGGGAACTAGGGTGACAACACTATCTTTTGGCTCCTCCATTTTCTTCTTCTCAGCATTAGTTTGGGTACTAGGAGGGAGCCATCTTGACAAGTATTAGCCATAGGGATGTTCTTGTCTAGAGGTTAGTTACCTCCCCCTGATGGTTGAGCTAGTCCTTGAGTGATGTCCAAGGTTACACTTGTTGTGCCACCTTGAGAGGAGGAAGGAGCTACAAAAAATGAAGAATCTTGAGCTGATGTGATCTTACTTCTACTCCTCCTCACAGTAGTCCATTCAACCCACTTTCCAATTCTTTTGATAATTCAGGCCATCATGATATCTAATTCTTCGTCAGCATCCTCATAAGGTTTCAAGCTGATAGGAGTGCCTCTTAACATAGTCGAATATGTATTACTATACATATGTTTCCCATCATCCTCTAATTGTTCAACATCAAGATTGATATTATATGTTTTTGTTTGCTCCATTATGAGCCTGGCAAAAGCATGATCTTGACTTTCAAATTCATCTTTACAATTTGCCCAATAATCTTCAATAGTGGTAATGTGTTTGATCACACTCCCAACTGCAACACCTCCCTAGCATATCAATTCAAATCAAACATAGGTCTTGGGACCTCATACATCTCCAATTTTTACCTCATCTCAAAAACTTTAAGCATATTCTTTGCATCAAATTGGGACTCACAACTAAAATCCCCTACTTTCATGGGGAACTCATATCCCTTCTTCTTTAAGATCCTGCTCAAAACATTCACTTGGATTGCCTTCCTCATGATCTCAATTAGCACAATCATGTCACTCAGGTATTTGGGTAGCTTCAAGGGGAATCCATCAAAAGCTACAAGGCACAAATATGAAAAAGATGAGAACTGGATAAAATGGCTTCCAAACTGGCTAGTAACCACCATTTCTTCTATGTTGAATCTCCTCTCTGGGCATCCCTGGAGCTCCCTAAAAATTCTAATAGTGAATGCATCATTAACTTTGACATACTCTGCATAACTATTTTGCAATTGCAAACATGGACAGAACTCATAACACTTCACATCATTAGGAAAAATTTCTATCCTTGGGAGGCCTAGCCATAACTGTAGAGAAGATAGCATGTAAATCAAAAAGGAACATATATAGAAGGTGTTGTAGAACTTCATGGCACTAAGAGCATTGGAAAGACTTTCACTTACCTCATGACCCCAGTCAATATATTGTATATCTAAATAGATAACTTGTACCAAAAGGAAATATTGTTCAACAAAATTTAGAGCTTCTACCTCACCTTTCAATCTGTGCATGAGAACTAGAATGTCTATAATCTTGGGTTTGAGATTAGTACTAAATAGAGTTTTGGGGACCTTACTCTTGGTGCTTCGTGAATTTTGAAACCAAGATTGCATAGTCTCCTTCCTCCAGACCATCTTCTTAGTGGAGAACTCAGAAATTGCTCTTCCCACTATCAAATCTAAGAACTCTTCTTGTTCTGGAACTTGGAGGCAATTCACCATAGTTTTTCTATCAATGGAGATCAACACTATATCATCTGGTAACACAATATGTTTGGTATCTAGATTGTAGTGATTTATACATTCATAAATCAATTCCAGAGCTTGGATTGCCATCGAGAAACCAACTACTTCCACTAGCCCACGTCCTTATAGCTTCTTAGTTATGGGATGAATCAGCTCTGATTTTAGCCTCTTTTGAAAATCTTGCATATCATAAAAATGGGGTGAGGTATCCATGAAATTCTACAATGTGAACTTGATTCCATTCAACCCATCGAAACTCGCAAACCTAGTTGTCATTCTATCTGAGAATGAAATGAGTTGAAATTTCAAATCTAGAAGAAGAATAGGATATTGAATTCACAAATACAAGCTATTTGAAAAACTTGTGTAATTTAATAGAATAACAGTTCAAAAAAAGTAGTAGTTTGAATAACTGTTATGTTTCCATCTATATATGAGTCTCAATTCACCCATTGAACTTCAGGATTCATGCCACACAAATGAATTAAAGGATAAATCCATTGAAATAGTAAATGGGGGAGCTCTAATAGATATTTTGATGTCTTTTCACTCTTTTTATTGTTCTAACGGTAACTTTCTATTCTTTCATACTTAATTTCCCATTTACCATTAAGTTTCAAGAAATTATGAATAGAGTACCCTATAAGAAAATATCTACCTAATAAAATTTTGCTTAGTATATCTTTCCTACAATTGCTAAATTGTTTCCATTATCATCTTAAGATGTTTTGTGTACAATTTGTGGGTCCAATCTACTTACAAAGTTGATTTTCTTCAAAATACGGAAAATTGTCCTCATGGGTTGAAAACCTATTGAGGAGAATACAATTTTCATTTATTTACCTAGTCTTTCTTTTAACTTTATCTTTTGAGTTAATACTTCCTTTGGTTTTGGAGAATTTTAAAAGGAATGCAAAAGTTAAAAGGGGCCCACCTCCTTGTTTCTTTTCCTTTGCAATTTCCTTTGGTAGAAAATGGACTTCATGGGTTGAAAACCTACCGAGGAGAAGTCAGTTTTGGGTTTTCCACTTGAGATAATTCTGAGCATTGTGATGAATCTTGAATTTTTCCCAAGGTAGTATATCACAGTGAAAATAGGAATTTACCATAAGATAGCTCATTATCTTCTTACATAGATCCATACGCATCATTTGTTGCTCTTCATGGGAAATCACCTTCATGGGTTGAAAATCCACTAGGAAAAAGGGAAGCTCAATTTTTTGCAAGCTTCTTCTTTTCATTGAAATATGATAAGTTGTGAGCAAGCTCAGCTTTGTGAATAATTTTTGCATGTTACAAGAATCTTCATCAGATTAGGTACTAACCTACTCATAAGACTCACAACATAAAGGAAAACCACCCAACTGTGAAATGTGGGGGAAGGAAAAGATGAAAAAATTGATGAAGACTCTTTTCACCTAAGGGAACTTAAAACTAGACTCAAACATACCTAGGCTTAACTAAGCCACAAAATTATCCACTTTTTCAAAATGGCTATAGGGTGAAAAGTGAGGCAATAGCTAGCTTTGACTAGGGACTTGGGTGGACTATACCCAAGAAAGGAATCCAAAATCTCTTGTTTTGCAAAAAAAAAAGGTGGCAACACAACAAAACTAAAGTGGGGGAAAAAAAGGAAGCAAAGGAAAGAAAGGAAAACTAAATAGGAAAACACAAAAAGGAACTAAATGTAACTATAATACAATACAAGGGTTACCTATTCTAAGTTTGAAATTTGATAAGGTTTTAGCCTAACCACTATAGGTCAGAGGTAGCACTTCACCATCTTGGTAAGCCAATTTCAATGAATTGTTCTTGGATGCCTAATGAATTATGAATAGGCCTTTCCAATGGGTATCAAACTTTTTATGCATACCCTTTGGAGCTCTTCACTTGTCCCACAGTAACACACTGTCTCCTACCATGAATTTCTATAGTCTTACCCTCTTATTGAATAGACTCTTCACTCACATCCAGTGTTGTGTGATGTGATCCACGATTTATTTTCTTTCCTCTTTAAGCTTGCTCAAGTACAAAATCCTCTTTTCTAAGCCATCTTTACAGATATCATCTTCAATTACTATCCTAAGTTTGTTCATAGCCAGTTCCAAAGGTAATGGGAGATTAGCCTTAGTTCCATAGACTAATTCAAGAGGATACATACCAATCACCCTCTTAGGTGTCACCTTATCTACCCATAGTGCCTCATTAATTTTCTTATGCCAAGTTTTTTGATTATTTGACACCAATCTCTTGACAATATTCATCAAATTTTTGTTCCTAGACTCGGCTTGACCATTTCCCTGTGGGAAATAATCAAATGAATGGATGACTATGATTCCATGCTCAAAGAAAAAATTGGTAATCTTAATTGAAGAGAAATATGCTACATTGTCCATCACCAATTTGATGGGAACACCAAACCTAACCAGTATGTTTTCCTTAATGAATTCACATACTACTTCAAAAGTAGATTTCTTAGTTGCTTTGGCTTCTACCCACTTAGTGAAATAATCAGTCATCGTTATAACATATTGATGACCAGCACTAGATGTTGGGTTAATCAAACCAATGAAATCAAGACCTCATTCTTGAAAAGGCCCCTTGATGATGATAGGCCTTAACGAAAGCATAGCTAATTGAGGTAGCCAGCGAACATCTTACATTTTTCACATTTTACCACCTAGGAATAGGCATCCTTCAACATTCTCGACCAATAGTAACACTATCTTAATATTTTGAAAACCATGATTGAGGATGAGATATGACCTCTATAGACTTCATCATGAAATGTTTTCAACAACTTTTCTTATTTTTGTTTGTCTACACATCTGAGGAAAGTACCATCTATGGCTTTTTTAAACAATATGCCATCCCAAATTACATGCTTAGCTACTTTCAATTTAAGATCTCTCCTTTGTCTTGCAGTTAGGCCCTCTGGACATTCTTCATAGGTCAATAAATAAGTGATATTGTCAAACTAGATATCTTGCATGCCTACTACTAATACTAATTTCTTTCCTTTTGATTCCTTCACTTCTTCGACAATTATATTCTCTGCAATTGCTTTACACAAGGCATTACCTCTAACTAACTTAGTAGGCTTAATTTCTATATCATACTCTTATGTCTTTGCTATCCATGTTCCTCTAGCATTACACCCTACATCCTACTATGTTAACACACTTTTTACTGCTACATTTGGGACATAGACCAAAGAATGTGAATACAAGACGTAAAATCAAAAAAAATTAAGTGCTTTGACTACCGTAAAAGTATGTTTTTCAATTTGTGAGTACTTCAACTCATGATTTTTTACGGGTATGCTCATGAAAGCTAGGGGGGCTTGTATCCCTTCATCATTATCTTGCATAAGTATTGCCGATAAAGTGCATTCAGAGGCATAATAATAAATGATGAAATCTCACTTATAATTTGGGTTGCATAATACTAGAGCATTAGCAATAGAAATTTTTATATTCTGAAAGGCCTACTTTTCCACCTCATTCCATTTAAAATTTGAATTTCCTTTCATCATGTCCACAATACACTTAGTGGTTTCTACAAAATCTAGTACAAACCTTCTAAGGAAATTCACCTGCTTGAAGAATGATTTAACTCTTTTTTTATTTGATGGTAGGCTCAATCTTTGAATGGCTTTGACTCATTTGGGATCAATTCTAATACCTTCTTGAGAAACTATATGACCAAGGAGCTTTCCCTCTATCACACATAAAATGGATTTTTCAAGATTGAGTGAGATTCCATGTTCTCAACACCTTTGCAATACCTTCTTCAAATCTTCTACGTGGTTTTTTCTCTTCTTTGAGAACATGGTGAGGTCATCTAGATATATAACTACAATCCAGTCCTTTAGATCAAAAAATGTTTTACTCATACACCTTTGAAATGTAGTGCCAACATTAATGAGCTCAAAGGGCATTTTGTGATATGCAAATGTACCCCAAGGAGTGGTGAATGTTATTTTATGTTGATCCATTTCTTCCATTTCAACTTGATTGTAACCTGAGAATCCATTGAGCATGGACATCATTTTTGTCTCTAGCCATTATTTGTAGTAAGTAATCCATATTGGGGAGAGAAAAATTATCCTTTAGGGATGTCTGGTTCAAATTCCAAAAATTGATGCAAATCCTTATTTCTCCATTCTTCTTTATGATTGGTACTATATTAGCTACCCAGGTGAATGATGGATGGGATAGATGATTTTTTTCCTCCAGCATCTTGTCTACTTCCCAAAATATAGCATCTACTACCTTAGGATTGTAATTCATCTATTTCTACCAGAAAGGGACTGCATCAGGTTTCAAGGGAATCTAATGTTTTATCTTCCCACCTCTATAGCTTTTCAAGTATTCGTAAGTCTAGGCAAAAACATCTCAGTATTCTATGAAGAGTTTTTTTGTAGCTTCTTTCTCTTCAAGAAAATAATATTTTTCAATATTAATCATTTTGGGATCATGAGTATCTCCAATATTCACCCCTTCACACTCACCAGTAGTAGGACCCTTTTCTATTCTCTTTTGTTTTATGTAAGCATCATGTCTATTGAACAATTTTTCTAAAGATACAAAGTATGGGGGAATGATATTACCTCACAATTGTACTTCATCATTTTGATTCTCTTTCTGCTCAACATCAGAGTTTTCATGATTATCATCATTGGATTTGTGTCTAGAACTAGGTTTATCATTTTTTAGGAATAGCTACAAACTTCTATCATCTTTAAAGACTTGCCAAGACTTTGCATTGTTAGGGATAGAAGCTTGATATATGACTTCTACCTAATACTTCTTGTCTTTGAATTAAGGATGGGGAAGTAACAAGGAAGTGGAAATAGCTAATGAATCTAGTTTGGTATTCATCTCTCTTGGTATTGATTCAATAGAAAAAGCATCAAGACCTTCTATTTCATTCCAAACTCTATTTATATAATTCTTTAAATGTTATTTTTCACAAATTATTGCCCCTTAATTTGTCATACAATGAGCTCTGCATCACCCCAAGCTTTCAAGATCTTTATTCCTTTTTCTTTCATAGCCACTATCCCTAGAAGCAGGGCTTCATACTCCACAATGTTATTTGTATTTCCAAATTCCAATTTGAAAGCCATAAGTTTGGGTTCTCCTTCAAGGGGTATTAAAACTACACCTGCACCAGATCCATATGAGGAACAACTTCCATTGAACTCCAATGTACATATAGATGATGACTCTTTCTCTTCACTTAGGTTTTTCATTTTCAAGTCTTTAGTTTCTTTCTCATTCAGAATGTCTTCAGAAAATAACATGTAATTTCCAAACTCCAACTCTTGATAGAGGATCTAAGCTTTAGGATCATCTAACTTTAGCACAACAAATTTTTCTTTTTCTTCAGGTTCCAGTTTAACTTTCATATTCCTTATGTGTATGACTACTTGGGACCAGTCTAGTTTTATTTCTCCTCCTAAGTCTTGGCAAAAACTCCTACTTAAGAGAAGCCCATAGCTTGTTGGAATATCTACCACTAGAATAGTCAATAAGAGTTTCTTTTCTAGATGAAAAGCTAAGGCTACTTGAGCATCTTTAATCTATCTAAGGGAACTTGTTTAGCATCCATAGAATAATATCTCCATGAACTTTAGTGAGGTTGAGACCTAGGGCTTTAGCTACAGAATAAGGCATAACATTGTCTAACGCACCTAAATCTATTATGTAATTGCTCAATTTGCATCCATTGATGTATGATGAAATATAGAACAGGTCAGGTTTTTTCCCAAGAAAGTTGCTAGGATAGTAGAATCCTCTTGATTAAATAGGTTAGATGTCAAAGTTTCATCCCTTTCTTCCATGGTCACATTGTGATTTAAATTTGAAGTATTCCCTTTACAACGATCTACCAATCTTTTCAACTCAGAGGGATGAGACTTCAAATAACCTATGGGGGAAACTTGGATTTTTTATTCTTCACAGAATTCAATGAAATCAAAGGACATTTTTTCCTTACCTATTTGAGATGTAGATACTCCTTGATCAACATTAATATTACTTGTTGAAGGACTAGGGTCATTCTTATGAGCATGACTAGAGGATTGATTATTTTGCCTTTGACCTCGAGTCAATATTGTGTATGAAGTTCCATCAATAGTCACATAACATTCACCCTTAGGTTCAGAATCTAATTCATACTCCAAAACTAAATTTCCAAACTCAACATTTGAGTATGAATCTATCTCCAAATAAGGAGTTGTAGGATTCAATTCATTGGTTGATAACAACTGCATCATGCAAGTAGTTTCTGGACAACTCTCATTATGATGATCAGTCATCAAATGGAACACACATATGTTTCCTTTCTTTGGTGCCACTTCAATTTCCAATCTGGGTTGTGAACTTGTGGCCTATGGGAATTTTCCATCATTATTCCTTCCTAGAGGATTTTGATAATTTTACTAGTAAGAATTATTGAATCTGGGTAATTTCCTTTTTATTGCTACCAACTCATTTGATAGCTTCTGAATCATTTCATCAAATGATGTGGCATTACTAGAACTTCCTTTAGTTTGAAGTTCTCGCTTCCATTTTCTTCCAAAAATCAAATCATCTTCAAATTCAATTGCCTTCTTTTGTGTGTCTACTAAATCTATGTGATGTGCCCTTCTTAATTCAAGACTAATATTTGGGGATATCACACTTATGAAGAAGGTTTTCATATTTCTGGTAGTGGGCCTATCAGTAGTTGTAATTCTACTAGTAATCTTATTGAAAGTAGCAAAAAAATCCCTCATACTCATGGTGGGTTTCTTTTCAAGTTTGTTAACAAGACATGTTCATCTTTCACGGTTTTAAATCTTGTCTTGAAGGTCATTTTCATTGTATCCTAGTTAGTGATTGAGCCATCATCCAAATGATAGAACTAGTCCACTGCACCTTCGATCAAGACTTTCACAAATAGTCTTATGGAAACATCCTTATGTGCAACTCCTAAGATGTGAGTATCTGCAAAGAAGGCCTTAATGTGTTCATCTGTGGTAACCTTCCCATCACCTAAAAATTTAGAGAAATTCTCCCTTGAACTAGTTGGGAGTGTGTGATAAGTTGTTAGTGCTAATGGTCCTATTGTTTCAGCCCAAAGAGTAGCCATAATTGTTCTGGCAAGGTATGGTGGAAAATTGACAACTGAGGGAGCAATGATTTCGTGCAAGGCCAATACTTGGCAAGTAGTATGTGAAGTGCTTTGATTCCTAACAGGGGAAGGTGGTCTACTCTAGCTTTTCTTTTCATCTTTCCATTTAGGAATGTCTAGGATGAGAAAACCAAGTTTTGTAAGCTTATCAAAAATAGGGTCTTACCCACCCTGTTCTTTGGTACTTTTGAGGAACCTTGTTTGTTCCAGGGTGCTAGGTTAGTTTTTTCTTTGAGCTTCATGTCTCAACTGTCTTTTTTCTCTTCAAATTTCTCTCCTTTGAATAGCTCTTTCTAAAGCTTTAGCTCGTGATTCTTCCTCTTCCAATATTTGGCTAGCCTTCCTATAATGTTCAATGTTCCTCCTATTTCTCCAAAAAAATGTATTAAGGGATGAAATTATGTCTTCGTGGTCATCTTGGAAACCAAGGTTAGGTTGGAGCACTGGAAAAATGTTCTCATGAGGTAGTACTATCTTTAGTCAAGAAACTATTCATATTCCCCAACAAAGTCACCAAAAATCTATTGGTAAACAAATTTTTCTTTTTTATTCTAACTCTTAAATACTCAAACTATGAACAATATTTGATTACAAACAGTTGAAAAATTGCTTTTGAAAAGGCTAACTTTTCTCCAAATTAATAGGTATAGCTCCCTATTGTGGATTTGAAATGAATTATGTTTTGTTCCTAAAACTTATATGGGGTGTGTTCTTGACCTAAGAATAGGAGAGGTAAAATTGAGCCAGGCCTAGACAGGATATAGCTCAGGAAAGCAGTGATTTCTGTAGAATTGATTGAGTTCATGAACTCACACATCTTATGAACTCACAAATCTTAATAACTCAAAATGACATAAAAACTAATACTAAACTAATTCAGCTAGATTCTAAGCTATAGAGAAAGAAAGATTAACTGAAGAGAGAAACATCTAAGAGATTTCTCTTTGAACATGCAATGACTCTACTTATCACATCCATTCACTACTTTCAAACAGGGGAATGAAACTCTATTTGTTCCTTGCTTCAATTTAGATTAAAGAGAAAATATGTAATTATCAACTAACAAAAATGGAATAGAAAATAATTGATACAAAATACCATTCAATTGACTCTACAACATCAAGTACTTCAAACCAAAAATTAGCTGACCTTTTATTAATCATTCAATTTCATACATATAGGATTTTGAGATGACCATTACAATAGAAGTTCAATCGATTCATCTCCTCAAAAGAATGAAAAATGGAAAGGAACCAATTTGTCATATTACAATGATTACATTAGAAAATGAAAGGGGTAGAATATTAATCACTTCACCTTCTTTTCCTTTTCTAATTTTTCCCTATACACCTTAGCAGCAACAATGATTGGGATTAGCTCTTCATGCCTAGGCAAGTGGATGTTAGTGTATCTCAAGAGCTTCTTAGAATATTCCCTGGCCAAATCTTTCACAGCATTCAATCAATCTTGAAATTCCTTCATGGCCACATGTATGCATCCACTAAGTTTCTAGAGTTCTATAACTTTTTTTTGATTACTGGAGGATACATCCATCAAACTATCTATGAATTTGGAGAAATTCTCATGCATGATAGTTATTCCAATGAGTCCTTTCCCTTGGCCACTAGTCTATGAAAATGTATGCAGTCCCCTCATGAGCTCAAAATCTCTATCTTGGTCCTTCTTTACTTTCTCCTCTATTTTCTTAAGTAATTTCTCTACTAACAAGATCATTTCTAATTTAAACTGCATGATCTAAAGCCATCTAAACAAAGATTCATCTCCCTTAGGCATGACCTTTTCTTTGACAGTCTCCTTTGCCTTCATTTGAATAATCATTTTCAAAAGAGAGATACAATCATCACTCTTCACTCTTTCTCTAGCCAAATTATTTCTATTTGCTAAGATGTTATCCTTCTCTGCTTCTCATCTCAAAATGACATTGCCAATTTTATCTATAATAGAGATTCCTTCCAATTTGAGCTTCCTAGTCTAGTCCTTACCAATTTGGCCAAAGTTCCTATCTTCCTAAAGCTAAGAGATAAGGGCTCGAACTTTGGTAGTAGTAGGATTACTTGTTATTGACATTCCAAAGATACTTGCCAATGGAGTGACCAATTATCTAATAAATCTATTCAGCTCATCTATCTATGCCTTCATCCTAACCTTTGACAACTTAAGGTTCTCTAGTTGTCCTTCAATTACTTCATTGGTTGACTTCCACAAGCCAACCTTGGTGTCATGTCTAGCCTCTCCAAGATCCACTAAGTGCAGAGTGAAATCATCTATGGTCATATCTTCCATTCATCCATCCTTGGTGGGCTTCACAATCTCCATTGTTAGTTACCTAGTTTTAGAATCTTGTCTAAGGATAGACAAGGTCTTTTGCTTCTTAACATTACTCAATGTATATCTAGAATGAATTGCAAGAGATAAGGTACCCTTACTGGGAGCACCTTCATCCTTTCTCTTTCTCTTCTTCTCCAAAGTATCCTCCAACCAGGAATATGTGCCTATCACCTTGGAGATCATCCCAAGTGAGTCTATGCTAAACATCTTCTTCATGACTAGAGTGATTGCTATCGTAGTCAAGGAGAAGGGATTCTTCAAGGCCTGAGAAATGAGCTTGGAAGAGCTCTGGCCTTTCTCTACCTTTGAGGTTTTCCTAGCTACCTCATCAGATTTAGTAGATTCATAGCTACTACTCCTTCCATCTCCCAAATCCACTATCTACATTATAGAGCTACTTGGTTGCAAAAATGCAACACTTACTTGTGGAAATAGGTTGTGATGAGGTGAGGGAATTGGGGTGACATAAGGAGAGGGAACTATGGTGACATGAGGAGAGGGAACTAGGGTGATAACACTATCTTTTGGATCCTTCATTTTCTTCTTCTCAGCATTAGTTTGGGTTCCAATAACTAGGAGGGAGCCATCTTGACAAGTCTTAGCCATAGGGATGTTCTTGTTTGGAGGTTGGTCACCTCCCCCTTTTGGTTGAGCTAGTCCTTGAGTGATAGCCAAGGTTACACATGTTGTTCCACCTTGAGAGGAGGAAGGAGCTATAGCTGTTAGAGAAGCTTGAGCTGATGTGCTTTTACTTCTACTCCTCATAGTAGTCCATTCGACCCATTTTCCAGTTCTTTTGATGATTCAGGCCATCATGATATCTAAGACTTCCTCAACATCCTTGTAAGGCTCCAAAGTTATAGGAGTGCCTCTTAACTTAGTTAGATATGTATTACTATACCTATTTTGGCCATCATCCTCTAATCTTTCAACATCAAGATTGATATTATATGTTTTTATTTTCTCCACTGTGAGCTTGGCAAAAGCATGGTCTTGACTTTCAAATTTTTCTTTACAATCTACCCAATAATCTTTAATAGTGGTAATGTGTTTGATCACACTCCCAATCTGCAACACCTCCCTAGCATATCTATTTGGATCAAACATAGGTCTCAGGACCTCATTCATCTCCAATTTTTATCTCATCTCAAATACTTTAAGCATATTCTTTGCATCAAATCGGGACTTGCAACTGAAATATCCTACTTTCATAGGGAACTCATATCCCTTCTTCTTCAAGCTCCTACTCAGCATGTTCACTTGGATTGTCTACCTCATGATCTTGATCAGCAAAATCATGCTGCTCGAATAATTGGGTAGCTTCAAGGGGAATCCATCAAAAGCTGCAAGGTGCAAATATGAAAAAGATGAGAACTAAATAAAATAGCTTCCAAACTAGCTAATAACTGCCATTCCTTCTAGGTTGAATCTCCTCCCTGGGCATCCTTGGAGCTCCCTATAAATTCTCATAGTGAATGCATCATTAACTTTGACATACTCCACATAACTATTTTGCAATTGCAAACATGGATAGAACTCATAACACTTCACATCATTGAGAAAATTTTCTATCCTTGGGAGGCCTAGCCATAACTAGAGAGAATCTAGCATGTAAATTAGAAAGGAAGACATATAGAAGGTGTTGTAGAACTTCACAACATTGAGAGCATTAGAAAGATTTTCACTTACCTCATGAGCCCAGTCAATATATTGCATATTTGAATAGACAACTTGTACCAAAAAGAAATATTGTTCAATGAAATTTAGAGCTTCTACCTTACCTTTCAATCTTGCAGGAGAACCAGAATGTCTACAATCATAGGTTTGAGATTAGTACCAAATAGAGTTTTGGGGACCTTACTCTTGGCACTTTGTGGCTTTTGAAACCAGAACTACAT
This sequence comes from Cupressus sempervirens, assembly GCA_028749045.1. Taxonomy (NCBI): domain Eukaryota; kingdom Viridiplantae; phylum Streptophyta; class Pinopsida; order Cupressales; family Cupressaceae; genus Cupressus; species Cupressus sempervirens. The sequence continues at coordinate 976,422,752 of CM053792.1, read as the reverse complement.
AATCTCCTTCTTCTAGACCATCTTCTTAGTGGAGAACTCAGAAATTGCTCCTCCCACTATCAAATCCAAAAACTCTTCCCATTTTAGAACTTGGAGGAAATTCACCATAGTTTGCTTATTAATGGAGATCAACACTATATCATCTAGTAACACAATTTTTCTTGTATTTGGATTGTAGTGATTTATGCATTCATAAATCAATTCTAGAACTTGGACTACTATTGGAAAACCAGTTGCTTCGACCAGCCCACATCCTCAAAGCTTCTTAGTTATGGGATGAATCAGCTCTAATTTTAGCCTCTTTTGAAAATATTACATATCATAAAAATGGAGTGAGGTATCCATGAAATTATGCACTTTGGACTTGATTCCATTCAAGCCATCAAAACCCACAAACATGGTTTCCATTATGTCTGAGAATGAAATGAGTTGACATTTTGAATCTAGAAGAAGAATAGAATATTGAATTCACAAATACAACCTGTTTGAAAAAGTTGTGCTATTTAACAGAATAATAGTTCAAGAAAAAGTGGTAGTTTGAATAACTGTTATGTTTCCATCTATAAAGGAGTCTCAATTCACCCGTTGATCTTTAGGATTCATTGCACTCGAATGAATGGAAGGATAAATCTATTGAAATAGTAAATGAGGGAGCTCTAATGGATATTTTGGTGTCTTTTCACTATTTTTGTTGGCCTCAAAATAACTTTCTATTCTTTCACACTTACTTTCCTATTTCCCATTAGGTTTCAAGAAATTATGAACAGAGTACCCCGTAAGAAAATATCTGCCTAATAAAAATTTTCTTATTTTATCTTTCCCGCATGGTTAGATTGTTTCCATTATCATCTAAATATGTTTTGTGTACAATTTTTGGGTCCAATCTGCTTACAAAGTTGATTTTCTTCAAAATGCAAAAAATTGTCCTCACGGGTTGAAAACCCACCGAGGAGAAGACAATTTTCATTTATCCACCTAGTCTTTCTTTTAACTTTATCTTTTGAGTTAATACTTCCTTTGGATTTGGAGAAGTTTAAAAGGAATGTGAAAGTTGAAAGGGGCCCACTTCCTTGTTTCTTTTCCTTTACAATTTCCTTTGGCAGAAAATGGACTTCATGGGTTGAAAACCCGTGGAGGAGAAGTCAGATTTGAGTTTTTCACTTGAGATGATTCTGAGTGTTGTGATGAATGTTGAATATTTCCCTAGGTAGTATATCATAGTGAAAATAGGAATTTACCATAACTATCTTCTTACATGGATCCATACGCATCATTCGTTGCTCTTCGCAGGAAATTGTCTTAATGGGTTGAAAACTCGCCAAGGAGAAGGTGAAGCTCAATTTTTTGCAAGCTTCTTCTTTTCACTAAAAATATGATAAGCTATGAGCAAGCTCAGCTTTGTGAATAATTTTTTCATGTTGCAAGAATCTCCATTAGATTAGGTACTAAGATATCCATTAGATTCACAACATAAAGGAAAACCACCCGGTCGTAAAATGTGGGGGAAGGGAAAGATGAAAATTCTAATGAAGACTCTTTTCACCTCAGGTAACTTAAAACTAGACTCAGACATACTTAGGCTTAACTAAGACACAAAATTCTCCACTTTTGCAAAATGGTTGTAGGGTGAAAAGTGAGGCAACAATCCTCTCAAAGCTTTCATCCATTTCCTTGGTCCATGTGAACTTGGTCTTCATGCATCCAAAGATGGTGTTATTTATTGGTGTAGAAATCTCACTAGACCTCCTCACAATCTTTCTATAGAACTATGCTAGTCCATGGAAACTTCTAACCTTAGTAGGAGATCTAGGGGTAGGTCAACTTAAGATTGCCTCTACCTTACTTTTGTCCATTTTTAGACTTCCTTGGGATACTACAAAACCCAAATACACTAGCTCCTCCTTCATGAACTCACTCTTCTCAAGGTTCACCATAAAATTTTCCTCTTGAATCTTCCTCAACGCCATTTCTAGGTGCTTCATATGCTCCTCCTTTGTCTTGTTGAAGATGAGGATGTGATCTAGGTATACAACAATAAACACTCCTATATAGTCTTTCAAGACCTCATTCATGACCCTCATGAAGGTACCTGGTGCATTGGTAAGGCCAAATGACATGACTAACCACTCATAGAGACCCTTAGTAGTCTTAAATGCAAACTTCCATTCATCACTTTCCTGTATCCTAATTTGATAATAGCCACTCTTGAGATCAATTTTGAAAAAGTATCTAGCCTCACCTAGATAATCTATTAGATCCTCTATCCTAGGAATAGGAAATCTATATCTAATTGTGATTCTATTTATTTCCATAGAACTAATACACATTTCCACTTACTCCCCTTTTAGGTGCTAGGATAACTGGTACTACACATGGACTGATGCTCTTCCTAATCAGCCCCTAATCAAGAAACTCTTGGAATATCTTGCAATATTTTTGTTCTTCTCTAGAGTCATCTTGTGTGAAAAATTGTTTGCTAATGATGCTCTTGGTATGAAGTCAATTTGATGACTTATGGATCTCTTTAGAGGTAATTTTGGTGGCGCTCCATCACAAATGATATCTTTGAATTGATCAAATAGGTTTTGTACCTCTATAGTTGTTGGGGTTTGCGTAGATGACTTCTCCTCCTTGGGCTTCATCATGATGGCATGTCTTACTCCTTCAACTTCCTTCAAATCCTTGATGAACTCTTTCCCGCTCATCAACAATTTAATGTGGGGAGGTACAAAAAACTAAGGCCAAAGGCACACCCAGCTATTCAAATCATCTGCACAAAGTTAACACAAAGGAAATAACAAAAAAAAATGACTCAAAAGATAGAGGAAGAAAATTTCTTCATTCATATATGCATTCAAAGATCTATTGCATGCCTAGTTGTAAGGCCTTCTAAGTTATGGCCATGTATCAATTCAATTATAATCTTTGATGATCCAACTTCATATTCTACTCCTTCTCTCTCTACATTTTGTCCCAAAGAATCTGACTAAGGTCTCTTAAATACATGCATGACCACAAGTCGGCCTATTGCAAATACAACTAAATAAACTCTCATATTAAATGTTAGGCTAAGCCACAAGTTGGCTTGCAAAAAATATCAAACACTTAATTAAATGCAAAGGTTTGTTAGTTTGTGGTGATTGATTAGGAAAGTACTATACATACTTCATAAACTATTTGGGTGACTAATCACCACTAACACAAAATTTTGGCTACTATTCACCATTTGCCAATAACACAAAATTTTGGGCTACTATTTGCCAATTGGCTATTGTTTATATTAGCCAATTTATGGCTGACATGTTGTAACTAATTTTAACCCTAAAGTGGAATAAATACTTGGATAAAAGAGCTTAGGGTTAGGGGTTATTTCACAAGGTGTGATGTGAAAATTGATTCTTGTGGTGTTATTGAGTTTTAAGGGATTATGGATTGTAATTAGGTTGTAATCATTGGATCATAATAATATTGAACTTGCTATTTGGTGGATGTAACCTAGGGATTGGGTGAACCATGTTAAATCTTGGTGTCTTGTGTTCTTTTCTATGAGATCTATTATTTTTTGATATTGTTTGTATTTTCATATAATTTTTAGTTCTATTTGTGGTTTAATCCTAACAAGGTTGGCCTCAATAGTAGACTGCACACAGATAACTCAGCAAATGAAGGTTCCATGAAATACTGACATTTGGCACCTAAACAAACTTAGCATCCACACAAAATCAACATCCAAATGAACTCAACAACCACATGAACTTGACATCCAAAGGATGACTCAAAAACCAAAAAATACTTGGTAGCAACTATCAACTTAGCATCCACCAAATGCTCAAGACCCACTAAGAACTTGACAATGCAAGACATTGCAACTTGGCAGAAACTAGGAAAACTAAAAAACATGCAAGATAGCAATGCAACCCAGGATGCTCTTGCATTAGGAAACCAAGGTAGAAATAAATGACTCTCTTGAGTCATGTAAGTGTCACAACTTGAGCTAAATCCAACTCAGATTGAGAAATCCATGTAGCATCTTCACTAGGTCTATTTTTCCATTTTACCAAATACTCATAGTAGTCTTTCCCTCATGTGCTCTTACCAACTCTTTGATCTAATATATGTTCAACTTCTTCAATATTCTTCTTAGGATAATCTTCTAATACAAAAAATTCATCATCTAATGCATGATACTTATATAAATCAGCAACATTGAATATAGGAGATATATCCATGTCAATAGTTAACTCAACTTTGTAAGAATTACCACTATCAAACTTCTTCAAAATCTTACAAGGTCCAAAATTCATCTTGATATTATGATATGTTCCAATAGTAAATCTTCCTTTCTTTAAATGAACCATCACCAACTTCAAAATCATGATGTCTTCTAGACTTATCAGCATTCTCCTTATACTTCTAATTACTATGTTCCAACCTCAACTTCACTTCCTTATGCAAAGACTCCATAAAATCAAAAAATACTTCTCCTGCAGTGATTCTCTTTTCTTCACCAGAAAAATATCTCAAATCTAATATACCTCTAGGTTGCATTCCAGTAAAAATCTTAAAAGGTTTTTTTCCTATACTCTTATTCACCAAATTATTATATTAAAACTCAGCTTGTGCCAATACCATCTCCCAATTACCTGGCTTATCTCCAACTAAACATCTCAGCAAATTATCCAAGCTTCTACTCACAACCTCTATCTATCCATATGTCTATGGATGGAATGTAGAGCTAAACTTCAACTCAATAACAATCTTCTTCCACAAAGTCTTCCAAAAATAACCAAAAAACTTACTATCTCTATCAGAAATAATATTTCTTGGTAATCCATTCAATCTTACAATCTCTTTGAAGAAAAGTTTAACAATATGCTCATCATTTGATGTCTTCTTACAAGGTATAAAATGAGCCATCTTATAAAATTTATTCACAACAACAAATATAGAATCATACCCCTTCATCGTCTTAGGCAATCCCAGAACAAAATCCATACTAATGTCACTCCAAGGTTTCTTAGGAATAGTAATAGGTGTATAAAAACTAGTGATCTGACTTACTTTGTTTGTGACTTGACAAACTCCACAACTCCTTACAAATTTCTAAACATCCTTATACATGTGTGGCTAGTAATACTTACCCTTTAGAAAACTCAATGTCTTATCAATTCCAAAATGTCTAGCCAATCCACCACTATGTTTTTCCGTAATCAAATTCAACCTCGTAGAACTTTTAGGAATACATAGTTGAATATCTTTGAACAACATACCTTCTTGAATGAAATATCCAACATACTTACTTATGTGATTTGATATATTTGGTGGTCTACACTCTCTCCACGCTTCAAAAAAATTAAGGTCAGTATCATACAACTCTTTCATGTCATCAAAACTAAGAACTTCAACTTTCATTTCAGTCATCAAAAAACATCTTTTTCTCAATGCATCAGCAACTCTATTACTAACTCCACTTTTATGCTTAATCACAAATTTAAAACTTTGCAAATACTCAACCCACTTCATATGTCTCTAGTTTAAGTTATGTTGACTTCCTAAGTATTGTAAAGATTCATGATCAATATACAACACAAACTCCTTAGGAATCAAATAATGCCTCCACTTCTTCAAGGCTTTAACAATAGCATAAAAATTTTGATCATATATAGAATACTTCCTTTTAGCATCATTCAATTTTTCACTAAACAAAGCAACAAGTTTACCTTCTTGACTTAATATAGCTCCTATTGCACTACCACTTGCATCACATTCAACTTGAAATACCTTATTGAAATTAGGAAAAGCCAACACAGGTAACTCAACAACCTTTTGTTTCAAAGCTCAAAACTCATATCAGCTTCATTTATCCACTTGAATTCCTTTTTATCTCCTCTCATTGTCTCAGTCATAGCATTACAAATAGTGTTGTAGTTTCTTATGAACTTCCTATGGAAACTAGCCAAAACATGAAATTATCTTACCTCACCCAAATTCTTAGGTGTAGGCCATTCCAAAATCACTTTTACCTTCTCATGATCCATCTTCAAACCATCAGCTGAAATCACAAATCCTAAATACACAATCTCTTCTTGCATAAAAGAACACTTCTTCAAGTTAATCACCAACTTCTCCTCCTTCAATCTTTGCAATACTTGTCTAACATGCTCAAGATGTTCTTCCTTAGTCTTACTAAATATCAAATTGTCATCCAAATAAAAAATCACAAACTTAGCCAAAAATCTTTTCAGAACTTCATTCATTAACCTCATGAGTACTAGGTGCATTAGTCAAACCAAAAGGCATAACCAACAATTCATGTAAACCATCTTTTTTCTTGAAAGTAGTCTTCCATTTGTCACCTTTTCTAATTTTGATCTGATGATAACCACTCTTCAAATCAATCTTTGTAAAATAGTTTTCTCCACTCAAATAATCTATTATGTCATCCATCCTCGACATAGGAAACCTATATTTGATTATGATCTTATTAATAGCTCTAGAATTAGTACACATCCTCCACTTTCCATTCTTTCTAAGTGCTAATACAATAGGTACAGCACATGGACTCAAGCTTTCTCTAATCAAACCTTTCTGCAAAAATTCATGACTTGTTTATTAAGTTATTCATTCTCTATAGGTGTCAATCTATATGGTGTTTTGTTCAAAAAATGAGATCTAAGAATCAGATCCATACAATGACTTATACTTCTCATTAGAGGTAAACCATCGAGTATATCTTCTACAACAATATCCTTGTATTTATTTAGCAAAATTTCAACTTCAATTGGTACATACATTCTATCAATTTCTACTATTCAGTCACCACTATTTTCTATAACTTGACTACTACTGGCATAACTTGGTCCTCTAGGAATTACAACAAAACATACATGGTTCTTCTTTTTTTTTTTTTCAAATTGCTTTCCATTAACCATTAAAACTCTTATAGCAGTATAAGTAACCTCATATAGACTCTCTATCAAAGGCAATAATATTTTTTTCTCCCATTCAACCAAAGAGTATATTGATTCAATCTTCCATCATATACAACATATCTATCATATTGCAAAGCTCTACCCAAAAAAATATGACAACAATCCATAGGCATAATATCACACAAAACTTCATCAAAGTAATGTCCAATCTTGAACTTCACAAGGCATTGCTCACTTACCAATATTTTATGCTCATCTTTGATCCATAAAACATGATAGGGTTTAGGATGCTTCAGCCTCTACAATGGCAACTTTGTAACCAACTCTTTTGATGCCAAATTTGTAGAACTTCCACTATCAATGATCACTTTGCAACATTTTCATGCCATCTTACATCTTGTCTTGAAAAGACTTCTGCTAAGTATAGGTTCCTCATCACTTCCCTTATTACATAAGGTTCTTCTTACCATTAGATTTTCTCCAACCTTCGGTCTACTTTGTGAACCCTCAATGTCTCCTTGAATTACATCATTTATGTTACCTTGCCCATTTTTAGAGGATCTACACTCAAAGGATCTATGCCCTTCTTTGCCACATTTGAAACAATTACCATGAAAACCACCTCTAGAATAATAATTACCTCTTCCTCAGTAAGAACTAATACCTCCTCAATAAGAATTACCACCTTTCCATTAAGTCTTGTTTCTATCATCACTTTTCTATTCAAATTTTCCGTTATCTTACATAGAATTGTCAAATCTACCACCTTCACCATAAGATCTACCTTTGCCTCTCTAGAATCTACCACCTCTACCTCTTTACCTTTGTTTATGCTTCTTTATCAAGATCTCCGTAGCTTTTAAAGAACATTGGTATGCTTCTTCCACACTTTCCAACTTCATAAAACTTATCTCATCTTGAATCCCAGATCTCAATCCATTCATGTACCTTGCAATTTTCTCAACATCATCATCCACATGTCCAGATTTGATGTCCAATCTATAAATTTCTCATTATATGCTTTCACACTCATGTCTCTCTGTCTCAAATTTTGCATCTTTCTCAACAAGCTAACTTGGTAATTAGCAAGATGGAATTTGTTCTTTACCTTATTCACCATTTTCACCCAAGTTCTAATTTTTTCCTTTCCTCTCCTTTGTCTATCAATTTCTAAACGCTCCAACCAAAATGAAGCATGACCTTTCAAAATTGTAACTACAATTTTCACCATCCTATTATTAGGGGTGTTTTCATACTAAAAGAACTTCTCCATATCAGAGATCCAATCCAACATAGCATTGGTGTCCAATTTTCCATCATAAGGAACAACTTCTATAGTAGGTTTTGAATTTTTCCTAGACAACACTCTTAAAAACCTTGCCTCATCTTGATCTTCTTTAGGTTCTGGATTAGAGTTTTTTGCTACTACTTCATCATCACTTACATCATCAAGACGTATGCCTCTCCTCTAGGTAGTCTCTACAGCATCTAATCTGGCTACAATTTTCCTCAATGTATCTAATATTGCATAATCAGCCTTTCCTCTACCTTGAACCATCTTTACAAATTAGGTTCCTGCAAGATTGTAAACCTCTACAAGTTATAGGCTAAATCCTCATATTTGCTACCCCACAACCAAATTCACTTAGGGTTCTACACAATCCAGTCTCGAAAAGGATGAACCTGTACTCTAATACCACCTAATGCAAGGATGTATAGAAAACTAGGGCCAAGGATACACCCATCTATTCAAACCACCTACACAAAGTTAACATAGCATAAATAACAAAAAAACAAACAACTCAAGAGATAGAGGAAAGAAATGCCTTCATTCATATATGCAATCAAAGATCTATTACATGTCTTGCTATAAGGTCTTCTAGGTTATGGCCATGTATCAATTCAATTATACTCTTTGATGATCCAACTTTGTATTCTACTCCTCTCTCTAAGTTTAATCCCAAAGATTCTAACCAAGGCCTCTTAACTACATTCATAACCACAAGGTTTCCTATTACAAATACAACTAAATAAACTCTCATATTAAATGCTAGGCTAAGCCACAAGTTGGCTCACAACCAATATCAAACACAAAATTAAATGCAAAGGTTGACCTCAATAAGAAACTACACACAGACAACTTGACAAATGAACAAAATAATAACATTTGGCACCTAAATGAACTTGGCATCCACACAAACTTGGCATCCAAACAAACTAGGCAACCACATGAACTTGGCATCTAAAGGATGACTTGGAAACCAAAGAACACTCAGTTGAAACTATGAACTTGGCATCAACCAAGAAGCTTAGCATCCACTAAATGCTCAGCACCCACTAAGAACTTGGCAATACAATACATTTCAACTCGACAAAAACTAGGAAAACTAAAAACATGCAGCATAACAGTGCAACTCAAGATGCTACTGCATCACAATGTCTTAGCAGTAGCCTTATCTACCTTATCTTCTTCCACTATGTACTATATCCTATAGGTGAATTCATCCTTCTTGAAAGAGTACTTGTTCTACTTCCCATGATGCACTGCCTCCCTGTCATAATGTAAAAGCCTTCCTAATAGCATATGGAAAGCATCCATGGGAAGCACATCATAGAGGATCTTATCTTGGTACTTACCAATATTGAAGTTTGCCCATACTTGTTCATTCACTAATATGTTCTTCCCCTTGTTCAACCAAATCACCCTATAAGGACACACATGGGGAATCTTTGTTGAGACAAGCTTTTGTACTACCTCCTCTAACAAGACATTATCAATAGACCCTGAATCTATGATCACTTTTCATACATTACCTAGTATCTTGCAAGTAGTTTTGAATAGTGCTCTTCTCTTCTTGGGTTCCTCCTTTAATGGATTCTTAACCAAGACTCTCCTCAACATGAGGTTCTCATCCCTCTCTATGTCAAGGTCCACTTCCCTTGTTTTTAGATTGTCTTTCTCTTGGACATAATTGATCTTCTTCTCCCCATAAGATGATGTGCCTTCTCTAGACATCTATAGGCAGGATGCCCCAACTTTTCATACTTGTAACACTTCATATTGTTGAAGTGTGAGCCTTTGTTTCCATTTCCATATCTATCTCTACCACCATTGTTCGATCCCCTACCTTTACTAGAGCCTCCCCTTTGACTAGTCTCACTAGCCTACTCATTCCATTTGGAATCTACATAGCCCCTCTACTCATTGGTCTTTCCACTATAACTACCTCTTGAGCCACCTCTGCCTCTACCTTTGGAACATGAGTCCCCTTTCTTTCTCAATTTATCTTCCACTTTTCTAACCATTTGAAAAAAACTTTGCAGCATGGTGAGACTGAACAAGCTCATTTCATCTTGAATAGACCACTTAAGGCTTATTGAAAAATAAACTTGCCACCTTTATTCTCTCTTCCTCTTGTACCCTTGACCTTAGAGCCAATTTTTGAAACTCCTTAGTGTAGGTAGCCACAACAAGGTCCTTTTGCTTGAGATTCTACCTCTACTTATGAATCTAAATCTCATAATCTTCTTGCAAATAGGTCTCCTTTATCTTTGCTACCATATCCTTCCATTTGGCTATTAGTTTCTTCCCTTCACTCTCTCTTTCCTCTTGCACAAATTTCCACCAAGTTAGTGCTTGTTCCTTCAATCTTGATTTCGCAAATCTCACTTTTTGAGCCTCTGTTGTCCCTTTACATTCAACATATTTTTCTTTACTCTTAATCCATTCTAGGACCACCTCCACATCCATCTTGCCATGAAATAATGAAAAAAATTCAAGATTCTTTTCTACAAATTATTTGAGAGCTTTGAGGAATGGTTCTTTCTCACCAAGTGGAGGATCAGGTTTAGATATTTCATCCTCCAAGCTTACCTTCTCTTTACCCTTACTAAAGTCTTCATCTTCTTTTGCCTGGGCTACATCTTCCATCTATTTTAAATAATATTTCATCTCTTCTATGGCCTCATCAATAAGCCTATTTTTCTCCTCCATCAGCTTCTTTTACTCATCTACCTCCTTAGCCAATTCTACATTGGTAATCATCTTTGAATATCAACTTGGTTCAGTGCAATACAACATACCACCACAAGCCACAAAAATCTTAAGGCTCTGATACCACTTTTATGGGGAGCTTCTTCACTCCAAAGCTTTCTTTCTTCACTAAGTCTACTCCTAGCCAACCTAGGGTTTCTATCTCAAACCCCAACCTAGAATACTTCTTTCCAATCCTGTTTCACCTAGAAACTCTCCAATCAATCCAAATTTCCATCCTCTGACTCCAAATCATCAATTGTGCATATATTGACCTAGTGAGCCAAAGCTCCAAAAAGTGCATCCAAAGGGAGAAAAAATCAAGTCTACACCATCTTTCTATGGTTCTTTAAGCTTCTCACTTCATTCTACATCTTTTAGGTAGGTCTATCATACCCACAACTCCAACTTGCCATGTTTTCCCTTATAGCCCTAAGAGCCACTATTAGCCCACCTAAAAAAAAGAAACTAACTATAACTCACAAAAACCCTTAACAAAACACCTTGATTCCTTCAATACTTTGGTTCCTAATGACCTAAGCTTGAATATTTTCTATGTCTTAGGCTCCTATGGTGTACATACAATATGGCTCTAGAAAACCCTAATTTTAAGGGTTTCAAAGGAAATGGCAATGAAACTTTCTCTAATTTCTCCAAAATCCTCATCCAAACTCCTCCTCTAAGTTATGGACCCTAGCATCCTAATCCATAATTTCCTAAGAAATATTGGCATGTGTCAATCCTCTATTCTCACCAAAACTCCATTACAAGCTTTTATTGCACCTTGCCAAACCTTATTTGCTTGCCTTGGGATCACTTGTAAAATTAGATACTTGACTTCCACAAACCCCAAAATCACTATATAAATAATTTATAGGGGCTATTTCTTGATTTAAAAAGGCCATGATGTTTTGACTGTGGAAGTTCAAGCCATAGCCATTTGAGTATTGGTTATTCAAAATTGGACAACCAGAACACAAATCTTAACTATATTTGAAAACCCTAGAAAATGAACACTCAAGATCAAAAAAACTATGCATAGTATTAAAATATGATCTTAAGACACTATTCCATTAAAAATAGTAAGCTCTTCAATCAACTTTCTTTCTCCATTAACCCTCAAAACCTACATTTTCTGAACACAAAAATGATTCACATATAGGTGTTGTCTATAAAAAATGCAAGTAAAACCCTTGGAAATGAATTGGAAGGTGTTTAAATAGGTTCCCTCTTCCATCTTGGGCTTTTTTTTGAGCCTTAAATACCCATTTTTCTCTTTCTCCAAAACTATGCAAAAATTACAAAGTTGTTAATGAGCAATTTTGACAACTTTGCAATTTTGCACTCTAAGACACCAAAATTGACTAGTTTGATATCAACCTACATAAAATGAACCTAAAACACCTAAGGGCCTCCTTTGAACACTTATTTCCTCTTTTTAGGCATTTTTCCAATTTTTTCTTTATAGAGAAATTTCTAACAATTTTGTGATTATCAAGACCTTGTTGTTCAAAACTTGACTCACACTCAACTCCTACCTAACCACACCTCCTAAACCAATCTTGGGACTTTAAATGTATCCCTTATTCTCTAAATATTTGGTTAGAACATTTACAAATGAAAACTTGAACTAGGGTTTTACCTTGCCCTTAGATGCTCCTACACCACAAACCTTTCCAAGAATCTTGCATTTGATCCTAAACAAAGATCTCATATGCTTAGGTTCATCTTGATCTAGTTTCTTGATCAATACCATTCTGAACATGGTTTTCGTACCTTTATCTATTTTTTTATGATCCACTTTAGTTTATTTTCCACAAGAGCTATCCTCTTGAGAATATGCCACTCTCTTGTCATGGTTTAAAGAAGAAGGTTGTTTAGGGAACCTATATGATGGGTGGCATAGTTGACCACAGTTATAGAAATTCATTCTAGAAAAATAGGAATTACTTGTTCCTAAACCTATGCCCCTATTAGAGCTTCCTTGGTTCCCCTTCCTCTACTATAACCTCCTTTAGGAGTGCTTTTAGTGGTTTTCTCAGTGAGTTTGGTCTCACCTTGGTTTCTCTGCTCATTACCTCTGCCTTGATATCCTCCTCTTTAACCCCTCTATTTTCTTCCCTTGCCTCTATCCTTTAATTTAGAATCCACCCTCTTCCTATTCTTTTCCTCCACCTTTACAGCTAGTTGATGGCACCTTTGAATAGTAGTAGGTGTCCACAAACTTAGCTTCTCTTGGATATTCCACTTTAGACCACCTAAGTATCTAACCACTTTTATTGGATCCTCTTCTTGTTTCTTGAACCTAAGACATAACCTTTTAAATTCCTTTGTATAAGAGGCCACATCCATGTCTTTCTACTTCAATCCTTGTCTCCTCTTGTGAAATTTAATCTCATAGTCCTCTAGTAGGAAGTTCTCCTTCAGTTTAGTTACCATTGTATTCCAATTGGCTATAGGATTCTTACCCATCCTAATCCTCTAATCTTGTAAATATTTCCACCATGTTAGTGCTGACCCTCTGAGTCTTGATTTAGCTACCTTAAGCTTTTGTGCTTTTTTCACTCTTTCACAATCAAAGTAATTTTCCATCCCATCTATCCAATCCATTACTACATCAATGTCCATCTTCCCACTAAATAGTGGAACACCTTCCAAGGATTTCCCTCCCACAACTTTTATGGCCTTCAACAAAGGTCCTTCATTCAAGACAAGTCTATTTTAGTGACAACATCTTCCTCTTCTATCTCCTTACCCCTATCATTGCTCTCTTCTTCCTTCTTGGTTGCATTAGTAATTGCATCCAACTTTACCTTCACCTCTTCTAAGGCTTCTTCAAGGAGTCTATTCTTCTCCTTTTTGTCATCAAACTTTTTGGCTAGCTCTACATTTGTCACCATGCTTGACTCACCTACTAATTCTCCAGTAGTCATAGACATATACTACATTTCCAAATCTTTAACCACTTTGATACCACTTTAATGTAACACTATTCTTGCTTCTACCCCAACTCACACTAGGACCTCCTTAGGTCTTTCTTCAACCCTAATAGGGTTACTCACTACCCTATTCTCTTTAGGATCTTCACTATTAGATCCTACCTCCTTCAATTAGTGAACATCAATTGAAAATAGCTACAACTCTATCCATTTCTTCCTAGGCTTGCACTAGCCCCAATGCTTCCTTTGTACCAACTCCCATCATGCCTTCTTTTCATTAGTAGACACTCCATAAATAGGCATAGGCATTTTGAAGGTCATTTGAATCCCTTCCAAGATCTAAAACCACATTAGAGATTATAACCCTAATCGAGTTTACAAAAATATATTATTTGCTTCCAAAATAGCCAAACAAGGCTACAAGCAATCAGCCCTACTATTGAGGAAAATCTTGAATAACTTTAAAAAGTCCTTAATAAGGAGGGGAACTAATTTCTGATCTAGACACCCTTTTTAAAGACCTAAGGGATTTATAAGGTCTTTGGCCCCCAATCTATTTTCGCATTACAACCTATAAATGTGCCTAAAAGCAAGGTTTAAGGTTTTTTAAGCCTATCTAGCAAGAACTTAACTTGCACCTTCTAAAATATTTCACCAATACTTCCCATTGAGTTTGGGAATTCTATTCTCATGCTACTACCTTCCTCCAAGCTTGATTGAAGCTATCAGTGCATTCAATCCCTCCTAACACGTTCACAATCCATTGTGATCCCTAGCCATGCAACTGTGGCTTGCCTAGGGCATCCTATAGTGGGAAGAGGCTTTATGACCCCATCTTGGCAAACTCTCTAGTTTAGGACAACAAGCTGGCAAGAAACAAAATAATTTAACCAACTAACTAGAACTCCACAAAATTTCAATCTAACACTATAAATAATCTATAAAGGAATTACACTAGCATTTCTATTGGTTATCACACTTCATTCAATCCAATAAAACACCCCAAATTCAGAAAACCAAGAACTATAATTGTTATTATTATTGTACAGTCTGTACACACAAAACCAAAACTTCTTCCAACCCCTTAATCAAGTTAGGTCTAGCCTTAAATACTTTTCCACAAACCAACACTAACTATTTCAGATAGTTATCAAGCCCCATCCACAAAGTTTCTCTAATGCAACAAAAAGTTATCAATGTTGTCAATGACAACATTGACAACTTTTGAGCAACTTTTACATCTTATTTAATGTTGCACTCAAACTTGTCCCAAAGGCTACCAAACTTCACCAAAATCCTAAAAAGGACTTAAAACATGTTAAAAGGACCTTAATCCTCTTATTTGGCCATCCTACCCTTAAAATCATATAATTAGCCTATTTGACCTAAAATGGAGAATGCTTGAAACTAAGAGCAACTGTAACAAAAGAATTTTCATAACCAATTTAAAGGCACCTAAAGATCTAATATCTTCTAACTTTATAAGTAATTGATTCCATTTTGCATGACAATGACTTCTTTTAACATTAACAGAAAATAACTATATTAATATTCGGTAAAAATGACTATTACTAATCTAACTGTATTTTCATGTTTAGCTAATATAACAAGAAATATATACATTGTAAACAATTTAAACCTTTCTAACCAAAATCATGTTCAGCTAAAAAATAAAGCAACGACTATCTTTCTTAACTAAAATCATCTTTAACTGAAGGTATACATATTCTTATTCAAATTTAGGTGGCAATTAACTACTCTAATTGAAGTAAAAGACTATCTAATTATTTATTCTAAAATATTAACAAGTAAAAGAGTGAAAAAATATAGTATTAATGGAGGATCCTTTATCTAGTTGTGCAAGCTTTGGCATTGGTGAGAGGAGAACCATTGACATAGGCTTTGCCTCCCAACCTCAGACCATACTTATCCCCACACATCCTAACATATTAGAATGGCTCTCCCAAACTCGAGATCGGGTTTGGGATGTTCTTCAGTCTAGCCATCCAAGTTCCTAGGTGGTTTGAGTGCCCAATCTTATATACTAATATAAATGATGTCTACGAACATCAAGTGATCATAGAATGGTACATATGCCTATAAACTACCTTGGTCAAGGATTTATGATGGGTGCATGGACCCGACCACCACCACTCAAATTGACAACAAATTCTATTATAGGGATAAGCATGAGCTATTAAGTATTTTGTTTCTTAGATATTCATATCTAGTTCCATTCTTGGTTCTTGTAGGTTGACTCCACCTCTTCATCATTTCATGGCTTCCTTGCCAGTGAATCTTAGGTTCTTGAGAGATTATGATAATTCTATTTTATGTACACCTCTTCACCATTTCATGGCTTCATTGCTGGTGAATCTTAGGCATCTATAAGATTATGAAAATTCTAGTTTTATTTACACCTCTTCACCATTTCATGGCTTCATCACCGATGAATCCTAGGTGTTAGAGAATTTAAGAACATTTTGATCTTTACTTTGGGGATAATAACATGGTTATTGATAATGGTTCATACAAGTATTTAAAGTTCCTATAGCGACCATTCAATTTCATAATTGATGTTTCAATCACAATGATAATACTAAGAAGATCTTCAATGAAATTCTATGAAATGCAAAAGACCAACAGCAAGGTATTGTGTAATAATCTTAGTCCTAACATTCTATAGCCACTTGTAGCCGGTCTTATACTCAAAAAAGAAAGAATTATGAGATATGAATGCATATATCCATGACCTAATATTTTTTTTGAGCTTTTGTCTGTATGTGGCTCCTCCCATCCTCAGTCAAAATTCCTATTTGGCTATTTGTTTTGCCTGCTTGATTGAGGCTCAATTTGCAAATTACAAACATTGGTGGAATAAGGGAAGAATGAAACATTACTGGTTTGTATAGACAGAAAGAACATTTTTGGCTAGGAATGAATACACTCGGCTTGAATGGAAAATGTAGCAAACTATGGAAGAGTGATGATGTCTTGGTTGATTTACAACTTCTCTTAAATGCTAGTCATGGCTCCTTGGCTTCTATTGATTTTCAAGAAGTTCATTCAAATTCCCAAACATTAATTCAATTTGAAAAATGAATAAAATGAAGAGGGAAAAGAAATAAAGAAAAAGGAGGAGTTGAAGAGTTATAATTTCATTTTATTTTTATTATAATACATTCCTATATAAATTCACATAAGTATATTGGTGAGGTGACATCATTAGATTATGTTACTTTAATTTATTGGTGACATTTCATTTTTATATTTATGTGTTCGTATGTAAGTATTTATTATAATGATATGATAAAAATTATTAAACAAATCTCTTGAGGTATGTATTATATTTTAAATTATTTTATTTTATGTTTTTCTTATATTTTTTCCTTAATAGCTCATGCAAGTCCCATAATGTAACCTATGTACAAGTCATTGTATCCCTTCCAAGGAATTCTAAGGTCATACTTGCCTATCCTGATGACTGAACCAAATGAACATCCGATTCTGATGATCCCATTTAGCAATGCTTCCCTTCTCTTCAATCTTCTCCTACAATCACCCATGAAAATACTTTTTCCATAATAATAATTCCATAGTGATTCAAAATAAAAAAATATTAATTGTTATTTTAAATCAAACAATTGTTAATCATCTAATAACAGTTATAGATTACCAACCATTTCATCAACAGTTAGTACAGCGTATATAAATAACTAACTCATTTCACATGATCATGAAAAGAAATAATTTATTACTGACCATATCATCAACAATTAGTACAATGTATATAAATAACTAACTAATTTCACATGATCATGAAAAGAAATAATTTGTTACCGACCATACCATCAATAGTTAGTACAACGTATATAAATAAATAACTCATTTCACATGATCATGAAAAGAAATAAATTGTTAAACCAATAGTTATGATCAAATTAAAAATTAGGGAAAAATTTTGGATGTAACATACCCTCCCCCTTAGATTTTTTAACATCCTGGATGAACATAACAACAAAAATTTAAACAATACTTCATCAATTTATATAGGAAGAAAAGAAATGTTTAGTTTCCAGTTCCAAAGAAAAGATGAGGATATTTTTGGGAAATTTCATGGTAATCTTCCCAAGTGGCATTATCCTCAGCATACTAGTCCCACTGGACCTTGTGTTGAGTCACCTCTCAATTTTGTAAGCATAGCTTACGCACCTCGATTATTCTGAGTGGTCCTACCACCCCTAGTTCTCACACCTAGAATAATTTCCAATCGATCATATGATCATGGTGGGTAATGTATTTTTTAAGATATGACACATGGAAGAAGTTATGCATCCTGTCAAGGGCTGGTGGTAAAGCAATTATGTAAGCTACTATGTTCACAACTTCCAGTATTTCAAAGGGTCCCACATACCTTGGGGCTAACTTGGCATTCTTACCAAACTTGATGTTACTCTTTTGAGGTTTAACTCTTAGTAATACCTTTTCTCCTACTAAGAATTCTCTAGGTGTTCTTCTTGCATCTACATAACTTTTCTATCTGTCATTAGCTTCCTTCAATCTTTAAAGAATCTAGATTATTTGTTCTTCCATTTCCTTAAGCATTTTGGGTCCAACAATGATTCTTTCTTCCAACCAATTCCAACTCACAAGAGTTCTATATTTACGATCACACAAGGCCTCAAAGGGAGCCATTTTAATGGTGGACTGATAGGAATTGTTATATGAAAATTCTACCAAGGGTAAGTATGTTTCCCATTGGTATTGTCAGTCCATACAGTATACTCTCAAAAGATCTTCTAATACTTGATTCACTCTTTTTGTTTGACCATCTATCCCATGATGATAGGCTGAACTGATGTTTAATTTAGTGCCCAATGCTGAAAATAATGTTTGTAGAATCAAGAACTTATCCTAGCATCCCTGTCTAAAATAATCTTCTCTAGAATTCCATGCAATCTAAAGATTTCTTTTATAAATTTATGAGCAATCTTTGGTGCTCCATCTATTAAATTCCCTAGTATAAAATGGGCAACCTTTGTCAATCTATCAACTATGGCCAAAATGGTACTGTGTCGATTCTGTGTCATAGTCCATGGAAATTATCTACCATTTCCATTCAATTACCTCATTAGGGTGTAAAAGACCTGCTAGGTATTGATTTTCGTCCTTTACTCTCTGGCATTCTAAACAACCTACAACAAACTCTTTTATCTCCCTTTTCATCCCTTTCCAGAAATATAGGGGTTTTATATCAAATAGCATTTTTGTTACTCCCAGGTGTCCTAAATATGGGGCTAAATGGAATTCTCCCAAAATTAGTCTTTGAATTTCAAGGTTGTTAGGTACATAAATCCTATCATGATATCTTAGTAATCCATCCTCCTCTAAACTAAATTCCAAATACTTAGAATTTGGTGGGTCCCTAATAAGAGCCAGGTTGATTTCTACATAAAACTCATCATGTTCTAAGTATTGTAAAATTTGGTCCTTTAATTTGAATTTTATAGTAGCCATTGTAGAGATGTGCCTTCTCCTACTTAGGGCATCTACCACTTTTTTTTCCTTGCCTTTAATATAACTTATGTCAAACTTGTAATCTGCTAAAAATTCTATCCACCTTCTTTGTCTAGCATTTAGATTTGGTTGGGTGAAAATATATTTCAAACCATGATGATCGGATCTAAGTTCAAAAGGTTTTCTAATTAATTAATGTCTCCACATTTGCAAGGCATGCACAATAACTACTAATTCAAGATCATGGGGTGCGTAATTTTGTTCCTAATTCTTCAGTTTCCTAGATTCATAAGCAATAACTTCTTCATCTTGCATTAATACACCTCCTAATCCTTCTCCGAATGCATCTATTATAACTATGAACTACTTTTGTGGATTAGGTACCTTTAATATGGGTGTTGTAGCTAGTTTTTCTTTCAAATACTCAAAGGTTGATTGACATTTCTTTGTCCAGATGAATTTCTTTCCTTTCCTCTAAAGCGATGTGATCAAATAAGCTATCCTTTAGAAATTTTTGACAAATTTTCTATAAAATCCTACTAATCCCATAAAGCTTCTAACTTCTATCACATTTCTATGTATAGTCCATTCCTTAATTTCTTTTATTTTTTATGGATATATAGTTATACCCTGAGCTAAAATAATGTGCCCTAAATACTAAATTTCCTTTTGATAAAAAGTGCACTTAGATAATTTTCCATACAATTTATGTTCTCTTAATCTTTGCAAAACTATTTCCAAATGCCTTTGATATTCTTCCTCATTCTTAGAATAGATTAGAATATCATCTATAAATACCAACATAAACTTATCCAGGCAATCTTGAAATATATTATTCATTAAGTTCATAAAAGTTGTTGGGGCATTGGTTAACCTGAATGGTAGTACTATAAATTTGTAATGTCCATACCTAGTTCTGAATGCAATTTTGGATACATCTTTGTCCTTTATACAAAGATGGTGATAACCTAACCACAAATCAATTTTTGAAAACATTGTAGTGTCCTTCATTTGATCATAGAGATCATCTATTCTAGGAAGTGGGTACCAGTTTTTGATGGTAACTTTATTGAGCATTTTGTAATCTATGCATAAGCTCATATGGTTCCTTCCTTCTTTCTAACAAAGAACATTGGGACTCCCCATGGTGAGACACTGGGCTAGATTAGTTTCTCATCTAACATGCCTTGTAGTTGGATTTGTATCTCCATTAATTCTATGGTAGTCATCCCATATGGTGCTTGAGATATGCGTTATACTCTCGGTATCAAATCTATGGTGAAATAAAAGGCTCAAGAAGGGGGTAGTAGTTCTTCAAGGAATACATCTTGATAATTCTTTAGATAGGGTTATTTTTCCTCAAAAGATTCCTTTAACTTCTCTCTAAATTCCCCATCCTCATAGATATAGTCATCTCCATAGGTGGTATTTTTAGATTCTCTCATGTCCTCAATCCTAACTACAAAGATCTCACAACCCTTCCATATTTCTTAAGTCACACTGAAAACATTTGTTTTGATTTAATTTCATGTTTAACCCCTATAATTCTTGTTGGTCTACCTCGATCATCCACATAGTTTATAGTTTTGGCAAGACAATATACCTTGGCCTTATGCTTACTAAGCCAATTGATGCCTATGATAATGTCATAAGACCTAAGAGGTGCTACATATAAGTTCAATTCCATTAAAAATTTTGGAAAGTCAACCTGAGCTTCAAAGAGGCACTGCTCTACCTTAGCCCTTAACCGGTTTGCATATTTGATTGTCCATGATTTTTCCATAAAACTAGATCTTTTTGGAAACCTACTTAATAGTCTCGATGATATAGAACATTCAAAATCTCTGGTATCAATTAAAATGGAGATAGGGTTTCTGTAGATCTTACCTGGGGTTTCAATAGGGCCTATTTCTTGTTCTACTTGCCTATTATCTAGGGTTGCATGAATCCTCTGCTAAAAAACTTGTTGTTGTTGTGAAAGATGTGGTTGTTATGGCTGATTGGTGTTGGATTTACTAGGGCACTTAATGGCATAATGATCTCCTCCACAAGTGAAGCACCCTAGAAATGGTCCCTTCCTCTCATTACCCTTATTATTCTTATATGCATTGAAATTACTTTTAACATCCTTAACCCCATTTCCCTTTGACTTTGGTTTTTTGTACTTGAAGTCCTTAAATTATCTTTTCTGAGGTCCAAAATCAGCACCCTCTAAATTCTAATTTGTTTTCCTCTTATTGTCTTGGATGGAGTCATCTTTCTTGATTTTTTGCTCTTCTCAAACATCCTTCTCTAGAGCTTCCTCTATGGTTTGAGGAGTGAGAACATCAACTTGTCCACCTATTATGTTGTTCAAACCCAAAATTTATTTCCTCGCTTTTAGATTGGTATCCTACTGATATGGTGGTACATATTTTAACAGTCAAGTGAATTTCTCGCAATACTTATGTATTAACATATCTCTTTCCTTCAATTTTTGGAAGTCTAGAATTTTTTGATCATAAAAGGTTTGGGGAAGCCAGCAATTCCTTAAAATGGTTACAAACTTTTTCCAAGTGATCTTAGTGGCTTTAATGTTCTGCTCAACTTTGGTGTTTCCCAACTAGGTTGCAACTTCTCTGGTAAAATGATATATTCCCCAAATCGCTATTGAGGTTTTAGAGAAGTTTCTAATTTCAAAATATTGTTCCATTTTAGTTAACCAAGTTTTTGCTTCCTCCTCAAAATCAGAACCAAAAAACTCGGGTGGTTTGATTTTCTTAATATCCGCTGATAGATCAGCCACTATTTCTTGTTTCTTTTATTTTTCTGATTGTTTGGGTGAGGAGGTTTTCTTGTTATGCCCAAAGA
The DNA here is from genome assembly GCA_028749045.1 of Cupressus sempervirens. Lineage (NCBI taxonomy): Eukaryota > Viridiplantae > Streptophyta > Pinopsida > Cupressales > Cupressaceae > Cupressus > Cupressus sempervirens. The sequence goes on along the minus strand of CM053792.1, from coordinate 976,400,481 downwards.
CTTCTGTCTCTACTGTAAGAGGAGGTGATGATTGAGTTTTCTCATGATTATAGTCCATTTGGGTTGCCATTTCATTCATTCTTCTTTCCATGTTTTCCAACTTCAGTTGCGTTTCTTGCAAGATCTAAAGTAACAAGTCATTAGAAGATTGAGTGTTTTCATGAATTATGCCTTGATCTACAACATTCTCGTTGTTGCTCATTTTTTTTTAAATTGGTTTCACTTGTTAATTTTACAAATTTGTGTTAATTTATGGAATTCATACATGTCCAAGAATTTCCACAAAATAAAGTGCTTGTGAATGCATGAAATGCATGCAATAATTTTTTTAATTAACTTAATACTTTGTTGCTACACTTAGAGCAACCTTATTTACAAAAATTTCCTCTATTGAGGATGTTTAGATCAAAAAAATTAATCTTTCTTTATAGCACTTAGTTTCGGCTCATATAGGTACATATCCCACACCATCCAAGATCTATGAAATTGTAAAAGAGAGTTTCCCTATCGAGCATTTCTGTTTTGAATGAACTTGTTCCTAAATGTTGCTTTACTAGTAGGAGTCCATTTGACTCTTTCTTTCCTCATCCATTGTAATATCTGGGTTAGAGTTTCATTGTCTTGGGACATGGATCAACAAGTGTAGTTGTATTTAGGCATGTTTTCAATTAAATAAGGAAAAATGGGATGTCGAGCCTTCTTGCGGGGTGTTTTACGTACTTGCATCCTTGTCAATCAATCTAGAATTTTAGGTTTTCATATAAGGTAGTGTGCCCTAGGTTCAATGTTGAACCCAGTGCCCTAATACCATATGTAACAAAATAATTTTCATAACCAATTTAAAGACACCTAAAGATCTAATATCTTCTAACTTTATAAGTAATTGAATTCATTTCGCATGACAATGACTTCTTTTAACATTAACAAAAAATAACTGTATTAATATTCGGTAAAAATGACTATTACTAACCAACTATATTTTCATGTTCATCTAATATAACAATAAATATATACATTGTAAACAATTTAACCTTTTCTAATTGAAATCATGTTCAGCTAAAAAATAAAGCAACGACTTTCTTTCTTAACTGAAATCATGCTTAACTGAAGGTATACATATTCTTATTCAAATTTAGGTGGAAATTAACTACTCTAATTGAAGTAAAAGACTATATAATTATTTATGCTAAAAGATTAACAAGTAAAAGAGTAAAAAAAATATACAATATTAATGGAGGATCTTCCATCTAGTTGTGCAAGCTTTGGCATTGGTGAGAGGAGAAGCATTGGCATAGGCTTAACCTCCCAACCTTGGACCATACTTATCTCCACACATCTTAACATATTAGAATGCCCCTCCCTACCTCAAGATCAGGCTTGGGATGTTATTCAATCCAATCATCTGAGTTCCTAGGTTGTTTGAGTGCCCAATCAGTTATACCTATATAACTAACATCTACGGACATCAAGTGATCATAGAATGGCACATATTCCTATAAAATATCTTGGTCAAGGATTTGTGATAAGTGCATGAACCCGATCACCACCACTCGACTTGACAATAGATTCTATTACAAGGAAAAGCATGAGCTATTAAGAATTCCATTGCTTAGATATTCATATCTGATTCCATTCTTGGTTCTTGCAGGTTAACTCCACCTCTTCACTATTTCATAGCTTCCTTGTCAGTGAATCCTAGGTGCCTAAGAGATTATGATCATTCTATTTTATGTACACCTCTTCACCATTTCATGGCTTCATTGTTAGTGAATCCTAGGTGTATATAAGATTATGAACATTCTAGTTTTATTTGCACCATTTCATGGCTTCATTATCGGTGAATCCTAGGTGTTAGAGAATTTAAGAACATCCTGATCTTTACTTCAGGGATAATAGCGTGGTTATTGATAATGGTCCATACAATCATTTAAAATTCCTACAGCTACCATTCAATTTCATAATTAATATTTCAATCACAATGATAATACTAAGAAGATCTTCAATGAAATTCTATGAAATACAAAAGACCAACAACAAGTTATTATGTAATAATCTCAGTCGTAACATTGTATAGCCAGCTACAGTCAGTCTTATACTTGGAAAAGAAAGAATTATGAGATACGAATTCATGTATTCATGACCTAAGATTGTGCTTGAGGTTTTTTTTAGATGTGGCTCCTCTCGTCCTCAGCCAGAACTCCTATTTGGCTATTTCTTTTGCCTGCTTGATTGAGGCTTGATTTACAGATTGCAAACATTGGCAGAATAAGGGAAGAACAAAACATTACTGGTTTGCATAGACGAAAAGAACATTTTCGATTGGAAATGAATACACTCAGCTTGAATGGAAAATATAGCAGACTATTGAAGAGAGATGCCATCTTGGTTGATTTAGGGCTTCTCTTAAAGGCTAGTCATGGCTCCTCAACTTCTATCAGTTTTCAAGAAGTTCATTTGAAATCCCAAACATTAATTTGATTTGAAAAATGAATAAAATGAAGAGGGAAAAGAAATAAAGAAAAATGAGTTGAAGAGTTATAATTTCATTTTATTTTTATTATAATACATTCTTATATATGTTCACATAAGTATATCAATGAGGTGACATCATTAGATTATGTTCAATTTATCGGGGTCATTTCATTTTTATATTTACATGTTTCTATGTAAGTATTTATTATAATGATATGATAAGATTTATTAAATAAATCTCTTGAGGTATGTATTATATTTTAATGTATTTTATTTTATGTTTTTCCTATATTGTTTCCTTAATAGCTCATTCGGGTCCCATAATGTAACCTGTGGACAAGTCAGTGTATCCCTTCCAAGGAAGTCTAAGTTCATACTTGTCTATCTTGATGACTGAACCAAAGGAACATGCTATTTTGATGATCTCATTTACCAATGTGTAAGGACCCTCCTCGTATGTAATTATCAAATATGAATTCTCTATTAAAACCGTTATAGGAGATTGAAATGGATATGAAGTAATGCTTATATTATGAATGTGCTAATGAAATTGAGAGTAGTTAACACATTCATGTTTTAATGCTCAGTGATTTGAGAACTACTACATTATCTTGACTATTTAAATATTAAAATTTCACTAACGATGATACGAGGCATTTTCACCTGATGATAAGGGTGTTGATTTTGGTACCTCGATGATTAAGTTTTATGCTTTCAGATAGTTCAGTATTCCTTAATTAGTGATGTTTATGATGTTAGGTATATGCATGCTTAACAATGATTATTCTAGTATTTTAATCTAAATTAAAGAATAAGTTATGTTATATTGATTATGTGATTTCTAATGATTAAATGTGAGCAAAAATGAATTAAACAGTTGATTATATGAAAGATTCATGTTTTGATTTATGTAACTATCCAGATAGGTTTTGAATGTATGCATGTGATTTTCTTGAGCTACTGATGTGTGAAATGAGTGTGCAAGATATTTTAACCAAAAAATTTAACAAAGAAACGAAACTGAACCCTATGTACCAATTGTGGAAATCAGGGTTGATTCTAACAAAAGATGCAAACTCCGTTGTTTGTATTTTATTTGAATCGTGAGATGTATGAATGTACCATTGTGTAATTATTAAGTGTTAATATTTTTTAACAGGGATTCTATAGTGTCATTTGACACTCGTAAATTGTATATGCATTCCAGCATGATAGTTAGAGTTAACCATGTAACTTAAAGATCTAAGTTGGACTAGGTCAATTACCTTTTTACTAATCAGTTAGTAATCGAGGTTAATTACCCTAATCAGGATTAGTGAGTAATCTAAATTTTTTGTAGGTTGTTAGAAAGTCTTAAAATAATTTAGCTTTTGATAGGTCCCTAATTAATCCTAAAGGCCTAAAAACATGAAATCTAAGTACCCAAGGGGTATGGGTATGGTTTGGGGACATTTTCGATCTCCCTAGCCCTTTTGTTGACTTTTATGGTCACTCAAACAGTCCATTTTTTCTTTAGTGCGAAAATTGAATGATTTCACCATGGGTTGAATGATTTTAACTCCACCTTGAGATTAGCCTTAGGTTTAGTTGAGTTAGAAGCCTCTAGAACTTTTAGGCAAGTGGGGGAGTTATTTCTTTTTGGAGTGGTTGAGTTTAGAATCTTATTTAGGAGAAAATTTGGGAGGGTTTGTGTGTTCACCCAACCTCTAGTTTTAGAGTGGAATTGAGGATTGAAGGAGAAGGAGAAGGAAGGGATTGCTCATCTCAAACCTGTTCATTTTCCATAACCCAATTTTGAAGGTAGGACTACTTCATCTCATGTTGTTTATGTTTTGTTCATGTATAGGTTATTGTGTTTGCAATTGTATGTTGTATGCGTGTTAAGTAGGTTTTGGGAGGGATTGAAACAGGTTTTCTTGATTGTCTTTCCTTTGTGTTTTTGCTTTAAATTTTGAAGGGATTGTATGGATTGTGTTGGCATTACTCACCCTCGAATAGGGAAGAAGTGGCCAAATACAAGGGAAGGTCTTTGGTTGGACTCCAATAGTGTAGAGTCTCTTCTCAGGACGAGAACAGAGAGAGAGGGTAGGGTGTTATGGGCCCCTACCTGTTAGTACAAACCATGTATGAGTTTTGGAATGTAAGAATGGAAGAATAGAAGTTCTTGAGTTTATAGCCCCAACTGGGCACCTATATTGGTGTTGTGTTTGATGTCTCCTATTGGAAAAATCCACCTTCTCCCTAGTCTAGTTCAATGATCGAACCTGTTGTGCAAACTAGGATGGAAGTGAATGTTTGATTCTATCTTCATGATTTATTTTTTTGTTACCTGGTTAGTTTTTGTTCTCTCCAGAATCTTCTTGATGTATTGCAAAAATGAAATGGATCCCTTGTTAAGGGCCAAGAAGAAAATTCAAATTCTTATTGAAAGTCAGTTATGTTCAGGATTGAAATCTTGTGTAAAAATGTATTTTAAAGTTATTATTGAAGTGGCAAGGATGTCAGATTTTCTTAATGGTTCTTTCTCGATGGAGCCTTGAATTAGGTGGTTTAATATTTTAAAAAAATGATTGAGTAAAAATAAAATAAAAAAAGATTGAGTAATATTCTTATTTATGATATTTTCGTATTTTTCAAGTTATATGTATGCATGTATCAAAATGAGTTAAAATAATGTTTACTCTTCTTATGGCAATCTTATGTTTTCAAAATTTTACTTATTGGATTAAGATGTATTTGGTAAAAATGTTGATATATAGTTTGCACTTTATAGTCAAATATGACAAAGAATATTCACTGGTTAATTAGGATCTCATTTAGTTATTTTTCGTGAGTAGTAGAGAGTTAAAGTGCTCATCTCGAATAAATATGTTCTACATTTAGTCTTGAAATGAACTTAGAAAAAAAAATATAAGACACAAAAAAATGTTCCCCTTTGGTAAATTAAACTAGTTCAAAAAAAAACTCCTTAAAAAAAAATAGATTGTATTGAAAAAAAAAATTTACACTTAGAAAAATTTAAGCCTTCAAAAAAAATTTCCCAAGAGCAAATATGCTCTAGATTTTGTATGGGGAAATAAAATTAGTTGTCCTCCTAAAACAGAGAATAACTTGAAGATACTTCCAAGATTCCTCTCTTTGATTTTTTTTTTGGTCATATTCTTTAATTAAATTAAACAAAGAATTATATTTATAAATGAAATCCTATATATATAATATCTATGTTTCTCATATTCTATCCTTTTTTTTCGAAAAAAAAAACACCAACTATAAAACTTTATGCATTTACTCCTTACCCTTCCAAGCACAGGCCCTTGACCAACATACATTTATGCATGACGTCATTTGCCCTTCTCCCGTTGGCTAGTTGGCGCTTCCAAGTTGGAGGATGACGTGACGTTGAAAAGTTGGGGGGGGTGCGCGGCATTTTAAATCTCATGCCCATTTAAAGCGCAAGTTAATGTAAGGGGGGGATGTATTTAACATTTGAGATTTAAAAAGAGACTTTGCTTTAAAGGAAAGTGACATGTGGGGTGGAAATAAAGGGCTTTAGGCATGAAGGCAGGGAAAATTAATTAAGTAGGATAGTTAGTATATTAGTTTAGTTAGTTTTTAATTTAAGTTAGTTATTAAATTAATTTAGTTTTAATTTAAGTTAGTTTTAAATTAAGTTAGTTTAATTTTAATTTAGTTTAAGTTTTAAATTAACATTAGTATTATTAAAATATGTAAGTATTTATTTTTAGTTAAGTTTTATTAATGTAAATCTACTTTTCTTTATTAAAGAAAGTTAATTAGTATGTTTTAAATATAAATTATCTTAGTATAATTTTGTTTAGATTTTAGTTATTTATTTTTAGCTATATTACTATTATCATTATTATTATTATTTTAGAATAGATCATGAATTTAAATGAGTTAAGTAGATGTGAGAGATTATCGAATGTAGAGGGAAAAAAGTTGACAAAGATAGTCCATGTTATCTTAGGTTCTTATTTATTTTATTTTACTTTTTATTCATTACGTAATGAATTAGTATACGTTGAAATTAGATAGTCAGTGTACTTTATTTTAAGTGATGTTAGTCAATTTATTTTAATCTTAAGATAATTAAAATTGTTCTTACTTACATTGTTATCCGAACAATTTAAACGTAGTATTCATTAATAATTAATATTTTAAAAGTAAATTAAGTGACTATGCATTAGATTTTTTTTTATTAATCAAAATTGGAATGTTTAATTTAGTTGATTGATTTTATAACGAATGTTTAAAATTAACGAATTATGCCTACTCATGAGTATGAACCCAAATGGAATGTAAAAGTGTTGTTTTAGGAACCCATTTTCTATCAACCTTGTACCTACCACTTTAACTTATGAAAACAAGTGTATCAACTTAGTGGAGTTAATTTTAAAAATAAAAAAAATTGCATGTGTTTTTGCCCTTGTATTTTGGGCATGACACAATGCTTCCCCTCTCTTCAATCTTCTCTTGCAATCACCCATAAAAACACTTTTTCCATAATAATAATTCCATAGTAATTCAAAATAAAACATATCAATTGCTATTTTAAATCAAACAACTACTAATCATCTAATAACGGTTATAGATTACCAACCATTTCATCAACAGTTAGTACAACGTATATAAATAACTAACTCATTTCACATGGTCATGAAAAGAAATAATTCATTACCGACCATATCATCAACAGTTAGTACAACATATATAAGTAACTAACTCATTTCCAATGATCATGAAAAGAAATAATTTGTTAAACCAACAATTATGATCAAATTAAAAATTAGGGAAAAATTTGGGATGTAACAACAACTAAGGCCTAATATGCCTTCCTATACCTAACACTTCTCAACTTAGGACCTGGCTAGTCCCTTTATTACTCTATTGGTGTGGCTAGTACCACTACAAGGAAAAATAACATAGGAACCCTAAGTCTTCCTTTACCCTTACCTTTTAGATAGTGACAAGAATATTAAGGAATTTGCCAACTAGAGAACTAAGGCCATCACAAAAGTAAATTTGATATGGTAAAAATTATAGCAAAAAATATGGATGTGATACTTTTTCAAGAATGCATTTCAAAGTTGGTTAATTTTGGGATATTTTATTCAAGAACTTTAAAAAGGAAGTTATCTAGACCATAGTAAAATATACCCTCGATAGACAAGGGGTAGAATAGATTCTTAGACACACTTGGTCAAGTGATGATGAATTTGGAGAGTGGGTCAGAAAAATATATTCCAGATGATTCAAATCATGAGGGCCTACCAAAATAATTGATTTTAGGGGTTTGCCATGCTTTTGCAAGAGGCAGTTTGAAATAAAGTTGAAGAAAGAGAAGGTGTTAATCATCAAAGTCTAAGTACAGATTGAAAGGAGATCCAAGTAAGAGATTAGACTAAGACAAGAGAAAGAATAGAGATTTGAACAAGAAAAGGTAGTTTCTATTCTTAACAGATCATTTATAATATTACTATTAACCATTATAGAAAAAAATCTCGAAAGAACCGAGTGGACCTAACAAGTATGAGAAATCCTATATGGTAACATCGATTAGAGGTGTTTGTAAGTCCTTTAAATTAGGTCACTCTTTTGTCTGACACAAGGAGTGATAAGGTCTAGATGATCTTTTGGTGAAATCCTCTAACAAGTTCATATTAAAAATGTGTATGTAACCTTTAACATGGTTGGCTCATAGAAAATCTCACTTCAAAAGAGTGAAATATTTGGATTGCCAGTCTCAAGTATTTTTTTCCTTCACATGATTTCCACATTAAAATCCCAATGTCAAATGTGTGAATTTTATTTATGTTGCAAGTTGTTTTATATTTTTTACATGCTTATTGATACTCGATAATGAAAAGAACAGTGAGTTAACAATTTCGATGAAAGTAGTTGATAGAGTTGATTAATGTTTAGACCAAGTGATTGTTGATAATGTTTTATTGGTACTAAAATGGTTGAAGGGGTTTTATGATAACTACACATAACTGATTCATTCCCACCACTCCCCCACCCCCAGTTATCTAATGTTTTTTTTTTATCTCTAATTTTATCCATGACCTTTTGTTTGTCCTTGTTGGGATTTTCTTCTTGATACAAATCACAAAATATTTCATCAGGGTCTTAAAAATATTCCAAGAAGAGTCACAACATTATTCTTCCAGTATGGTTTATCCCTTATTTTCTTTTAAATTTGATGTTTTATTTTCCTCTCAATATAATTTTTGTTTATTCAATTATTTGAAACTACATTAAGGTTCTAGAAATTTGAGTAATTAATTGGAAATTTGAATTACCCATGTTGTTCATCCTAGTTCTCAAATTTTATGTTTTAATTCTAATTATGAATCCAAACATTTCAGATGTCATTAGAGACAAAGTGAAAATTTAAAATTGGAAGAATAAACAATGATGGAAGACAATTCACTTTCATATATAGTTTTCATGCCTTGACAATTCTTTTTTTTTTTAAATATTTGATAAGGCGGCATGAGTTTATTCCACAAAATTATACCCTAAATGTTTTGTAAGAAATTTTTGGTAAACTTTCATATACTTTTTCAATAAATTATGGACCTTGATGATGTCATGCAAGAAATATATGGAATAATTGTGTACAAACATTTCATAGCTATCTAAGTTTATTAATTTCATATGCAGCTGCAAGTATGTTGCTAAACGTATACTTGTATCTAGAGTAATATAGATAGAGTTTGATATTTTATTACTTAAAACAAACAATTGGTTGCGTACAGATATATAGAATTTTTTTCTTAAATCATGGCTAATGAATCACCTCAAGATTTTGTACATATATGCATAAAATAGTCACATAATTATTCTAGAATGGAATAAACAAGGTTCATGAAAAAGAAAGAAAAAAAAAATCAATTTAAACATTGATTTATTGTGTAAATGTTTATTAAAAAAGAAATAAAATAATGAGAACTTAACCATCCTATCCACAGCTCCTACTTTCCTTTTATATTATAGATGGCCTGAACTGCTTGCCTAATAAACCACCAACTCTCTAGTGGAGAGATGTGGCTAACTAAATCTCGTCCAAATGGTAATGTTGTCTCTTCCTCAATATTTTCTTGCATATCTGAATATAGTAGTTGTTCAATTAGTACTTCTTCCTCTATTTCAATTTGGATTACAAACTAGATCTTATCTCCATCTTCACACTCATCTTCTGATAATTTATTGTCTATGATAGACTATACATTAGATTCTAGTGCACAAGACCATTGGGTTTTATTTGGGTTGGATAGATTAGGAATACACCAATTAACATCACTTAGAGACCGATTATCAAAAGTTCTATGGCGCAGTGGGTTCAACAGAAAAGGAAGATATCAATTAGCTGAACTCAAATACCGATTATCAGAGTTTTTATGCTGCAGTTTTATGGTGGACTGTAGCTCTCATTTCTTTTACACTATAGTTATCAATTTAATTTATTGCCTCAGAATTGTGTCTATTATTACCTTCAGATTCTATCAAATTATTTTTGGACGATATAATTTTCCTTGGATTTTAGTTGCTGGCAGAGTCTTTTGGGTCAAGAATGTTTTCCTGGTGTTCGCAAGTTGAGAATGAATTCTAGACGGGATGAAATAAAAGAGAGTTAGGTAATTATTTTACTTTCTTTGGAAAGGACTCTAACTTAAGAGACTCATTGTATTCTATGTCTAACAGACGTAGTTTTGGTTGAGGTATAAGTGGATTGAAAGTAAAAGAGATTTTAGGTAATTAATTTCCTTTGTTTCAAGGATTCTATCTTAAGAAACTCGTTTTAGTCTATGTCTAATAGATGAAGTATAAATGGATTGCAAGTTTTACATTTTTGTATGCAAAATCATTTGTCCCTTTGTCTGATGAGACCGGCGATGTAGCACCTATGGCTAACTAAATTTTCTGTTTTCATGTAACCCCTATCATTAATGAATTTCATTTCTTTTTGGATGTTATAGTATATAGTTTCATATTACCCTTGTCTTTCGTGTCTACCAATCCCTTGGACATGTCTCCTAGTTGTGAATGTTTTCTTTATGGCTTTCCTAGCATCGAACTTTGACCACATAATAGCTAACATAAGGTTACAACTAGTTGATGCTCATTAAAATAGCAGCAATTGCTAGGCTTCATCTCATTTTCAAGGATGATTCACATCTTCTTGAAGACGTGATAGTACCCACTCATTGTTATTGAAATTACCATTACTAAAATTATCTTTTACTACCAATTGCAGGCTTAATCTCCAAAAAATAACTTGATTGTTCTCATCAAATATTAACCTTTTTTTTTTCTATTGCATGTTTTTGATCGTTTACTATCTATCAATGTTGATGCACATTCTTACATAGATTCCATTGCACCAAATATGTGTCATTGTTAATATTGGCTTCAACATTTGATATGCACAATGACCATTTATTATAACTATTAAAGAAGAGCTTATTTTCTAATGTGCAAGAAAATGATTCAATATAAATGTCAAGATATTGCTTGGAAGATATTGAATGTGTGATTTGATTCAAATTTTTATTGAGTCATCAACATTGTATTTTCCATATTGATCATGGCTTATAACATTAGTGGTTTGTATCAATCCAACTCACATTTAGGCAGGCATGTCATCTAGAGGCTTTTAGTATTTAGACAAATGGTCACATGCAGGCTCACTTGGTTGGTACACATGATCTAATGGGTTGCTCTATCTCTGACCTACTTTCAAAGTTAGAAAATAAGTTTGGATTGACTTAGTTCCATAGTTAGAAATTAAGTTTGGATTGACTTACTTCCATAATTATAAATTATGTTCAAATTGCTAACCTACCAACAATAATGAAGCAAAGAAAACCTTCATTATTCATTTGAAAGCCTCTTGTATTCATCAACCAAATGAAGATATTACAACATCAGGATATAATGTATGTGTTTAATCATTGTATATAGTACTATTGATTGTAGTGGGGGCCTTTGATATTCATCAACCAAATACAGATGCTTCTTATAAATTAGAATGGAATTTATGAATTTAATCATTGTATATAGTACTTCTAATCGTATATTTTTTAAAGGTACACAATTGTTCAAACTTCTAATCGGGCATATAAATTATTCAAAGGCACTTATAATATTTCATTTCTATCAAGCAAGATGATCCATTATCAATTTACTACTTCAAAGGCACTTATAGTATTCCTTTTATGTCAAGCAAGATGACCCATTATCGTTTCACTACACTACATAAACATGTTTTTTCCATGTCCCTATTGAAGGAAGGGATTGCAGTTGCACGCACCCTTTGTTATTCTTGATTTGGATTATTTTTCATCGCATGATACCATATTCATTATATTCTCTTTCGTGTGGTATATATAAAATATATTGGTGTTGATTTTATGTTGGGTGAATTTCCTTAAGCTATATCAATTATTAGCAGAGTGTTAGTTATGGGCAAGCAAGATGAAGAAGAAAATATAGTAGTGACTGAGAAAGCCAATGAAAGTCGAGCAAGATAGAATAGTAGTGACCAAGCAACACAGAATTGATTGTGTAGAAGAACATAGTGATGACTGAGTGTCGGCAAATTAATAGTTTGTGAAAGATTCGAGTTAGAGGCTAACATGGTTGAATTTTTGGATTAGTCAAAATGCATGGATGGTAAGGATTGATGAGCTAGCATATTTAATGCACAAATTGAGTTTTTTATATGATCAAAGACAAGCATTTAATGAGAAGTTTCTAGAAGTGTCAAGAAAGGAGTAGAAGGACAAAATGATGGATAGATTCATTGAATCTAATCAAACCCTAATATTTACGATGATGTTTAAGTGGTAAAAGATCATAGATACCTATTTAAGAAGGCATAAGAGATGTTCTCTAAGGTAGGTTAGTTGTTGATCAAAAATTTTGTGGAGAACCTGTGAATAACAGAGTAGTAGACAAAAAGTGAGAAGATTGGTGAAGTGTGATTGCTTGAAGAGTTTCCAAGAGGATCAGAGAAGGAGATGATAATGAAGTCTAGACAATGAATCAAAAAATGAGCCAAATGGAGATCTAAATTTGCAAAGTGATTTGTATCTTGATAGATCAAACCTAGTTGTTAATTTCTAACCATTGTGGCAGGAAAAATGCTTGAATCAAGGTTGACCTAATAGTCATTTTTTAAATCCTTTAATCAAGGTGACATTCTAATGGAATGATCCAAAGTACTCTAACAAGGTCACTCCTAACAGGGTGATTAAATGCTTTAACATGGTCACACCTAACAGTGTGTTTTGTAACCTTTAACAGCCAGTTGTCTTTTAATCGAACTCACTTCAAAAGAGTGAAAAGTGCTAGCATGTTACTTGGTGGTTTTTCCCAAATTTAGTTTCCACGTTAAATCATGGTGTCATATATGTGTGAATGTTATATGTGTGATGCATGTTATTTAGTTTTTTCTTTATTTAATGGTAGTCAACATATACTAAACAAAGAGATAAGTGATGAATGAATATCTTAAGTTTCTAAAAATTTATGATATGGACTGAGTGGTTTTATGAGTTTGAATAACTTATTTGAATCTAGTGAAATTTGAGTTGGTACATCTGAGCATAAGGATAACTAATTCACCCACCCCCTCCCCCCACCCCCTCAACTATTCTAAACATTCTAACAATTGGTCTCAGATCTTTTGGTGCTTGTAACAAAAGTTTGAAGGACTCTTATAAAGATCAACATGTACAAGAGAGAGGTACCTAAGTTGAAAAGAAGAACTTCCCAACATGGAAATGACTGATGAAATTGCATCTATCTGGAGTTGCAAATTCTGCATATGATTACTCAAAATGAATACATTGAAGTTCCTAGAACCATGGTTATTGAACAAATGAAGGAAAAGAAGGAGCATAATCAAATGGTGATAGATCTAGCATCTTTCCTAATTTATGTTGAATTTGATTTGATTGTGTGAAGGAATGCACTACTATAAAAAAAAATATGGGACAAGTTGACACAAATCCATAGAGGAGACAAAAATGTGTTGAGAGATCAAGCTAAAAGTTTGAGAGGCAAATTTGATGACATGAGAATAAAAGGAGAGATTGTTACACAATATTGTGGCTAAATCAAGGAGTTTGTGAATGCTATAAGAGGACCTAGAGGTTTCATATCATGAGACTGTGATAAGTAGAGTATTGAGGACTTTACTTCCTATTTATGCAATTAGAGTATCTACAATTTAAGAAGTGAGATGCACAGCTGGTAATGATCTAACCTTGGAGAGTCTAATTGGTAGACCAACTGCATTTGAATTGTCATATTTGATAACTATACACCTAGTGTTGAATGTACTTTGAAGTCTCATCTAACCCTTGGTGTATCTAAGAGAAAGAAGAAGAGCTAGCATGTCGACAATGATAGTGAATTAGATGATGATCTTGAAGTATTACTAGCAAGAAGGCTACTAAGAGGAAAAGCCAAATATAAAGGTAAACTCCCTATTATCTATTTTACATGTACCAAAGTTGGTCATATTGCTACAAGATGTCTTGACAGAGATGAGAAGGGAGAAAGAAAGGATGAAAATTACTGAGGAAGGAAAGACAGCATAGATAGCTAAGGTAACAAAGACTACAAAAGCAAAGGTAAGAAATCATGTTACATTGTTGAAGAAGATGGTTCCGATAGTGATTTTGATGAGAATGGTGAAGAATTTATTTATGTTGCAATAAAAGATGAATCCGATGAATATGAGAAAACTACATTGATTCCATGTGTAAATAAGAATTACAAATGGATAATTGATAGTAGTTTCTCACATCATTTAACTAGTGATACAAGTAAGTTTGAAAAGATATAATATTATAATGGAATTTGTGTTAAGTTTGGAAATGATGCACCATCTTATGTGAAAAGTAAAATGATTACAAATGCATGGTGGAGATGCACATGTTCTAAAAGCTAAGGTAGAAGAATTAAAAGGAAATTTGGATGCAATGAGAATAAATAAGAATGAAACTATTGCTCAATATGGGACAAAAAATAAAGAAATTGTTGCAACAATAAAAAGATTAGAGGAACTATTGAAGAAAGTGAAGTTGTAAGTAAGATGTTGAGAACTCTACCTAACTAATATGCAATTAGATTTTTTGCTATACAAGAATTGATAACTATTGACAAAAATAAGATTACCATTGATTCACGTATCAGTACGCTAATTATATTTGAGCTAAGAAACTATGACAATTGTCAACCAACTGGTAAATTTTCACTTCAAGCTTCAGTACATCAAGACAAACCGAAGAAGAAGATGTGTAGATGATAGAAAATATGAAGGTCTAGTAGCAAAAGAAAAAGAGCTAGAAGAGTTGGAATCCCTAATCACAAAAATATTCCCCAAAGGAAAATGCATATATAAAGGAAAGAGTCATATTGTATGCTGGAATTGTAGACAGATTGGTCATTATGCACACAGATGTCCTAACAAACTAAAGGAGCAAAGCAGAGAAAAGGTGAACCAATATAGGAAGAAAAAACACTTTGGAGATAAGGGAAAGAATGAACATTATATAGTTAAGGGTGAAGATAATGAAGATGATGTAGATGCAGATGATGAAGAGATAGTTTTTGTAGCTGTGAAAGAGAACTAACTACTGAGAAAGAAATTATTAGAGAACAAAAAGAATTAATCTTGCGTATGGACAAAAATAATGACTAGATCATTAATAGTGGTTACACTCATCACATGACTAAAGACAAAGACAAATTTACAAGTATGGAGTTGTGGGATGGAGGATTCGCAAAATTTGGAAATGGATCACCTTGCAAAATCAGATGAAAAGGTAAAATTAATCTAATTAATGATATTGTATGTGATGAAGTTTAATGGGTTGATGGTTTATAGTACAATATTTTGAGTTTTTCTCAATTGAAAATAGTTTAAGTTGCATACATCCCTAGGTCATTTCTTGATTGCTAAAATTCAAGAAAGTTGGTTATGGTAGAAGACATTATGTCATGTAAACTTTGACAATTTAGAAAAAGTATGCAAGAAAAAAAGTGTAAGTGGAATGTTGATAGAAAACAAAATAGAAAATTTTGTAAGGAGTGTCAATTTTTTAAAATAATTTGTTCAAGTTTTTCAAGTAAAGAATACTCAGTACAAAATCTATTAGATTTAGTTCACACAGATTTTGTGGTCCTACCTGACAACTATCAGAAAGATAAATTATTTATACTATTTGTTGATGACTATTCAAGGATGATGTTTTTCATGTTTTTGAAAGAAGAATCAAAAGCATTTGATATGTTTAGAAATTTCAAAATAAAGAGTGGGAAAGAAAACTAGAATAACCTTGAAGTGTCTCAGATCATATAGAGGAGGTGAGTTTACATCAAATGAATTCAATTAGTATTGTGAAGAAATGGAATCAAAAGATAGTTGACAACAATGAGAACACCTCAACAAAATGGTATTGTAGAAAGAAGGAATAGATCTATAGTTGAATGCGCAAGAACACTACTCAATCAAAGTAATGTATCATGTAAATTCTAGAGAGAACTTATTAGCACAACAATTTATACTCTTAACCAAGTGAAACTTAGAAAAGGAGTAAGAAAGACCCCATATGAAATCTATAGAAGAACACCTAATGTAAGTTATTTCAAAATATTTGGCAGTAAATGCTACATCAAGATAGATGAAATGAATGGAAAATTTGACACCAAAAGTGAAGAAGGGATATTTCTAGGTTACTTAATCAAAAGAAAAGCATACAAGTGTCTAAACTTGAAGACAAATAAAATCATTGAAAGTGCAAATGTGAAGATAGATTCAGAGGGTGAACCCACAATAGTGGGTTACACTTTCTTGTAGGAAGCAAATCCTCCAAAATCGTGTGACCACAAAAATTTTACTTCAAAGTTTCGATAGAAACTTTAGAAATAAGTTTTGATAGAAACTTATTAGTTTCTATTGAAACAAAAAAATGCATGGTTTTTTTAGTTTTGATAGAAACTATCTTATAAGTTTCGATTGAAACTATAAACCTGATCGGGGTTTATTAAACCCGTAATCAAACGGTGTAGTTTCAATCGAAACTATACTAAGTAGTTTAAATTGAAAAGCATGTAAAGGTCCATGTGGGACCCCATGCTTTGACTATAGCAAGTTTCAATCAGAAATGAGTTCAAAAAAAGGGCATCTGAAATTTGACCCTTGCAATAGGTATGGTTTTGGTTTTATACATTTTTTGTTTTTCTTTACGATTTTAGTTACATTTTATATTTTTTTTGCTTCAAGTTAAATATATATTTTTTGAATATATGTACATATATATCATGTATATGCATATATATCATACATGTATATATGCATGTGTGTGTGTGTGTGTGATATATATGTCATATATATATTCATATATATATATATATATATATATGCATACATGATATATATGTCATGTATATATGCATATATATATATATGCATACATGATATATGTCATGTATATATGCATATGCATATATACATGATATATATACATGACATATATGCATATATTTCATGTATATATGCATACATGATATAAATTTATATATGTTTTAGTTACATTTTATATATCATGCATACATGATATACATATGTCATGTATATATGCATCTGCATATATACATGATATATGCATATACATGACATATATGCATATATGTCATGTATATATGTATATGCATATATACATATGATATATATATATACATGACATATATGCATATATTTCATGTATATATGCATATATGTCATGTATATATAGCATATATATACATTCAATATGTATGCATATATGTACATGATATATATACATGCATACATGTATGTGTATATATATACATACATGTAATATCATGTTGTACATACATGAACATATTGTGGATATGTACACATATGTATTTAAATTTTTAATGTACACACATTTAAACAATTTAATATATTAAAATTTAAGTTCCTATATATGTACATGTGTGTGTGTGTGTGTGTGTGTGTGTGTGTGTGTGTGTGTGTGTGTGTGTGTGTGTGTGTTTGTGTTTTTAAATCTTCACCAAGTTACCTCCAATAATTTAATTTCAATGAATTAACCCTTTAACATTAGTTGGACAATGGTTACCTGTCACACACACACACACACACATATAGATATATATGAAACCTAATTTATAAACTTCACCTTGACCTCCTCACCCTAATCTTGAAAGTCTAATTAAACCTTGACTATACTTAACCTAATATAATTTAAACAAATATAATCATGCAATCCTAACCCTAGAAATGTCATGTAACACAATGCTAACCCTCATGTAAATTTAATCCTAATCTTAACTATAATGAACTCATGTTATATATTTATCCTTGAATGAAGATAGGTTGATAGAATAACCATGTAAGTTCCATAAAATCTAAGTTACCCTAGAAACAAAAACCTTTAAACATAAAGTTATATCATTTTAACCCAAAAGTTATCACTAAACCTAAGCATGAATATTAATTTTCTAACTTTAAATTTTTACAACACAATCCTCACTTCTTAACCCTAAAAAATAGGCTAATTTATGAATTTCCTAACTGAAAACTTTAATCTAGAGATTTGTACACTAACCCTAAATATTTAATCCTAAAGATCCCTAAACATTATATATTAACTTTCTAGGTAACATTTCAATCATGATTCTACATCAACATAAAACACTATTCTAAACACACACTCCTTTAAATATTTTCCTCAATAATGTTGAAACCCTAATCAAATTAATTTAAGCCAACCAGGTAACATTTTAACTTTAAGTGTAACCCTAAAATTAACTCTAAGTTCTTGACACTAACTAGATAGAGTTCTAACAATTGTATAACACTAACCCTAACTCTAGCCTATCATAATAGCTTACTCTTGACATAGAACACTATTTTGAACACAAACTTGGACTTTAACCCTACAACCCTAAATATTTTTTAAACCCTAACTTAATGAAAATTTACCAAGTAACCCTAAAATTAACCTTATAACCATACATAAGTTTCATAATCATGATAAATCATTAACCTCAAGAATTTCAACCCTAATCAAATTAATTTAACCTAACCAAGTAACATTTTAACTTTATTTAATTTATGTTCACACATGTAGTATTGTGTGTGTGTGTGTGTGCGTGTGTGTGCACGCGCGTGTGTGCGTGTGTGTGTGTTATGTTCAAACTTTTACATGTATTATATATTAGTTTCTTAAATGTCATTATACTTGATAAATTTCAAGTTTATTAAAAATGTCATAGTTTAATTTTAATTTCCAGTTTACACATTATATAGACATAGGCATACTACATACATTGACCTTCACATGACAGATTAGCAACCTCATATCCCCCCTAAGTAGCAATCTCCTATCCCCCCTAAGCAGTAGCAAACTCCTATACTCCCCGAGCAGCAACCTCCCATCCTCCCTGAGCAGTAGCCTCCCATCCACCCCAAGCAGCAAAAACCTCCTATCCCCCCCCCGAGCAGTAGCCTGTCCCCCCCAGCAATGCACTATTCTTGTAGATCAGTAGCGTATCCCACCCAACATGCTCTATGATTGCACTAAACAAGAGATTCATAGACTTCATGAATCCTTGGCTAATGGCACATGCTCTAGTGTGTATAGTAGTACATTTCAAAGCATCTTACGGAGTCTCGCATATATTAGAGATGAGATTCATAGTGTTGCTTCATATTTTGCACATACTATATAGATTGTCCTTGATAGTAAGAGATGAAAGGTCTCTTCAGGGCTCTCACTATAGTAGGTACAGGGCTTAGTGTCCAAAGAGACATTGAAGAGGGAATGTTTCCCTCATTATCTTCCACTAAAGTATGTGAAGGGGTATTCTCCCCTTAAGTGTAAAAATTCATAGATGGATTCACTTATATACCCATGCTTCCTTGCTGCTCATGGTCATTATCCAAATAATGACCAAATTCCACTCTATTTTACACAACAGCTTTATGCTAAGGATCGCTTACACATGACGGTGAACTACACTGATTTACCATTGCATTTAGGACAAGGGTGTGGTAGACTAGTTGATAAGTAGCCAAGTCATCCACCACTAACACATAGGTCGATTGCCAAAGAGAGGGCACCTACTATTTCCCCTATATTAGGTATGTCAGCTAATGAAGCCATGCATAGCACATAGTTGTGGGTGGTGATTCAAGGAGTTGGAGACATTGTTGCACCTATTAGATCTATTTCCAGTGATAAGGTTGGCCAGTATTTGATGTCATGTTGACATTCCAAATCATCGCCTAGTGCTTCATCTTTAGGAGAGTTGTACAGTGGAGTAGACATCCATTCATTGACTAGCTTAGAGGGTCTAACTAGAGTGTTGGCACGAGATATTATGAGTATTATTGTTGAGGATCTATTATATTCATATAGATTTATATCAGAGCATTTTTGCAGACCCATATTAGATGTTCAACATCTTGTCCATGGTGGCATTGGGTCACATCCTCAACCACATTCCTCTCCTCAATCAGGTAGTGCTCATGGTGGTAGTACACATCATGATCCACATACTAACCACTCTTTTGTTACAGAGGGACATATACATAGTAGTATAGACCCTTCAACCAATGTAGGGCACGGTCAGAGTTCAAATGTGAGCCTTGATGATGTTGACTTCAGCTTTTCGACCACATGATAGATGGACTTGTTGACATGTGATGATTCTACTTCTATGTTATTTCATTGAGTTAGTCAACTTGGATTGTCATTATTAGGACATATGCCAACCACCAGTATTGCTAGTGTAGATGTAGCGATGGAGCTAGATGATGCCTAGCAAAATCTAGATAAATTGGTGGACATGATCGATGCTAGGCAGTCTGAGTATTATCAGATGTCAGCATCTACACAAGTAAATCTATAGTTTTTTTAGAGTCATGTTAAAATTTCAATTCCAAGCATTTGTTCAACTAATAATTTATGCATGTACATGTTTTAATATGATTTTTTTCACACATGTATATATTTATTGTAAGGTACATTCCTATTTTTAATCCATCTTTGATGCCCGATCATGTACATCGTCGAGACTCATTTGATGATGTCAGTAGTGGACAGGTGAGTTTTAATTTTTTTGAATTAGACACATGAGTTTTAAATGTAATATTTAAACTACATGCATTTCAAGTAAATTTAAAATATATTTAATTAAATATGAAATTATGTACATTGAGTTCACTTTCTCTTTAATATATATATAGGTCAGCATATCCTAGTGAGCATCTTGATAGTCAATCTTCAGACCGCATTATGAGCATCCATAGTTTTTTATATTATAGATTATTTGATCTAGACTTTCATCCAAATTTTACATATTTGATTATTGACATGTACATATCTATATATGTTCTTATATGTTACATTATGTTGGACCATGTTAGACTATGTTCTTTTACATGTTAGATTATGTTCGATAATGTTCTAATATATTGGATATTATATTAGATTAAATACATTAGATTATGTTGGATTATGTTATCTACTACATGTTCTTTTACATGTTAGATTATGTTGGATAATATTATATTATGTTGGATAATGTTCTAGTTATGTTGGAAATTATGTTAGATTAGAAGGATTATGTTGAATTATGTTCTTTGACATGTTATATTATGTCAAGGATAATTTTGTGTTATCTTGGAAATTATGTTAGATTATGATAGATTATGTTGGATTATGTTAGATTATGATTATGTTAGGGTTATGGTTAGGTAATTAACTTTACATAATTAATTGCATACAAGTACCTAATGGAACTATAATTAGTTACAAATCACAATTTAAACTAAACACAAGTTAAATGAAAGAGTAAAAGTAATATATAATTAGTTACAAGTCCTAATTTCATCCCCTTAAGACACAAGTCCTAATTTGATCCCCTTAAGACAATTGTTCAAATTTCTTCCCCTCAAGGCACATGTCCTAATTAGTTGCATACAAGTACCTAATTGAACTATAATTAGTTATGAATCACAATTTAAACTGAACACAAGTTAAATGAAAGAGTAAAAGTAATATATAATTAGTTACAAGTCCTAATTTCATCCCCTTAAGACACAAGTCCTAATTTGATCCCCTTAAGACAATTGTTCAAAATTCTTCCCCTCGAGGCACATCTCCTAATTAGTTGCATAAAAGTACCTAATTGAACTATAACTAGTTACGAATCACAATTTAAACTGAACATAAGTTAACTAAAATAGTAAAAGTAATATATAATTAGTTACAAGTCCTAATTTCGACCAAATTTCAAATTGTTGAATCAAAGTTTAGATTTCAAATACTTCACCCAAATTTCAAATTTCAAATAGTTCAACAAGTTGTTTCTATCTCGTATCAAGTTGGTCAATTCGTTGTTGGATAACATTTAATATTTTCCTGTGATCATCAATATCGAGCCTCCACTTACGTATTCCAGGTCCTTTGAATAGATGAAGAGTTAGACCAGTGGCAATAACATGGTTACTATACTAATATACCTAATTGTTAGGTTGATAATCAGTGAAATGAATCCCATTCTTAAGTATTTTATTTTGCCTCAAATATGTTCCCTTTACAACAACAAAACCTACATACAAGTCAATAAATTTGAATTCATAAAAAAAACATACATGTACATACATGTACATGATTCAACTATATACTAACCTATGGGAAACATAATTCCATCACTTATTTCAGTCTTTGTTAGCTTCTCTCTATGTGGTGCAATGCAATAAATAATAGCTAACACCTTCTACATTTTCAGATTCTGCCATGACTGCAAAAACATTGCCTACTCAAAGTCTATGTATATAAATTCCATGTGTCATGTGCATGAGTATATATATATATATATATATATATATATATACACATACATACATACATACATACATATATATATAAAATAAATTAACAAAAATTATGAAATGCATCCCAACTCTAATCAATCCTGAAATATGGTCATAATCAGTGGAAATCAATGGAATATCATCATAGTTTTCATCCTCAAATTCATTTATATTGATAACATCTAGTGGTACCAAAGTCCATTCACCCACATATCCACATTCTTGATTATGCAACCATCATAGTTTTCATCAATGCAACCAAGACAAAAACATGAGCATTCTCTTGTGTACGATGACCACATTACTATATGTACTCATAACTGAATGTAATGATTGTGTCTTCTCTACCCTCTTGCATGCATGCATTGATCTTCTATCGACACCAGAATGTAAGTTCCATACATATAAAAAATGTGTTAAACATGTGTGTACACCATAATTTAATTAGGACATAACGTATTAAATATAAAATTGATTCAATTAAATTCAACATGATATCAACAACAATACATTTCAAAAGATCTATTTATCTTCACAAAATAGGATTTCAATCTTTCAAACATTGTTTGTCCAATCTTTGTGTCAAGATTTAAAGTACAAAATGAGAGATACAATTCATGTTGTGTGACATCCAACCAATATTTTGTGTGTTCAAGATACTCCTTAGGCCCAACCCTCCATTTGATGATATCTCTTCTATTTGGTGAAGGACAAGTATTATCAATCCAAAATTGAATGACTAAGTTCTTAATTGTTTCCACAATCCTATCAGATCGAGGAACTCTGCACATTAGCACCCAATTTCCTTCTAATGTATTATCATCCAAATTGTTTTTCCTTTTCAAGTAATGTAATATTGTCTTTCAACTATACCCAATATGAGATGGCAGTGAAGAGATTTGTCTTTTTTGCCATAATTTCTTATTTAAAACAGATGTTAGTATCACTCTTCATGCAATGGATTTATCTGCAGACCTAGATTTTTTCCCAATGGAGTGCAACCCTTCCTTAACACTTTCAACAATATCTTTTTGTAGTTTAGAAGTCTTCTTCTTTTTTACACTTGTATCTATACCCAATAGTTTCAATGACTCTTTTAATTCATCTTTAAGAAGTGAAATTGATAATAGTTGAGTTTTCTCCACTGTATCAAGATTCTCAAATTGTGCAATTATTTCTTTAGACTTTTTATTCAATTTCCTCTTCATAGTATGTGTAGGTTGACTAGCATATTCTCTCAATTTTTTCACATACATTTCAATTAAATGATATATGTTTCTATGATTAATTTTTTTCTTCAAACTTTGAGCTAGATTAACATTCTCATTTGTTGTTTGATCTCAGGCTACAAGAAAAATTAAAATAAAGACTTAAGATACAACTTTTCTTTAGTGTCCACATATGTGTATATATAACATAACAAATAAACTATTAAATACAATTTTATCTAACCTTCAAATGGTCCTTCTTTGATATCCATTACTTCATCTTCAATTTTCTCATGTCCAATATTTTCATCTACTATTGCACGTGCACGATATAACAAATAAAATCAAGCAAGTTTGTACTTGGTGATTTATCTCTAAAATTAAAAATCAAAGCTATAAAGTTTGCATGTACACAGGTAGAAATCTAGAATTTCTAGAGATTATGCTTGCGAGAGATGTGTGCATACATACATGTTTGAACTTGAGATGAACCTTCTCCAATCTCAGTAGGTTGTCCTATTTCACTACGTGCTAAATAAATTCATAATTTAAAACACCATAATTGAAATGTACTCAAATTATATATTCATAATTAAAAAACCATAATGTAATTAAAATAAAGACTTAAGATACAACTTTTCTTTAGTGTCCGCATATGTGTATATATAACATAACAAATAAACTATTAAATACAATTTTATCTAACCTTCAAATGGTCCTTCTTTGATATCCATTGTTTCATCTTCAATTTTCTCATGTCCAACATTTTCATCATCTACTACTGCACGTGCATGATATAACAAATAAAATCAAGCAAGTTTGTACTTGGGGATTTGTCTCTAAAATTAAAAATCAAAGATATAAAGTTTGCCTCTACACAGGTAGAAATCTAGAATTTCTAGACATTATACTTGTGAGAGATGTGTGCATACATACATGTTTGAACTTGAGATGGACCTTCTCCAATCTCAATAAGTTGTCCTATTTCACTACGTGCTAAATAAATTCATAATTTAAAACACCATAATTAAAATGTACACAAATTCTATATTCATAATTTAAAAACCATAATGTAATAAACCCTAATTCTAAATATTCATAATTTTGTTTTTGATTAGGAAAATAGGTTTTGAGAGGACCTGAAACCCCATACAGATGGATTTTGGCAGGGATCTAGAACTCACAAGACGGGATGCTTCCTAGGATAGGGATAGATTCCCAAATCCAGAAGAAAAGAATAGCAGCCAAGAGAAGAAGAACATCCACAAAACAGACTGCAAATAGAGGTAATAAAGGAGCCAAAGACCCCAAACTATTACCAGATCAGCATAGAGAAACAACCACTAACAACCTGCTCACCCGGGCAACATCCAGGGCCAACAAACAAGCTAACCACTGAAACTATTGCATAAAGATAGGAAGATAAAGCTAGAGCAGCATGCAGGGCCAAGAGGAAAGAAACCCCCCTTTCACACTGATACAACTTGCCAGACAATGGATGAGAAAGTTAGAGATCACTGGCATACACATGACTCTCCAGATATGGACAAGCCCAAAAGGGTTTTGAAAGGCTCCCCCAACCTTTAATGAAGAGGAAGGAGAGAGGAACACTACCCTCACCACCTATTCATAGCCATCCTGACAAAAAATAATACGATCAATGATCACAAGTTTTAAAGAAAATCTCCAGCAGTAGCCACCCAAACCTCCAAATCTCTAGCCCACCTCTTCCAACCAGCTTCTTGCCACCTCTATAGGCTGAGCCTCCACCTCTAAAAGAACTTCCACCTCAAAAGGAAGTATGAAAGAGGAGTGAAGATTCAGGGAAAAAAATCCAAAGTTCAGGAAGAACCACCACAGAAGCCAGGGGATAGCCTCGCAAAGGCCTCCCCCTGAAGGGATTTGAAAATGAACATCTCCTTCCAGCATAAAAAATCATAGCAAAAGATAAATAACGAGAAATGGAGCAGCTACATCATAACACTTTGGGCATAACCCAGATAACTTCCCCGTAGAAGAAAACTCACCTAGACACAACCAGCCACCAAAAGACAATATGAAAAGTGGAACCTTCCAAAGCAATTGAGATCCCTCCTGCAATAGCAATCCTCCTCTATCAGACTTGTGTCCACCTCCATAGGAGCTTTCACCTCGAAAGAAAGCCAGAGTAAGGGAACCAAGTGGCAAGAAAAGAACCCCCACCATATTGCTTAAAGAACAGAGCCCACCTCTAAAGGGTTTGACCCCACCTAAATCGGGGCAAGGCTAGAAGAAATCTAGGAGGAACATGATTTTTAGGACCAACAAGGAGCTCGAGCCAACAGAAAAATCTGAAAGACCAGGATCCACAAGCACCCTTGCCCCAAAAGCCACAACCCTAACAGCCTCCTTCACCCCCACAAAGTTCGAGGCCAAAATCTCTGCAAGAATGGCAGAGGACCCTATGAAAAGGAGCCCAGGCACAAGAAAAGAGAGAGCAACCATCGAAATCTAATGAGAGGCAACCAACCCACTCTCCAACTCTCTGACAACCCAAATAATAGAGAAAGTAACCTCCCCCTAGCAAATATAATCTAGGAGAGCAGAACCCCCCGCATAAGGAGACACAAAGGAGGAGAGAGGAGATCCCCAAACACAAAGCCAATAGTCCCCATCCTCAAGACCACCCGCAACCCCATCTGGGTCAACGAATACAACGGAGATGCCACCATCACCAATGGCAAAGCCAGGTAAAACTCCACTCTGCATCCTCCCACGCTTCCATCTATGCAGTCAACAGTCAAAGGGGGTGCCCATAGGGAAGCCCTAGTCGTGAAGCAACACCAGGAAGGCCAGGAAAGGGCCTACAAACCCAAGCTCCCGATGTCAGACACAGCAACAACCTGGGAGACCAACCTTGTTGCATCTTCATCCGTCTCACCATCATCTTCTTCCTCCTTATCAACATTCAAAATCCCGCTCCTGCTCCCACTCCTCTTCTCGCTCGCCATAAGTTACCATAATTGTAAATATTAATAATTTAAAAACCATAATGTAATAAACCCTAATTGTAAATATTCATAATTTAAAAACCATAATGTAATAAATCCTAATTTTAAATAATCATAATTTAAAAACCATAATGTAATAAACCCTAAAATTGTAAATATTCATAATTTAAAAACCATAATCTAGTAAACCCTAATAGGACTAAATATTCATAATCCAATAAAACCTAATGCTAAATATTCATAATTCAATAAACCCTTAATATTAAGTTAATAGTAACCCTAAGTTTATATTTACCATATTCCCAATTGGATAAACCCTAATCCTAACTATATACATAAAAAAATTCTATAATATGATTGCACACTATATGAAATAATTATGCATTGGAAAAAATATATTGCACATGTACATACCTTTCCTCCTATAATATCCTACTAAAGTTTTTTGACAATTTTCTTCTTCTTGTTCGTCAGTTCTATTTCATGAATATTTACTCACCCTTTTACCTTTATTGCCCATGTCGCAAATTATTTTTCCAAAATTTGAAAACAAAAGTTGCAAAATATTTCCTCCCCCCTAATTGAAGTGTGAATTATTTGAGTGGATTTGAATGTTAGAATTGAAAAAAATATTATTTATATGACAATTTCTATTTATTTTTTAAAACCGCTTAGGGCCTACTCTAGTTTCGATCGAAACTAGAGCACGTAGTTTCGTTTGAAACTACTTGCTCTCATTTTGATTGAAACTACTTGCTCTAGTTTTGATTGAAACTAAAGCCGCCCCCAATAACCCACATGGTTAAGGTTTTTAGTTTTGATAGAAACTAGAAACAGTAGTTTCTATCGAAACTAATGATTTTTATTTTGATAGAAAGTTAGTTTCTATCAAAACTAAGAAGATTTTGGTTTTTTTGAAGTGGGAGAAGGTTTACTATGATTTCATGGCTTCTAGAATCCATTACTAGGTTTAGATGGAGCACTAAAGTCATGTCCTTTTGCATGATAGAAGTACTTTGAATGAACTTGCTAATGACTATGAATTTTGTACATTTTGATTTTTTTAAATATATGTTTTTGCACATGAATTGAACAAAGGTTTGTTATAAAAAATAAACCTATATATTGGACGCTCATGGAAAAATGGTAACTAAGAGATTAAAAAAAAATTGAAAAATAACTACAGTCTTTGTATTTGAGTCCTCTATCAATAAAAGAAAAATGAAATCGAGTAAATATATAATAAGTTACATGTGTCAAAAGTCATGTTTGTCCAAATTCGTGTTAGTCAACTTTAAACTCTGGTAAAATATGAAATACTAAGTTTAAAGACATCAGATCATCTCAATGGTTTTGATATGGATGTTAACAAACTAAATTCAAAAGAATCGCATTGATATCTATTGTAGAAAAAAAAGTTGTGTGAAAAATAATGTCACTTTTTAAAAATTAGGTTTTTGATAGCATACCAATTTTTGTGGGAGAAAAAATGATTCAATAAAATCTATATATATATATGGATTCAAAATAGAAAATCTTAAAAGACTCTAATTTACTTCATCTTCAAATTCCTAATCATTAAATGGAAATTTGCATTTGAAAGTGAAATTTTTCTTGAAAATTCACAGTTCAGTGTCAGTTTAGGCAAAAAAGTGTAACCCATCATTGTGGGTTTACCCATGAATTTTCTTAATAGAATTAGGAGAATAGTAGAAGGATGTTGGTGTAATTAAGTATTTACTAATTAATATTTACTTAAGTTTACTTAGGTTAATGCATTATCATATTAGTTGGCATGTAGACACCTAGGAGTTTGCATATTCATTTGAGTTGTCATGTAGACAACACAATAGTTTGCACTCTAATTGAGCACATGTTGTCTACTACATCTCTTTACAAGATACACCTTTGTATTCTTATCCTCTCATTTTTGCATGTACATTCATGCATAATGGAGGATAATTCACTCTTCGTGGACATGTGCTTAGTTGTTATGCTTATCTCTTTGCTAACTCCTAGTCATATCAGTTGCCTTTATATACAAGACACTTCTATAATGTATTCATCCAATTATCTGATTAATCTAATCATTTGGTATCCATTTTCATTTGATCATCATTTGTCTCTCTTGTGCTATCTAGTGAGCTTCTTGATCTTGGCATTGAATTATTGCCTTAGAAAAATTCTTACATGGTATCAAAGCTATACCAAATTCTCACAAAAGAAGTTAGAGGAATACAATAAGTTGATATATTTTGAACCTGAGAAAATAAGAACACAACAAAAAACTATAGGAATTGATAACAATCTACCAACAAGACCTCAGCAAGTTCAAACCATGGAGAAGAATCTAAATGCAAAACCTATTACACTGAAGAGAATAAGAATCAATCACATCTGGTCAAATATAATTGGAGACATAAATGAAGGAGTGTTAACCAAAAGTTACCTAAGAGAAAGGAATTATGCATGTTTGATATCAGAGATAGAATGTAAAATGGTGAAAGATGCTTTGAAAGATGAAGATTGGAAACAAGATATGAAGGAAAGACTTGTCAATCAAATTGAGAAGAAAAGAACTTGGTCGCTACTTCCTAGACCTAAAGACAATAATGTTATTGGAACTAAGTATATATTTAGAAATAAATTGAATAAAATTGGAGAAGTGGTTAGAAACAAAGAAAGATTAGTTTGTAAAGGGTATGCATGGGAAGAAGGATTGGATTATGAAGAGACATTTGCACTAGTTTATAGGTTGGGAGGAGTAAGAATGCTACTATCATATGCTTCTTATAAAGGGTTTAAATTTTATCAAGTGGATGTGAAATCAACATTTCTAAATGAAGTATTAAAGGAGGAGGTTTACATTAAACAACTAGAAGGTTTTTCTACAGAATAAGGAAAAGATATAGTATTGATGTAGGAGCATCCAGTGGTGTAAGGGCAATCCTGTATCACCCAAAACTATGCTTAGTGCTATTTTATGTTTAATATGCTTTCATTTCTAGATGCCCATTTGGTTCAAATAGAGATTTCAACTCTCATAGTTCCACTATTGGTTTTTTGGGTTAGAGTTTTTGAGCACCTTAAGATACGTGCCAATTTAGAAAATAGGTAATTTTGTAATTGAGGCATAATTATGATGAGTTAGAGGGTTTAATTTGGAAGGATGATTATAATTATAATTTAAAGTACTTCAAAAAAAAATTAGGTCAAAAGGCTTTATGCTTTGAAAGTTATTGCAATTTTAAGTTGCGTGAAGACCTCCTAAGAGCACTTCAAAGTCAGATTTGAGGCACTAAATAGCCTTGTATGGGCTTGAAAAATGGGAGACAAGAAAATCTAGTCCATAGGGATATAGAGCACTTGGAGATCTTTCTAAAAATGTAAACGGTTTGTCAATCAAAGTCTGGGATCAAAAGTTATGCCTCCTAGAATTTGGAGTACCATTTCTGGATTCTTCTAATTTTACACCAACTTCTAATTTGTTTTCTAAAACCTTCTATTTTTGTGGTGGATGCCAAATGGCATATTTTAAAATGTATTCCTAACCCTAAACCTAGTTTAGGTTACTTAAGGTCACTTCTGGCATTATAAAGGCAATTTTTGGTGGAGTTTGGGAGAAGGTATTGTGAGAAGGGTTTTCTCCAAAATCTGATAACATTGTAAGCCCATATTTCATGTCATGGCATCTATTTTTGTTGTAATAATTGTAATAGCATATCATTTCTAATAACAGTGTTCCCCTTTTCCTATTGTGTTCATTTTCATCTTGGATTGTGCCCTCATCAAGTATGCAGATTGCACAAAGCTTTATATGGACTGAAACAAGCATCGAGAGTATAGTATGAAAGATTACATTCATAATTGATCAGAATATGATTTTTTAGAACAAGTGGTAATTGTAATCTGTATCTTAAGACTGAAAGTCAAGATAGGGTCTTAATTACTGAAAGATTTGTAAACGACATAATATTTGGAGGAGATGATACAGTAAGAACGTCATTTGCAAAATAGATGAGAAATGAATTTGAAATATCTATAATTGGAGAAATTTTTTTTTTCATTGGACTTCAAGTACAATAGATGAAGAAAGGTATTTACATCACTCAGTCAAAATACATAAAAGAAATATTGAAAACATTCAAAATGGAAGAATCTAAACATGTCAATACGTCAATGGTTACCAGTTGTAAACTATCTAAAGAAGATGAATCCAAGGAAGTGAATGGAAAATTATAAAGATCTATGATTGGGAAGATACAATATGTTGTTCATAGCAGACCAGATATAGCTCAAGCAATAGGAATTATTGCAAGATTCTCATCACAACCTAAGGAATCACGTTTGAAAGTTGTTAAATGGGTATTCCAATATCTCAAAGGTACTCAAGGTTTTTCTTTATGGTATGAAAAGAAAGGGGACTTTGATCTTAGATTCTATAGAAATGCAAATTGGGGAGGCAATATTGATGACAAGAAAAAAAAAGGTATTGGAGCATTTTTCTTGGGAGAAAGACTAGTAAGATGCAGAATTGTATATCACAGTCAACACTAGAAGAAGAGTACGTGGTAGTTGCAATCAATTTTCAACAAGTTGTATGGATGAAACAAATTATAGAAGGAATATGAGAAATAGTTGAACAACCTATTGTTATACATTGTGACAACACCGGTACTAGCAACATATCCAAGAATCTGGTAATGCACTCAAAAACCAAACACAGCAACAAAGTATCATTTTCTAAGACAGCAAGTACAGAATAAAGAAGTTAGACTAGAATATATTCCCACTAAGGAACAAGTTGCTGATATATTTACAAATCCATTTGAAATAGAAATTTTTGAGCACTTGAGAAGAAAACTAGGGGTTCTACCCCTATTGAAAATCAACTAAGAAGATGCAGTGTACATCAGTTTATGAAGAGCCTAAACAGAATATTTATTACATAGAATGATGAAGGCAGAGGTTTCTCATTAGTGGATTAGTTTTTAAAAGATATTATATGAACATTCTAATCAAAACAAGGAGTAAGCTTAGTAAAACATATGATGCCTTTGTCATTATTTTCAAAGGGAGAAATTTGTTAATCAAGGGAGTAGATATGAGAAGCAATTAAGAGATAAAGATGATAAGCTAAAGAGAAGAATCCAAATAGATAGATCATATTGTATGGAGGAAATCAATTTTTTGGCACAAGCTTATAATGTTTATTCTTGGCTTTCCATCATTGCCAAAGGGGGAGATTGTTGGCATAATTGATTTGCAATTTGTTGATGAAATAAGAAAAGTTATGTATTATATTTTTTCATCAGTTATATTTTTGTCATTGATGTTCATTTCAAGTGCAATTTCGTTGACTTTATTGAATTCCTCTCGATTCATGCATGACTCCTTAAGGATGGAATTTATCACTTTCCCCACTTTCTTCTTGCTCTCCTTGTTATGAAGTTCAGAATAAACTTCTCTCACTTTCTCTTCATAAGTACCCCATCTAGGGCACTCAGTGTCTCTTTCTAACTAGAGTATGATCAATGCATACCCTTCTATGAGTTCTTCACTCATCTCATATCCCATGGGCTCAATAAAATGTACCCTTGATTCTATTGCCTCCATGCATGTGTTATCAATCTCCACCATGAAGCATAGATCATTTATGTATTTCTCTGGCATGGAAGGAGGTATTATGTACCTCTGTTTCATCTCAGTCTAGAAATTCTTCATCATTATATCTATGTCACTATCTTTGACATTTTCTAACCTTGCCTTGTAGCACTAAGTCACCAACTTCATTACACACTCATTACATTCTCAATTTTTCATCCTTGGGAACTTCTTTGTTGCATAGAAAAATAAGCGTGACTCAAACCTGAAGACTGCATCCTTGGTCTTCTTTAGTTTAGTAATGTTGTACAATAATTGTATTCTGATTATCTTACATAGGTTCATTTTTCTCCTCTCAACTGCCATTTCATAGGCTACATGTAAAAATCCAACTGGTACTAAGTTAACCCTTGAACCATGGTTAAATTTTGACCCAAAAATCTTGCTTAATACCTTGACTCCTTTATCCTAAATTGTGTCCACCTTCATATTTCTTCCATCAAATCTAGTAAATAGGTTTGTCTCACCCAACTTCCTTGCACTTCTTTTATTTACAAGATTGCATCCCTCATTACTTAGACCTATGACCTTGTGAATTAGGTCATTGTCAATTGCGACATGTGCATCACCTAGCCAAAAC
The DNA here is from genome assembly GCA_028749045.1 of Cupressus sempervirens. NCBI lineage: Eukaryota > Viridiplantae > Streptophyta > Pinopsida > Cupressales > Cupressaceae > Cupressus > Cupressus sempervirens. The sequence goes on along the minus strand of CM053792.1, from coordinate 976,367,616 downwards.
ATTTCATCATGGACCCTACTCAAAATGATTCTAGTCTATTCATGATTATCAAACTCAGAATAGATCATATACTTCACTAGGTTCAACTTATTCAGATGCGCATACTCAAATTTCAAAGTTAGGTCATTATTACACATGACTCCTAAGTCCTTGTGTATATCCTCATCTCCTATGCTTTCAATTTTTTAGTGGATATAACTCCTTACATCTTCTACATGAAGCACATTCTGTGAGATTTGCAAAAATGTGCCTAAGGGATCATCCACACGAGAAAAAAAAAAAAAAAAAAGGATGTTTCTTGAACATATACCTTGACCTTTCACTAACATCATATACTATATGACTAGCCATTGAATCTCTCACTGTATTCACTGAAAATGTAGTTCAATCTCCATAAAATACCTTAAAGTTGCATTTAGGGCTTCAAGAACTTCTTTTTGCACTTTAATTCATTGTGACATCACTCTTCAATTTTCTCTAGACACTTCACATGATCAAATGGTACTCGCAATCTTTCTTGTGATCTTTAAATCATTTCAAATTGGACTCTGCATTAAATGTGTATCTACCACAATTCCAAAATTTGTCTCTATTTACCAGTAACCTTGATTTCTTTCTCATAGCTTCTTGAGATTGTATTTTTTCTTGTGCACTTGAGCGTAGCTTCCTTTCTATGTCTTCTATCTTATGTTCACTGCACAACTTCTCATTTTCTCTGTAACGCCCCACCAAGGGATCCAAAGAATTAACCTAAAGTTTCACTAAGTTTGGTAGCATTTTTATTTTATTTTTTGAAACATTTAAACCATTCACAACTTATACATAGTAATGGAAGCAATAGCAACAATTCAACTGAAAGTAAACATAAACATACATAATAGGTTACATTCTTCAAGGATCCCTTAACATTGAATCACATCAAAATTTACTAATATTAATTCCATCTAGTACTACATCCACATGAAATAATAATGATAAGTTCAACATTCTTAAACAATATACTTTTGTTCTGAATGTCCCTTAATAAATTACATTTCAGAATGCTCAATCATCCACTATACATGTCATAGGGTATGAAATCTTAAAAAGAATATACATATGTGAAAATAAAGTACATCTTCATCCTAATTCTAGTCCATGATACAGTAAAGTAAATGAAACCAATTACCATACATGATACATCATCATAGAAGATATAAACATCCATCGTAAAAGATAGCCATAAATCATAAACACATAATTATCTAAGTGCACGGTTCCTCCCAACCATTAATAGCATCATTAGACCATCATGGGCCCTAGCCATCCCTCTATGCGTAACATTCCAAATCACCAAAGAGATCATTGGTATTAACATAGTAGGAATGTCACTCCTACATCATATGCAGAAAGAAATCTAACATACTACAACATATGCATAAGAAATCTAATCATGCAAAATAAAGCATAAGATAACATCATCTAACATATGCTAATCATCAATATAAGGATGCATGTCCACCATCATAATCCATGAACAGAATGAAGATAAGTGCCAACAAAGAATGCATTAGCCACGGTGTCTCAGACGGATCTCAAATGATAAGAGTGAATAAGCACTACCACTCGACCACATGGAACCTAAATGGTCCACTCCCACCGTGCTGAGGAGATAATCTCAAGTCCCAAACAGGTTATCAAACCACATAGTACAAATACTCTCTAACTCCAAGAATCCTAAAAGTATACTAACTCTAAGGTTCCAATCACAAACCGACATCTAATCCCAGAGGCACAACAATGACATGTAGGAAACCTACTATGCAAGTGGGAAAGTGTCATCACACAGATCATGCTAGAGTTACCCTGGTAGTCTCTCTATAGACCCTGGCCCCCTAGTGATCCCTATGCAGCCACTAGTATCCTCTCATACAGACAAAGCATACTACGGAATGCAAGGTTGCAATCAAGCATTCTCTCTACTCCCATCCTAGTCTGTACTAGCACTTGAGGCATGGGCGAGAACAAACAATTATCTTATTAGGTTCATTTAAGTTAGTATTAGGTGTAATGTTTTCACTTATTAAAACAACTTACAATGAGTTACCCTGGCAGCCTCTTAGGGCCCCGACCCCCATTGTAAGCTACTTCCCGACACTACAAGTAGATAACCTACCCTAGCTCATAGAATCATAAACCACAAAATCACCACAGTCCTATACAAGCGATTGAAAAATTACCAAAAGATAATCCACAATAAGAGCATCAAATCTCCATGAGAAACTAAAAAGCATCCATTGATAATCATGACCATAACAGTTCTCTATTGGCAACTGAAGGTATCATTGATAATCACTATAACCATTGGTTCTCAACAAGCAACCAAAAAGTATCTCAAAGTAATACTAATCGAAGACTCCAAAATGGTCGAGTCAAAAAATGTCACGACATGACATCAAAAAGATCAGATAAACAATTCAATTCCATCAAGTGACTGGAAAATAATCCAAATACAACTGATCGATAACTCATAAAAAGGTTACATATATCACAGCTTACACAATGAAGACTAAAGACAATATCAATCAGCATGTCATCACATAACCATGGTTGAGTTTAAAAGATCAAGATCAAAAGACATCATCATGACATCACAATCATAAGCCCTGAGCCTTTGGTAGATGTCCTATAATTGGTCAACAATCTAGTCAACCCAAAAACCCAAAACAAGAAGCATAGGGAAAATACAATGCAAGCACATGTTTTTGGTTTGCTAAAATTACATAGTTGAATAAAGTGTGGAGGTCTCAATTTTTATGTTTTCAAATTTAGATCTCGAGTGGAGAAATTTGTACATTTTACCTAACCCATGTATTTTTTTGATAGATAAAAGTATTCTCCCCATAACCCATTAAATCTATAATTTAAGATGTTTCTAAGAGTATACGATATTTGAAAAAGACCCCCATCGTGTTCCAATAAGTCACATAGAAAATTCAATGTAACAAATACAATTCATCCTCATTTATCTACCCTTTATTAAAAATTGATTAAATTAGATTTATATTATTAAACTAAAATATTATAAAAAAGATTAATTATTAAAATAAACAATCTATTAATAAATTGTATTTATAATAAGTATATTAATTAATATTATATAGCAATTAGTATTATATAATATTTAATATTTAATAAAATATAATAATTAATATTTAAAAGTTATTAACATTTAATAATTTTAATAACAATGTAATATTAAAATCAAAATTCATTAATATACACTTATATAAATTTTAAATAAAAAAACAAAACATAATTATAATATCCCTCTACCACGGTACATAGTACCTGCGGTCGCAGGCACTGCGCTAAGAACGGGTACAGAGTACCCTATCGTCGCAATCCCTTCGACGGTAGGTCTCTGCCACCCACAGGGGTATGGGGGGGTACGATTCATCCCCTTCTCATTTCAATAAAAAAAAAATTATAACGTTTTCTAAAACATTTTTTCAGAACGCACATCGAGATTTTCCTTTTTTAAAATGATTTCATTTAAATCGTTCTCTGTGACGTTTTTAAAATAAAAATAGTATTTTTAAATAAACATATATTTATGTGTGTGTGTGTGTGTGTGTGTGTGTGTGTGTGTGTGTGTGTGTGTGTGTGTGTGTGTGCAGGTTTGTAAACTTATTTGTATATTTTTAAAAGAAAATATTTACAAGAATGCCTATGAGAATATATATATATATTTATTTATTTATTTATTTATTTATATTTATATTTATATTTAAACAAAAAGGGCTTTCCAATTTTATAAGTTAAGAATTTCCCTTTAAAATAATTGTTCTCTAAATTTACCCATTAATCCTTCTAATAGGTTTGTCCATATGCATCTGAAAATCCTAGCCTCGTAGATTCTTCAGATCTACGAATGTGGGATTTCCTCATATAGAAATTTAACTACCCATGACAAAAAGCATACAACCAAGATATCCAACACATGAAAATCCTCAGAAAGCATTCAGAAGATACGAAGAAGACAGGAAGTGCGAGAAGTGAAAATGACATATGCAAAAATCACGAGTGTCTACCTAAACACTGATGCTAAATCACTTCTCCTCAGAATCTGCAGAGCAAGCTCCTTCCTTCTCCAACGTTCCCCGATCTTCCAAACACGCTCCTTGAGCTCCTATGAGTGCCTGAATATGAAAAACTCTCAGGAAGCACCTAGAATGTCTCTAGAAACAACCAGAAGATGGGATAAGCATTAACAACTAAGCACGAGCTTTTTCCAACCTTCTAGATGAGTCACAAGGTTGTAGACACCATGTGCTTAATTGTGCACTAACTAATGTGTTCTAGACATATGTGCAATCAAGACGTGCACTTACTCCGAGGTAGACTTATAAATTTTATTTTAATTATTTTATCATTTCTATTATTATTATTTATTTATTATTTTTATTATTAATAATTTTTAAATTCTAATTTCTTTTATTTAATTCTTTTCTCAATTAGTTCCCATTTAATTAATTAAAATCAAAATATCAAAAGATCATGATATTATATTAATTTTTCAAAATAATTAAATTATTTAATTAAACCTTTTAATTTTAGATTTAATTAATAGAGAATTCACCATAGACTTCCAAAATAAAATAAAATATGAAAACCTATCATAGAACAATCCATACAAAATTAGTCTAAAGGGTTAAAATCACGAATTATGTGATCCGACACATTCGAAAGGTAAAATATCTTAGATACTTGTCCTATCTCTCTAGGACAAATGGTTTAAGGGTTTAGGATTTGGACTTGAGAATTTATCTCCCCTCTCATACCATTAAGACAGTGCGATAGGGTACGCTCATCCTGGCAATTCAAGGAAGTCGATACCCAGTACCTGCAACCTGCATAAAATTCATACATGTACATACTATATATATATATATATATATATATATATATATATATACACTAAGCTAAACAGGCAATGGCAGGAAGTGGTGCATCATGTAGATCCCGACTAGCAGGTGACTACGACTTCCTTCCTTAACCACATCAGAAATGCCATACAATAAAAGAACAAAAATGCACACCATACACATGCAAGTATGGGGTAAGTATCCATAAGAAAACACATGTGATAATAATCATCTAACTAATCATCATCAATAACTAAAAGCAATGTAATAATCATCATGCATTTATGCAATGTAGAGTCTAATAACCACATCATATATCAACTGAATCCATAACACAATATATGATAGTCTCAAAACAATGCTACTAACCATCAACATAAAATTGGCCTAATAGAGTTCGGCCATAATAGCAACAATGTATCTAGAAAAATGTAAATGAGGGCAGGCACTACATTCTCTCTAACATCAATTCTAGCCAACTAACGCTCTACCTCTCTTGCTAATGCTTTGATTCAAATAAGATGAGTCATAGATAACTGCTAACTTTAATCTCCCATCAGGTGCATCAAAATAGTGTTCCTCCAAAACTGTATAAGAACTTTCTAGATCCTTACCTTTCACAAATGCTTCTTTGAATTCATCAACATGTTCCTTGATTACTTCCTTCTAACTGTTATCATTTTTGTTTTCTTTCTATCATTTCTATTGTTGTTTCTTTTGTGATTGGGATTCATGTTGAAGTTTCTTCTATCCATTCTGTAATATCTTGTTGTGTGTCCAAATTTCTTACATAACTGATATACAGGTGCATTTCTTCTATGATTGGTTCCATTCTAACTATCAAGTGCTCTGCAATTCCTTGCAATGTGTCCAAGATTGTTACACTTGTAACATACAAACTATTTCCTTTTTCCATTAAATCTTCCTCCATCATTAGATCTACTTTGTGATCTTCCTCTTTCATTACCTGTAGGGTTAGTGTTCCTAAACATTCTACTATTTGCATTATTACCCGATGACAATTATAACAATCAAAATTAGTAATAGGTTTAAAAGACTTACCTGTGCAATCTTTTTTCATATGACTAGTTTTATTACATATGAAACATCTACCTCTGAACTCATTTTTGACTTCCTTGGGTGGTTCATCTTGCTTAGGTTTATCAACTTGCTATGTTTTCTTAGGATCATGTTTCATAGACAGATCAACTAGCTCAATCTCTTTTGATACTTTAGTAGTTGTACTTGATTCTCCTTTACCTAGATCAGATTCTTTAAAGGATTCAATGACTAGATCTGATCCTTTTCTAATTTCAACTTTCTTGGCAAGTTTCTCTCCAATAATGTAACCAAGTCATGTCTTATCATAAGAAGGTCTCTGGTGAAATATATGTTCATCAATTTTGTCACTACTAGAATAAAGTTTCTCTAACTATTGCTTAGCTTGTGTAAATTTGCCTTTCACAATGGTATTGTAATTTTCTAATTCTGCATGGTCAATCTTAATAGAATCTAATTCAGATTTTACTTGACTCAACTAGGATCTAAGGTTGGCATTATCAAATTTCATATCAAATTCAATTTTACTACTATCTTTCTTAAGAATCAACTTAAGTTCCACAATTTTCAACTCGTGTTTCAAGATCTCATTTACTTTCTTGAGATTTCCTACTTCATCATTGTCACTAGTCTGCAAATTTTATTCCTTACCAGATTTCAAATCATCAATCTTGTCTTTTAGTTTTCCAATGTAAACTTTTGCATCTTCATACCTATCTTTCAGGTTATCTCTTTCTTTTGTAAGAAAGTCAATCTATTCAAGAGCTTCTTCATGATTTCTCTTTAACTATTCCATGTCCATAGGGATCTTACTCAAGTTGTTAAGCCTCTTCATAGTAATTGGGCTTTGATACCAATTATTAGAAATAGATAATATTGAGGGGGGGTGAATCAGTATTTTACAAACTTTTTTCCATGATTGAATATTGTTAATAACTTTATAACTTGCATATGAAAGTAAACCAACAATGTTGAATAGTAAATATAACCATGCACAAAGAGAACTCATAACACCATTATTTGTTAACTAGGGAAACCTTGGACAAGGGAAAACCCCAGCGGGGATAATATTCACTAGATGATCCACTAAAAAAAGAATCCTATTAAGGATATTGACCTTGTTAGGAGTCTATGAAGTACATATAGTCTCTCAATTCCTTGTTAGAGGACTAGGTCTTGTTAGAAGCCTAAACCCTATTAGGAGTTGCTTCAACATTGTTAGGAGTTGGTAAAACATATACAGTGTATGCAAGAAGAGTCCACTGTCGTAACATGCAATTATACAATAAAGTTTTTCACAAGAATAGATATACATTCAATACTTTCTCACTACTATAATTTTCACTTTCTTTGATCATACATTAGATCTTGCATCATATAAGACTCATATGTATTTCAAGTTGTTCGTACAATATTTCACATATCATATGTCATCACATCAACTTCACATTCTTTGTGCAAGATAAGATCTTTACTTATACCTTGCAAATTAATAATTCTTTGTTCAATCAGCCTTCATGTCTTCACACACGTGACATAATATAAAATATCTTATGGATTAACATCCACAAATTTGGCTCATCATGATTTAGTAATTATTTTGTTACCTTTAAGTCGTACAACTCAATTCTCTAATATGCTCTGTTATGCTCTATTAAATACCTATACTAGTATTTTGACTATAACTTGCATCATACTGATTGTACACATTTGCACACTTAACCATTTCATTATGACATTGTCATAAAGCTTTCCTCAACTGTGCATAAGCTAACTAAAAGTGTGTCATTTGTATACATCATATTTGACTCTGTATTGTTGCAAATTGTCTAACACTTAGATAATTTTCTCTCTGTAAATGCATAAATGAAATGTTGAATACATGTCATGAATGACAACTCACTTGACCTCTAACTAACAATATTGCCAACAATTATTTTGTATTGTTACTATATCTTTAGCAAGTCTATTAGTTGGAAGGTACCTTATCAGGTAATAGTTGGAATGATCAATAGATGTAGTTTTAAGTGATGGATTATCTTATCAGATTATTAGAGACTAAGTCTTATCAATGAAGTATTTTATCGGCAAAGTAGGAAATTCAAGTCAAGTTTTAGGTCAAGCAATGAGAGATTTTTCAAGAAGCTTCTACACAAATGGAGAGATTTTTTTTTTATTGTCAAATCTAGGGGTAGGGTTTGAGAAGCATAAAAGGGCAAGAAAAAAAGAAGGAAGAGAGAGAGGATAATAGTTGTTGGAATTGGAAGAGGGCTATCTGAGCACAGTAAGGAAAAAGTGGGTTGAAGGAAAAAGGAGAACAATGAATGGTATGTTGTTATATTGAAGAGCTTCATTGGATCTAATATAGCAAGAAAATGCAAATCATAAATCATTTTTATTTGTATTACTTTCATATCATCGTAGCAATATAAATCCCTTAGAAGGGTGACCTTAATCTATTTGTTGTAAAACCTCTAACAAGGTGGCATTCTTATATTAGAGTGTTGAAATCCTTTAACAAGGTTACTCCTAGCAAAGTAAAGATCCTAACAGATCTACAATAAAATATTGTAACAAGGTACACTTGATAGTGTTTTGTAACCCTTAATCAAGAAAGCTCCTAAGAGAGTGTATTGGAAAAGAGTACAATACTTGAGAGTATCGTTCTCACACCATGGTTTTCACCCAAATCTAGTTTCCACGAGATAAATATTTGTTTTACTATTGTGTGGATAATTATATTGTTTATTGTGGTTTAATATTCACTTAACCGATAACAACACTATAGGTATAACTAAATGTTGTCAAAAAATTATTTGGAAGTTAAAAGTAGGAATTGTTAATTTGCTGATTGCTGATTGGAGGTTTTCTTGACTCCTTTTTTCCCTACCAATGTCAATTTTGAATGGAGAAAAATGTACAAAAAATTTAAATAATCAATAAAATAAATATGGCTATTTCCTTTTACTAATCCAAAAAAAATTATATAAATGATATTTTTCATAGTCTATATAATAATTGAAAAGTTTCTCATAAAAAAAGTTGTGTGATTTTTTTGCAAACATTTCAAAATCGTACATTAGATAATGTGGGGAAGAAAAGAAGCTATACAAATTTTTTATTAAAAAATTTAGCATTTAAAATGCAATTGTTAGATACTGTTCACCTTAATATATTTTTTAATGCATAATTGTGTATTATAGTTCATCTTTACACAGTTATAAAACAAAGCATTGAAATTCTATATCAGTTAGTTATTGTTGTCTTAGACCAAGTCTGTAATTCAAAAACCTACTCTTTCTCACATTGTATCAGTAAAGAGACTCATTTTCTAATTGTACATCTAGTTGTAAATACTTTTGAACCATAACATAAGTTATTCTTTCCTCGTTTATTGTAGAAAAACACTTATGATTGTTGATACAATCTTATGGAGTTTTTTTCATTTTGATTTTTTTCTTATTTCATCTACCTTTGTTTAGAAAATGTATATGATTGCAGGTCATAACTCATGTTTAACTAGTTAAGGAGAGAGTTTAAGTTGAGATAGAATTTCTACTTCCTTCAAAATGATTTTCTTGACATATTGAACCTAGTTGTGAAATAATGTTGCAAAGACATTAAATGTTGAAATGGGTATGTCTTCATTTAAGTTTTTTATTATATCGTCTCTAAAACAACACTAGATTTGATATCATCTTGGTGCATCACTATAACAATAGTAGGTCCATTCCAAGCCATCACTTTTCCTTTTACTAAATAAAGTTAGTATTTTAGTTTAGATATAGGTGAGACTCCAAGAGACCTAACCCTCTCAACCCCTAACTATCAAAATCCACATTTCTAGAGGTCTTCCCATATTTCCCTAGGTTGTTAAGACTTGTGAATTCAATAAGGGAAAATCATTAATAAGATGAAGTTTATGGCTCATGGAAAATAAAATGCCCCAAACATTACATGATTTCCTTCAAGATAGAAGAGGCTCTACAAAACCTAAAATATTCACCCATATATGAAAACAAGACTTGCTAGGAGAAGGGTGTTTTGCAAAATATGAAGCTAGAATGGTTTGAAACTGTGTTGATAAGTGTGGTCTTTGCAAGAGAATAGAAAAAGAAAACATAGTGAGATTAAATGCTAGAGGGTTATCAAACATGCTTAACCAAAGTAGTGAGATTTATCTAGGTGAAGAGGATTGGATAACGAAAGTGAAAACAACAAATGAATACAAACTAGACAACAAAAAATACAAATAAACAAGACACCAGATTTATCATGGTTCGCCACAACTTGTGGCTATGTCTACACTAAGAAGAGTATTGTGTTGATAAAAAGTTGGTAGCAATGATACAACAACATATTTATAGATTTCATTTACATAATCATATTGAAGAGTACCTTAAATGAAGAGACACACAATTGGAGAGAAAACATAATGGACTATTGGCCTTCACATTAACAATCTCCTACTTGAAGGTCAACTCATGCTGCAACTGATCAATTGATACCCTACTTTAGTAGTTGCTTCACTTCTTTTATACAAGCCCAAGAGAAGTCTTGGAAAATTCAAACTTCTCTTTGCCAACAACCTTTGTCAAGACATTTGTCGGATTGACCTTTTTCTCTATCTTTACAACTTTCAATTTACCTTCTTCAACCACATGATGAACAAAGTGAGCATGTATGTCAATGTTCTTAGAGTAACACTAAGATAAATGACTACGAATAATAAAAATGGTGATGCAACTATCACAAAACAAAGTATAGTCTCCTTGTTGGAATTTCAAGTCACTAAGAAATCGTTGCCTTGCACCTTTGGAAAGAACCAAATACTCACACTCAGCTGAAGAAAGAGCAATGGAATGTTGAAACCTTGAAGCCCAAATAATAGCAACTCCAACAAGCATAAAACTATAACCAGAATAGACCTTTGTTTATCTAAATCCCTGGCAAAATTAGAATCAATGAAGCCTCACAACTGAACATTATTGCCACCAAAACATAAAGCATAATCAAAGGTACCTTTTAAATATCTTAATATCCGTTTAACTGCTTCCCAATGAGCCTTCTTGGGATTTCTTGTTAACTTTCTCATAACTCCCACTGCATGATCAATGTTGAATGAGTAGAAACCATGGCATACATAATGCTACCAACTACAGGTTTATAAGGAATCTTATCCATAAATTATTTTTTGTCTTTGTTTTTTTGGACATAATTCAGAACTTAAATGGAAATGATCAACAAGAGGAATGGAACTAACTTTTGTATCAACCATGTCAAATCTTTTTACAAAATTATTAATGTATTATTTCTGAGATAATCAGATTTATTTTTTCTATATATCCTGAATAATATGCATCCCAAGAATTTTCTTTGTAGCTCATAGGTCCTTCATGGAAAAACAACTAGCTAATTCTTTTTCAATTTACCAAGAACCTGAGGAAAAGAACCAACTACCAACATGTCATCAACAAATAGTAAAAGTATAACAAACTCATCATTAGGAATATCTTTGTAGTAGACACATGGATTTAATTCACATTGAATGAAATTATGTTCAGTCATGAAGTGATCAAACTTAGCATACCACTATCTTGGGGCTTGCTTGATCCTATACAAGCTATGCTTCAATCAACAATAAAGATGTTCCTATCCATTTTGAATAAAGCATTTGAGATGCTCCATATAAACCTCCTCATCTACATCACCATGACAAAACATGGTCTTGACATCAAGCTATTCTAACTCAACATACCAAACTACCACCAATCCCAAAATTGTTCGAGTAGTAGTCATTCACACAACAAGCGAGAAAATATATTCAAAGTCTATACCTTTCTATTGGGCATAGACTTTGACAACTAAACGAGGTTGATATCTCTTATGTCCACCATCTTCCCCTTTCAATTTGTACACCCAATAATTCTTCAGTGATTTGCAATTGGGTGGAAGCGACACCAAATCCCCAGTTTCATTAGCACATAGTGAAGTCATCTCTTCCTCCATTACAATCATCCAATGACCCTTGTCACTATTGTGACATGAATCTTTGAAATTGACTAGTTCAACCTAATTAGAGATCAATAATTCAAGTTGTTCTTCTTCAGGATATAGTAATTCATAATCTAAAAACTTAACAGACATTCTTCTTTGCCTTGTAGACCACCTTAATTCAATTGTTGATTTCTTTGTTTGATCTTCAATTAATTCAAATGGAGAACTAGAGATTGTAGTTCTTTCATTCAATTTAATACCCACTTTAGTATTGTGATTGGATGTCATAGTTCCCTATCTTTATATTTCATTGCACCCATGATTTGGGAATGGTATACCTAAATTAACTTTACCTGTATCATTTTTTTCCATAGGTTGTATATTCCTGAATGTCCCTGCGAAGTGTCTAAAATCTAAGTTACCATCTTTCCCAGAGTTCATGCTCTTCTAAGGGGCATCTATTATGAGAGGAGATTAGGCAATTCCGGTGGGTGGTGGAAGAGAGAATTGTCCACCGTCTTCATTGCTTGCATTAATAGCAGGACTAGGAGATGCCATGCCATGCCTTGACACCTGCTCACTAGACATAACAATGCAGGCAGAAAAGAAATAATTGTATTCAACACCATTGCTTGGTGCATATGTGTCTACTAACTAAGATTCAATGGAAATGTGAACTATCATTGGTGAATTAAATTTTCCATCCAATCACTCGATTGACCTATATAATGGAGCATTGTATATTGGAGAGTGATCAGTGCTTGATGTCCATGGACAAGGCTCTTATGAGGAGTCTACCTTACCCGTGGGTGATAGGTCTATCACTATTCATGGGCTATGCCCATATATAGTATTGAATGCCCTTTGTTCATTAACAAGGGACGGCATAATGTAATCCTTCATGGCTTCCAAGTCCATGGATTGGTATTGTTTGCCAATATGATATTCATAATTTCAATATGTCAATTGAGTCACTAGTGATTTTGATTTTTTTTTAATCAAATAGGGGGCTATTATCACTATCATGCTTGTCTTGAGTATTAAGGGGTGTGCAATTTCTGTGGATGAAGAAGAGGCAGGGGCAAGGTTGTAATGTCCCCCATCTTTTAGACCCTTAATGGAGTTATTAGTGTTTCATTCTCCAAACGCTAAGTGGAGAAATAAGGAGAAATAAGGAGAAATAAATTAAATTAAATTCAATAAATAAATAAATCTAAAGGTGACTTTATATTTAATCAATTTTATTTTCTAGAAGCACAACTAATTATTGTATTGGAAAGGAGGAAGCTTCTAGAGAGTGCATTTTCTAGAAGCACAACTAATTATTGTATTGGAAAGAGGGAAGCTTCTAGAGAGTGCAATTAAATAATATTTTATTTCCTTCTAGAAGGGTGAAGGAAAAGAATAAATAGAGGTGGGAGCTTCATTGTTAGGCATCTGATTATTGTCAATTGCATTTGATATGAACTTGGGAGAAGAAACTAAGGGTTTTTGATTTCAGTTAGCCATTGGAGAGCGTCAATTCTTTAGTGTTACAACCATTTGAGGTGGTGAAATATCCACTGAATTTGGCATTCAGTAGAGCTTCATTCTGGAGTTCTATTTGTGCTTAAATTGTAGAATACATTTATTGTTGGCTGTTACATTCTCGTGACCAGTGACGTGAATAGTACTTGCACTACACTATTTGGCTTCATTATGATTGCAATGTCATCTCCTTCATTGGGTGATTTGTATATTAGGTTCTACAATTAATTTATATCATTTAAATTGGTCATTTGGCATCGTAAAGGTGGCTGTCATAAGTAGTTGTAGATGCACATTTTATATTAGATTTATACTGTCATTTGGACTCAGATTTTTGGGGTTGCAAAGCCAAGAGCCTTGGAAATATTATGTTAAGCATTGAATTAGAAAATATCTCACCAAAGGAGTGATAAGTTGCAGGTCTATATATTTGATGTAATGTATATATTTATAACTTTCATGATTGATATAATAGTATGCTTGCCAAGTGTTTGACAAAATACCAATTGGTTGTAAGTGCACATTTTTCATTTAGAATTCATATATATGCATTTACAAAGCCAAAAGAGAATTGCATATGCAATCAGTTCATTTCTTAGATATAATAGTAATCAATTACAGGCTTTTAGATTCCCTTTGATCATTCCAAGCAAGCATAATCAGTCTGAAACTCAGAAACAGCAAGCATAGAGATTGTATTGGAAGTGTTTGACAATTTTCCTTGACCTACAAATCAACAAGTTGAGGTTTGAATTGATAAGGGATATTACAGTTGTATCAAAGCTTGCATGCAAAGTGTTTGACGAAATGTCAAACAATTGAATTTGAGAAGGATTTGGTGTTTCACAAAGTTATAACCGGTTGGGGTTATTACATTAGTATTAGAGCTTGCTTGCAAAGTGTTTGACAAAATGTCAAACAATTAAATTTGAGAAGGATCTGGTGTTTCACAAAGTTATAACCGGTTGGGGTTATTACATTGGTATCAAAGCTTGATTGCAAAGTGTTTGACAAAATGTCAAACAATTGAATTTGAGAAGGATTTGGTGTTTCACGAAGTTATAACCAGTTGGGATTATTACAATGGTATTAAAGCTTGACTGCAGAGTGTTTGACGAAATGTCAAACAACTAAATTATAAAAGAATTTTCTATTTGTTGAAGTTATAACCGGTTGGGGTTATTAAAGTGGTATCAGAGCTTGCCTGCAGAATGTTTGACGAATGTCAAACAACTAAATTATAAAAGAATTTGTTGTTTATTGAAGTTATAACCAGTTGGGGTTATTACAAAGGCCTAACACAAATGTAGGGGAAAGTTGATTGCAGATCACTAAGTTGTCTCTTTGAATGTGTGTTTTCAAGAATTGCATATTCTTTTACTAGTTCCTCCCTGAGCTCAAAAACATGGAAATTCATGTTCATTAAAGGCAACATCCCTGTTGCAAATAATCTTCTTATCAATTTAGCTCCAAAGTATAAAACCAAACTGATCTTCTCCATAGCCAATAAAAATGCATTGTTGTGATTTTGAATCCATATTGATCCTCTTCTCCTTAGGAACATAAACAAAGGCTTGATAACAAAAGACCTAAAGATGTGAGCATAAAACTCTTCTTCCCAGCCATTCCTCTTCCAAAATTCCAAAATCCAACCATGATGGACTTTGATTGATTACAGACACTATCGTATTACATGCTTCAGTCTAGAATTCTTCACCCATGGTGGCATTTGAAAGCATACACTAAGCTTTCTCAAGAATGATTTTATTGAGCCTTTTTACTGGCCCATTTTCCTAAAGGGTAAAGGGAACAACTTTCACCCTTCGAATACCATTATATATACAAAATCTATCAAACTCCAATGAACAAAATTCACCTCCATTATCTATTTTCAAGCATTTAATTTTGTGACCACTTTGGTTTTCAACATTACCTTTGAAAACATTAAATTTAGAGAATACTTTGGATTGCCTAGCTTTCACATAAATCCAAGCTTTTCTAGTACAATCATCAAGGAAAGTAAAAAAATAACATGCAACTCCTAAATAAGCTACCTTGATAGGATCAAATACATCTGAATGCACTAGTTCCAATGGTCTATTCTTCATGTCATGCTTATCCTTCAAGAAGTTGACAAGCCTTTGATTTTCATAGAGACAATGTTCGCAAAACTCCAAGTTTATTGATTGAAGACCTGGTAGTTGATCCCATTTGAGCATAACCTCAAGCCCTTTCTTTCTCATGTGGCCTAGTCTTTGATGTCAAAGTGCCACATTGCTACCCACAACAGTCATAGCAGCACCTACTTCAATATGTCTTGCAAAGAGATATAAACCATCAACTTTATTTTCCTTGGCAATAATAATGGAACCATTGGTGACTTTCCAAGAATCTAGCAGAAAAAATGGATGATATTCTTGTGCAAATAGCTAACTGACTAAAATTAGATTTCTCCTCAATTTGCGAATGTACATCTTTTAGCAACCATTGGCCTCCTCCTTCCAGCTACAACATAATATCATTGTTACCATCGCACATGAATATTTATCTCGAAGAAAAACTTTTCTAAACTACCCTTCATGATATTATGAAACAATCCGTACAAGAGATGGCGTGAAAAGAGGCTCCAAAATCTAACACCCAATGATCTAATCTAGTGTCAGTTCTTGAAAGAAATAAAATACTATCATCATTTCCATAAGTTATATTAGCTTGACTATTTCGCACATTTTCTTTTGCCTTCTTGTAAAACAAACAATTTTCCTTTGAGTGGTCAGCCTTACCATAAAACCAACATTCTCCATTTCTACCTCTTGACCTTGATCTATTACCTGATTTAGAACTCCTTTGATTATGATTGTTACCTCTATGATGGTTTCTTCTCCTATTTTGGTTGTTGACCATGGTAAGAGCATCACCAAAAGAAGTCTCTTGATTTCTTCTTCTCGTATCTTCACTCAAAAGACATCATCAAAAAATTGTTTACTTTTGCTTGAAACTAGAATACTAATCACTATCACAACGTCATCCTAGTTGCTTGCTAGCGAACATAATCAGAGAATAGTTGTGTTCTCATAATCTTATGTCATGCCCACTAAATTCGTTTGGCTGACAAGAGTGTTGAACTCATTTAAGTGATTAGACATAATCCCTCGTTCTTTCATCTTGAGATTATATAACTTTTTCATACTAAAAACTATGTCAGTAGCTAATGACATTGCATACATGACTGCAAGCTTGTCCCATGCCACCTTTGTTGACTTTTCATTTATCACATTAAGGAGGACATTATTTGACAATGCAAGCATAATTGATGCTTTTGCCTTGTCTAGATTTTCCCAATCTTCATCTTTCATAGACGATGATTTCTTTGTCTTTCCTTCCAGCACAAGAGCAAGATCTTGTTTAATTAATAAGAACCTTCTAAAGGCTGAAATTCCACCCTACAAATTTTTCTACTCTTGCATCCTCCATTGTTTTGGAAATTCAACATTAATTTCCAACCAACACAACATGTGCTCTAACACCAATCGAAGAGCATTGAATAAAGAAAGTGAAAATGGAAGATGAATACAAACTAGACAAGAGAAAACACAAATAAACTAGACACCAAACTTATCGTGGTTCACCACAACTTCTGGCTATGTCCACATTGAGCAAAGTATTGTATTGATTAAAAGTTTATTACAATGATACAAAAGCAGAAAATTTATATATTTCATTTACATAAATCATATTGGAGAGTTTAAAATGAAGATACACGCAATCAGAGGAAAAACCATAATGGACTATTGGCCTTCACATTAATACTAGGAGACACTACCAACATCATAAAGCATTTAAGCTAAAATTCTCATACAACTTAGCTATAATTCACATACAACTAAGCTATAATTTGCTTATCAAACAAACAAAACATCTCTAGAAAAGTGAAATATTCACAAGGGGTATTATTACAATGTTACCTTGCTTACATATTTCCATGCTCTTTTAGAGGAAAACTCCTCTATGGTTTGTAACCAAAAGATTGCAAAAACCAAGGCAAGATTAGATTTCCTAAACTTAATATTCACTAGAACCAAAAAAGGCCAAACAGTAAGCCCTAAGCTACACCAAAGTCAAATCATTAATGTCATTTTCTAACCCCACCAACAACTAAATATTTGATACACCACACATGCAGGATAAATTTATTGATATTAATGTTAGTTCTGGTTTGCAATCAAGCCACAAGTACTCTTCAATCAAAGGTAAGGAATGCATTCAACAAGGCCCACTCTGATGGAAAGTTCACTATTCTAAATAATAATATTTCTAGTAGTTCCATGGGAAGGTACACATTTACAAATTTGATGAAAATGCTTTTGACAATAAAAATGAGCTTAAGTCTAATCATATGACATATTGACTCCATTCTCTGGCACTACATTCAGATGCTAATGTCTTAGCAAATTTTGTTTCAAGAAAACTTTAAAAGGGAATTGTGGTTCTTGAAATATGTTCTCTAAAGGCATATTGATAGAATTATCGATATTCAATTGTTGTATACTTATGATTTTGTACATATCTCAATCATTCAATTATGGTGTTGAAGTTTGAAGTTTGTTGAATTTTATGTTTAAAGTTGTTCTTGTGGGCTTCTTTGAAACTAAGTTTAGATGTATATATTTCTCTTTCAATGAATAAGAAATAAAACTTTTTCTTGCCTGTTTAACAATAAGATATAATAATTAAAACAATTTGTACGACCATTAACAACAGTCATAGCAACACCTACTTCAATGTCTTACAAAGAGATATAAACTATCAACTTTATTTCCCTTGGCAATAATCATGGAACCCTTGGTGACTTTCTAAGAATCTGGAAGAAAGAATGGATGATATCCTTGTTCAAATAGTTAATTGACTAAAATCATATTTCTCCTCAATTTTTTAACGTGGTGAACATCTTTTAGCAACCATTGACCTCCTCTTTCCAATTGCAACATAATATCGTTGTTACTATTGCACATGAATTTTTGTCTCGAAGAAAAACTTTTCTAAACTACCCTTCATGATATTTGGAAGAGAATTTGTACAAGAGATGGCATGAAAAGAGGCTCCAAAATCTAACACCCAATGATTTGATCTATCGTCAATTGTTGAAAAAAAAAATCATAATTTGTATCAGCTTCACTATTTCACACATTTTCTTGTGCCTTCTTGTAAGACCAACAATTTCTCTTTGAGTGGCTAGCCTTGCCACAAAGCCAACATTCTCCATTTCTACCTCTTGACCTTGATCTATCATCTAATTTAGATCTCCTTCGATTATGATTGTTACTTCTATCATGTAATGTTCCAATGTCTGACTGACCCTTAGTAATAGGTTTGTGCTAGTGTGACTGAAGAATGCTCGAGTACAATCGACCACGTGCAACAGGAAGGACTAGATAGGCCATACAGAGTCTTATTAGTTTGTTGTGGAGGTTGTGTCACGAAGAGAGATGTCATACGTTATGTAGGGGAGAAAGCAATTGGTCATACATGGTGGTAGGTGGGTTGTAGGGTAGGTACGAAGGGATGTATAGATGTCAGAGACGGTGTAGCAAGTGGATGGTCGTACGGGAGAGGTATGATGGTCAGTCCGTACGGTGAGTTTTCTTACCAACTTGGCCGTACGAAATTGATGGCAAGTCATATAGTGGAGTATGTCTTTAGGTCGTACAGTGGAGTTAGCAGGTCGTACGGTACATAGAATTACAATACAGAAATGTTTGGAAGGAAATTGTATGGTAGGTGCTTGACCCAGAAGTGTTAAATCATAAACTATGAATGCAATCTCGCTCATACATAAACACAATTGATTTAGATGAAATCCAGACACAATAACAAAGACTGAGTGAATAATTCTTCAATTAATATATGCCAATATGATCGTGCTCTGACTTTCCAGATCCAAGCGAAGTGTTACAAGTCATGGAATAGGGTGAGGGTTGAATCCCACCGAAACCGAAAGAGTCAAATAGGGAAGGTATTTCACTTCCAAAATGGTGAACAACAGAGAATCCCAATGGGAATTCATAGAGAAAATATAATCCAATCACATAGCAACAACTACCTACAAGTCGTGCTTAAATATCTATTAGGGAAAACCTTTCAGAGGGTGTACAAATATAGTCAACAGCAACATCTATGGAACAATTAAATAAAAATGGGTCCAAGATATACTAAATCAATCGGAACCACAAATACACATATTATCAACTTGGGCCCCGTCTTAATTAATTAAAGTAACTAATTAAACATCCTTTTTTATTATATTATTTAAATTCTAGGGCCAATTAATTAATTAATTTAATTCAATTATTATATTAAAATTTGGGGACATGAGAAATCCTTGTTGCCCAAAGATTGCTTGCCCTTAAGCAATTCGTCATCTAACGAAACATTAGCAGCTCTAGGGTCCCAAATCAAATGCACAGGCAAGACAAGTGAAATGACATCAATCCTCCGTAGCACCACATTGTCATCAAACATTTGTTGCACCACTCTGATATAAATATTGTCATATTCAGAGTCACCGGGATCCCAAACCAAACACGCAAGCGAAATGAGTGAATTGTCATCAAACCTCCCTTGCACCACACTGTCATTCAGCTTCCACTTCACTGGTTTGACATAAACATTGTCATAGCCTTCACCAAGATCCCACTGACACAATTTGATAAAACCTTTCACGTCATTATATTCAAAAATCTCTTTTGGTATGGTCATGCACATAGACGTTGATGTTGGCACAAACTTACCCACTAACACAATCACAATGAGCACTATTATATTCCTAACAGATGAAACCTTGACGTAGAGAGCTTCAATGGTGAGAATGTCGACAAAGGGGGGCTTGACTATGAGTACCTCAGCGACAGGAGCTTTGGTCAAGGGCGTCACCATGATAGAAGCCTTTGCAAAAAGTACCTTAGCAAAGGGAACCTTGGCAAAAAAAACATCAACAGAGTACCTCGGCCACAAACAAAAATTTAGTTGCAGATAAAAACTCAATGGCACACATAACCCCGGTTGAAGCCTCGATGATGGATAGAGCCTTGATAGCGAGCAATGTCTCAATGGCAACAAACGTAGCTATTGTGACCAACACAATTGGTATACAAATGTAGCTACTACGACGATGGATACAGATTTGACGTCAGTGATGGACACAACGATGTTGATAGACGCAACGACAGTGACGAACATGATGATGGACTTGGCAATAGACACAGCTGCGGTGACGACAAAAGACACAATGAAGATGACATACATGACGATGACGGAGATGTCAAACATGGAAACGGACAACATGACAATGATGACAATAGACACAATGACAATGACGGATATAGTGATGGTGACAACAACATAGTGGCAATGACGGACATGAACTCGACGTTGGTAATGGACATGACAGTGATAGACACAATGGTGGTGACAAACATGAACTCGGTGATGGACACAGACTTGGCGTCGGTGATGGACACAACTGTGACGAACATGAACTTGATGATGGACATAGACTCGATGTCAGTGACAGACACGGCGGTGACGAACACGAACTCGACAATGGACATGAACTCAATGTCAGTGACAGACATGACGGTGATAGACACCAAGGACAATGACAGACATGAACTCAATGTCAGTGATAGACACGAACTCAATGATGGACACAGACTCAGCATCAATGAGAAACACAAACTCAACAGTGACAGACACGTCAATGATGGACACAACGATGACAAACACAACAATGGTGACGGGCACCAACTCAATGACGGACACGGACTTGGTGTCAATGGACATGATAGTGACAGGCACAATGATGGTGACGAACACGAACTCGATGACGAACTTGAACTCGGTGTCAGTGACAGACATAAACTCGACAGTGACAGACATGTCAATGATGGACACGACGGTGACAGACACAATGATGATGAACACCAACTCGACGTCGGTGACAGACATGACAATGATGGACACGAACTCAACAATGGACATGGATTTGGCATCGATGACAGACATGATAGTCACGGACACGAACTCGACGAAGGACATGGACTCGGCATCGATGACAAACATTAACTCGACAGTGATGGATACGACAGTGACACAGCAACGGTGACGGATACCAATTTGACGACAGACACGGACTCAACATCAATGACGGACGCGAACTCAACAATGGACATAGACTCAGCATTGGTGACAAACACAATGAAGGACATGAACTTGATGACGGACACGACGTCGATGACGAACATACAACCTCAAAAACGAACAAGACGACGATGATGGGCATAGCTTCGGTAATGGACATAGCCTCAGCGACAAACACAACCTCAGCGGACATAGCCTTAGGGATGTACACAAACTCGATGACAGGATGAGCCTTAGCAACAGACACCGATTCTATGATGGACACAACTTTGGCAACTAATAGAACTTCCTCAATGAATAGTGCCTTGGTGGTAGGCACAACCTCAAGCACAACTTTGGTGATGGGCACAACTTGATCCGTCCATATCTTCACAAGATCCATGCAAGCAACCTCTTCATTTTTTTGATGTTCTCCCCATGTTGTAGTAGAAAGATTTAACAAATCCTCCTAGAATGGCCCTATAATCATGCCTTCATTCTCCTCACATAAAGCATCACCCTTATCATTGTCATCAATTTTCTCCCACTTGTGCAAATGAGATATTAGTTTTTTCTTCACAATGCTTGAAAACATTACTGACCAATCTATATGCTGCTATATAGGGGATACATTCTAGATTACGAATAACTCATAACATACATGTGATGGGTTGGGATATTTTATCCATCTCTTCAATGTACGAAATCATAATACTCCATAGCAACTAGAATCTTATTATCATGATCTTCCTTGATGATGACCAAGAAGTGACGAAACATATCATGGACCAAATTTTGCAATTCGAAATCTAAGAGAAGGTTACTTACTTTGACATTTGCACAATCTCCAATATTGTAGATCTCCTACCAAAAGGGTCACTACTGAAGTCATCAAGACTGAAAGTTGTCAACTATTAATTGCAATATCTCTATCATGGTGTTATCATCATACAATGCTTTAGGAGCCAAAGTTCTCAAGACCTCACTAAAACATGCTACAATTGCCAATCTTTTATCCTTGTCATGGGTCTCAAAAGCCTCAGTTGACTTAAGGCATCCTTAATCGGCAAGAGGATTTTTTGTTTAAATCTTGAAGGCAATTGGTTCACCTAACACAAACACACTTTCAATATATCTAATGGAAGATCAACACCCTTGTTGAGCTCTTTGCCAATCTTTTGTAGTGCCTTCAACCACCATTCTCCATCGTTGTCTGGCACCATAGTGTGATCCAAATACCAAAATTTCTCAATTATCCCAACAGGTTGGCAAGATCATCAGCTCTAATACCATTGTAATGTTCCAATATTCAACTGACCCTTAGTAATAGGTTTGTGCTAGTGTGTGACTAAAGAATGCTTGAGTACAATCGACCACATGCAACAAGGACTACATAGGTCGTGCAGACTCTTATTGCTTTGTTGTGGAGGTCGTTTCCCATGAAGAGAGAGGTCATACGGTAACTAGGAGGTCGTACGATATGTATGGGAGAAAGGAATAGGTTGTACGTAGTGGTAAGTAGGTCGTACGATAGGCAAGAAGGAATGTACGAATGGAAAAGATGGTGCAACAGGTGGATGGTCATACGGAAGAGGTCTGATGGTCATACAACAGGTAGAGGACAGTTTGTACGGTGAGTTTGCTTACCAACTTGGTTATACTAAATTGATTGCAGGTCGTATGGTGGAGTATGTCTTCAGGTTGTACAGTGGAGTTAGCAGGTCATACGGTACATAGAATTACAATACGAAAATGTTTGAAAGGAAATCGTACAGTAGGTGCTTGAGCCAGAAGTGTTAAAACATCAACTATGAATGCAATCTCATTCATACATAAACACAATAGATTTGGGTGAAATCTAGACACAATAATAGAGACTGAACACAAATAATCCTTCAATTAATATATGCCAATATGATAGTGCTCCGACTTGCTAGATCCAAGCAAAGTGTTACAAGGGACGGAATAGGGCAAGGGTTGAATCCCACCTAAACTGTAAGAGCCAAATAGGGAAGGTCTTTCACTTCCGAAATGGCGAACAACAAAGAATCCCAACGAGAATTCGCAGTACAAAGAAGATATAATCCAATCACATACCAACAACCAACTATAAGCCGTCCTTAAATACTCGTCGAGGAAAACCTTTCCAAAGGTGTACAAAGATAGTCGACGGCAACACCTACGAATCAATTAATAAAAAATGGGTCTGAGATATACTAAATCAATCGGAACCACAAATACACATATTATTAACTTGGGCCCAATCTTAATTAATTAAAGTAACTAATTAAAGGTCCTTTTATTGTAATATTTAAATTCTTGGGACCAATTAATTAATTAATTTAATTCAATTATTACATTAAAATTTAGGGACATGACATATGATGGCTTCTTCCGCTATTCTGGGTGTTGACCATAGTAAAAGAATCATCAAAAGAAGTCTCTTGATTTCTTCTTCTCGTATCTTCACTCAAAAGACATCATCAAAAACTAATTTACTTTTGCACGAAACTATAATACTGATCAATGTCACAATGCCATCCCAATTGCTTGGTAGCGAACATAATCAGAGAACAATTGTGTTCTCATCATCTTGTATCATGCCCACTAAATTTGTTTCGCTGACAAGATTGTTGAACTCATTGAAGTGATTAGATATAATCCCTCATTCCTTCATCTTGAGATTTTTTTTTTTCATAATAAAAACTTTGTTGGCAGCTAATGACATTGCATACATGGTTGCAAGCTTGTCCTATGTCACCTTTGTGGACTTTTCATTTATCACATTGAGGACGTTATTTGACAATGCAAGCATAATTGATGCTTTTGCGTTGTCTAAATTTTCCCAAACTTCATCTATCATAGACGATGGTTTCTTTGTCTTTCCTTCCAGATCAAGAGCAAGATCTTGTTTAATTAATAAGCACCTTCCAAAGGCTGATATCCCACCCTACAAATCTCTAGTCTTGCATCCTCCATTGGTCCGGAAATTCAACATTGATTCCAAACCATCACAACCTATACTCTAATACCAATTGAAGAGGATTGAATAAAGAAAGTGAAAACAGCCGATGAATACAAACTAGACAAAAGAAAACACAAATAAACCAAACACCAAATTTGTCATGGTTCACAACTTGTGGCTACGTCCACACTGAGCAGAGTATTGTATTGATAAAAAAATTGATTACAGTGATACAATAGCAACATATTTATATATTTCATTTATATAAATCATATTGAAGAGTCCAAAATGAAGAGACACACAATCGGAGAGAAAACATAATGGACTGTTGGCCTTCACATTGACACTAGGAGACACTACCAACATCATAAAGCATTTAAGCTATAATTCTCATACAACTAAGCTATTATTCAACTATCAAACAAATGAAAAATCAATAGAAAGAAAAATATTTGAAAGGGGTATTATTACAGTGTCATAGACCTCGCTTACATATTTCCATGGTCTTTTGGGGGAAAACCCCTCTACGGTTTGTAACCAAAAGATTGCAGAAACTAAGGCAAGATTAATTTTCTTAGACTTAATATTCACCAGAACCACAAAAGGCCAAACAGTAAGCGCTACGCACCAAAGTCAAATCATTAATGTCATTTTCTAACACCACCAACATCTAAATATTTGATAGACCACACATGCAGGAGAAATTTATTGATATTAATGTTAGTTCTGGTTTGCAATCAACCCACCAGCACTCTTCAATCAAAGGTAAGGAATTCATTCAACAAGGCCCACTCTGATGGAAATTTCATTATTTGGAATAATAATATTTCTAGTAGTTCCATGGGAAACTTCACATTTACAAATCTGATAAAAATGCTTTTGACAATAAAAATGAGCTCAGGTCTAATCATATGACACATTGCCTCCATTCTCTGGCACTGCATTCAGATGCTAATGTCTTAGCAAATTTTGTTTCAAGAAAATATTAAAAGGGCATTGTGGTTCTTGAAATATGTTGTCTAAAGGCATATTTGACAGAACTACTGATACTCAATTGTTGTATACTTATGATTTGTACATATCTCAATCATTCAATTATGGTGTTGGGAGTTTTAAGTTCGCTGAATTTCTTGTTTAAAGTTGTTCTTGTGGACTTCCTTGTAACTGAGTTTTGATATCTACACTTCTCTTTCGATGAATAAGAACTAAAACTTTGTCTTGCCTGTTTAACAATAAGAGACAATAATTATCACAATTTGCAGGACCATTAACAACAGTCATAGCAGCACCTACTTCAATATGTCTTACAAAGAGATATAAACTATCAAATCTATTGCCCTTGGCAATAATCATGGAACTCTTGGTCAATTTCCAAAAATCTGGGAAAAAAAAACAGATGATATCCCTATGCAAATAGCTGACTGACTGAAATCAGACTTTTCTTCAATTTGCGAACGTGCTGAACATCTTTTAGCAACCATTGGCCTCCCTCCTTCCAGCTGCAACATAATATCATTGTTACAATCGCACATGAATTGTTCTCATAGAAAAAGTTTTCTAAACTACCCTTAATGATATTGTGAAACAATCCGTACAAGAGATGGAGTGAAAAGAGGCTCAAAAATCTAACAACCAATGATCTGATCTGGCGTCAATTGGTGAAAGAATTAAGATACTATCATCCTTTTCATAAGTTGTATTAGCTTCACTATTTCGCACATTTTCTTGAGCCTTTTTGTAAGACCGACAATTTCTCTTTGAATGGCTAGCCTTACCACAAAACCAACATTCTCCATTTCTGCCTCTTGAACTTGATCTATTACCTGATTTAGATCTTCGATTATGATTGTTATCTTTATGATGGCTTCTTCCCCTATTTTGGGTGTTGACCATGGTAAGAGCATCACCAAAAAAAGTCTCTTGATTTCTTCTTCTTGTATCTTCACTGAAAAGACATCATCAAAAACTAGTTTACTTTTGCTCGAAACTAAAATACTAATCACTGTCACAACAGCACCCCAGTTGCTTCATAGCGAACATAATCTGAGAACAGTTGTGTTCTCATCATCTTGTTTCATGCCCACTAAATTCGTTTGGCTGACAAGAGTGTTTAACTAATTGAAGTGATTAGACATAATCCCCCATTCCATCTTGATATTATATAATTTTTTCATAATAAAAACTTTGTTGGCAGCTGATGACATTGTATATGTGACTGCAAGATTGTCCTACGCCACCTTTGTGGACTTTTCATAGATCACATTGAGGAGGAAGTTATTTGACAATGCAAGCATAATTGATGTTTTTGCCTCATCTAAATTTTCCCAATCTTCATCTTTCATAGACGATGGTTTCTTTGTCTTTCCTTCCAGTGCAAGAGCAAGATCTTGTTTAATTCGTAGCACCTTCCAAAGGCTGAAATTCCACCCTACAAATTTCTCTACTCTTGTATCCTCCGTTGTTCCAGAAATTCAACATTGATTTCCAACCAGCACAACATGTGCTCTAATACCAATTGAAGAAGATTGAATAAAGAAAGTGAAAACGGCATATGAATACAAACTAGACAAGATAAAACACAAATAAACCAAACACCAAACTTATCGTGGTTCACCACAACTTGTGGCTACGTCCACACTGAGCAGAGTATTATATTGATAAAAAGTTGATTACAATGATACAACAGCAGCATATTTATATATTTCATTTACATAAATCATATTGAAGAGTCTAAGACTTTAAAATGAAGAGACACACATCAGAGGTCAAACATAATCGACTGTTGACCTTCACATTAACACTAGGAGACACTACCAACATCATAAAGCATTTAAGCTATTATTCTCATACAACTAAGCTATAATTTGACTATCAAACAAACGAAACATCTATAGAAAGAAAAATATTCACTAGGGGTATTATTACAGTGTCATAGACCTCACTTACATATTTCCATGCTCTTTTGGGGGAAAACTCCTCTATGGTTTGTAACCAAAAGATTGCAGAAACTAAAGCAAGATTAGTTTTCCTCAACTTAATATTCACCAGAACCAGAAAAGGCCAAACAGTAAGCCCTAAGCTGCACCAAAGTCAAATCATTAATGTCATTTTCTAACACCACCAACAACTAAATATTTGATAGACCACACATGCAGGAGAACTTTATTGATATTAATGTTAGTTCTGGTTTGCAATCAAGCCACCAGTAGTCTTCAATCAAAGGTAAGGAATTCATCCAACAAGGCCTACTCTGATGGAAATTTCGTTACTCAGAATAATAATATTTCTAGTAGTTCCATGGGAAACTACACATTTACAAATCTGATAAAAATGCTTTTGACAATAAAAATGAGCTGAAGTCTAATCATATGACACATTGCCTCCATTCTCTGGCACTACATTCAGATGCTAATGTCTTAGCAAATTTTGTTTCAAGAAAATATTAAAAGGGCATTGTGCTTCTTGAAATATGCTGTCTAAAGGCATATTTGACAGAATTACCGATACTCAATTGCTCTGTACTTATGATTTTGTACATATCTCAATCATTCAATTATGGTGTTGGATTTTGAAGTTTGCTGAATTTCGTGTTTAAAGTTGTTCTTGTGGACTTCTTTGAAACTGAGTTTTGATGTCTATATTTCTCTTTCAATGAATAAGAACTAAAAAAATTTCTTGCCTGTTTAACAATAAAATACAATAATTATCACAATTTGCAGGACCATTAACTCTCTTTAAATTTAGCTGCCATATTTCTGAATATTATATAGTATAGGGAATAGCATCATGTATACAAAATAGACTCATCCTTTGTGACACAACGTATGGTTCATGCAATACCAATTTTGCATAACTGTAACAATATATACTCAACTGCAAATTTGAAAATGTTACAGTTTAATCAGTGTACATTAATTGTGAGCATCTTGAAAACATTAATTATTAAAGTGCATAGCCACTTTCCCAGAGATCATCTGCTGTCACCTTTGTATTGAATGGATGAAGCAATTGTTAGTTAAGCCCATGGCAATAGTCTCGCGAATGTGAATAACAAGGTGTAGATTCAGTGCCATGTAACTCACTCACAATTATGATGGGTAATCAGCATTGATGCCCAAAATTCGAACTTTGTGCATATTTGGAAATTTTGCAATAACCAAAATACCCACTGCTAATGTATTCAAGAATAGTGCCGGATTTTGGTAGTTTGTTGTATGGCATGAAATTAAATACCTGCAAATATGTACAGAAAGATGAGAGCGTTTGTAAAAAAAAGCTTTCATTCCCAAGTATTCATGACGAGCTAACATTACAAAATAGATGCAAGTAAAAAACAATATATCAAGAACGTGAAAATGGAAGATCATGCTCAAAGTCAAAAATAACAGCCTCACTTAATGAACAGTAATTTATAGAAGAGTAACATTGTATTAGTTCGAGCCTGGGAAATGGACATACTAATAATATAACATGCAGCATAGGCTCTAGCAATCAACGACTTCATGCAATTTGGTACCATAAGTCATCTCATTAGTTTAAGTAGTGGCCGCTTCCCTCATACTGAAAATTGCATTTTCCCTATTAGGGTTTCAATTTCTCTTTTATGAGGCAACACAAAACAGAACATCACATAAAAATAACCTCTTCAAATTAGCAAGGGAAGCTTTATAGAACCTAAAGCTTGTACTGAACCTAAAGCTATGAACATGAATTGCACGCTATACATGATTCGCGAAGGGTTTTAACTTTTAAACTCAAAAGAAATAATTTGAAGTAAACCTATCTTTTAGGATCTCCAAGACTGAGCACAATACCTTTTTTATGAATAAATATCAAAAGCTTGCAACCAAACCAAGTAAACTAAAATAGGAACACTTAGTCAAAAGTACAGACTGGTGGAACTGTAGATCCACATAGGAATAGTAAACAAAATTAATATCAATAATTAAGTTATACCGTAGTATTGAATAAAAGCAAACCCTTAGAAGCATACAGAGTTGCTAAGACAAATCCTGAGTGTTCATACAAATTCTAACTCAATTCTTTACCATATGCATTTGAGAAAACCTTACATGTACACTAAAATGAGATCAAATGGCAGCATAAGCTTGACTTCAACTTTCAATAAGAGTGCATGTGCTCAAATCCCTTATTTATAGGGTTAAATGTAATCTGATTAGCTTACATGGGTAAGTAGTTCATGAGTTCCCCTCATGGAACATCTTCTCACCGAGGGTGTCTGATGCTGGAGCATCCTTGGGTTGTTGATAATCTTGCATCACCCAAAAATATTTTCTTCCGATTTGTTCACATTTTGCTTTTGTTAGTTTTTGTGTTTCTAGTGGCATTTCTACATGTTTCCTTGTTGGCTCTTGTGAACCTTATGGTGTGATCTAGGCATCATAGTGAATCTATGTTTGGGTTCACATCGTGTCTCTTTTCTCTGTGGTTGAGATTCGTTGGATTCTTGCTTAGACCTATTTGTTCTTCACGTTTCATGGCCAGTGGGAGTTTTCCAATCTTGCAATTCATTTTCTTAATGTGCGATCCTATGTGGCTCATTGTGAAATGTTACTGAGCTCGTGGCTAACCTACTTGTGGGATCCCGATTCATGTTCCATCTACTTGAGGGAGATCCTTATGATTTTGGAACCTGACCTATTTGTTGTAAATTTGTAATACATTTTCTTCATCATTGGGGATAGTGATCTTTCTTGGCTGACACAATTCTTGTGAAGACTATAAATTGATGTAATTGAATCTTAGGAAGGCATTGGGAGTTAGCTCTAGCAAGAATACCTCTTGGAGGTTAGGATTGTAGGATTAGATCAGATTTCGATATGACAATGAGCATGTGTACCTGAATTCTTGTATCTTTTAATGCGATTGAGCATGGTTTCAGTTCAATATTTTTTTTGTTATTGATTGTTTCCGCTGTGAGACTTGGGCTGCATGATTTGGACCTTCTCCATTGGGAAAACTCCTACCATGACTGCATCATTTAGGCAATCAAATTGCTGGTTGACTCATTCCAACAAGGGAACATGAAGATTTCCCACAGCCTGAAGCTGAATATAAAGGAGTGTGAGTCTTGAGAACCATTCCTAATGTTGGCTCCAGCATTAAACAGGTATAACCAGATTGAAAGAAGTGACAAGGCATTGACAGGAATCTGTAACAGACCATAATTGATGCTATCATCTCTCCAAAGAAAACAGAAAAGATCATTAGATATACATATATAGATACTTTTGTATTTGGTAATTGAAAACAGTTAAATGAATATTCATACTTCTTATGCTGAGTCATACAAACAGTGAAAGACAACTGTTTGGTATAATGTCTCAACTCATTTTATAATGAAAGTATGCTGAAATGTTGTTGTGAGAATCCTATTACATATTTGCTAGTAATTAAAATGGGATAATTCAAAATAATCAGCTGTATGTCAATTGTTTGATAAAATGTCCGTCTAGCAAACTTGTTAAAACAAATTACACTTTTGGTAAAAGAAATATGGGTAGAACATTAAATGATATCAGAGTTGTGCATCCTGCCATCCTCAAGGATTGAACTTAACAATGAAAAGGTCATATTCAAATTGCTTCTGAAAAGTGACCAACACTGATGTGTATTAGTTTCAGCAGTGTACTGGTGGTTAGTTCAGTGTGAAAAATGAATACAAATAAAGAACTCGTGATGGAAACTTATCAAGTTTTTCAAGAAAATCAGAATAATCTAACAACAAAACCTTGTCATGCAAGACTGATAGCTTATGCCCATAGAATACGAGAAAGTGATGCCCCGATGATGCAGTGTCTAAAAAGAATTAATGTTTTGTGGTCTTGAATGATGAATAGCATACTTTCTTCCATGCCATAACCTGGTTTTTTTGTTTTTAATCTGCAACTAAGCAATCATGACAGCAATCACGATGAGTAGAGTTCACCAATGGCTCAACCATTTATCATGTGTACCACTCTTAACATTTCCTAGCTTGGGCAGTGTTCACTAATCACTTTGCCAACATTTATGTCCTAGGTGCACATAACTATTGGTTTTGTGCACCTGATTTTAGTCATTTTGATTGCTTGTCAAGGCTGAGTCATTTTGGCTCATCAATTTGCCACCTTTTGATTTCAAAATATGGCTAGTCCTCCCCTAGCATGTACTGAACATGTCAGTCTTGTTTGAGGGGCTTTGGCAAGAAAAAATATAATAGTTTAAACATCCAAAAGCTGTGTACAAACTTCCTTTATTATATTTCTTTGTCCAAGGCATAGATCATTTCTTTGTCCAAGGCATAGACCACTAGGGCCCATTTGGCTGCAAGAATAGGAATTGGGGAATAGGAATAGCTATTCTAAAATACTTATTCTAGAATAGAAAATGGGTACATATTCCTATTCTTTGTTTGGTTCAGCCAGAATTTGATGGGGAATTCACGGACCCAAAAATTTATGTTTTTTAAATTAAATAAAACATGTTCCTATTTTATTTTGTATTCCAATTCCAATTTGGTGCATCCAAATGAAGAATTCAAAATTGTAAGAATTTACATATGCCTATTCCGCTTGTATCCCGTTGCCAAACAGACCCTAATAGATTAATCACAGTTCCATACCTGCTAGCAAAAATAAAGTGGCAGAAACACTCAAAAAGTTACCACCGATTTCAAGTTTATCATCCGCGTGTTGTCTTTGGTGTGTTCCACTTATGTTTCAACCGTTTCTTAATGTGTTGACACAAATATTGCTGCCCTGAACCAACTAAAATTATTTTTTACTAGATTCCAACTTTCTCACAAACCTTGTCATAGATCACTAATCCTTTTGCCACTTTATGGATCTGGGCAGAGTTTGTGATCAGTTAAGCCAATCGTGGAAGTGTGCCTAGAGACACTTGGGCAGAAATTGCTTGACTAAACCATCATTAAAAGGTTCCTAGAAAAACTTGGCAAAAAAATGTGCTTATGGATTGTAATGTCCCCTTCTTCCAAATAAGTCATTTACTGAAGACTGTTAACCAATTTTATTCTTGTCCACTAAGTCAGGTATTATTAAGTGCAAAATTTATTAATTACATTTTAAAAAGTCCTAAACTTTTCAGGATTGTTTATATGCAGTTTATTAAAAGCTAAGCCTTGGTTGTTTTAATAAAGCTAGTTTATTTTATGTCAATGGAAATTTATATAGTGGATTACTTTATGAACTAGAGTATGAAATACAAGAAAAGGAAAGAAAGTAATTCTCAAGATGGAAAATAAGACTTGAGAACCAAAAAGCAGTTCATTCTTGACTTGCTATTTCTTTGAAAGCTCGTGCTTTCAGTTTAGCAAACCCTAGGACAAAAACACTTGGGTTCTTGCTTGATTGGACAAAACCCTGTTTCTACTGGGAAAAATGTTGTTGCACACCTTAATAATGCATATAATTGTTATTATGTAGTTGCAACTAGGAGCACCTAGATGGATGTACAACATATAGGGATTCCTCAAGAATATTCTTGGGGCCACTTGATGAGTTGCATTGTAACATTGTAATACTATTTTGAGGTAATTATTTAATATTAGGGAAATAATAAAATAAAGCATCTAATATTAAATGTGGGTCATGGGTTTGGTAGCACATAATTTATGCAATACCACTTGGTGGTTTTGTGAAAACTTGTTTCTATAAAAGCAACCACAAGGATAGTTGTTAAGGTTAGCCAGGTTTAGCATTTGTGGAGTTATAAACAACGCATGGGATATGCAGTTGTTTGCTTGTTCACATGGAGCACTTGTTAATGGCTGTGACTTCAAAGGCTTCATGGTGTATTGTAATGTTGCAATTCTGATTAATATATGGATGATGGATGTTTTTGGAGGCTGGGTTTTTCCCTCGTGAGGGTTTTCCCAAGATATATCTTGCATCACATTTAGAGCATGCTGTATATTCTCTTGCATGTGGATTTAAGGTACTTTTATGATAAATTTATGTTATGAGTTATGTGGAAATTGACGTATTCTTGCTTGCAAGTTTCCTTACAATTTCAGCCAACCTTAGTGGCTTAACACATGATTCAAAGGTGCATCTATTGGACTGACTTTAGAGGATTTTTGGATGAAGATATTGCAGTTTGAGGTTTACTAATTTTCTAGCAGTTTGCAAGGATATGCAAACTTATTGATTCTCCAAATTTCGGGATGAAAGGCTTTGACATTGATTGTTTCTAATTCTGGACATCATTCATAGTGAATGCTTAATAGTGACTGGGATGCGTCGCTCGAAGGAGGTCGCTGGATTTTTCTTGCTGGGCATGAGCTTACATCAATACCTAGGTTTTTAGTTTGTCATTGTTAATTGCTACCCACTTGGGAAGTGGCTTATAGAATTTGATTTGCAGGTCAACAACCTTAGACAGCTAGGTGTTGCATGTGGATCTGGATTGAGAGGTTTAGGCAATAACATTGCTGGTTGACTCATTCCAATAAGAGAAAATAGGGATTTCAGATATCTTGCATCTGTATATAGAGGAGAGTGGGTTTTGGGAACCATTCCTAGAGTTGGCGCAAACATCAAAAAGCTATAGGCTGATTGATAGAAGTGATGTGGGATTCAACTCAAGTCTCAAGTTTGTAGGAGAGTTAAAAGCAGAAAAATACCATAGTTGCTGCTAGCATCTTTTTAAAGAAATCAGAAAAATAATTATATATATTTGCATATGCTGCTCCAGATCAATTTATTAAAATTCGCACTTCTTATGCCACATCATACAAACAATGAAGGACAACTATTTGGTAAATGTAACAACAAAACCTTGTCATGCAAGACTGAAATCTGCTTATGCCTACAAAATAGAAGAAAGATGTGCCCTGATGATTTGGTGTCTAACAAGAATGAATAGTTTGTGGCTTTGAATGTTGAAAAGCATACTTTCTTCCATGCCACAAACTGCCTTTTGGCTTTTAATCTATTAAGAAATCATGACAAAAGTCACTCACCTTCTCACTTGCTAGGCAGAGTTCACCAATGGCTCGACCCTTTATAATGTGTGCCAATTTTAACATTTCCTAGCTTGGGCGGAGTCTTGGGCAGAGATCACCAATCATTTTGCCAAAATTATGTCCTAGGTGCACATCCCTAATGTTTTTATCCTCACTTTTGTGCACCTGATTTTAGTTGTTTTGATTGCTTGCCAAGGTTGAGTTGTTTTGGCTTATCAGTTTGACACCTTCTGACTTCAGAATATGGCTATTAGGCAGGGGTCCCATGGGGGGCTTGGGCTCTATTTTTTAGGAAAGAGAGGTCTCATGAGATTTTGAGGGAGGCTAAAGGATTATTTGTTAGAATATATAGTCCACCAATATAATCGAGAGGGGAAGGTGAATTAGCTATCCAACTAATATCACAATTATCAACTTTAAACAAACTTAAATATATGAGTAATATAATCGGAAACCCCAACAAGATACTCATACACAATAACACTAGATATGTTAACTAAGGAAACCCTTCATCAGAGGGAAAACCCCGATGAGGATGGTACCCACAAGATGATATACTAATATAAATATTCCTTGTTAGAGGATGGGCCCTATTAAGAGTCTATAACAACATTCAATACATATCAGTCCCTATTAGGAGACTTCGAATCCCTGTTAGGAGATTCCAACCATGTTAGAAGTTGTGGAAGACATTTGGACCCACTGCTCAAACAGCTTCAAGGTTAAGACTAATGAACCCATTGTCCAAATGATCTTTGTATTATTCCTTGCAGAATAATAGATTTGAATAGTACTTCCTTACTCTGTCCTATCAACCGAACCTCTACTCCTAATCTTGTAACCAGAGCACTTACTCGCATTCAGTAAACAATCTGCTCCTTTTGCACTTTGCACTCAATATTCTACTTGATACTCTCTCCAAACAAGGAAAACATCTTTCCTTTATACCATATCTTCAAAATAATTCCTTGAGTCGGCCTTAAGGCTTTCCTAATTAATTATAATAAGATAATTAATTAATTACAATTACAAAAGCACTATCGGCTCACAATTTATACAAAACTTCACAAGTGCGATACTAGGGCTTGCACATCCACTGACGTCATCATCAAACTGTCCTCTATTACTATCACACCGCACATCTATTTATTACATCTCAGATGAAAGATATAATACAAACATCAAAAACTATTTTTCAAGTACTGTCTCTGAACTGCTCTTTGTAAATTAGGTACAACTCCCATACGTCTTTGACTTACGTTTTGCACATTGAACCATGTCATCAGGACACTATATTGAACATGTCCATGACCGCACATCACTAGACAAGCAAAACCTTGTCCGTACAACTGCAATCTCTCTGCATTACTCTACCAGTCTTTACAAACTTACTGCTATGTTGACATCAATGAAAAACAAAGTCATGAACGCAACATATCAATACTCTCCAATCCTTAGGATACTCCCTCAATGCAGTATCATCAGCATTCATGCTAACAATCTCCCCCTTTGGCATTGATGCCAACATAGATGAAAAACATCTAAGTTCCAAGAATATCAAAATAGTACTCTGCTATTGTTGTTGTTGTTCTCATCTTCTCAAATCCTCTTCATTAATCAAATCTAAAATCCTCTGGAACATTGCATTGTTCTTCTTCTTCTTTAGGATTGGCAACAGTTGTTCACAGTAAACAACTCACAATACATATCTCCCCCATAGAGATATTCCTCCTTTACATGAATATTTCTAAATCTCCCTAATAAAGTGAGATTTCCATGCACTCTCCCCAATACATACTTAGGAGATGTTTTTCATGCATATTCTCCCCCATTGACATCAATCACAAAAGCCTCATTATGTCAATTTTCTGCTCCAAGTTTTCAACTAGCTCCTCAAGTGTCCAAAGACATTGTTCAAGATCAAACACCAAGAGTCCTCAATGGCTCGGCTCATCATAGATAGTCCCCCATACAGGAAGCATCAGCATTCAGTCCAGTCTAACAATAGTAATCTGTACCACTGGACTGATGCACTTACTGCATCATCTACTCAGAAGAGGCAAGGGCATAACCCCAAGCATATCTCTCAAGTACTCAAATGAATCTTTAGGTAAGGGCTTCGTAAAGATATCTGCAATTTGGTCTTTAGTACTCACATACTCTAATTTGATCTCTTTTTATGTTGCTTTCTCTCTCAACACGTGATAATAAATATATGCTTAGTCTTAGAATGCAGTACAAGATTCTTAGAAATATTGTACTTGTGTTATCATGGGTAAATG
Organism: Cupressus sempervirens; assembly: GCA_028749045.1. Lineage (NCBI taxonomy): Eukaryota > Viridiplantae > Streptophyta > Pinopsida > Cupressales > Cupressaceae > Cupressus > Cupressus sempervirens. The sequence continues at coordinate 976,330,716 of CM053792.1, read as the reverse complement.
ATAACAAGTTTTGCAAACTCAATTTTGATATCCTTCAGCATCTATTTCACATCACTTGATTACAATTATTTGTTGTTGCAACGTACTTTGCCTCAACTGTACTCTGAGAAATACAATCTTATTTCTTGCTCAGACAAGAAAACAATCTTCCTCCAAGAAAAAATGCTCCACCACTGGTACTCTTTGTGTCATCCATACTACCTACCCAATCCGCATCAATATATGCACAGAGTAAAATCACTTGATCTATCATACCAAATTGCATAGTCAGATGTTCCTTTCAAATACCTAAATATCCTCTTTACTGTTGCATAATGATACTCCTTGGGATCAGTTTGAAATCTAACTGCAATCCCAACTACATTTGCTATATATGGTCTGGTGTGAGTCAGATATTGCGAACTTCCAATCATAGATATGTATTTCTGCTCAACTGTAGGTGTCTCATCTTTGTTAGATAACTTGTGACCTAACTCTTTACATGCCCAACAAATGAAAATTTTTGTACCTTCTGATTCCCTTTTCATAAGCAAATCAATACCTTCCTCAATCTTCTTGTCTTCTTCGCATATGGATCTATCTTTGCTTCTATTCTTTTGTATGCAACAAAAGGATTCTCAATCAATAAACTCAATGTTCAGTTTTCTACACAATTTTGATATCCTACCAAGAAGCTCCATCTTCTAGGTGTCAAAATTTCCTCCATCAGACTTCGGACTATCCTTTCTAAAATGACTCGCCACTAATCTCCCAAAGTTGTTAAGCTTTCTCTTTAAGGACTTGATGCTCTGATACCAATTGTTAGAATATATAGTCCACCAATATAACTGACGGAGGGGGCGTGAATCAATTATCCAACTAATATCACAATTATCAGCTTTAAACACACTTAATGAGTAATATAATCAAAAACCACAAGAAGCTACTCATACAACACTAGATATGTTAACTAGGGAAACCCTTCATCAGAGGGAAAACTCAGGTAGGGATGGTACTCACAAGATGATGTACTAATATAAATATTCCTTGTTAGAGGATAGACCCTGTTAAGAGTCTATAACAACATTCAGTATATATTAGTCCCTGTTAGGAGACTTTGAATCCTTGTTAAGAGATTCCAACCCTATTAAATGTTGTGCCAACCCTATTAGGAGTTGTGGAAGACAGCTGGACCCATTGCCCAAACAACTTCAAGGTTATGACCAATGAACCCATTGCCCACATGATCTGTGTATTATTCCTTGCAAAATAATAGATTTGAATAGTACTTCCTTCCTCTGTCCTGTCAACTAGACCGCTACTCCTCCTAATCTTGTAACCAAATCACAAAACTCGCATCCAATAATCCCTTGGATTGCTTACTCGCATTCAGTAAACACTCTGGTCCTTTTGCACTTCGCACTCAATATTCTACTTGATACTCTCTACAAACAAGGAAAACATCTTTCCTTTATACCATATCTTCAAAATAATTCCCTGAGTCTGCCTTGAGGCTTTCCCAATTAATTATAATAAGATTATTAATTAATTACAATTACAATTACAATAGCACTGTCGGCTCACAGTATATACAAAACTTCACATGTGCGATACTAGGGCTTGCGCATCCGTTGACATTATCATCCGACTGTCCTTTGTCACTGTCTGACTGTGCATCTTTTTATTACATCTCAGATGAAAGATATAATACAAACATCAGAAACTGCTTTCCAAGTACTCTAACTCGGAATTGCTCTCTGTAAATCAAGTACAACTTCTGTACGTCTTTGACTTACGTGTCGTGCATTGAACCACATCCTCAAGACACTGTATTGAACATGTTCATGACCGCGCATCACCAAACAAGCAAAACCTTGTCCGTACAACTACAATCTCTCTCTGTTACTCTATCATTCTTTACAGACTTAGTGCTATGTTGACATCAATGACAAACAAAGTCATGAATGCAACATGTCAATACTCTCCAATGTTTAGGATACTCCCTCAATGTAGTATCATCAACATTCATGTTGACATTATTTAGAGTCTATTCCTCCAAAATAGGAGCCTTTATTTTTTAACCCTCTAAACTTGAGCAGGTGAAAATGGGGTGGGGCTAGAAATAGCCCCACCAACATAAAAAAACTTTGTGCCACATGTCAACAAATAAAAGAAAATTTTTAAAGAAACAAAATTTTTTAAGTTTTCCATTTGATATTTTAAATTTAAAATCTTTCAAACTACCTTAAGTTTAGGAACTCAAATTTTTAAGCTCTAATACACATTATGATTCATGGGACCACTCAGCTTTAAACATTCCTAAAAAATCTCAGCAGTGACTCTCTATTGTTTAAGAAGCCCCACTCCATGGCACCAGCCTTACTCCTTTGTCAATGTCCTAAACACATTGGTTTATTTTAGGTGTTTTGGCAGGAATAAATATAAAAGTTTAAACATCCAAAGGCTGCACTCAAACAAACTTAATTAAATTTCTTTTTTTCCCGAGGCATGGCCCACTAATAGATTTGTCAAAGTTTTATAATTGCTGGAAAAGACGACATGACAAAGATACTCAAAAGTAACTACTGATTTCAAGTTTGTCTTTCTCACATTGTCTTTGGTGTACTTCACTTATGTTTCAACTGTTTTTCGATGTGTTCAGCAGAAATATTGCTGTTCTAAACCAACTAAAATTGTTAAATTTGGAGAATTGCTACAAATCTAATAACACTGCCTGTGATTTCTTTATGTTTCAAATGCAGCAATCTCTCTTTGTTTATATATTTGGGAATGAGGTAAAGAGAGACATGTCTATTCATTATGGTGAGATTAATCTAATAATAATTGATTATGTAAACATATATATATATATATATTCAATATTTTAGTCTCGTAGGATTTATCTGTCAAAACCTACAAAACATCAACACTCCATCTTAGCTAGGCAGGATAAAGACAGAACACAAAATAGATATTCCACCATGGTAATATTAGGGATGGCAAATTTTAAGGATAACTTTGATCAAAGGATCTTCACCATTTTGATGTCATGAATATTGGCCTCCTGAATACCAACACATGATATTCACCAAATACTCTGAGTAATGGCCTACTGAATATCAATCAACAAATGATATTTACCAAGTACTCGATAATAAGGTAGTGGTCTCCTAAATATCACATCGCATGATATTCACCAAGTACCTATGATATATCTATACAAACAACTCATAGATCGCCAATTGAATGACATCTAACAGAGTTGTTGATTTACAAGATATAATCTATCATGATATGTTTAAACATCATTATATAAAATGTATATCATGATAGAAAAATTTAAGTTATGATAAGATCGTCACCTTTCAATAACTTCTACAAATACAAGTGATTATTGTTGGAGTTGATGAAATCCAACTCCGAAGACGCCCAAGATCACCTGCATGCGAAAACCTGTCAAAGAGAAGACAAGGAAGGAAGAGCGTGGAGCAAGGGAAAAACCCTAAACGGACATGAGAGAGAAAAAGATATTGCAACACAAGAAAAAATGTATTTACAATAAGAATGAGATATAAAAATACAATGAGGGAGAGACCGCTTATAAAGGCCTCAAGGAATCTTCTAGAACGAGCTAGAAGACGCTAAGAGATAAGTGTGACAACTAAGCATACATCCACATAAGGTGGGAAGTCCTCGAACAAGGTGAGAGGATAAGAATGATTTAGAGAGAACAAACTCTCATATTGTCAACAACTTATAACTAACTCCTAGACCACAACTAATAAAAGAAATGCATTTACCTAAGTAAGCTTAAGTAAATAGAATAAATAATTAACAATTAATTATTTACACTAACACCACCCCTTAAGTGCAACCTAAGGAAATGCCTTAAGCTCACAAAACTAAGATGAAATGCAGAATGGGTCCTGGCAACGAGGCCATTTTAGGTACCCATGAACAATGCAACAAAATGCAACCACTGAAAATGAGGAAAGAGAGAAAACCATGTGGGAAAAACCCTCCCCCAAAAAGAGGTAACCTAGTGAAGAACTGAAGAAGCCTCCAACTAGGGAATTGTCCCCTAAGATAGGAACAAGGAGTTATCATGGAGAAGCATCATTGAAGCATGTAGAAGCCACAAATCTGCCATCTGAAAGAAAAAGAACTGCTGATCTGAAGTACCACCAAGGAAGAAGACGGCATGAACCGAGCGTGTCTATATGGTAGATGATCCATCTCACCGAAATGCATAGGTAGCCAGCCACTACAATCACCTTGTTTATAGGATCAACCACTGAATACATAGTTCACACTATCGAACCATCAAACCAAAGATGCATTAGAACAACAACATAACCCCCCCTTAATGCAGACAGGGTGAGATGACAGGCAACTGAGAAGGTGCGCCAAAGTCTCCTGCAGATGAACCAAGAACGACGAGAGAGGGAAAGACGTACAGACACCTATAAAGACACAGTCACAACGACGCTACATGCGGCTAATGTCGTGGAAGGGACACTCACTTGACAAAGGGAGAATGCCTAAAATAGCAAACAACTATCCCCCCATGGTGCTTTATAAAAATAGTGCATGTACAATTGACTCAAAACAACGTTCATGACCCCCAGAATGCAAGAGTGGCACTTTATCTCAGTGTGATACATAAAAGTGCTTCAAAATGATAGCTACAATGATCAAAACTGAAAACAAGCTGCAACAAAACAAAGTACAACCCAAAACAAAGGAAACCTTGCCAGGATAACAACCCTCGGGCCTAAAACACTCAAGATACCACCATATAGCAAAAACGCAAAAAATATGATAGAAAGAGCATGGGCCAAAAACTAAGAAAAAGGACCACATTTCTGAAAAGGTGACAGAACCAGCTTTCCAAAAATATAAAGTTTTCAAAAAACTGACATGGGATGCAAAAGATATGCATGCCGGAGTCAAAAACTGAACTTTGCACTTTGAAAGAAAAAACGGGCAATAAAAAAGCATCAAAACTTAAAAATACCTGCACCAATGTCTCCGTCTCGGAACCAACTTTCCAGCGCTTCTTTCGGATCGGAAAAATACCTCTGTATGCTCAAGTTATGGCCAAAAAACCGAAGGTAGGTCCAAAATGACCTAGGAGGAGAGTGCAAGAAGGTGTGCTGATGCAATGCTGACGTCAACATTTCACTGCATTAAAATTGACGATTTGGAGACCATCGCAGCAAAAAAAAAGGAGCCACGTGGCAGATGAGTGACGTGGCCGGGGCCACGTGGCAAAGTGCCACGTGGCATCCCCGCCACGTGTCACACAATGAGCGGCTGAAAATCCCACGGGGGCTGGTGACTCAGCGTCTACGCGTGCGCTGACTGGGCGCCAACTGTGCTCAAGCGAAGCGGAGGCCGCGGAACTTGGGCGAAGCGGAGAGTAGGAAGTAAATGTAATGGCCTTCCTCAAACCTGCTCTCAAAAAAAATGCTGATGAAAGCTCAAGGAATTTCATCAAACAATTCACATGCAAGGGACGTATGACTGATATAGTATTTCAACTAGCTTCAGATGACTTTTTCTTCAATTTGCATCAATGAGAATCTTGTGTTAGAAGACTACAATGGACTACACAATGACCTAACATGAGTGTGCTACTAATTTTGACAATATTCAGTGCATATATATGATTGATGCAGGAGCATCCAAAGGTATAAGGGCAATCCTGTGTCACCCAAAAAAATGTACTTAGACTTAGTTTCTATTTCATGTGTTTTCATTTTTGGACACCCATTTGGGTCAAATAAAGGTTCCAACTCTCACAATTCCACTATCAGTGTGCTAGAAAATCCCGAAAAAAATAGGAGCATGTAATTGGGCCATCATTTTGGTAAACTAGAAGGTGTGAATTGGCCAAATGAATGTAATTGTGATTTAGAACATTCCAGAAAAAGAATCAGGTCAAAAGGCCCCACGGTTTGAAAGTTATTGCAGTTTTTCGAGTTGTGGAGACCACCTAAGAATGCTTCAAAGTCAGGTTAGGGGCATTAAATGACCTTGAAAAGGGCCGAAAAATGGGGGACGAGTGAAGCTTGTCCATAGGGCTATAGAGCGCTTCGAGAGCTTTCCGAAAATGTAAACGGTTCGTCAATTGGAGCTACGGTTCAAAAGTTATGCCTCCTGGAAGTTCGGTTACCGTTTCTGGATTCTTCTAGATTTGCGTCGACTTCTAACGCAGCTTCTAGAACCTTTTATTTGGTCAGTGGATGCCTACTAGCACTTTCTAGAATGTACTCCTAGTCCTTAACCCTCCGGGGTCTATTTAAGGAGATTTCTGGCATTGTAAAAGGCAGTTCGGAGTGGAGTTTGAGAGGAGGTACTGAAAGGAGAAATTATCTCCAAATTTATGCTATTGTAAGCCCTTAGGGCATGTTTTGAAGTTTATTTTCTCTGTACTGAATGTACTAGCGTATTTTTCAGTTAATACAATTTCCCTTTTCTGTTGTGTCCATTCTGTTCTTGGGTTGTGTCTCCATCAATGATCTAAGCATGAGAAATGAACACCTACAGCCAACTGACATTTTTACAAACAGTTGGTATGCAAACTAACTAGTTGATAAATAATGATATTAAATTGCTTAAATGACACCAGCAACTATTATCTTCTCAATTGCAATGAAAATTACAATGCTCATGAAATATGGCCAAGACTTTGGCATTTACATGGATTACAAAATGATAACGCTAGTATAATGCACACTTACAGCTGAAAGCTTATAACACCCTAAAAAAGCAATACGAACAAAAGAACCTGGTTGTAAATGGCTGTAATAATTTCCTTCAATGCTGCCCCTTCTACTTTGCTTTTTTCGAACTGCTTTTTCGGCCTGCTTTTTTGGTTCTGCTTTTTCGGGCTTCTTTTTTCGTACCCGTTTTTTCAGCATGCTTTTTCGGTTCCGCTTTTTCGGACTGCTTTTTCGTATCTGCTTTTTCGGATTGCTACTATGTTGAATCTCAAGACCATATCTTTCAATGGCGTCAAGATTTCCAGCTTGAAGGGATTTCGTCCTTCAAACTATTGAGACATAATCTCGAGAAAATTGCCCAATTTCTTTGATATTTTCCAAGCATGAATAAATGAGAGCTATCCTCTTTCTTTTAATCCCTTCCTCACTTGCTCCACGCTTCTGTCTTGCCAATGTGGGATAATACATGACTTTTAATATTACTTCTTTTTTTCTTTTTACAAAGTCCATGTATGTACTCAAAAGGGGGACTCTTGATTTTTATAAAGTAACTTTATGAAACATTATAATATTTAATTTAAATAGTCACTTTACCGTTGTAACTTCAAACATTAAAATAATATGCCAAATAAACTCGAAATCCCACATATAATAGCTCATTAGAAAGAGCCCAACAAAATGCATCTCATCCTGTCACTGAAAATTGAAGGCACTGCATCCCCCTATTGGCTTACTAAAAATAGTAAGTCTTCCTAAAAACCCAACAAACGAACTCCGTTTGGCCTGTAATTAAATTTGACTACGCCAAATAACCTCAGGATCCCTTTTGAAGTCCTGGTTAGCCCTCGAGACCATACAAGAATGGGCTAACGCCAACATACCTCCAAACTGGCTAAGTAGGGGGCATTACAGTAAACACCGACGGCGGAGGAGAAACCACCACCCGAGCGGAGGGAAGGGCGGAGGATGGGCAGCGGCAGGGCCGCGACGGCCCTGGGGTGGCGCTACCAGCTACAGCCGCTGCGGACTGCGCAGGAGTAGCACGATGGCGGCGCGCCCAAATTTTTTTTATTTTTTTTTCCGCTCAAAAATTGTCCGTACGGAAGGCTTGCAAGCAAAAAAAATTTGCCTCCCGGAGCCCTGTCTCCAAAATCGAAAAGTTTTATACGAATCCTGACTACAAACAGCCTTCTGGATCCAATGGCAGCATCCATTTGGGCTGAAAGTGCTCCAAAAAATTGCTAATCCCCTGATTTGAAGAAAAATGCACAAACAAACTAGGGTTTGCGACTCCAAATCACGGCTTCAAAAATACTTCAACGAAACAGCAGCAGGGAGGCTCTGATACCATGTTAGAGTTGATGAAATCCAACTCCGAAGACGCCCAAGATCACTTGCATGCGAAAACCTATCAAAGAGAAGCCAAGGAAGGAAGAGCGTGGAGCAAGGAAAAAACCTTAAACGGACATGAGAGAGAAGAAGATATTGCAACACAAGAAAAAATGTATTTACAATAAGAATGAGATATGAAAATACAATGAAGGAGAGACCGCTTATAAAGGCCTCAAAAAATCTTCTAGAACGAGCTAGAAGACGCTAGGAGATAAGTGTGACAACTAAGCATACATCCACATAAGGTGGAAAGTCCTCGAACAAAGTGAGAGGATAAGTATGACTTAGAGAGAACAAACTCTCGTATTGTCAACAACTTATAACTAACTCCTAAACTACAACTAATAAAAGAAATGCATTTACCTAAGTAAGCTTAAGTAAATAGAATAAATAATTAACAATTAATTATTTACTCTAACAATTATCATTTGGAAGTTGTCACTTCCTCATCATGTACACAAGAAGCAGGCCCATACACACATGACATCATAAGTTTACATGAAGTCACCACAAATATTGTCATGTGGTGTTGTCATGACTTCACGATGACCCATATAAATGAACAAGGTTTTCACCTCAAACTTATCCCTAATAAAAAAGAATGTATTACGAGGGATTGAACTTGGAACTTCTTCATGAAGAAACACTAACCTTTTGACCTCCTTGTCAAGGTTAATTCTAATAAAATGTCAAAGCTCCCTATGAATTTGACATCAACTTTTAAGCTCCTCCTTCAAAGTTAACTCTGATGAAGTGTCATATGTCAGACTCCCTCAGGTTAACTGAAACACATCCTCTATCGGCTCCATTTTTTTGTCCAAGGTTTCCTCTAATTAATTGTCATGATCCCTCTTGATATAGAAAGAAACTTATAATCTCAATCATCAAAGATATTCACTTCAAGAGCCTCACTTTATCCAACATGATCATCAGATGACTAATGAAATGTAGAACAAAAGTTTTTTAGAGCTACTGTTACAAGATTGAGTTTTGCACAATATTCGGTAGCATGTGTAAAGTATCAACCGTCTTTTGACACTTTTCCTACAAGAACATCTCCAAACACAAAGGAAAAAATAAGGTCAAGGCAAATAGCTCTTATAGTATAAGAGAAATTATAGCGAGTAGATAAATGTAATACTCAAAGATAATGAAAACTTATCTATGTATCCTAGATACAAGTTGCTTCAATGCAGGTCCATCAAATCAGAAAATGTCTCCTTACATTGTTTGCCATATTTGAATCATCTCCCCATTGAGGATGGTTTAAGTGGAACTATGATAGGGTCTCTTCTCTGACATCTTCCCTCTAAGGATGGTTCAAATGGGAATGGGACATTGGTTATTATTCCCTCCCACAATGTAAGATTCCCCCTTATTACACTGTTTATAGAGATTATTGCAATGTCGACCAAACAAGAAGCTTAATGGACTACATTGTCACACAAGCTTGTTGATACCCATAAAAAGATTTGGTATTTCTCCCTCTGTATCTTAAGTTCCTGCTAATTTTCATATCCATGTCATTGTAATCATGTAATGAAACTTTCACAAATAAAAAAGAAGCCATGGTCTGCAAATTTCCTGCTAGGAACTCAATGCCCATGCAAGTTTTTCCTGGACTTCTCACCTCAAGGAAGTTGAAAAGGCCCTTGGTTAGTAGGATGATCAGACCTTGAAATGAAACTTGACCTTTTCATTAGTCTACTCAGCAATGTTCCTCTACTAAATGGTTTTAGTTTCAGTTGATCTTTATTTTGGCTTGCAAAATTAATGATGCAAGTATTAATGTTTTTTAAAGTTCAACAATGAGTAAAATATTTCATGTATCCCTCTTACTTTAATACTGCAATCATTTTGAACATTCTCGTCCATGGCCAACGTTTGAAGTCGAAACAAATACTCATGACAATAACTTGCACTATGGACAAATTCAAATAGAGGAGTCAAACTTTGTTAAAATCCCATACTTTCTTATACCAATGCATAAACATATATACAACTGCTGTGGTCCATGATTCCCAATATAACTCAGTGTTCTAAATATCAATGTGAATGGTGACCAATCTTATGAACATCGGACGCTAAGTTTCTCATAACAGTATTTGTGTTCACTACAAGTAACATATGAGAATAAGCACTTTGGATCCACCTTACTTATTCCAAAGTTATGGATCGAGTTGAGATATTTATGTTGGCTAATATATAATCAAACTTGTCGCATGTAAATATTTTATCGAATCCTATTAGCCTTCAATCAAAGCTTAAATATTCCAACTGTAAGGAAGTCGAGTGCCTCAAGACCTAGAGGAACTATTCTGAAGACGATTTATTTCCTATTCTCGTTGCTACGAAGAAGCTTAGATATTGATTCTTTCTTCCTTTTATGATATTCCTGTAGATATCTGAGCACCTTGCTTTTTCCTCCAAAATTTAGATGATTCATACTTCCATTAAGCCCTTCTCCATCATATTCTTCCTTGGGCCAGAGCACATCACCAAATTTTATGACTGACATTTTCATAATAACATTTTTATTTGATAGGCGACATGTCTTTTGATAGTTTGATGACATTCATTTTTGAGGATCAACATTAGGCATAACACAAAGAATGAGACAATCCAATGTGAATCATTGACTCATCATAAATCCAATATAAGGTATTGTCAAATATGCCAAGTATAGAAACATTGCCAAGATTAGAATGAAAGTTTTCATGTCTCGAGCTCTACCTGTCCTTTGATTGATACTAAAAATGGATTATACGAATATATATTCATCTCTTGTCTTGACCATGTAAGCACTAATTTTTAGAAGGTTTATGATCCGATAACTTTGATTAGACATGCGAACCAACAAGTGTCTATTCGTCTCTTATTCTTTATGCTTTGCAATGATAACTACAATCTCCTTGTAATGTCCCCTTCTTTGCACTAGCCTTATGGCGCCTAGTTGGTCTATCTTTCCATCTGGATAGGCTAACGACATGTGATTTAGGATGCCAACTAGTCACAGAAGTTTGGGTTTCAATTGAAGAGATTTAAATGGGCAATCCCAAGGTTTAAGTCACTTTATTTTATTGAGTTGAAATATAAAATAATTTATTATTTAAAGTCACTTTAGGACAAAATGACTTAAGTGACTAAAAGACGAAATAGTCTTTTATCCCACATTGCTAAGATGTTTGTATCTCCTCACACTTCGAGGTTATTTAAGAAAGCTTTCGCCTTGGAATTGACACAACAAATATATGTCATTTTACAAATCCTAAAAGGTTGCTTAGATGTGACTGGATTTTTCGAAGGAAGAAACCCCTTAAGTGTAATAAACTCTGCTGGAATTGGGATAAAAATTTGTCTTGGGGCTAATAAGAATTCTGTCAAACAATTGCTATGTAAACATGTCCTCAAGCAATATTATTACTGAAACATCAATAAACTTATTTCCCCAAAATAATACCAATATGGAATAATGAAGCTTTCACAAAATAGTACTAAACTTTCATTCGAACTTTAACATCAAATCAAACAACCAATGTCTCAGACTTCTCTGCTGCTCACTACCTATGGATTTTCAATATTGAATAAATCATTGGCATATATATGTCTGGATGCAATATCGTTCAGTTACATTAAATATTTAAACACAAAATGCAGTGACAGATCAAAACCCTGGTACACCACGACTAGTCTAAGTTATTGGCTCGCAAAGAAGTGTTGTTGTAGAAGCTCACGCACCAATGAGGTCGAAGTAGTCATGTCAAACCCAAACATGTGGACTGTCGCATCTCAACTAGAAGACTAACTACTGCAAATGAAAACCTTACTACTACTACTGCAATCTTCAGATGTTCTCCGTGTCTCTAAGTAAGTCACCCACACACCATATTCATTCCAAACTTAAGCCGCCCAAATACTGGTCTACGGCACTGGCACCTCTTCTTCTTGTTACTCCTAAGACCACTGGAGATATATGACCTGCAAAACCTTTGTATTACGACTATGTATTCTCCTCCACTTCGGCAGTCAAGATACTACGTCCTACACTTGCTCTTCCTTTTTCACATGCCTGATGGTGAATATATACTTCTCGGTAGGCAAGTAGAATTCGGATTTCACTGTCCACAATTATCTTTCTTTTGCAAAGTCGATTTCAAGAGCAGTCAAAGGCTATGTCCAACTACTCAATGCCTTAGGGATTTCGTCCTTTGGCAATCCAGTCGCAAGCAACCATTCAAGATTTTTATATTATCATATATTCGTTGTGTCTTTCCCATGACGGAGTCTCCTATAACCTCGAAGTGAGGGAAAAGTGTTGGAATAACAGATGTGGGATAAAACACCAATTTCGTCTTCTAGTCACTTAAGTCACTTTATAAAGAGAATGCCTTATTAAAACATAAAGTACTTTAATACATTAAATGATGAACTTAAGACAAAACTTCCCTTGTGATTGGCAAGCATCCATGCTAGTAATGTCATTAATCTATCCAGATGTGGAGATAGATTAACCAGGCGCCAAAAGAACTAGCGCAAAAGAGGGGACATGACAATCCTCCCTTCCCAAGATTGCTTGCCCTCAAGCAATCTCAATGTTGGACGCTGTAAAATAGACTCACCTTCCCAAGTGGTGTCTTCATACGGTAAATCCTTCCAGCGGACTAGATATTTTCTTGCAGATCTGTTTTGTAGCTTCTTTTCCCTGGTCTCAATCACCTCTATCGACTCCAATACAAGTCTACCCTCCTCGTCAAGTGAAGGCAAGCCCTCTAACAATACAACTTGTTGATCAATGGCCTTCTTGAGGCATGAGATGTGAAACACATTGTGGATTCGATTGTCACCAAGTAAATCCAACTCGTAAGCAACCTCACCAACCTTCTTGGTGATGCAATAAGGTCCGTAAAATCTAGGCTTAAGCTTTTCTGACCCACTTTTCTTTAGGGAGCTCTGTCTGTATGGCTAGAGACGAAGATAAACCATGTCACCTATCTCGAAGCTCCGCTCAGTATGATGTCTATCAACATATAACTTTTGTTGGTTCTACGCCTTATGAATATTATATCTAAGAGATCTGAGAATATCCTGTTGATCCAGAACCCAATCTTTTGCTAAGGGAGCCCTGCTGTCCTGTAAAGCCAAATCAATGAAAGAGAGAGATTTGTAGCCATAAAAAGCACGGAAAGAAGTCATCCGAATGGACATATGCTATGTGGAGTTATAACAACACTCCTCCAAATACAACAATTTAACCCAAGCTCTTTGCCGACCTGCAATGTAGTTTCTCAAATACCCTTCCACCCATTTATTCACTATTTTGGTTTGACCATCCATCTGCGAGTGATAGCTAGTACTGGGTGTCAACTTTGTACCTGCCAATCTAAAAAACCTCTTGCCAAAAGGTGCTGAGATACCTGTTGTCTCTATCACTCACGATAGTCCTGGGTAATCCATGAAGATGAAAAACCTCTCAAAAGAACAACTCCGCCACTTGAGAGGCTGACCAGTCCACTGCAATAGCAAAGAAGTGCGCGAACTTAGTCAATCTGTCTACCACCACAAAAATGCAGTCCTTGCCCTGGACCCTCAACAACCCTGTAATAAAATCTATGGAGATACTCTCCCACCTCTGAGCTGGAATAGGGAGAGGTTGAAGTAAATCTGCTAGGAAGCCCTATTGTAACTTGTTCCGCTAACAAGTCTGGCACTCTCTAACATGCTGCAATACATCGTCTTCAAGCCCCTTCCAAGAGAATCTCTCTCTAATCTGCCTATAGGTTTTGAAAAAACCTGTGTGACCTGTTGAAGGTGCATCATGTATAGTGTGCATAATATTCATTTTAAGTTTAGATTCTGGTACTAGGTAGATTTTATCCTTATAATATATGATATCATTCATTACCTTGTATGATCATCCTGAAGTAGACCATCCATAATTTGACGAGCGTGAGTATTTTTAGAACACTCAACTAAGAATTGGGACCTCCAATCTGCTGAAATCTTGGAAATGGCACAGCACTCCATCACTGGGGGTCTCCTCGAAAGTGCATCAGCAACTATATTATTTTTACCCTTGACATATTCAATGTCAAAATCATATGCTTGAACCTTGCTGACCCATTTTTGTTGTCTTTCATTCAACTCCTATTCCAAAAAGTAAAGCAGGCTGTTATGATCAGTCTTTACTGTGAACTTATTGCCTACCAAGTACTATCTAAACTCGGCTAAAGCGTGCATTATGGCCAACATTTCCTTATCATAAGTAGAATATAACAGTTCTCTACCCCTAAGTTTCCTACTCTCAAAAGCTATGGGATGTCGTCCCTACATCAAAACCGCCCTGATTCCACTCCTTGAAGCATTGCACTCCAAAACAAAGGTTCTAGAAAAATCAGGAAGTGCCAAAACCAGGCGCGTGCTCATCACCTACTTCAATCTATCAAAGACTACTTCTGAATCCTCTGTCCATCTAAATGCCCCTTTCCGTGTCAGATCGATAAGGGGGGCTGCTACCAGGGAAAAACCTTTAGCGAATTGCCTATAATAAGAACAAAGGCCAAGAAAGCCTCACAACTCAGATACATCTCTCGGTGGTGGCCAATCAAGGATTGTCTGTATCTTTTCCTAATGTACCTTAACTCCCTCTACACCAATCACGTGATCCAAATAAAGAATATCAGTTAGTCCAAATTTGCACTTAGACTCCTTTTCAAATAAAGAGTGTTCTTCCATGAGGCTAAGGATCTCATCTAAGTGTTGCAAATGTTCCTCCCAAGTCCTACTAAAGATCAAGATGTCATCCAAGAAGACCAGCACACTCTTTTGTAGTTGCTTTTTAAAGATGTGTTTCATGCATGATTAAAAAGTAGCTAGTATGTTAGTGAGCCCAAATGGCATCACCAAAAGCTCATAGTATTCGTAGTAGCATCTGAAAGCTGTCTTATGCACATCTCTCGGACACGTATATGATGGTATCCCGATCGAAGATCTATCTTCGAGAAATATACAGCCCCATGAAGCTCATCCAATAACTCAGCAGTGCAAAGAATCGGATACCTGTTTTTAATGGTCCTCTTATTAAAGGTGCAGTAATCAATACACATCCAAAGAGTGTCATCCTTCTTTTTAAACAACA
Source organism: Cupressus sempervirens (assembly GCA_028749045.1). Lineage (NCBI taxonomy): Eukaryota > Viridiplantae > Streptophyta > Pinopsida > Cupressales > Cupressaceae > Cupressus > Cupressus sempervirens. Next base: position 976,315,482 of record CM053792.1, on the reverse strand, counting down.
CCACTAAGGAGGCAAAAGGACTGTAGTTAGGCCTGATAAGTCCCATATCTAGCAGTTCCTTAATCGTCTTCTCTATCTCTTCCTTGTAATGCCTGGGGTGACGATAAGAAGCGGTAATGACAGGTTTGGCGCCCTCCTCTAGCTCAATTATATGCTCAAACCCTCTATCTGGTGGAATACCTGGGGGTAAATCCTCAAATACCCTCCTATGTTTGTCAAGCACCGTCTGGATGTCACAATGGTACTGTTGTCCTGTATCCTATATTTCCTTAAAAGAGATGAAACAATATGTCGCCCACTCGATATCATCGTGCCTCAAAATGGCTTCCATCCTGTGAGTTGTTATCAACCTAGGCTCCCCTTCTGGCATAGCCTTGAGGACCACCTGGAAGAACTCCAACTGCATCTTTTCATGGTCAACCGTATATCTACCTATGGTTTGTAACCACTATCTCCCCAACATGGCATCCAGTCCATCTAAATCCACCACATAAAAATCTGCCTCAAGAAGGAAATCATCAAAATGAATCGAAAGTCCTGACACCTTCCCTGTGCATCTCAATCTCTCACCTCCTGCCACCTTAACCTCAAACTCAGGTATGTCATCAATCTATAAATTCCTCTCGGTAACCCATCGTGAGCTTGTGAAGTTATGTGAGGCAATTGTATCCAAGAAATATATAATACGTTGTCCCCTAACAATTTCTTTCAAATGAAAGGGGTGTCCTGTGGGATCGCTAGAAAGTGATGCTATGATAAGAGGCTGCCCCTGGGTACCTACCTTCTTCTTCCCTCTTGGTAGTCGATCCTCATTCTCCTCATCACTGCCCTTAACCTTGTTACCCATCTCTAATAGCCCGCAATATTTCCCTTACTTCCCTGTCCTGTTCAATTTCATTATGTGCCATTTGAATGTTGTTTACCTATGCTGCCTATTCAAAATTATCAACCTGTTTAGTTGATTCAGTTTGTTCACCTGTTCCAAAAATCAATTCCTCATCCACTGTATAGCTATCTTCAATATCAATTTGTTTAGAAGACCCTACTTGTTCCGATTGGAGGTGGCTGAAATTATAAAGTTTTTTCTTCATACCCCACTATCATTTTACTTCCTATTTAACCCACAAGATGGCAAGAATTGTGGCTCTGATACCACTGTAATAAAATCTGCTAGAATTGGGATAAAAATTTGTTTTGGGGCTAATAAGAATTTCATCAAACAGTTGCTACGTAAACAAGTCCTCAAGCAATATTATTACTAAATCACCAACAAACTTATTTCCCCAAAATAATACCAATATGAAATAATGAAGCTTTCAAAAAACTGTACAAAACTTTCATTCGAAGTTTAAAATCAAACTAAACAACCAACGTCTTAGACTTATCCTCTACTGCTCACTACCTATGGATTTTCAATATTGAATAAATCATTGGCATACATGAGTCTGGATGCAATATGGTTCAATCGCATTAAATATTCAAAACACAAAATGCAGTGGCCGATAAAAAACTTGGTACAACATGACTAGTCTAAGTTATTGGCTCGAGGAGAAGCGCTATTGTAGAAGCTCATGCACCAATGAGGTCATAGTAGTCATGTCGAACCCAAACACGTGGATTGCCACGTCTCAACTAGAAGACTGACTACTGCAAATGAACACCTTATTTCTTAAGTTACACGGGTACCCCTCCCCCCCCTCCGGACCTCGAACTGGTTCGAACTGGTTCGAGATTCGGGTCCGGTTCGACCACGGTTCGCCCAGGGTTCGATTTTCGAATCCTGGTTCGAACCATGGTTCGAACCCGGGCGGACCAATCTGGGAAAATCGAACCAAGTTCGAACCCAGCCAAGAACCCGCCCACGGACGCGAAATTAAAGTTATTTATTTGCATTTTTTAATAATTTTTGGGGTCCACGTACCCTAAAAAGTTGTTATGAATTGGTTTTTTGCTCTCTCATAGTCATTTGTTGTTTCTAAATAGGTTGTTTTGCCTTGAAGGAGAGCACATAAGTTTTTGAGCAAGCATCCGGTTGTGCAAGGAGGAGTTTGAAGATTGACTTGTTGGTGTTCTTGAAGTGTTTGTGCATCATTTATACACATTTGCAAAACTTGCAATGGCTGGAAAAGGACCAAGAGGTAAGATCTTATTCCATTTACTATTGTTTTGTTCTAGTTTTTCCATTTTTTTTTCATTTCTCTTTCAATCTTCATATGTTCTAAGTTCTTGAATCTTTTCCATTATTTCAAAATTCGTCATTTTCTTGCATATAGATTATGAACATATATCTAATTAGTAATTTATTGCCATAGGGAAAGGTTCGAAAGTAATGTCATCTACCTCTTCATCAATAGGCAATACCGAACAAAGAATGGAAACCAACTCTGATTCTCCTCTATGGAAGTATGTAGACATTATAAAACCCATTCCAAGAGGTGGTGCATTCCGTTGGAGATGTCGAGGATGTGATGTAGAAAGAAATAGTTCTTATTATCGTGTGGTAGGCCATCTATGTGGTTATACTGGAAGAGGAGTCAAGAAATGCCCTGGCAAAAATAGTGTCCCTATACCAAATCACACCGTGTTAAAATATATTGAAGAGCATGAGGCAGCAGAAGAGAGAGAAGGACACAGGGCAATAGAACTCGGTAGTAGTAGCAATAAAAGTAAAAAAGCTAAGGGAATGCAGCCCCCCTCAGATGTTATTGTACAAGACCATCCCTTCTTCAATACTACAATGGACACTGACACTGAATCTGTCCCCATTGTACACAAAAGAAAGGGGCCAATAGAAACTTCTTTTCAAAACAAGGCTCGGGATATTGCTGACATTAAGGTGGGAAGATGCCTCTATGCAAATGGGTTGTCTTTTAATGTTGTCCGCTCTCCGTTTTGGAAGGACATGTTGAGGGGTGCCAATGAAGCTCCAAAAGGGTATTGTGGCCCCGGTTATGAGAAAGTGTGCACCACCTTGTTGGATGATGAGGTCCAACGGGTTGAAAATCAATTGAAGCCCATAAGGGACTCATGGGTTGAGACAGGGGTGACAATTGTTTCAGATGGCTGGAAGGATTCTAGGAACCGTCCCTTGATCAATGTCCTTGCCGTGTCCCCTAAAGGGGCAATGTTTTTGAAAGCGGTGGATTGTGAGGGCAAAGTAAAAGATGGGCCATTTATTGCTGATATCTTAATTGAGGCCATTGAACAAGTGGGTGCAAGAAACGTTGTCCAAGTCATAACGGACAACGCAAAGAATTGTAGAGCAGCAGGTTTGTTGGTTGAATCACGATATCCACATATCTTTTGGACACCTTGTGCAGTCCATTCACTCAATCTTATGCTACAAAAGATTGGGAACCAAATTGAGTGGATCAAAACAGTGTATGAAGAGGCTGAGGACATACAAATGTTTGTCACAAACCACCACATGACTCAATCTCTTTTCAGGAACTACTCAAAATTGGAGCTATTGAAGGTAAATGAACTTGAACTCAAATTAGTAATTTAATTTTTAATATTTGACAATTTTTTACTTTTCATATTTTACTTGTGCAATTGCCAATGTGTATACTTTTCTTAGTTTTCTAAAATATGTATCTAATAGTTGTTTTTTGCTCTAATTTATGTCACAGGTTGCTGAGACCCGTTTTGCATCACATATAATCGTCTTAAGACGACTTGTGCAAGTGAAAGATGCACTTCAAGGTATGGTAATCAGCAACAATTGGGGTGTATGGAAGCAAAAGAACACTGAAAGGGCAAACAAAATAAAGGATAGGCTATTGGCTGACTCATGGTGGGAACGTGTGGAATATCTCCTTAAGATCACCGAGCCCATTATGAGCATGCTTAGGTACACTGACATGGATAGGCCTTGCCTTGGAGAGATCTATGATGGCATAGACTCAATGATTGAGAAGATCAGGCAAGTGATAAATGAGCAGGAGCAAGATCCGCAAGAGACCTTTTTCAAACAAGTGCAAAAAATTATTGATGAAAGATGGAACAAAATGACCACTCCATTACATTTGCTTGCCTATGCCTTGACCCCCAAATACTATAGCTCACAATATTGTGATCTACCAGGAAGGTTGCCACCATACAGAGATATGGAAGTGTCTGACGGGTACCAGGCAGCATTTAAAAGAATATTTCCTGATGATGATATAAGAGATGTAATCATGGATGAGTTCATAGCATTTGTCAATGCTACAAGTCTAAGTAATGATGCTCTTCGTCATCGGTTCAAGAAGCATGCTCGTGGTTGGTGGTACCTCCATGGCCAAAAATTCCGAACATTGCAGCCCCTTGCAATCAAAGTTATATCACAAGTAAGTTTTATTTTTTTTTAAATTAGCTCACTTTATCTTCAAAAGAATTTTTTAATAAGATTGAATTAATTCCTTTTTAATTGCCTACCCTATGTTATCTTTATAGGTTGCTAGTTCTTTTGCATCAGAAAGAAATTGGAGCACCTATTCTTTCATCCACTCGGTGAAGCGCAATAGGTTGCAATCAAAAAAAGCCGAGAACCTGGTATTTGTGCATAACAACTTGCGCCTTCTTTCACACAAGAGTCAAGAATACAAAGAAGGGGAGACAAAGAAGTGGGATGTAGATGCAGAGATTGCGGACTTGGATGCTTCCACTGCT